>CM053572.1:36814741-36922864 GCA_028646485.1 Cryptoprocta ferox | reverse complement strand
GGTTTAAAGCAGAACAATTTCATATGTTTAGTTTTAAGTGGAAAATTAGAAGCTAGATAGGGTGCCTCAAGAGGGGGTGATGGGTATGGAAACCATCACGGTAGAAGGGTAGGAGATGCTTTGGCTGTCTTCATGTTATGTATAGAAGAAGGAGAAGATGCTATTTCTTGCTCTAGTGGGAAAGCTCCACTACAGGGTAGTAGAAATGAATGTGGGCCCTGGGGTGGAGATACCACCCTGGGTATGTCCCTGAATTTCTGTGCTTGGCTTCCTTGTCTTTGTTAGGTTTCTCTAGATAGAAACCCAGAGGCCAGGTTTTAAATGCAAATATTGGGAGGTGATGCCAGGAAACCCTAGTGGGGAGTGAGGAAGTGAGCTGATGAAGGAGCAGCCAATAAAGGGTGAGTTATCAAGCATGTTATAATTGTGGGCAATGGAAGCTGCACCCCATTGGGGACCTCTGGGACTTAGTGTAGACCATATACCACAGATTTAACCTACTTGAGGGGCAGCTCTCTCAGTCATTGGTTGAGGGATGTTTCTAGGCAGTCTTAATTCTCTGGTACTTCTGGCTAAATATACTGCAGAAAAGTGTGCTCTGGTACCAGAGAATGGTCTTTGGCCCAGAGAAGTAGGTGCAGGCATTGGAGAGTCCTGCCAGCTTGCACTAATATGGGGGATCTAAGTGGGTGGATGATCAGGGAGCATTTGCTATAGTCTTTATCTAGAAACTGGAGATGATCATGATTGTATTTGCCGCATAAGTTACTTATGAAGATTAAATGGTATGTGCCAAGCTCTTAGTATAGTACTTGGCATATAATAAGCACTTGATATTATTATTTAACTTTTAAATATTATTATTAAAATCAGACCAGTTTATCTTTGGTTGAAATGCCAAGCAGTGAACTATGTAGTGATATCATTTGCCTATGTCAAGGGGTGGGTGGGTAAGGGGTGTATCTGTCAGTGATCTGTGAAAGCATCCCTGCACTGAGTGGGAGGTTGGACCAGAGGGCCTCTGAGGTACTTCCCTACTGGGAATTTCCATGGTTATTCAAATCTGTGAGCCTGCAGCAGACACATTTTGTGCCCTGAGCTGCATCCCCTGAGCCCACCTGATTTCTGCTACTGTTATGGTTGACAGGTCTTGGTGTTGCTGCTGGAGGTGCATATCAAACACCTGATACAACATCTTTCAGCTTTCTTCTTTGGGTTTTTTCAAGACAAGGCTGACTGGGTGTGTAGTGGAGTTAATGCTCCCCAAGATGGTATGTTAAAGATATATTAAAGGTATATGAAAGATAATGAAGACCTAGTCCTTATCCTCTAAGTGTTGACGGGGCTTGTGAGGAGTTAAAAAAAAGCCAAATAATTGAAATATATTGGCTAAATTTTAGGTATGTTTCAGAGAGGACAGGTTAATTATGAAGGAAAAATAGAAGTCAGGCAGAGAGAAGGGAAAGCTTTTCCATTTGTAGAGGCCAGCAGGTGCACAGGCATGGTGAAGAAGAGCAAGGCCCAGAGTGCAAGGGGCAGTGGATTACCAGGGAGAGAAAGGGAGGCTGAGAGCCTCCAGTACTTTTTAGTCAGGTGAGGGGTGGGACCAGATCTCTGCTTTACTAAGTTTGCTCTAATGGCAGTGGGAAGGATAGAGGGAGGAGATGCCATAGGCAGATGAATTAGGAGGCCATTTCAGAAATGGAGGAGAAATAATGACAGCCTGACCTAGCCATTTGAGCAAGTGGGGACTTGCAGAGTGATTTGCATAATCAGTACTTCTAAGGGACAGAATTAAGGAGGACAGAAGAGAAGGGAGGGAAATGGCAGCTTTTCTTCTCATAGACCACAACAAAGTATTTAAAGGAGAACTGCCGTGTCAGGTGCCTCCCCAAATGGCTTGCAGATGAAATGAGTCTTTTTCCCCTCTCCCTTGACATGGGCCCTGGAAAGACAGTCTGTATTCTTTTTTAAAGTCTCCTGCCAACTCACATCCAGATTTATTTCTAGAAGTATCTAGAAATAAGTATCTAGTATCTCTGATTCATAATCTCCACAGGTCTTTGGACTGATTATTAGATTCCTTGGGTGTCTCTTCTTTCTTGTTGTGGAGATTTTTCCTACATGGTACATGAAAAGTTGTCTTGGAACAACATGCATTGGAATGTGAGAGAAATAATGTGGACTCATGCCAGCCATTTGCAAGAGCGGGGAATGATTTGAGCAAAGATGCTTGCCAAGTTCATCCTTATCCTTAGAGATTGGGTAAAATATCAGGTGCAATATAAATATAGTCCCTTAGGGAAAAGTCATGGAAGAAAATGTGTCCATTATAGATGAGCCAAAAACTCGTAAGTAGCCAACACTTACAATTGTATAAAGACTGAAAGACAAGACAAGAGAGAGTAAATTTACCCTGTAGATACCCCAGAAACACATCTGTAACAGCTTATGATTAGAAGAATACAGAGACACCAACCCTTGGAAACATCTATGTGATACATCCCTGGAACATTAATGTTATTTTTTATCCTTAATGAAATAATGAATCATTATGCAGTAAAGGAAAACTTGTCTCAGCAATCCACTGACTTGTGCTTAATGACTGTGACTTTATTTTTGGATCTTAGCATCACTAGTTTTCTTGGGTTGTGCTATTTTATCTACAGATGAGCACAACATCTTGCAAATTACACTAAAATAAATACAATGAATGTTTGGCATTTGAATACCATTTTGTAATACATGCTTGAACATGTTTGTAATATAGAAAGTGTTTTAATCACTTTTATATATCTCAGTAATTATGCATTTGATGTACAATATTGTGGTCTGTCACGCTGCTGTGTCTTTAATTCCCTACTGGCTCTGGTTCTGGTAGTTTGCTAGTGAAATTCTGCAGACCTCTGACATTTTTTTCAAAACTAGGGTACTCATTGTATTTGAAGGGATGGCAAGAAAACTTGGGCAATAGACATAGCACATCTTCCTTTAGTGTGTTTCTTTGATCACAATGGAAAAAATATAGGTATATTATGGAATAAATGTAAAATGTGTATCCAATTCCAAGGTAACATAAAATCATGAAATTTTTTAAATCAAGATTTCTTGGGAATACTTCTGGACTTCTAAACCTCTGTACTCCCTCACTTCCTTCTCCCAGGTTTCCTTTCACGTTTCCTTGTTGCAGGTGCTTCAGAGGAAGTTATTAAAGGACTCGCCTTGGAAAGACCCTACGGCTGGAGTCAGGATAGCTTTGTCTGATCTTTGCTACTTGATAGTCACATTATTATAAATAAGGACATAACCATTCTGAGCTTTACTTGTCTATCTGTAGAATGGAAATTTTTTTTCCTATCTCTTGAGGTCGCTAAGATTGAAATATAATTAGGTTGCTAATATTAAACTGGATTTTGGTCTTCTCTCCAGTGAAATGATTATAAAAATCTAAAATATAGATACAAAAAGTTATTTAAAAAGTAAGCTCCTTTAAGACTGGACCTTAATTTTTCTGTGTGCTGTTCCATAGTTTTTACCTTGATTTATTTCATGTTGGTGTCTTAGGTTCTTCTGACACAAATGCCCCTTGCATACTAAATATGTTGGAATGTTTTTTCCTTCCACAAAGAGATATACCTTCTCATTGCTCCCTCCTTCAGATCATTCAGGTTTCTGTTCAAATGTTACCTCATCAGAGTGGCCTTCCCCGACCAATTTATCTGCGTCTTTACCACATCTCTCACACTCTACCCTTAACCCTACCCCTGCTTTTTTTTTTTTGTTCTCATATTACATATAACTCCTTGGAGGTATATTGTATATTTGTTTATTATCTATCTCTCGCAAATAGGAAAGAGCTTCGCAAGGGTAGGAACATGCTCTCTCCTCCCCCACCCTTGCTATATCTGTAGTGTTTAAAACAATATGTGGCTCCTAGTAAGCTGTCATTTAAAACTCATAGAATGAAGGAAAGAATGATTTTTTCCTTGAAAGGTATACATGTCCACATATTTAAAAATGACATGGGAAGAAGTTATTTCTTGACTATAAAATATCAACATTGTAATTGTCATAAAAATGGCAACTGATGTGTGTATTTATATTAGGGGAGGCCACAAGAAGTGGTGGGGACTGTGTGTGGGGGGGTGCAAGACCCACCTACCCAGAAGGGTGCAGTGGGGGTCAGAAAGCTTTCCATCTCTGGCCTCTTATTATATTTCAGTAGTATAGGCCCAGTGTTGCCATATCTTCTTTCTTTTAAAGAAGCTGCAGATCTCCATTTTAACATGCGATGTGTTTTGATTTTTAAATGTTGGCTCAAAAAATTATTTTTTTCAAGTAATTCGCAGGCCAAACAAAATACTTCTTTGGGTTGCTTTGTGACCTCTGAGGTACATACTTTTCAGTCCTAAAGATAGCCTGAAATACAGAGTGGGACACAAACACATGTCTAAAATGTCCTGATAGCTTTTACACCTTACTATTAGCCAGTTGGACTCCAGACTTGATGGGTTCTGGCCCTCAGTGAATGTTCTAATTGGGTCCAACATGAATTTGTAGTTTATGACAGGGATATGGTACTAAGAGCCCTATATTCCTGATTCAACAGTAGCTTAATCTAAACTTCTTCCTGAGATGGCTTCACCTTACCATTCTCCCTTCTGTAACTCCTTAGTACTTCCCAGTTTGGGCCAGTTTGGTTTTACTCTTGCAAGTTTATTAGTCTCAGACCACTTCACATGGATACATACTTCCGTTGAGCCCTGACATTATGCTGGTAAAGCTCTTAATGTGGCATTGGTATCTATCTCCTTCACTAGATGTAAGAGAAGTGAGGATTACTAGTGGCTGTGAATTATTGATCCTTGTGTCCCAACAGTGCCTAGTGAGAAACTTTGCTTGTATGGCCAGTACGAGAAATGTCACTTGAATGTGAGCTCTACCAGGGCAAGAATCTGATTTGTTTAGTTCCTGGAACAGTGTCTAACACTAGAATAGTGTCTTACAGTGGCATATAGCTGGCACTCAATAAATAGCATTTGATTAATAGTTTAGATTAAATGACTGTTTTCCTCACTCACATTTCTATGTCTTCTGTCAACTGAACAGCATTTATTGGCACTGAATTTCCATCACCCATTGTGTCTTCCACACAGTGTCAACTTGTCCATGATAATGTTGAGAACACCAGTTAACAGTGACAGATAAGAACAATGCTTTGAAATTCTTCTAGCAGAAGTTTAGCTCAAAGGACCAGATTCTACTAGGATATGATTTTAAATATTGATATTTGTTAGATAGGATATAATTGTATGCAATGCTGATGTCTTATGAACCAAGTTAGAAGAAAGTCTTCAGAGCTGAAAACAGGTCTTATTTTTAAATTTTTTTTTTAATTTTTTTTTATATTTTATTGTCAAGTTGGTTTCCATATAACACCCAGTGCTCTTCCCCACAGGTGTCCTCCACCATGACCATCACCCCCTATCCCCTTTCCCCCTCCCCCTTCTGCCCTCAATTTATTTTCAGTGTTCAAGAGTCTCTTGTGCTTTGTCTCTCTCCCTCTCCCTAACTCTTTTTCCCCCTTCCCCTCCCCATGGTCCTTTGCTAGGTTTCTCCTGTTAGACCTATGAGTGAAAACATATGGTATCTGTCCTTCTCCGCCTGACTTATTTTGCTTAGCATGACACCCTCGAGGTCCATCCACATTGCTACGAATGGCCAGATTTCATTCTTTCTCATGGCCATGTAGTATTCCATTATATAGGTAAACCACATCTTCTTGATCCATTCATCAGTTGATGGACATTTAGGCTCTTTCCATGATTTGGCTGTTGTTCAAAGTGCTGCTATGAACATTGGGGTACATGTGCCCCTAGGCATCAGCACTTCTGTATCCCTTGGGTAAATCCCCAGCAGTGCTATTGCTGGGTCATAGGGGAGTTCTATTGATAGTTTTTTGAGGAACCTCCACACTGTTTTCCAGAGCGGCTGTACCAGTTTACATTCCCACCAACAGTGTAGGAGGGTGCCCATGAAAACAGGTCTTAATACCATCCGTTATCTCCAGGGGGATTTTACCAAACATTTATAGAAGAGTTAACACCCATTCTTTTGAAGCTGTTCCAAAAAAACAGAAATGGAAGGAAAACTTACAAACTCATTCTACGAGGGCAGCATTACCTTGATTCCAAAACCAGACAAAGACCAATTTACCTGATGAACATGGATATAAAAATTCTCAATAAGATACTGGCAAACCGGATTCAACAATACATTAAAAGAATTATTCACCATGATCAAGTGGGATTTATTCCTGGGATGCAGGGCTAGTTCAATATCTGCAAATCAATGTGATATATGACATTAATAAAAAAAAGTGTAAGAACCATCTCATTAGATGCAGAGAAAGCATTTGAAAAGATACAGCATCTTTTCTTGATAAAAACCCTCAAGAAAGTAGGGATGGGGGATCATACCTCAAGATCATAAAGGCCATATATGAAAGACCCACAGCTAATATCATCCTTAGTGGGGAGAAAATGAGAACTTTCCCCCTCATGTCAGTAACACCACAAGGATCTCTACTCTCCCCACTGTCATTCAACATAGTGTTGGAAGTTGTAGCCTAAGCAATCAGACAACAGAAAGAAATAAAAGGCATTGAAATTGGCAAGGAGGAAGTCAAACTTTCACTCTTTGCAGACAACATGATACTCTATGTGGAAAACCTGAAAGACTCCACCAAAAAACTGCTTGAACTGATACATTAATTCAGCAAAGTCATAGGATATAAAATCAGTGTACAGAAATCTGCTGAATTTCTATATACGAATATTGAAGCAGCAGAAAGAAAATCAATCCCATTTACAATTGCACCAAAACCCATAAAATACCTAGGAATAAACCTAACCAAAGAAGTGAAATATCTATACACTGAAAACTGTAGAAAGCTTATGAAAGAAATTGAAGAAGACACAAAAAAAATGGAAACACATTCCATGCTCGTGGATTACAAGATATATTGTTAAAATGTGAATACTACACAAAGCAATCTACACATTCAGTGCAGTCCCTAACAAAACAGCATTCTTCACAGAGCTAGAACAAACAATTCCAAAATTTGTATGGAATCAGAAAAGACCTTGAATAGCCAAAATAATGTTGAAAAATAAAGCCAAATCTGGAGGCATCACAATTCCATACTTCAAGATGTATTACAAAGCTATAATTATCAAGACAGTATGGTACTGGCACAAGAACAGACACATAGATCACTGGAACAGAATAGAGAACCCAGCAATCGACAAACGTATGGCCAACTAATCTTTGACAAAGCAGGAAAGACTATCCAATGGAAAAAGACAGTTTCTTCAACAAATGGTGTTGGGAAAACTGGGTAGCTACATGCAGAAGAATGAACCTGGACCACTTTCTTACACCATACACAAAAATAAACTCAAAACAGATGAAAGACCTAAATATAAGACAGGAAGCCATCAGAAGCTTAGAGGAGAAAACAGGCAACAACCTCTTTGACCTTGGCTGCAGAAACTTCTTAAGTGAAACTTCTCTGGAGACAAGGGAAACAAAAGCAAAAATGAACAATTGGGACCCCATCATGATAAAAAAAACTTCTGCACAGCAAAGAAAACAACAAAACTAAAAGACAACTGACAGAATGGGAGAAGATATTTGCAAATGGCCTATCAGATAAAGGGTTAGTATCCAAAATCTGTAAAGAACTTATCAACCTCAACACCCAGAAACCAAATAATCCAGTGAAGAAATGGGCAAGACATGAACAGACACTTCTCCAAGAAGACATCCAGATGGCTAACAGACACATGAAAAGATGCTCAACACTACTCATTATCAAGGAAATACAAATCAAAACCACCATGAGATACTACCTCTCACACCTGTCAGAATGGCTAAAATTAACAATTCAGGCAACAACAGATACTGGTGAGGAGGTGGAGAAAGAGGAACCCTTTTGCCCTGCTGGTGGGAATACAAACTGGTGCAGCCACTCTGTCGAAAGGATACAGGAGTGCTGTTTCGAAGGGGCTCATGCACCCCAATGTTTATAGCAGCACTGTTGACTATAGCCAAAGTATGAAAACAGCCCGAATGTCCATCAGCTGATGAATGCATAAAGAAAATGTGGTATACATATACATTAGAATATTATTTGGCGATGAAAAAGAATGAAATCTTGCCATTTGCAGCAACATGGATGGAACTAGAGTGTATTATATTAAGTGAAATAAGTCAGTCAGAAAGACAATCTCTTTTTATGTCGAATTTAAGATACAAAACAGATGAACATAAGAGAAGGGAATCAAAAATAATATAAAAACAGGGAGACAAACCATAAGAGACTCTTAAATACAAAGAACAAACTGGGGATTGCTGGAAGGGTGTTGTGTGTGGGGGGGATGAGCTAAATGGGCAAGGGGCATTAAGGAGGACACTTGTTGGGATGAGCACTGGATGTTATATGTAAGTGATGAATCACTAAATACCATTCCTGAAAAAAAAAATACCATCCATTCTCATGACAGGAAAGCATCAGCAGTTTCCAAACTTTGTTGCTGTGGTGGCTTGACTGAGGAAGCCATACTCCTGAGTTACCATCTATGGTGGTAAGTCATATACAGCACCCAGAAAAACTACACAACAGTTGTGATTCACCCAGTAGTTTACTTAACTTGTGAACATTTCCTCTGCTTCTGACAAGATATCCTCCTTTTCTGCCTTTCCTTCCATAGCTCCCTTACACAAATGCATTTAGCTGTGACTTTCAATATCAGTTAAATTAGGGGAAAGGAAGTTTTCCCGTAATGAAAAAAATCAGGTTTACGTAGAAACAATGACCTGCCTCAATGAAGAAAGCCTATCTGAATGCCTACAACAGAACCCAGTTTTGCACAATAACCTTGGGCTGCAGTGTGAGGCTCCAGGTAATGTGATCTGTTTTCACATAGCCTAGTGTTGGGGTGCTGCTGCTACTTGCTATAAAGGTTACTATCTCTCTTTTATTGTATTCACAAAAGCTAATTGCAAAACCTGAAACCTTGCTGGGAAATTGCCTACCTACACAAAGAACACAGAGACCCTATCGTTTCAGAGTTCAGTTCTTTCTGAGCTTCTTTATAAAGGAGTTTTTGTCTGCCTTGCAAGTCTCTGCATACGGAGGAACTCCAAATCCAGGTTAGCCAATGGCTTGGAGTGTTTAATTGAGGGAAACTCTTTTTGGAGGTTTGCATATAGGTGCTTTACAGTTAGCTCAGAACAGTTAAGTAAAACTGCAGCTCTGATACATCTTAGGTAGCTGGAAGGGGGAGGGAATCACAGAGAAACAGAGACAGGGAGAGACACACAGATAGCCACACACACACACACACACACACACACACACATATACACACAGGGGGGTGATGGTTAGGTGGCTGAGAGAAAGAGGGAGAGAGGCTGAGAGAGTTTTCCACTAAATGATGTCTCTAGTTTTCTTCGGACCCTATCAGCTTTCCTTCAGGGGGATGTTACAGTGAGTTCATTTTCCCGCTGTTTGCTTTCACCACCCTTGCGTTTCAGGTTTGAATACTATAATCACACTGTGGAGAGTTTTGGGAGATATTTATTTTTATCCCTACTGCCAGCATCATCACAGTGTGTGTGATCCAAATTTACACTCTGCATGTATAAACCATGTGGCCCTGCTGTCTGGCCAGCTGCTTTCTTCAAGGCTGAGATATGGTTAAGTTTCATGTTTTGCCTCATCAAAAATGTGATAGTGAAAATGTGTGAGTAAAGTCTACTCACAGTAGCTTACTTAACACATATTAAAATGTGTTCCAAATGTGTGCTTTGTTGTTCAGTGGGAGCCAAGAATTAGGGGGTGTAGGGGATGGGGAGTGTGTGTGTGTAGTCCTATGTTGCAGACACAGATAATGCTCTTCCTTCCTCTCTCCTTAACCAACAGATGCTTGCTTTTCCCAGGGCAACAATGTACTCAGCAAAGATGGGGTTTCTCTTGAGATAGATGTGGCCATGTGACCCAGGCTTTGGCTGACTAGACTTGGGTAGTATTCTGTGGGACTTCCAGACCCAGTATTCTGTGGGTCTTCTTTCTTTTAAGATTTTATTTTAAACAATCTTCATATCCAACATGGGGCTTGAACCCACAACACCAAAATAAAAAGTTGCATGCTCCACTGACTTGAGCCAGTCAGGCACCCCCTAGAAAGGCTTCTTAAAAAGGAGGGAGGACACTTGTGTCCGTAGTCCTTCTTGTCTCCCTGTTAGCTGGAAAGGTGATATGAGCTAGTACCTCAGTTAGCTTATCCAGGATGTGGAGGTGACCTTGAAGACAGAGCTGTTTGTGGAGATATGAAGCAGGTAGAAGGATTCTTGGTACTTGGACATTTTGCTGAGTCATCACAACAACCCTGACCTGTCTCCTCCAGATTTCTTTTTTTTATGACAGAAAATACTTTGTGTGTTTGGGTCACTATCTTTGGATTCTCTGTCATGAGTAGCCAAGTGCACCTTCTAACTGATAGATCAACCTGAGGTTTAACACTGACGACTGATTCACTGAGTGAGTACATAATGCAGAGCCTGACACAGAGCTCAGTCTCACAAACTGTGAGATCATGACCTGAGCTGAAATCAGGAGTTGGACGCTTAGCCAGCTGAACCACCCAGGGGCCCCTGCACTAGATGTTTCATACACATTATTTAATATGATTGAAGGTGATATAAAGAAGGAGAACTTTAGGCCCTGAAGGGAGTATAGAAGGAAACGGGCCCTAAAACTGAAGATGGGATGAAAAACAAACATGAAAGATGGCTTGGATTTATCTAAAGAGGATCTTATTTGGGGCAGGGGCAGATGGACAGCAGGTATGGAACAGCTTTGTTATGCAGTAGCAGTGATTTATGAACTTTCTGTTTTTTTATCCACAATGAACGTCTCATAAAGGAGCTTCCTTCCAGAGGATTTGTAAACTGAGGCAAGACTATTAATCATTGAGATGTCAACTTCCAACCCTTTGTTGTATATAGCACTGTAGGGAGCAAGAGGAAAGATTCCTCAATTCTGTCTCTAGAATTTACATTTCTCCCCTGACAATTTTTTACCTGCTCTGTCTCAAATGTGATGGCAGCCTGAGGACTGGTGGGTGGGTGGATGCCTCATGTAACAATGTGGCTTACCTAGAAGTCAGACTGGAGATTTCAGAATGGCTCTCTTATTTATATTGTGAAAGTCAAATTAAGTTCATATTTTTGAGATAGAACCATAATAAAAGCACACACACAAAATTCATTAATGAACACTTAAGCCCTCATATAATACTGAAGATGTGACTGGTCCTTTAAGATTTTTTTTCATATCTTGTTTCCAGATGGCAATGAGCACATTTCTTTACCCAACACTGTGGGGAAAGCACTCGACTTCAATGAGATGTTACTTAAGAAGAAAGGTGGGACTCAATCTACAGAATCAGAATTTCTTGTTCCTTGGCATCTAAAACACAAAACACCTTTTTAAGTTGTGTTTTAGACCCATACTTTAAAAACAACAACAAACGTTTTTAACTCTCTCTGGGGAGCTTTAGTGATGGGGAAATCATTAGATGCTATTTCAACAGTTTGACCTTCCCCTCTCCCATCCCAGGAACCAGATTGCTGGGGTTGGCCAAGAATAAATGGAACTTAAATTTCAAAACTTTCCTAAAGTTTCAAATTTATAGCCTTTGAAGACCGAGAAGATATGAAATGTAGCAAATTAAATTGAACATTTACCAAGAGTTGTTTGGAAAATTCGCTTGTCTTCTTGAGCAAGAAAGTACTCACAGCCATATTTGCAAGAACCCTCTTTTTCATTCTTCTCAGGAACTGGGACTGCTCAGTATCTGAAGCTCTCTTATCTGCCTAGACATTCTTTGATCCACCCACCTTAAACAGCACAGGAAAAAGGTTTTGTTTGGTTTTGTTTTTAAGTATTGTCACACCCTAAATGGAAATTTTTAGGTTGCGTATTAGACTAGACAAATTAAAAACATCTAAAAATAACACCTCAGAATGTGTTGTTTATAATTTGATGTAGAAATGAATAAAAAGTGAATTCAGTCTGACGTTTGAAAAAAAGTTTCACAAGACTTGTCTTGATGAGGAAAGTTTTTTCTGGCAATTTGATGTTCTTCTTGTTAGGAATTTAAAAAATGATATCATTCAGTTATTTTGATATTATAGTATTTTTTGGAAAGTGAGTATTTGGAAAGGATTTGTAGAAAAAAAGAAACTGTACAAAAAATCACTTAAGTTAATTTCCATCTGTATTATAATCGTAAATGAAAGGAAAATGTGTCTCCTTGAAGAAGTTACTGTGATATGTCCAGCCAATTTCCTTGGAATAGAATAAACTAGGAAAGGAATCAGAACTTTTAATCAGTTCTTGAGCATTTCCTCAATGTGACTGTCTAGTGGTATATTCTTAATAGAGGAGTTAGGAGAATTTTTAAGCTACATTATACTGCAAATATGATCAGACTTAAATACATAACAGGAAGGGAATTAAAACTGAACATGAATTAACACTTCTGAAACCTAATCTGAATTGAAATGAGGGAGAAAAATAAATTATGGTTACTAGGTGAGGACTCACATTGTCTTACTTTGAAATGGGGACATGAACTCTTGCTATGATCTTCTTTTTATCACTTCAACAAATTAAAGAAATTCTTACCTCGATCACTCATTGATTGACTGAAAACCCAAATTGAAGTTTGTGTAATGTTCGGAAATAATTCTTCTGGCCCAAAGTAAGGGTTAGTAGAATAGGGCATGTCCAGGCTGTGATGTTAGAAGCATACTATGATGTACCAATGTTATTTTTCAAATGTACCTGTAAGAAAAGGTTTTATCGTTGCACCATAACCTGTGTGACTGTTTCCAGTGGAAAGGAAGCCATGACCTAGATTGATAGATGGTTTGGTGTCAGCCCTAAATAGGATCTTGGCTTTATTACATTTTAGTTTTGTGACTATAGGCAGGTTAACTTCTTTGAGACATAGTTTCTCATGTGTAAGATGGGTGTAATAATAACCTCTCATGGGATTTTTTTGAGGATTGAATGAAAAAATATGTAAATCACCTGCTTAACAGAAGTCGTTTCCCCATTGTCCTTTTCCATCTCTGACTTTAAGAATTCTCACACTTTACCATTCAAAATATTTTCTCAGGAGTCTTTGGGGTGTTTCTTCTGTTCTGATCTCTCATATCCTTCCATGGATGTCCTTTTCCAGCTCCATTCTTCCTTCCTCGTTCCTGTATTCATTCTCAGTACTATTTAAACTTCCCCTCTTGTTTTTTTCCATCCCACTTGACTTCTTTTTTTCTTGTCTGCAACTAAATGACTTGTTTTATCCTTAGTACTTTATCATTCTCTAAGAATAATTTAGGTGTGTATGTTGTAAAAATATTATGACAATACAAATACTTTTCAAGGGGAAATCCATTCTTATGTTTCAGTTGCTATCATATGTTTACATTAAAAAATGGATTTTGTAAATAGCCGAGATGAAGATGTTGATGGAATAGTTTGGTGCAATGGATACGGTACAGGAAAGGGGAAGCCAGTTCCTGTTCTGCTCTGGTGACTGTTGGTGGGTCCACTTACTTCTTAAGATCTCAATTTCTTCATCTCTAGAATGAAGGATTTAAAGAGATTATTCCTGACATCCCTTCTAGCTCAGAAAATAGTCGAAGAGTTGGTATCTTTATAAAATGGGAATGTTTTTCCAAGTACTGGTTAACCTGACAGTGCAGCTGACCACAATATCATCATTCAATTGTTTCCCCCAGTTCCTCTGCACAAGTACAGAAAATAAGCAGATGATAGTACTCTGAAGGCACAGATAGTATTACTTTCTGCCAGATGGATAATTACATCTTGGCCTTCTTCTTCAGGCCCTGCCACTGGGGCATGTTGACCTTTAGCCACACTGATGCCTGTGGATGGCTCCATGCCCTTGATTGCCCTTATGATAGATGTATAACTAATCTATACCTGAGTTTGTAAAATTTCTGGATAGGGCTAAAGGTTTAAACTTTGGCCCTGGAAGGCAACAAATCATGTTTTCTGTCCTGGGAACAGACTCCAAATGTCTTTGCTGCAGTTAGAAGCAGCAGCAGAATTTCATGAGTGTTGGTCCAGTCTGATGAGTATATCAGCATTATAGGGGTGGGATTGGGAAGGGAAGATCAGAAACAAACACATTTAGAAAAATGTCCCTCTTTATCCATGTCTTGATTTGGTTTCTTTTCAGGGTATGGTCAAATCCCTTCCCCCTCCTGAGGGTGAGCCGAAGTGCCAGCAGGACAGAGGTTTCTGTGTTAAGATGTTAATATGAAGTCTTACTGTATTTTCAGTGTTTAAGGAAAAGCTAATGGAAACTTTCCAGGGAAGATGGTGGGTGTTATTAACATGAAAATATGTATGAGAATTCTTCAATGAAGGCTTTATGGGATGGATTAGAGGCTAATAAGACCCTTGCTGGTTGGTGGTGGGCAGGGTGTGGGACCTGATGGGGGTAGGGGAGAAAGGGTAGGGAAGAAAGACTTCTTTCGGACTCTGGGGACTCGGCATAGAGTGAAGGCTGGAAGGGAGACTAAATAAAATCGGGAAATATGAGAGAAACCAAAGTGACTGGAGGATAGAGAACAGGCAGGAGGCTGCTGGCCAGGGCAAGAATGGGGACCTGGAACTGGAGGTAAAAAATACTAGGAGTTATTAGAAAAAAAGTAATTTTTGAGGGTAAAGGCCACACTGGGAAGGACCTGTTGAGTGCAAGGAAAGTGGACTCTTTGAATCCTAGGGATGAACTTGACTTTGAATCTGTGCCAGGCCAGTCAGTGTAGTAGTTGGCTTGGTACCCTCGGCCTCTAGGCCTTTAACCTTTGCAGCTAAGGCCACAGCTGCCCAGTTTGCCCAAGACTCTAGAGCTAAGCCTGTTATTATAAAGAAACTAGAACCAAGAGTTCTAGTTCATTACTGTCATGGTGAACTGGTTTCTCAGCTCTGTTGGGCCTGCTCTGATGTGCATCTGGCCTTTTTGCCTTATTTCCTTTTGACTAAACCTCTGTTTAGGTTCTGGGGGCTACTTCTTTATCTCATAATAGGATGGATAACATTTGATTGAGCACCAGCTATTTGTATTGAGGCTGCTGTTTTGTTTTGTTTTATTTTGTTTTCCCTTGCTCCAAATCATAATCAGAGCCAGGGTTCAAGTACATTATGCCACAGTGCTTCTCTGCCCTGCTTCTACATTCAGTCTCTGCCTTGGTTTTCTGTCTGCACCTCTGACTGTATGGGGACAGACCACTTGCATATTCTTCTGTTTTCAGTACTGCTGTTGAATACCCACAGCATGTCTGCCTCTATTGTTGTTGATGACACTCTAGCTCAGTGGTCTCCCTGCTTTTGGGTTCTTGACAGTTTCACATTTACTAGTACTGCTGCTTAGAGGAAATGCTGCTGGTGGCTTCTGAGATCTCCTGTAGAGCCCTGACTGTATAGGGTTTTCTCCAACTTTGCTTACTCTGCAGCGGAGTTGAGAGGTACAGGTATAGTCTCTGCAGAAAGGCTAGGAGCAGAGTTCAGCCAGATAAGATGAACACTCAGGGTGTGATGTTGGCTAGAGTGGGGGATCCGATACTCAGTAGCCCCAGGTAGAAATGGTTTTGCAGGTTTGATTTCTAGGTGGACTGAGGAAGGATCTCTTTCCTTTTTAGTAGTGAATTGGATTACTAATTGGAATCTTTGGTGTGGCTGAAAGATTCTGCCAGCCTTCATCCTTCATCTTGATCATGGCCTGCTTGAAGGTCAGTGCCTGATAATGTGCTCTGACTTCCTGTTTTGGTTATAGCAGAGGTTTTCAACTTCACTGTATATCAGAGTCACCTGTAGAGCTCCCAAGAACTGTGGAAATCCATAGTCTATCCTCAGAACTTCAGTTTCAGTTGCTCTGGAGTGACATGTAGGCATCCATGGTTTTACAAAAAGTGATCCGGGTGATTCTAATGCATAGCCAGCATTGCTATCCACTCATTTGCAGGATGGTTCTTGGGCTGAATGTATCAACAGTGAGCAGGAGCAAAGCAGGGTGGCATGAGAAAAGAAAATTGTTAATGCTGCTTTGCATTGTGAACCCTAGATATTGTGGAGTATAAGTCCGATCAATGGAGGAGGGCCATGTAGGTTCCTTAAATTGTGCAAGACTGCTAGAGGAAACATACTGTGTACTTGACTGGTGCTATGGTCCAGAGGCTTAGAGAGGACACTGGAGCTAGGAGCCTTTTTTTTTTTTTTTTTTTTTTTTTTTTCCGGGACTGGAAGTTGCTCAGCAGCAGGGTGTTTGAAGGGCAAGTGTTTCGTGAGCAGGCTGACAGTTCTGGATTCTATCTGAATGTGGCTGGCCCCTAAGTTGCCTTGAAGCTTTGAACTGCCCAACTGTGTTAAACTCTAAGTAAATCAGTATTACAAAGGCAGAAATGCTCAGGTTAGAGATAAATAGCCTGTTAAGAGGTCAATATGGATGGAACGTTATTTAAAATGTAGTGGTCTTTGCATGATGGCTGTGATGGCTCACATTTAATGCCAAAGCAATAGAAAATCAAATATCTTCTCAACATGATTAAGGGATTACAGGGTCAGGAATTTTCTTAGCAGAAATGCGTCTGTGATGTTTACTTGATTGTGCTCAGATTTTATTTTTTAACATTTTCACTTCCCGTTTCTTAGCTCTTATTTTTAAGCATGTAGGCTGAAAAAGGGTCAACCTTAGGTAAATGATATAATTTTTTAATCAGAGTTTTGAAATAAACAAGACTTTTGGTAAATTGTTTATCACTATGGTTTTCATATCAGACAAGAGGCCTCTGCCTGGATATCCAGAGCTCTTTGCCTGTAAGGGCAGGAGTGTGTGCTCATTCATCTTGTTGGGCCTGATTTGTAATTGAGGTAGTTGGAACTGGGGACCTATATAACCACAGAATAAAAGCTAACAACTATTGCACAATTACTGTGTGCCAGGCACTATGGTAAATTATTTACATGGATTATTCCATTTATTCTTTACTATGACCTTAGGATGTAAGAACTATTATTATCATTTCTTTTTTAGAGATTGGGAGTTGAAACTTAGAGGGTTAAGTAACTTTCTCAAGATCACACAGCTAGTAAGGTCTTGAGCTAGAATTCTCAGACCCGTGTTTATAATTACTATGCTCATATGATTTCCCTAATTTGTCACTTTGTCACTACTTCATGAAATGACTTTTATAAGACCAGCGCTTGGTGAGCCTATCCTCCTAGGTACATTGCCTTTTCCTGTGAAAAGTGCTGAGATAAATGACTGTACTTGGTCATGAGTCTTGGCCAGTAGGCTACGCTTATTCCAAGTGTGAATAACTGAATGAAAAGAACTGAGGTTAGCTTTTCTTGAGAACAGGAATCTAAGACTATGAGCCGCAAGGAACACTACTGAATATAATTAATTTATTTTAATAGCAATTTGATAATACACCTATGTTCCCAGTGGCATTATTCACAGTAGCCAGGAGGTAGAAGGAACCCAATATCTATTGATGGGTGAATGGATTAACAAAATATGGTATATACACAAAACAGAATATTATTCAACCTTAAACAGGAAGGAAATTCTGATTTATGCTACAGCGTAAATAAACCTTGAGGACATTATGCTACATGAAATAAGCCAGTTACAAAAAGACAAATACTGTGTGACTCTGTTTATATGAGACATCTGAAGTAGTTAGAGTCATAGGAACAGAAAGTAGAATAGTTGTTGCCAAGGGCTGGGGGAGGGGAAGAAGAGTTGTTTAATGGGTACAGAGTTTCAGTTTTGCAAGATGCAGTTCTGGAATTGGTTTGCACAGCAATGTAAATATACCTAACACTACTGAACTGTACTCTTAAAAATGGTTAAGATGGTAAATTTTATATTACATATATTTAACCACAAGAAACAAGTAGATAAATAACATTCCCCAATAATGATCAATGTAATGAAAATGTAAGCCAAAATAACATTGTTACATAACTCTAAAGGAATATTTACATTGTTTTTTTATGTAGGGGATTGTAAACCTAGAAATTGTTAGATTTTTAAATGTTAAGTCATTACTCTGAGTTTATGACACATTTATAGAGGCTAAAGGGGATGATAATTATACCTACAACATAAGGAATATATAATACATATAAAGCAGTTAGTATAGTAATCACCCAATAAATATTATTGTTATTGCTCTCTTGAAAAATAACGTATTAGAGAAACTAAAAAAAAGCCATTTTCCAGTTCTTAGAAATACATAGTTTTTCCAAATTAATGACACCTCATTGTGAACAACCATCAACTAGACTTCTTTTAGCTCTAAAGCTATACAAACCTTTGATTACTGTACAACTGTTGTCTCTACCACTGACAGCATGGAATATTTCTGAGGAGCTCCAGCTTTTTCATTACTATTCACACAGGTAGGATGGGAATCTTTATGATATTTGCAAAAGGTGTAGTATACCATATTGATTCTAGAGCAACTGGAGACAGGGACTATTAATAATTTTTTAGGCTGGGTTTCCCGAAATTGGCTTTCCTTGGAGGAGGCAGCACAATGTGGGGAGGCATAGGCTGTCCTTGCAGTTTTTACTGACTTCTGGGGCATTGTGTACAAGTCAGCAATTTTCTGAGCAATTCCCTTTTCTCATCTGTGTAAAGATAGGGCTGGACTAGTTGAATCTTGTGTCTCTTATCCTGTCTTTACTCCTTTATACTTCCTCCTAGGAGTTCTGGAAACTCTCCTAGGGCCATAGTTATACCTTCAGGTTCAGATAATTAGTAAGGGTTTGGCCTTAGAAAATTTTACTTGGCTGAGGAGAACCTGTTAATTGTGCTTTAAGATCTCTCTGGATTGGATACATGCAAATGAAAATATGAGCCCCAGAACTGCCTTTCTGGATAATTTAATACAGAATTATGCCATGTCTTCGGTACAGACTAGTGAGTGGAATGAGCCTTTCTAGATAAACAGCCACTTCTCTCCAAATCTATGTGGAAATGTACATCCAGCTGTTCACATCCTGGTAAATTTTAACAAGGGGGAACTGTCACATGATTGTGTCTTCACATTCTTAACAATAGCAGTAGCTTCTTCTGGAATGTTTGCCTTGATGGACTTAATTCAGGGCTGAATGTAAGATTTTTGAAATTTTGTATGTGATTTAAAGTCACTGAGTAATAGGAAGAAGCTGTAAGAAAATGCCTAGTTAATCATGCCACAAAGGTGGGATGTTTAAGTTTGGTTCCTTCAAAAACAAGCCTGAGAGAAAACCTTAGGTGCAAGTAGTTTATTTGGGAAATGAACTTAAGAAGCATGAGTGAAGTAATGGAGAGAGAGTGGCAGGGAGGAGAAAAAGCCAGTACAAGGGGGTATTGCTGTGGACAACAGGAGCTCAATTACACTGGTCTTCTGAGAAGCATCTGGGATGTCTCTGGAATTGTTCTTTGGAAGGCTGGAATGTTCAGACATTTTTCCTGTTTCCCATGCCCCATTGGGTGAAGACTTTGAAGCCACCTTGAATATGGGCTGCATAGGCTCCTGCACTTTCAGAAGAGATCCTGAGGCAGGAAAACAAAAAAATCTACCTGAGATTAATGGAACTTTATGTTTTTAGCCTTAGTTTCCTCATCTGTGAAATGAGGCTTTTGAAGTCTTTCTTGAAATGTCAGAATGGACTATATCATTAGGTAGAGCCCTTAGAATCCAAATTTGACTTTACTAGAGCCTCGGAAAAACTTTGAAAAAGTTAAGACTTTTCACCCACTCATCCAGGATGGATTTGGTAGATTCTGTAGAAGAAGAACCAGATCATTTTTTTTTTACTGCATTTTCATTCTCACCTTCCTCAGGAGTCTGCTGGTTTTCACTGTTGATGATATTTCAGTGAGAAATATGACATGAAGAGCTGTCTTGAAGATATGGCTAAAGGCCCCTTTAGTCTTACCTCCAAAATCATTGTCCCTATGGAGAGGAGCCTGTACCTTAAGAAGATGCACCTGACTTTTTTCTACTGAGCTGGTTTTGTTTGTTGGGCAGTAACCATTGTCCTGTATTGGTGAGGTAAAGTCAATCTCAGGGGCTGGTTGGGAATGGGCAAGGTTAATGTCTCTGTGACTGTAAACCCCTTGCATAAACATAAAAGATATGGCCCTAGGATGTCAGTGATTGGTATGAACACCGAAATTTAATTTTAAGCCTGGAGTTCAACCATTTTTCCTACATTGAGAGTTTTCGTAATGGAGATGAAATATGAGATGTTCTATTATTTAAGGAGCACCTTTGCATTGTGCAACTGCTTTTGATCATAATGAGTGTCTGAAGGACTAGGACTCCAAGGAGGAGGCAAAAAGTCACAGCCTTGCAAAGCCTGGGAATGTGCTGCTGTGTGTATTCTTGGTGAGCTGTTCTGAAGATTGGCTTTTATTTCTTTATTCTTTGTTTTAAGATTAGAGGCTCAGCAAACTGAATCACAAAATAGAAGCCAAAGGATTTGGAAAAGACTACAAAATTCCTGAGTGTGTGGAATGAAACATTTGGGTTTGCTTTGTCCACTGTGATCTGTGAATCTTTATACCTTATATTATGATAATAATATATACTTATAACTGAAATTCCTCTATTATTGGTTATCACATCTGACATGCTCTAATAGTAACCCAAAACATTCCCCTTTCACTAAAACAACTATTTTAATATTATTGACAAACCAGGTCATTTTTAGGAATCTACATATCACATTATAGCAGAACAAACAGTACTGTTAGAATCTTTGAGAGTCCAGTTCCAAATTACTATGAAAGCTTCAGTCTGTTCTCTGCATTTGTATGTTATTCACAGTGATCCTTCCCATGTTTATCACCCATTTATGAACTTGGTTACCATCATGGTATGTTAAAATTCAGTGGTAACTTGAACTCTATTATAGTGTGGAGAGAGCCATTGTTTTCCATAAAATACACACTCGCTGACCTGTAATTGTTTTTGGTTTCTGTCCATCATCTGCTTAAAGCAAAATAAAGAGAAAGCACTAAAATAACAGGTGGGAAAGCTTTGGCTGCCATGATGGGTAGTGCTGTAAAGGAATTTATTTCTGGTGATGATCTTGAGCTCTGGAGAGGAAGGCATTATGGATTGAATGAACCCCTTAGGAAATTTGAGCACCTCCTATGAGTACAGCACTGTGATAGAGGATGGATAAGAAAGCACAAGAGATCTGTCTTCCATGACCTTAGAATCTGGGTGGGGAAAGAAATCATGCAATTTACACCCCTATGAAGTGCTCTATGAAATTTAGTCTGAATGAGCGATGCATGGCTAGTGCCCTTGGAATTCAAAGACCAAAGACTCTTGCTGTGGGCTGCTGGGCTTGAGCAGCACCGTGAAGGTAGGTAGAGTACACCTAGACACGGGTAAGAGGACTCGAAAACAAATTTTGGGCAATGACTTTGAAAGAAGTGATGTGGTCTGGAATTTTAACTAAATGAGTTCATGCCACTGATGATGAACTCCAGAAGACAAAACAAATCCTTGTGTGTGGGACTGTTTCAAAGAAAAAAATAATCATGCTTCTTTGTTTCATAGGCTACTGGCATAATACCATTGTGACACATAGAGGGTTTTTACTTCTTCAGGTGTTTTGGTTACATTGGCCTCCTACAGAGAAGGTGGGAGATTGGAAATATTGCTGTTTTTCTGACAAAAGCATTTTTCCCCATGGCTAGTTCTTCTGGAAATGATACTTCTTTCTTGTTTATCCATGGCTGGAAAACTCCTACATGGATATGGGCTTCTTTGAGAATGACAGCAAGGTTATTTGGAGGGAAGTTGTTGGTGGGTTAAGAACTCTGTCCCTTTGTTTGGATTTCCTTATGTAATATTTTTCTTTTGTTTCCTATATTTTTGCTTGTTCTTCCCTTTTGTACTCTTGCTCTGCTTGATAGTATAGGCTATCTTAGATTTTTGGTTCCTTCTTTAATTTCAATTTTATGAGAATTATCTTAGAATTCCTTACAAATGGGACATAGATACACTTTTCTACCTTTCACTTGCCAAGTCTGAAATTTCTGGTCAAATGCAAAATGGTACAGCCACTTTGGAAGATAATTTGGTGGTTTCTTTAAGAACTGAATATACTCTTAACATACAATTCAGCAGTCAAGCTCCTTGGTATTTACCCAACAGAGTTGACTTATGTCCACACAAAAATCTGCATATGGATATATATATAGCAGCTTTATTCATAATTTCCCAAACTTGGAAGCAACTAAGATGTCCTTTAGTAGGTGAATGGATAAATAAACCATGGCACATCTAGACAATAGAATATAATTCAGCATTAAAAAGAAATGAGCTATCAAGCCATGAAAAGACATGGAGAAAACGGAAATTAATATAACTAAGTGAAAGAAGCCAATGTAAGAAGGCTATATACTATGTGATTCCAACTGTATGGTATTCTGGAAAAGGCAAAAATATGGACACAGTAAAAAGATCAGTAATTGCCAGGCACTGAGGAAGAGGGGAGAGATGAATAGGCAGAGGACAGAGGATTTTTAGAGCAGTGAAAACACTCTGAATGATAAAATGATGGTACATGTCATTACACATTTTCCGGATCCATAGAATGTGCAACACCAAGAGTGGACCACAGTGTAAATTACGGATTTTGGATGATAATGATGTATCAACAGAGGTTCATCAGTGGTAACAAATGTGTATCATTCTGGTGGGGGATGTTGATGATAAGGAAAGCTGTGGATATATGGGCATAGAAGATAGGTGGGAATGGTGGCTTTGTCTTTATTTTGCTGAGAGCCTAAAGTCACTCCCCAAAATAAAGTTTTTAAATAGGAAAAAATCCAAGAATGCCACTGAATTGGAGAAATCTAGTAAATAGACTCCTGTATAAACTTTGAAAATTATGCTGTTATTCATATCTTCCTGTGATGCCTTTCCCAAATGTCTCATAGAATTTCTTAAATTATAGTTTTACATTCTAAACAAAGCTCTGGCTAGATGTTTTCTCAGCAACTTATTTTTTAAAATTTATTTTATTTTATTTTATTTTATTTTATTATTTTATTTTATTCGAGAAAGAGAGAGAGAGTACGAGTGGGATAGGGACAGAGAGAGAGGGGAGAGAATCCCAAGCAGGCTCCACACGGTCAGCACAGAGTCTGATGTGGGGCTCAAACTCATGAACTGAGAGATCATGACCTGAGCTGAGATCAAGAGTCAGATAGTTTGCCAACCGAGCCGCCCAAGTGCTCCTGATTTTGTTTTTAAAGGAAGGGGATAATAAGATATTTTTTAAAAACTCCATTATAATAGCAGTATGTTCTGTGCAGCTCAAGGAGCAGTAGTAGTTCAGGAAGAGACACCTCGCCCTCTCATGAGTGACGAGTCTATATAATTCATACTACTTCTTCCACTTTTTATTGGAAGGATGGTTGAAAAGTGTCTGTAGAGCATTGGATTTAATATTTGCAGTTAATAAACTTGATTTTGGTTTTTAACATCTGTAAAATGCAATGTATATTAGGTTTTAGGGTATAGGTTCAATATTAGATATTTTCTATGTAGGATTGCCAGACAGACATGTGATCAAGAGAGGGTACAGGATAAAAGTGGGCACGTGCAGTATATGTATCGGTCTGGGGGTCCTCAAAGGAGGACCTTGGCTGTGGAACCACAGGGAGACATATTGGGCGCTGGCCTATGAGTGGGTGTGGTGGGGTGAAGGAGGGAGAGGAATGAGTCAGTCTGCAAGCTGGACTGAAGAACCTTGTGGGACAACGAGAGGCCCTCTGAACCTCCAGACTTAGACCCCTCAGAAGAAGCTCTGTGACAACCCCAGACCCAGGAGCTGTGCATTAGGGTGATAGGAGAAATGGGCAATTGATATAGTCTCCCTGCCCTCCATTTCCTTACCTTTACCATGAAGAAGTTGGATTGAAGCAATGAGTTTTTCAAACTTTTCTTTTTTTAGGAGTGTCCTTTTTTTGCAATTTTGAAATAAAAGATAAAAAATTAATTTAAAGCTTGAAGGAACACAACATTAACAGCATCCCAGAAGTTTCCTCTAGTTTCTATCTTGAGCACTGATTATAACTTTCTCTCACCCCACAACGGAAACATTCGTCAGACTTTTGTGAAAATCATATACTTGCTTTTCTTCCTAGTTTTGTTGCCTGTCTGTGTATCTCTAAATAATATAGTTTAATATTGCCTATTTTAAAATTTTATATAAATAGAATAATTCTGCTTTCTTTTGTGTCTTGCTTTTTACATAAAATATTGTTTTTAAGATTCATCTGTGTTGTGGCACAAACCTCTGGTTTATTCATTTCTACTGTGATACAGTTTCCAACCATATGAATTCATCACAATGTATATACATCCATTGTATTAACGATGAACATTGGGTTGCTTCTGGTTTGGAACCATTATGGACAACAGTGCTGTGATTCATATACAATCAGTCTTAGGCACATATGTACAAATTACTCCAGGATACATATCTAGGAGCAGAATTGCTGGTCACAGGGCATGCATACCTCAAACTTTTGTCCACTGTAGTTATAGTAGTTCTTTTCCTCCAAAAACAAAACCTGATGCATAAGGCCAGGAAATAGAGTGGATGACAGAGCTGCTCTGTCTGAAACAGAGGTGGCATTCCTAGGGTTGATTTGCTCTGTATGCTCTCTTAGTGCTTTTTGGTGGGTTTAACACACCTGTTCTCCAACATTCTGTTTGCTTCTCTCATCTCTCTGTTGCTTTGAAAGATAATGGATTCCAGCAATTTCCCATTTCAAGGGCAAGAAGAGATCTTGACCTTTCGACCCCCAAATAGCATCTCTACTTAGGATTACTTTCACTAGGAAACCCAAGATTCTACTTTTAAAATAGGTATTTCCTTAGATCCTCCCTAAGGAAATTCCTGTTCCATGAAGAACTAGAAAAAATTTTTAAAAATTAAAAATGCACAAATACTCCTCCTTGGGCCTGTCTGTCCTTATTATGATTCTGAATTAGCTTGACTTGAATCTTGGCTAGAAATAGAAAAATTATATCCAACAGTAATGTTAAAAAATAGCTGAAAGCAATTGGATGAAAATATCCAAACAGTTTAAAGTGAGAGAGGATGAATCAAAATATTGAGTATTGCTGGAGGTGTAAGGAGAACATTTGTACAGCATCTGATATACTTGGATGTCAGTTGTCTTGTGTTCATGCAACTGTGGTGGTGCTTTAAGGGTTAGAGGGAATTCATGCTGTTAAGAGTTACTATTCCAATCAAAATGACAAAATATCGAAATGGAGACTTTCCCCCACGTTGTCCTTTGCCAAAAAGCATAACACCAAAGCAGGATTGATGCTGGAACAGTCTGGGCAGTAGACAGGCCAATGCATGTAATGCATATCATTAAAAATAGTTAGCACAAAGAAATGGTTGTTATTGTGCTTCGTCCAAGTCGGACTTAGTAGCTAATTAAGTATAAGCTCCTTTTTTTTTTCCCATGGCCATATGCAGTTTTTGAATTCTTACAACACAAACTGTTTTAAAGAAGAAGTTAAATACAGAATGCATTGAGTTTGGTAGAAAAAGTTTAAAGGTCTGCATTTTCCCACCAAAGCTATTTAATATCAGCTGCAGAGTGGGTGTGTGTGTGTGTGGAAAGGTTGTGACCTCCCTTATTTTTACAACCATTGCCATGATTTCATAATACTGGCAGCAGTCACCCAGAGTGAAGAAGTAGACTTTATAACAGTAATTATATGCCAGAATGTGGGTATTAAAACAGAAAACTTTTCTACTGATAATAAATGTCAAGGGAAAAATGACTCTGCCCAACAAATAGCCTTTCATCGGTGTTTTTAATATATTAATAGGCTCAATGAAGACCAAGATGTGTCCATAAGGTAGAAGCTCAGACTCTCTGTAGCCTTTTTGCCCTATTTGCAGAATGGTAAGTAGGGCAGTTGAAGAATAGAAGCATGTTTTAGCAAGTTGGGTTTATTTTCCTCCATGGCATAAAGTCACATGTATTTTCGCTTGGGCAGATATACTTATTGTTTTTGCAGATAGGTTAATTATGACCATAGCTGAGTTAGTTTATTGTTTCTGGATCACTTCATTGCTTTTCTCTGATTTTGTTTTTGGTGGGTTTTTGGGAGCTGGGAGAAGTAACGCAGCATGAGAACTTTATCTTGAAATATGGTAGTTTTCTATTAAAAAGAAAAAGCTCAAGTAAAGAGAATAAAAGACCTGAATAAGTACCAGAAAGGGTAACTTTTTGAAAATAGACATATTTTGAACTATAAGCTTACAGGTACTAAGTCGTACTCATCAAGTATTAATTGTGGGGTTTATCAGTACATCTCTGAAACAATAAATGTGGTCTAAATTTAGAACATTTACATCAGGAAAACATTTAATTCACTATGCAATTTGAATATAGTGACAGATTGATTCATCCCAAGAAATGCTAAAATTATAAAACTTTTTATCTTTGATTTCAGCGGACTTTGAAGTAAACCGCTGGATCTGTCTCCAAAGTGCCCTGTTGGCTGGGATTGATAAACTAGAATGTATGCAGGTACTCAGTAGCAAAACTCAGAGCAAGATTTGGGCTCCCATTTTTCACTGTATAGGAATCTAGAGATGACACTTTTGTTTTTGAATTTGTGGCTAGTTGTTCAAGCCATCCGTACGATTTGAAGTTGACCTTAGACTTTCCACTGAAATCCAGTGTTTACTCCTACATACAGTTAGTGCTTCACAGATACTTGGATAATGATGATTTTCAGTTTGGGGCCTGCTCTGCTTTGTCACATGAAGTACTTGGGTTCAGAATTCCCTGAAGTGAGTTGACTGTTGGTGGTGACCTAGCCAGCATCTCAGAGGAGACTTGCTCTGGGAGGCATCGATCACTGACTCATAACAGCCTTAGGTGCTTGCCACTCCCACTCAGTTTCATTGCTCAAAATCCAGACCTGTCCTCAGGACATGACACTGATGCCTCGTCTGTGTTTTCTCTGTTCTCTGCAGTGGGTTTGTCTTTAACAATGAGCCATTCATGGGCACCCAGGGAGCTACCCAGGACCAGGGAGACGGCTGCAGGCCCTGCAGGCAGCTGGCTATGCTCCAGTCTAGATATTCTTGGGAATGTGGAATTATTTGAATCAAAGGGAAATAAATCTTTTGCAAATGTTAATACAAATGACTGTGGGAAGGGCTTGGTGCTAAAAGAGAGACTGAGAATTCTTGGTGCCTACAGAGTTATTTTTTGGCAGGGATTAATACTTGGTTGCCATGGGAATGATGAAGACAAAATAATAGTCATATTTTTAATGGTTGTTCTTACTGTGTCATCTTCGACTGCCCTAGGTTGAAAAAACTTCTCTTTGAATCATTTGACTACTCTTGTCTCATGTTTTGTTTCTTTTTCTGTTGTATTTAAGTTTGCAAACATACCTCTCTAAATCAGTGTGTGAATCCGTTGTATCATATTTTTTTTGTTCATATAGGAACCATTACTTTTAAAGTTTATACTTAAATTATATGCATTCTCTGCCATAGGTTCAAATTAGAAGAGGTATACCTCGGGGGTCTGAAGTTCTGTGCACTTTTCTGATGGGATGGGGAGAGACTGTACAATGTGGAGCACAGTCTAGAGGGCCTGTGCCTAGTCTCCCCTTTGCCACATCTAGCTACTGCCACTTCAGGGTGGTTAGTAAACATCCCTGAACTAGGTTTCTCCATTTGTAAAATGAGGCTAATTATATCACCACTGAGGTGCTATGAACCCTACAGAAAATGTATGTCCTATTACAACGATTGGTGAATACCTAGCAAATATGAAGCCAGTTGTTATTCTGTGTTCTTAACAGAAATCACACACAACTCAATCCTTTGTTTTTGGTGGGTTTTTGGGAGCTGGGAGAAGTAAAGCAGCATGAGAACTTTATCCTTTTCCTTTCCCTTAAGCAAAACGGCAGCCACATACTCCTTCTCAACATAATGCTCCAGGTAGCCACTTTCAACCTATCAAGAGTTGGCATGTAAGATTTGCCAAAGCACAATGCTTAGGACTTGAAAGACACTCAGTGGGTGGTAGTTCTTAGTTATTCCTATTCTTGCTAGTATTAACAAGAAGCTGTAGATAGGATAACAGGAGACACTGGAAGCTATTTTTTGCTTTTCCCATTATAATTCAGTTTGTTTCTAGAATTTCAAAGCTTATATACAGCAGTGGATATAGCTGATCACTCACCTGACTTGGGAATACTGGTCTCTCAACTTCATATATCTCTGTGGTCCCTTCCTTCACTTTCTTTGTTGCTTCCTCCTCCTCTCACTGACCTCCAAACATTGGAGTGTCTCAGGGTTCTTTTATTTTTTTAAATTTACTTTTACTAGGTGACCTCATTTGGTCTCCTAGCTTTCAATACCATCCATGTGCTAACAACACCAACATTCCTATCTCCAGACTGGATCTCTGCTCTGAATGCTATTGTATATTCAGTTGCATTCTTGGGATACATCTCTAATACCATGTGTCTGTAACAGAATGTGTCTGTTAACTGGATATCTAACATAGGCATCTTCAGCTCAACAAAGTTAGAGTTAAACCCCTGATTTATAACATCTTCACCTGCAACCCAAATCTATTTCTCCCATATTCTTCTTCATTCTTGCAAATTGCACTTCCACTGAGAGTTTGCTCAAGTGGAAAACCTTGATGTCATCAATTCTTCTCTTTTCTTCACACCCCATATCCAATTCACCAAAAAATCCTTTGTGTTCTGCCTCCAAGAATCTTACTACTTATTACGACCTCTACCACTACTATCATAGTCCAAGCCACCATCGTCTCTCATCTGTATTATTGAAACAGCCAGTAATAGGCTAAACTTATTTTTCAGCACACAGGCAGTATGATTCCTTACATGGAAATCAGAACATGTTACTCCTATGTTCCATACCATCCATTGCCTTTCTATTTCACCTTGAGTAGAGGTCAAAGCCCCTCCAGTGCATTGTAAGACTCCACACAGTTGACTCTAGCCACCTTTGAGACATCATTTCTGTTTTCCTTCCACTGTCTCCTTAACTTATTTTGCTCTAGCCTCACTGTCCTTCTTGCTTTTCCAAGAATATGCTACTCCTGATTTGGGCCTTTGCCCTTGTTGGCTCTCTTTAGAAAGCACTTCCTCCAGATGTACACAAAGCTTGCTTTCTCATTTCTTTTGTTTCTGTTTATCAGCAAGGTCATCTTAAATATAATACATAGCAGCCAATCCTCCCTACCTCTTCTGCCTGGCATCCACTCTCCTACCTCCCTTGCTTTCTATTTCCTCCATGACACATATCAACATCTAACATATTATGGCTTTACTTACTTGTTTATTAGAATGTGAGATCCAAGAGGGCAGGAACTTTGTTCTCTGTTGTATCTCCAGCCCCTGGAAAGTTCTAGGTACATGACAAGCAGTTTTTTTTTTTGTTTTTTTTTTTTTGTGTCAAACTATTAAATGAATGAAACAAGTGGATCTAAAGCATGAGTTTTTCTGAGGTATTAATAAAATAGTTCTTTACGGGACCACGTAGAATTTATACAGCTTGCTACATTTGATTAAGTTTTAGCTGTCTTACTATCTCAGTATATTTAACACTGAGAGAAGAAAATCAACACAACCACTGTAACTGAGGGTAAAAATACCTTTGTTTACTGTAATATTTTGGTACCCTAATTTGTGTGTTTTGGTAAATAGAGATGGAATACAACATGGGAAACTGTTGATCTCATAGTTGATTTTGAGGCTGACCAACTTTGGATGGCTATAAAGCATACAGATATTTAATATTGCCTGGATGCTACCTGACCATCTTTGCCCTGGGCTGGGTTTAACTGGTGACTCCTGAATTTCTACAAGGGAGTGCTAACCTTGTCGGAAAGGAGATGTGGGTCTTTAAACCTTGTTATGTGAAAAATGTCAGTTGTCCATCTCATAGAATGAACGAGTTGGTGGAGGCTTTTGAATGGGGTTTGAGATAGGGGAGGGAATGTATCAAAGCTCTCTCTCTGAGGAGCATAAACACATGGGATTTGGTCCTACTAAGTAACCGTATGACAACGTAGTCATTTCATTTCTTTGGGCCTCAGTTTCCTCACCAGAGAAGTGAGGAACTTAGCATACATTATTTATCAAGTTAATTCCAACCCTGACTTTGGGTGGTACCGTGGAAAGTTTCAGATTCAGACTCTCAGATGTAATTTCCATTTAAATTGGAAATGTTTCTGAGGTCCAGTTTATTTTCTGTAAAATAAAGAAGTTTGGTTAAAACCAACTGTCATATTTTTCCCAAGTCTAACATTCTTTGCTCCCATTGTGCTTTTGGATTTTTTTCCCTCATTCTGGTGAAATTAAACCTATTACTTTAAAAAAATTTTTTGGGGGGGGGATTTTTTATTTCTTTGAGATGGTGGTCACACACAATACACACAAAATGTGAGGCTGTGTCCATATATTTGTAGATGTAGTATATATATTTGGCTGTTTGTGTACTCAGTGCCTTGAGACAGAGTATGGAGTAGAGATATATCCTTGTGGTTTGTTTTGTGTTCTAAACTTGACAGTGAGAGGACAGAAAATGGCCCATTTTTTTTGTGACATAAAATACTTTTTATCTGTCTTTAACCTCAATTCTGGTCATTTCACATTGGAAACTGCAGTATTTTAATTAATTAATTATTAATATTTATTTTGAGAGAGAGAGTGTGTGAATGGGGGAGGGGCAGAGAGCGATGAGGGGACAGAGGGTGTGAGGTGGGCTCCGTGCTGACAGCAGAGAGCCTGATGTGGGGCTTGAACTCATGAGCTGTGAAGTTGTGACCTGTGCCAAAGCCTACTGTGTCATTTAGGTGTCCGGAAAGTGCAGTATTTTTAAGCTGCTTTTCCACTTCTCTTACTTCTCATCCCTGTGACTTCTTTTATGGTATCTAGGTGAATGATTTTGGCTCAGATGCAGTTCAGTCAGCTGAATTTCTCAAAAAGCCTGGTCACACCTGTATCTTAACTTTGTGCCTCAGTTTCTACAAGTGTGGAGAAATGGAGGAAATAGAAATACCTCTGTTCAGCGCCGTGTTTGAGATTTCCTGATAAAAGCTTCACAAAAGGGGCTGAGTGTTAATTTTTAACAAATGTGTGTGTTGGGGTTGCGGACAGGGCTTTTGAAAGATGCTTATCAAATCTGCAATCCTTTTTAACTTCTATAGGTGGAAACTCTGAGAATTATTGGAATGGAAAAAACAGTGGCATAGCTGATTAATTATGGGTTCAAATCCAATTTTTGACCAATTTATCTTGATTCTCTCTTCACCAACCAGGTTCTTCTAAATTCAATTTAACAGACGTATATAGAACATCTGCTGTGGGTCAACATTTTTGCTGTTGGCCCTTTACACCAGTGTTCTCTTTTATTCTCATATAAACCCTTTGAGGTAGCTATTTTTTCCCCCAACCTACGTCTGAAGAAACAGAAGCTCAGAGAGCCCTGGGTGGTTCAGTCGTTAAGCATCAGACTTTGGCTCAGGTTGCGATCTCATGGTTTGTGAATTCGAGTCCCGCATTGGGTGAGCTCGAGCCCTGCTTTGGGTGAGTATGAGCCCTGATTTGGGGAAAAATATGAGCCCTGTCTTAGGTGAGGCTTGCTTCTCTCTCTCTCTTTCTCTCTTTCTCTCTCTCTCTTTTCTGCTCCTCTCTCAATTGTGCCTTCTTTCTCTCTCTCTTTCCCTCCCCCCAAAAAGAAATAGAGGCTCAGAAATGTTGTGAGACTGTCCCAAAGTCATGGAGAACAAATTTGGAAATAAAACCCCTGTATTCTGCCTCCATCTCCTTTGCTCATTCATCAGTATGATAGTTGTATAGTGCAGTGGGGATGTAGGGGAAAAGATATGAATTAAAAAAAAACCAATAATAACATTTTAATCATCATTTTATATGCACTTAACTTACACAATGTTAAATGTCAATTGTATCTCAATAAAGCTGGAAAAATTATTATATATATTTGAATATACATTGACTTCTACCTATGCAGATTTAATTTGGCTTTTTATCCAAGTATAAATCATCTGCTGTCACAACAAAAATTGTGAGAAATCAAAGTAGTGGAAACTTTGTGATTGCTTAGAATGGTTTTGTGATTTCACTTTTTGAGGTGTGGCTTATGGAAGTCTAGGATTATTCTGGAAATAAGCATTAATGTAAAAGAATTTACCATGACTGTGAAGAGTCCTAGGCCTCATCTTTCCTTGATATGACCTGGATAAATGAAAAATGACTCATAGGCCTCTTGTCAGTGCTGGATAAGGGCACATGTGTGTCCTTTGGGAGTTCTCTTGTAATTGAGATGACTTTCTGAGTGGTGAGATCCTGCTAATGTCTCAGTGGTCCAGTTTGTTGAAGTGATCTGTCCTCATTTGCTTTGTGACAGTAAGGTAGACTGAGGTTGATTTTTCAAAGATTTGACTTTATTTCAGAATTTCCCCCAAAATAGTAGAGAATTTGGGTACCAGTTCCTTCAAAGAAATCAGAGTCACAGAGGTCTTTTATAAATGTAATGATGCTTTGCTTTTGAAACATTGTGAACAAAAGCACTTCTTTAGTCACCTGGTTTTACCTGCCCAACAAGGTTTCTCCCCTTTTTGCATTCCTCAAATTCTATATGTTCTTCCAGAAAGAGCTGAAATCCCACCTTATGAGGCCTCTACTGTCACTCCTGTTAGAGGTTATATGTCCTTTCTTAAAATCTTAGAGCTTCCCCATTCATCTGTCAGTCCATTGTTCATGGAGCTTGGATACCTCTTCCACTGATGTATGAAACAATTATCTAGATATTTTATTGTTTAACTTTTCATAAACTTATATTTTATCTCCTTCACTAGATTAGATTACATACTAGTTTAGGGTTAAGAAACTAATCTAATTCCTTGAATCACTCAAGGCTTTGAAGATATTTGGAACTCATTAACTGTGCGTTTTTGTTAGTTTTGATTAACTTACCATGAGAAAAATGGACGAGTCATGAATTCTATCCCTAGGAAATCAATTTACTCTACCCTCTTAGTAATTGCTTCTTCCCTTTAATTTTTCCTCCAAAAGAAGTTAGCTGTGAATTAGGTGTCTGCTAGTTCAGTGTAGACCATAGTAACATGTGCTCTTGTGTATGGTAGGGATTGAAGATTTTTTGGGAGAAGAAATCAACTTGGAGACGAACAAAGAAGAATGTGTTTTGAGAGTCTTAAAGGAAACCTGTTAATAAAGTCAATATTGTTGGGACATATTTGTGATATTTATATTTATAATGAGTAACAGGGTAGTGAGTCCAGTGAAAGATTCACTTGTAATCTATCCCTGAGTAATTGACTTACTCCCAGAGGGAGTCCAAAAATGTATTTCCCCATTACATTTGGGATTGGATTACTTGTCTTAATTGGAACTTGCTCATTGTAAGGCTATTAAGAATGTTAGTAATCAAAGAGCAGAGGTGCACACAGTATGATGAGAGACCAACACTTGAAGTGGGCAAGTAGCCAGCCTCCCAAGAAAACTGTTTCTGATAATTGTGTGGAGGAAGGAAGATGAGGACAAAGGGTGGGTTCTGGACATGCAGAGCTTGTGTCCTCTTCCCTTGAAGGTCACAGGCAGTGATAAAGTAATTAGTCACCAAAGAGCACCATTGACTTGTCTGCTCAAATCAATGAATATTCCCATTTGCACTGACTCAATGGGAAAAAAGGTCACGTATATAGAAAGAGGGAGGGAGTATTATTACAGTGTATTTTACAGTATTATATACAATGTATCTCCAATACTTTATTATGAAGGTATTTAAACATAGAGGAAAGTTGAAAGAATTACACAGAGAACACATATATACCCATTTAGGTTCTACAATGAGTATTTTGCTGTAATTATTTTATTACCTATTTCTCCTGCCTTCTATCAATCCATCTAAAGAGTAGCATTCTATGAGTTTTGATAGGGGCTTTCACCTGTGTGATCCAAACCCGTATCTAGATATAAAATATAATATTCATCCCCCAAAGTTCTTTTATGCTCCTTTCCAGATAATACCTGCCCCCCCAACCCCCAGAGACAGCCACTTTCTTATTTTTTTAATTGTAGATTAGTTTTGCCTATTTAAGAACTTTGTATGAGATTCTTTTGCTCGAATAATATTTTTGAGATTATCCATATAGTTGTGTGTTGCCATTTATTTTTAAACCAAAATAATCTCTGTTAGTATTTAGAAATTATCAGGTTAGCAACTTCTTTGGAAAGCAATAGGGGGAAATGAAGGATTTTGGTTTTTGGTTTGTCTCTTCAGTTTTTGAAAAATGCTAGTTGAGGGGTGCTTGGGTGGCTCAGGTGGTTAAGTGTCTGACTTTGGCTCAGGTCATGATCTCATGGCTAGTGGGTTCGAGCCCCATGTGGAGCTCTGTGTTGACAGCTCAGAGCCTAGAGCCTGCTTCAGATTCTGTGTCCCCCTCTCTCTGTGCACCTCTCTCTCTCTCTTTCTCTCAAATAAACATTAAAAAAATAAAAATAAAAATAAAAATAAAAAATGCAAGTGGAAATGTGCCCTAGTGACAGCTAGGTTGGCCCCTAATTTTCCCTAAGAAGTGGTTGAAGACCAGTGATTGATCAGGGCCATGTAGACTAAGCTAAAACTGGAACCTAGATCTCCTGACTCACTGCTCAAAAGAGTTAGAAAGGCAGCTGAGTGGGGTGGTTGTTTTGAGCTGAAGCCATGTGAGACTAGAGAGTTTCGACAGAGCTTTGCTTTAGAGGATGTGAAACTACATTACCCTCATGTGACAAGGAATCCTCGGAGGCCTTGGTGTGAAGCCAGGGGAAAAAGTTTGATGCAGCTTCTGGTTACAACTCCAAATCAGAACTCACTGCCCCTACATGACTTACGGTGAGCTTTCTGATTTGCAATAAAACAAGACATGGGACGGGGGATGCTTTTATACACCAGCATGCATAGATAGAATAATATTAAAGGAACAAAAAAAAGCCAAGAAAGGCACCTTCACTACTTGGCGCTCCCATAGGAAGAGACCTGGAGCTGAAAATAAAATATGGAGGGAGGGATGCCGTATTACAGACAGAGCCTTTGTCTCCGATTGAGCCCAGGATGACAATGACCTGGTGGTGCCTGCCTGCCAGCTGTTGGCTGGCCTTTGTGAAAGTCCCCGAACTCTGGGCCAATGCTTAGTGGGCAGGTATCCATTTCATGAAGCCAACTGGCACTGCTGGCACCTTTGTTGGTGAAATGAGCCCAGTGACAGGGAACTAAGGCTGCTCGGCCACTTTTGCTACCAGCTGGCAGGTGCAAACCCCATGGGCAGGTAGCCTGCAGAGAGAGGGCTGGCGTTGTCTTGGTAACTAGTTAGAAAGGGCATTTCTTCTTCAAGGTCAGTTTGACCTCTTTTCTGCCAGGGAAAGATTGTGAGTAAGAAGTGATTCTGTGGCAGTTCTGACTTGTGTGTAAATGTGTGCCTTGTCTGCTTCGAATGCATAACTCTTAATTGGATCTTATTAATGTCATCTGCTGGTCAAATCTGGGGTGGTAGACTTCTTGGGGAAGTCATGGTTGACAAAGATCAGGTCATCAGAGAAGTCCCAGAAAAGAGAGGATCCAGTGTAAACCAAGCAGGACTGAACAAAGAATTCCAAAGGTGTTTCTAAAAGGCAGTCAGTCAGGTTTGACGGGTTTTTTGGGCTATTCCGGGATAAGAGATTAGTGCTGTTTGTGGCATGTCACCCTAGATGTCCTTTGGTCAAACTGTCCTGGGCACAGGGGTAAAGGGACCCTTGTCAGCTTGCTGAGTGCCTCACAAGTTTGACACAATGAGTTCATTGTTAAGAAGCAAGCTTTCCTTATCATTGTTGTCCTCTCTATAAATCTTTCACTTGTGCCTTTACTTGAGCAAATACATTTTTTCTGGCTTTGATTTAAAAGTCTAGTTTCTCCTTGGTGTTAGTGTTACTGTATCTGGCTCTCATAAAAGCTGTTCTGACTCAAGTAATTGGTTGGGTGTCAATATTTTCCCTATTTTGCATCTCTTGTGTATGTTTACATGGTGAGCCCCCCCCCCCCCCACACACACCTCCTTCTGTGACCTGATATTTCTGTTGGGAGAAATACTAGCATTGTAACAATGTGGGGAATTTTACTCTGTTCTCTCCACTGGGATGCTATCGAAATTATTCAGATGGGATAGCACCCTAACCATGGGAAATCTTAATTATTCTGGAAAATCCTGAGCAACTTGCTTCAAATAATACCATGGACATAGTCCTTAGTCTCCTAATGTGTAAAATGAAAAGATTGTAGATTAGATGAACTCTTCATTTCCTTGCTAGCTTTTTCTAGGAGTTTGGACTTGAACGCAAAAAAGGAAAGCTCTAAATAGATTCAACATTTAAAAACTGACCTTATGAATTTTTACACTAGACCTGTGTATTCAGCAAAGGTTTATAATTCATTCTCTTAAGTTTAGGCACTGGGGATATAAAATAGATTAAGCATCATTTTCTATCCTGAGGGATCTCATGGTCCAATGGCCAGAAAAATGGCTGGCCAGAAAAAATTCTTAAAATTGGCATGAGTTTAAAGGAAAAATTCTGCTTGGAAAAAGAAGTTATCTTTTGGTTTGGAAAAGCACCTTAGTGGGCATATTCAATGTAGAGAGATGAGCCTCTGCCTCCTCCCCTCTAATTCCTCCCTCCCCCATTGACAGGGCCAGGCCCAGGACGAGGAGGGTGTGAAGCACTTGCCTTGGATGCAGAAATTAAAGGGATCCCAAAAACCCAGTGATCGAGATAAATACTATTATAATGTAAGTTTTAAAAATCAAAATTAATGAAAAAATCCATGGTGAAAAAAGTATGAAAATTTTAAATAAAGGGAGGATCTGCACCTTTATGTGTATGATCTTGCCTCACTTTCCTCACCCTAATTCTGGCCCTTGTTCCAATAAAACTATAAAATTTACCAATGTTGATTTTTTTTAATACTAATGCACTAACATATCTAAATGTTTAGACCAAGAATTACATAACTGAGTTTAGGGTTTGGAGGGTTGTCATTGGAGAAAGCCCTTGGGGGAGATGGAGTCCCTGGAAGATGATGGTAAGCACAGCCAAGAAATTATTCATGGTAGAGAATGGTTAATAAATATTTATAAAAGAGATGACTAATAAAAGTTATGCTGTGGTGCAGTTACCTCCTCTACCCTCTACCCTTCAGTTAAAAGTCAGATACATACAATAATCCTTGAATTTGTGCTGATTTGAGAAAAAGGAAGGAAGAAGGGTGGTGTCCAGCATGGGAGGAAGTGGTCTAGTGAGAGGAACCAGGCACGATGTAGCAAGGCCTAGCTCAAGAGAAGTCTCACTCTCTGAAATCCTTTGGAAAGAAGATGGAAAGAGTGGTGGGTCTGGAATTTGCAAGGCATCAGATGTGATTGTGAGCTCAGGCAACAGACAATGGGGCCACACCTGTAAATCAGTAATTATGTTCTGTATTAGATGTTTGGTTTGCTCCAGTAGGACCATTCACCATTCTTCCTGCTTTTCCACTTGGGAAGCTGCCCTCTATGGACCATATCAAAGGGCTCTTTTGTCCCCTGGCTTTCAGCTCGAATGGCCAGTATCGAACACTGTAGATAATTGGAAGGAGGGAGGAGAGAGCATTGACTCTTTTCCTGGGCATTTACTTTAGGCCGGTTGTATCCCTTTAGTGATGGTTGCAGCATTCTCTCATTCCTTATCCAGGCTCAGTGAATGATTTTCTTCTGTTACCATTTTCAGGCTAAAGGTAATAACAGAGCCCCCTGTTATTTTCTCTGGGGTATGCACTACCTTTTGGGATGTCTTTGTACTCTGCTTCTTTGTAAAGAGTCTCGATAATAAACTCTCTTCAGTGTCAGAGTGGTATTTGTCTCTTGCTGAGACTCTCTTGATACAGGCATGAGAAATAGTAAGAAAGATTGTTCAGATTGTTATAGGTTGACAATAGGGGAAGCAACCAATGGGAAGGGAAGATGGGTGGGTATATAGGGCTTCATGGGTGATATTTGGGCTGAATCTTGTGGAATAAGATATTTCTCTGGGAGTAGGGAAAGCATGACAATGGCCAGGTAGGTACCAATGGAAGTAAGTTCAATGATCTGCATGGTCATAAAAGACAGTGATTATCCAGTGGGCTATAAGAAGCACAGGAAAGCTTAAACAATAAAATAGTGATCACCCATACTCCTGTAACCCCTGTTGATTAACTGGTATACTTTCCTTCAGATTTTTTACAGTTGAAATCATACTCTACTTATAATTTGGGATCCTTGTTTTCTTTAACATTATATAATAAGAGTTTTCCCACAACTGAAAGAAGCTACAAATCTCTGCTCCTTTAAGAAGTTGCAGAATAAGTTTAAAGAACCAAGTGCTGGGGCACGTGGGTGGCTCAGTTGGTTGAGCATCCGAGTCTTGATATCCACTCAGATCATGATCTCATGGTCATGGGATTGAGCCCCACATCAGCCTATGCTCTGGGCAAAGAGCCTGCTTAAGATTCTCTTTCTCCCTCTCCCTTTGCCCCTCCTCTCCCCCCAAAAAGAACCAGATGCTATTACATCATGTAGATATACTATAATTTTTTGCTTGCTGAATTTAAAAAATTGCTACTAAAAAAACTGACTACAGATGTATTTGTGTGTCCGGATTCTTGAATTATTGTAGATTTTTGGTTGTTTTGTTTTGTTTTGCTTATATTTTTTAATGTTAAGGAAGATTGAGTTTTCCCTTGCTGGGTGAGAAAGAGGAAATGGTGCCTGGGACTCCATTCTGAGGGCAGGCCTGGTAACTTTGCCAGGAAGAGACTCTTTATGGATGGACATTAGCAACAGTGATACCTGAATTAAATTTTATGCTGTGCTGGAATTACTTTCTAAAATTTCCATTCCTTCACTGTAAGCCTTATAAATAGGGCCTTATGTTGGTAGTGGCTTGTATAAGGAAGGGGCAAGAACAGAGTACGTGTGAAGGACAAAGGGCTGTGAGGAGTGGACAAGAGGGGCCCATGGATTCAAAGGGGCCAGGAGCAGGGATTTGGGGAGAGAGGTGACTGGCACTCTCACAGGAGAACCATCCTGTGGCTGATCCTCTGAAATACTGAGATGGGTATTAGACTTCTTGTGGTTCTAAGACTGCTATTTGGGTATTAATGGAAAAGGTGATCCTGAAGCCTAAAGGACTCAGGTTATAGTTCCTTCCAGTGGGAAGTAATAAGGGAAAACAAAGGAGGAAATGAATGAGGAGACTTTATGAAGGAAGGACTTGGTGACATTGTGTGGGAAGGTGCTAGGCATTAGCATTGGGTAATGGAAGTAATATTTCATTACAACAGAACCACAAAATGATGAAGAAGAGTACAAGATAATTTGAACAGTGTTTTTGGAAATGGAGAGAGGTAAATTTCTGGAGAGAAGAAAACTTCCTTTTGTAGGACTGAAATGTGGCAAAATAAGCTATGATTCAACTTATTATTTGTAATAGGACCTTGTAGGAAAGGGATTACTATGACCTCAAAAAGTAATAGAATTACTTGAGTTTTCCTTCTGGTTGTTCACTCTATGATGAAACTAGTTCAAAACCTGAACTTAGCTGTGATTTTTTTTTCAGTGAAATTTTTTCCCATTAGAATACTGAAATAAGTGACTTATTTATCTGTTACCCAGTTCATTTTTCAGCTCACGCTCAACCTCTGTGAGACATGAAGCTAGGGAATGGCTTAGGAAAAACATCTGATTTGAGACGTGCTTGCATTTTTCACATGACTTTGCCGGAAGGGGTTTCTGCCTTCAAACTGAGGTTTCCCACCCTAGAGCTGCATTAGCTGAATTTTCAGATCTGCTTTGCAAGAATTTGGATATGATATTCATGCTATTATCTGCAAATAATTTATACAATGTTTCTGTTTTTTCCTGGGTAATGAAAACATAATGCCACTTTGAGGAGGCTTTGAAGAACCCCAGGATAATAAGGAGTAAAGATTTTGGTGTGGCTTTTACTGTCATCTTGATTAGATATAGAAATCTTAGAAAAAAGGACATAGGATTTTGGCAAGAAGGCTGTTTTAATAACAAGTAATCTTTTTTTAAAGATCAGAGACTCATTACCTAATGCATAAGGTACGTTAAAAGACCACTGCTTCTGCTATTTCTATAGAATTTTGTATTTGTATAGTATGAAAAACAGTACTGACCACCGCTATCCAAAATCAACTTAAGGAAAACATAAAAATATTTCCTTATGTTCAATAGTAAGATATTCTCTTATGTGAGGTGTCTCTGGGTTGGAAAGAGGGACTGAGCTCTCAGGGTTCTGGTGTCTGTTTTTGTTGTATAGACATGGTTTTGAACGTGGCATCGAAAGATCCCTAACATTAGGTTTCAGGGCTCTTTATCTGAGCTTCCCAGTTTTGCCTTCATTTTTATTTATAATTTGAATGAAAATACAGAAGATATATTTGAGTATTTTTATAAATTTGGGAGGTTCTAATAACTGAATTAATATTCTTAAAAGATCTCCATATGTTAAATTGATGGGCTGAAATGAAGGGGATAAAGTTTAATGAGAAATTAAGATTAGATCTTAGATTAAAAAAAAGAATTGACTGGAGATGACGAGCTTAATAATAGAAGTTCATGTGAAAAATCTCATGAGTTTTATCACCAGGAAGTTCGATGAGAGTCCTGTGTCCCGTGACAAGCAACCCAAGAGTTCATTCATGGAAGTAGGATCCTCCTGTTGAGGATTGGTAATGGTCCTGTATTTTAATTTTGGCCAAACCTCAGATAAGTTTCTTACATTTAAAGGGTCCAGGACAAATTGGAGTTTATCTGGACAGTCAACCAGATGGTAAAAATTAGGCAACGGATCACATAGGAAACTTGCAGGATTTCCATAAGCCACAATTTAGCCTGCAGAAGAATTGCTCAGGAGGAGGCATGAGTGATTGCTGTGTAGAAATATTTATTTGAAGGGTTGAGGATTTCCTGGATTAGAGTAGGTAGCACTGGGGCAAGACCTGGGTCAATATCTGGACATTATAAGGATATTGTCTATGATATTGGAAATTCTTTGATGAATAAGATTTGTTCAAAAGTGGAATGGACTAGCATGGGAAGAGAGGAGTCCCCTGATCTGAAGAATGAGGCATGATAGCAACCTTCTGGCGGGGAAGTTGTGGTGGGCTTGAAGGATAAAGCTGTGCTAGGTTATTCTTCAGATTCTGTTCATTGCCAAGTAGTCAAAATTTGTCTCTGGAGCTGCTGTCCCTTCTTCCTTTTATCCCAGCTATTACTCTGGGAAAGGCAAGATCACCTACATGCCACAATGGTGTTTATAACTTGTAGGGCTTGATGTCTAGAGCCCAGAGAAATTTATGCTTCGGTAAATTACTTTCTTTTAATGTTTATTTATGTATTTTTGTGAGAGTGCATGCACATGAGCAAACCTCAAGTTGGGGAGGAGCAGAGAAGGAGAGATGGAGACACAGAATCCAGACCAGGCTCCAGGCTCTGAGCTGTCAGCACAGAGTCCAGTGCAGGGCTTGAACCCATGAACTGTGAGATCATGACACAAGCTGAAGTTGGATGTTCAACAAACCATGCAGGTGCCCTGTGCTTTGGTAAATTTCCACCAAGTAGGCATGCTTCTTTTCATGCAGACCACCACTTACTTTTCAACCTACAAACAAAAGGAATGTTACAAGAATAGGAGATTTTTATATGTAATAACAAGATCCTAGAGGGAAAGATTTGGGTAAGGCTCAACTTGTACCTCTTAAATGAAAACATATAGGCATGCTTCTATATCCTCTGGAAGTAGGAAGTCAGAGATAATGTGTTCTCATCTGTCCGTTCTGAACAGTATGCTTATCTCCCCAGGGCAGTAGCAATCATTATCTAATGGGCACAGAAAAATTAGAATCTGTCTGCTGTCCTTTGGCATTTTTGTGGGGTTAAAAGATCAATAAGAACAGAAGCTTGATCTTGGTATTTGATAGAATTTTTAGCTGCCACTTCCTACTCTACTCAAGGTCACTTTATCTCAGCATTGGAAGTGGGCAGTAAAGATGCAGTATTTGAATATGGCTGCAATAATAAACTCTCTGCTTATTTCTTCTCTGTCTTCTCTCTCCCAGCTAGCAAGGAAGGTAGAACAGAGAAGGTATCTGTGGCACAAAGAAGGCAGGATATAAAATATTTTTGGGGTGCAGAACCACCATCTCAGAAGATGAGAGAAAAGCCTGGAAAGGAGAAGAGAACTGGAGAATATTTTTCTCTCTCATCCAGGAGGCTCCTGGGGACCCCTTTATGAATCTGGCATTCCTCCTGTTAGTCTCTTTACAGAGATGTACAGGGACCCTGTGGAGTTCCTGAGGATTCCTGCAGCTGCTGGGGTCTTGTAGGAGATGGGCAGTGCGTCTCCCAGTCCTTGTTAGTCCCACAAATAGCCCATTGAGGGGAGCAGGAGAAGGGAGAGGCATCCAGGGCTGTCCCTGGGGTCCCTCAATGGGGGCACTGTTCAGGCTTGGGTGGAAGCCAGCCCTGACACCATGCTAGTTGTTAAAGCCTCATTCTTCCCAAGGAGACGGCTGGAAAGGCAGCAGAGCAGCTGAGGCTCCAGAAAAGGTACTTCTCTTGTTCTTCACAAGGCCCGACTGACACACGAGAGGAAGCCACTTCCTTTTCAATTATTTTCTATTGTTCATTACATTTACATCCCAAGCATTTTTCCTCTTCCTTCTCACTCTGGTTTTATTACTCAAGACCCAAAACTGATGGGTTTTTCCTTTCTCTCCCCAGTCTTAACTGAAACTTAGAAATGATGTCAGATTTTTCTGTTTTGTACCAGTCTCCTCGGACAGACTATCACAGAAGCACCCTGAGAATGGCTGCAGTTTTGCTGTTGCTCTTGATACCCTGTCAAAGTCTCTTTTAAAGTGAAGAGTGGGGCTTTAGAGATTGCAAAGTACTAGATGCCCACTGCAGGAAATGTTTTATTTTTCCTACCTACCATTCATACTCATTTTTTTCTCATAACACCACCTCAACTTTTTTTTACAGGCCACCACCTTCCAACCTCAGCCCATAGGCTTTGATGGGGTTAACCAGACTATAGAAGCCCCCTCGTTTTAGGCTGGGCACCGCACCCTGGCCTACCTACATCTTCTATCTTCTTGGCTTTGGGTCCAGGATAGTTGGGACCCAGACTGGGCCACATGAAAGATTTTTGGGAAGTATTGGGTAAGAGACTCTCTGTTTTCACTGAGGTTGGCGACTGGGTAGTGTATAAGTTGGGAGCTTTGCTACCACATGGTAAGAGTCATTGTTAGAATATAAGTCACAGAGGAAAACTGAGCCAAAGTGACTGGATGATATAGGATGATATAGGATGTCGACTGGATCCAGCTATGCCTGAAGCCACCACACTGATCTTTCAATTATGCTGGTGAGTACATTCCGCCCCCCCCTTTTTTTAAATCTCATTTGAGCTGAGTTTCTGTTAGTTCAACTAGTTTCTGTTAGCTCAACTCTTTTAATTGCAATGAAAAGAATCCTAACATACTAAGCATTTTTCTGTTTCCTACTCTCTGCTCAAGCCATCCCAGTGCTTTGCAATTGCCCCAAACTGTACCAAAGCTAAGGTACATTAACTTTGTCCAAAATTTCAGCATACGTGAAAACAGGGAACCCACTCACTCAGTTCTCTGACTCAATAGGGGGACAGGTAGAACCACCACCTACATTTTGGGTCTGTTGTAAGGACCCCAGCCTTGGCTATTCATTCTGCAGTCATTAATACATATACATATGTATTTTTATGCAAATAAAGCAACTCAGAAGATGATTTGGGCTTCACATGGTCAAGAGCCACCTTACTAGCAATGAGTATAATGTTGTCATAGGCTAGTGGTTACCATGAAGATAGAGTGTTTATAGAAGACTTAATAGAGGAGTCTTGGTGGAAAGGAACTGGATTCTGACAGATAAGCAGAAATAGGATAAGAAAAAAAAGAGGGACATTTCAGACATCAGTACTTAGTGCTAATATTACTGCACACTAATGACAAATGTGCACTTACTCCTGAAATAAGGACTAAATTCCCTTTGAAATGTGTATGGGCTCAAAAGTGAAGGGAAAAGGTCTTGGCATGATGTTCTTGGGTTTTGCCAAACCCTAATGTTGTGTTTGGAACTCTTCTCTGCCCTGTAGGCCACAAGAATTCCTCTGTCCCCATCTCATACCCACATCAAGCATGTTTCTGAATCTTTTGGGAAGCCACACAATGAGCAGTCAGATGTTTGATCCTGCTTCAGAACAAGCAAGGCGAGTTCTAAGTTAGACCAGCAGAAATTTCCATGGGGAGCCTTTGCCCAGGCTGACAGCCTCTGGTCCTCCTGAGCTCCAAGACTGGGTGAAGGGTTTGGTGGATAAATCTCTCTTCATTATACTGTGATTACAAGGGAAGCAATGTGACTGAAGACTTCACCTGCCAGTCAAGCTGATCAGTATCACTAGAAGGCCACTAGGCTTATGAGCCCTTCTTTACATGGGAACCAACCCAACCAGTGCCAGTGTTATGTATTACAAGAAATAAAGCAAATGTCTACAGAACCTTAGCAAGCCTGCAAAATCTGTTCTTACACTGCATTCAGGTTAATAAAAGGGGGTGGATGGGTAAGATGAAAGCTGTGTGGCTTCCAAGTATTGTGTAAGAAGGGAACTGAACACCTGCAAAGATGAATACCTGAAAGCTGGGCTGTTACCCTGGACCTTCAGACTTCACTTGATTGATGTGAGTTGTCTTTTTGATATGTTTAAATGAAATAATTTGGATACTAGGAGTTTAAAATTAGGAGACTCCTAATTATGAGAGAGAAATATAGGCATTTAAAGCTTCCATATTTGATATGCTCAGAGACATTATTGCTTTTTATTTAACTTTATCTCCCATTCTATAGAGCTATTGATTAAATTTGTTAATCTCTCTAAACTTCAGTTTCCTCATCTGTAAAGTACTTGTTGTGAGGGTTAAATGATAAAATGCATGTATACTCATTAGCCCAGAGCCTGACACAAAGTAGACCTCAGTAGTCACACTAACTGTTATTTTCAGCAGTATATAAGGCCATAAATTCAAAGAATTGTGGACAGATTAATTGCTGAGCCATGCTAGATTAGAAATCTTGAGATGTCTCCTGGTCTCTGCCCTTAGCTTGTTGGGTAATTTCAGTCACTTGCATTCAGTCCAGAGGTGGAGAGAGATGGGACTTAGCATGATAGCAGGTCATATGATAAGGAGTTGGAGAGGATGTGGTTGCCCAGAAGCTCATAGGACCTAGGTAGGTGGCTCACTTGAGTGACTCAGTCTGAGGCTGTATAGGTTTGCAGGATCCATAATCAGGAAGATGGTGGTGGTTACACTCACATTTGAGCACCAATCTTAGAGGATGTTATGGGATGATGAATGTTTTCTGAACCACACCTCCTGAGGTCAAGTGAAGGGGTTGGAGAGACAAATTTGGGGAAGTGGGAGGCGAGGGTGACTGAGTCAAGCTTCCAGTAATTTGAACATTGTTCCAGGGTGAAAGCTATGACCAGTGGGTGGGAGTTCTGGGGAGGCCTTTTACCAGCTCTCTTGCTAGTTGGGATGAAGATGGTAGAACCTTTTAGAAACTAGTGGGATGGGCTCCCTGCAATGCACAGTCTCTAGAGCTGTTAAGCTGGGTAGGCTGGGAAGGTGTCTGTGCAAGGCTGAGGAAAGTTTCTATGCAGGAGTGTTTGAGAGAGAGTTCAGCCTTATGGGTAGAAGTGATGGCCAAGGAAGATTTTCCTGAGGAAGAAGTAGACAAGGTTGGAAGAGTGAATGGGGATAAGAGGAACAGGGAAAGACAGAGAGTTTCATGGGTGATGAGACTGCAAGTGGTTTGGTATGGCAGGGGCATAGGTGTGATGGGGAGTGAGTAATTTGGACAACAGATTTTAAGGGCCTTTTGTATTATCCTGAGGAGACAGGACTTTATTCTGAGAGTTTATGGGGGGGGGCACAGAAAGGCTTTAAGCAGGGGCATAACATGGCCAGATATTGTTATAGAAAGATTACTCTCACTCCATCAAGAATCAAATAAAGGAAGAAGAGAGTCATCATTTTCTGAGAACCCACTGTGAAGTGGATGCTTTGGGTAAATGAGAGCATCCTGGGACATCTGGGTAGCTCAGTCAAGTGTCTGACTTTTGGTTTTGGCTCAGGTCATGATGATCTCATGGTTCATGGGTTCGAACCCTACATCGGGCTCTGCACTGACAGCACAGAGCCTGCTTGGGATTCTCTGTCTCCCCCTCTCTCTGCCCCTATCCTGCTTGCTCTCTACTCTCTGTCTCAAAATAAATAAATAAACATTTATTTTAAAAAAATGAGAGTGCTCCACACTCACAACCACTCTCTCTGGATGGATAATTATCTTAATTTCAAAAACAAGACAGTTAAGGACCAGAGAGATGTTAGTCATAATTCATTCATCTTTCATGTGACCTAATGCTATAAGACCCATTTCCTCCTGGCTGGAGAGAATAGGCAAGGACCTATCTGACACTCCTTCTCAGGAATTTGGGATTGTGGTTCTAAAGCAGCCGGTTTATCTTTCTGTGTAGCTGGATACTTGGTAACTAGGGTGCAGCCACAAACCCCTATGTGGATGAAGAAGCAGAGAAAAGGTGTTACAGGGAGAGAAGAATGAAGCACATAGATAAACAGAGAGGAGAGATACAGAGACAGTCCTGCCCAGGGCTTTTTGGTTCTTACTATAGTCCATCTGAATTTCCTGAGACTCCCTATATCCTTATCACATAGTTCTTTGGTTTAAATTAGCTAGAATTTGTTTTTGTTAAAATGGAATGAAATGGATTCATCTCTGTTCCTAAGGGGGCTGAGGAAGGCAGACAGTGAGATAATATGAACTCCACTCCCCAAGGTGCTGAAAATGGTGGGGAGCGGTATTGGGGAATAGAACTATGCTATGCTTCTTATAACTCCCCAGAGAATTACTAAACTGACAAAGTGCTGAGTGAGCCTGGGTTTCTTGTGGGAACAGAAAAGGGGGTAAGCTCTGAAGACATCCTCTTGTGGGTTCCATTGAGACAATGTATGGGAAGGAAGCAGGGCAAAAGCATAGAGGATGATAAGTGAAGGCAGGAAAATTGTGGGAAGGTGATAGAACTATATCAAGCCTCAGAAGGGGGATTCAGGCCAAATTTAACAAATCCAAGAGAGTAGAAAGGTTTGAGCAGACATCTGGCTTATAGTTGACATCAGAGGCATAAATTATATAATACTAAAAAGTTCTATTTATTTTCATAGAAGCAGTACATGATGATATTCTTATAAAATTCCAAGTTATAAATGTATGTAGGGTATGTAAAGCCCCCACTTTATCCCCACATGTTTACAAGTGAAATTATAGGTGGAACCTGGCCAAGCCCTGAAGAGTACAGTCAAGGATGAAAAGTGTCCTGGGCTGTGTAGGAAGTAGGTGAGAGATGAGAGCACAGCACTGTCCTTCTTCCCAGTGGACGCGGTAACAATGCCTGGGGCAGGATTTGCTTTTACTTAGCCTCTAAGAGACATACATTAAACATTATCTGTTCTGTCATTTATTGTTTTGTTTTTTTTGAGGGGAAGGTACAGAGATTTCCTGTAAACCAGTTGTGCCCATACCTGTATAGCCATCTCTGTTATCAACATCCCCCACCAGAGAGCGGTACCTTTGTTACACTCCATGAACCTACATCCATACTTCATAATTACCCATAGTCCATAGTTTATATTAAGTTTATTCTTGGTGTTGTCAGTTCTTTGGGTTTGTATATGTATAATGACAAATAGCTACCATTATAGTGTCATACAGAATTGCCCTAAAAACTCTTTGTGCTCTACCTATTCATCCCCCCTACTCCATCTTCTGGCAACCACTGATCTTTTTGCTGTCCAGAATGTCATATAGATGGAATCATACCCCGGGGCACGATTCTAAGCCTCCTTGAATCTTTCCGACAGTGGGTACAGTAAGTAGAGAGAGTGGGGCCAGTTGGTGTCAAAGTGGTAGGTACCCATGGGACTACCCACCTCCCTGATGGTCTCTTCCCAGTCCCCACCATGAAGAAGCAGAATGAAGCTAGAGGCTGCTTACTCCAAAACCCCACGTGATTGCCTGTGTTACAGCCTTTTCCAACTGCTTGTGAACCAGTCATTGAGAAGGAGACCATCAAGAAATTAATTTTTTTGGTCTTTTGTCAACTATTCTGATGCAGAGCGTTTCTGTCAAAGGTTTTGCTCAGTTTGAAGTGTTGGCTCTTTAGGACTGGGTAGGTGAATCCTGTGTTTGTCTTGGGGAATTATTGGGGCACCAGCAAGGAGTTAGCAACCAGCAATAGCACGTATAGCTGGAGGGTTTTTTTTTTTATTGATTTGAAAAGGAATTTTGTTAAATACACTTGGTAAAATATTAAGACAAACAGAAAAATTTTAGATAAAAAATAAAAAGCTTCTTTTCTTACCTCCGTTCCTAATGGTATGAGCTGAATATTTATTGACATCTCAAAATTATGAGTAGATCATGAGGGCAGAGGCCTCATGAATGGGATTAGTGCCTTGTAAAAGAGGCTCCAGAGAGGCCCCAGTCTTTCACCATGTGAGGACACAGTGAGAAATTGCTGTCCTATGAACCAGAAAAGGAGCTCTCACCAGAAGGTGATCATGCTGGTGCCTTCATCTTAGATATTCCAGCCTCCAGACTGTGAGCAATAAATTTATTTTGTTTTAAGCAGCCAGTCTGTGGTATTTTGTTAGAGCAGTTTGAATGGACTAAGACACCTAACTTTACCATTTTATTTCCTAGAAAAAGCAATGTAATAATGGCCTATTTATGGAAAATTTTTAAAATTTCAAATAAAGTTTCATTGATCATCTTATTTTCGGGTACTTTTAAAAAATATTTATTTATTTTTGAGAGACAGAGACATAGTATTAGCAGGGGAGGGGCCGAAAGAGAGAGGGAGTCACAGAATCTGAAGCAGGCTCCAGGCACAGAGCCTGATGTGGGGCTTGAATCCACAAACCGTGAGATCATGACCTGAGCCAAAGTCAGATGCTTAACTGAGCCATCCAGGTGCCCCTATTTTTGGATACTTTTATTTCTATAGATACGTTTCTCATAGTGGAATTTCTGAGCCAAAGTATATGTATGTTTTTTAACTTTGCTAAATGTTTCCAAATTTACTTTTGCAAAACTATACTTATGGAGACTTCTGCCAGTATGTGACTATTTCCCCGCATCCTCACCAACACGAGGGATTACCAAACCTTTAGTATTTTCCAATCTGATGGGGAATAACAGTGACTTGTTTTGATTTTTATCTTTTTAATGTTGAGTAATATTGTACACCTATTGAATCTCTCTATTTTTTTATTGAGCAGTTAATTTCCTTTGTTCTTTTGCCTTACTGATTTATAAAGATTCTTTGTTTATTAAGAAACTAGACCTTTCTCAGATATATTTCAAGAAATTTTCTCCAGTTTTTGTCTTTGGACTTTGTTTGTGATGTGCACCATATTTGTCCTACGGAGGTTTATTATTATTATTATTATTAGTGAGAGAGAGAGGTAGTGAGCTGGGGAGGGGCAGAGAGAAAGAGGAAAGAGAGAATCTTAAGCAGGCTCCACACCCAGCATGGTGCCCAACTTGGGGCTTGGTCCCACCACTGTGAGATCATGACCGGAGCTTAAATCAAGAGGCAAATGCTTAAACTACTGAGCTACCCAGATGTCACTGGAAGTTTATCTTTTAATCTAATGTTTATTTTTGGTAGACACATTCATCAGTCTTTTCCTTTATGATGGCCTGAGTATAATGTTGGGAGGAAGAGGAACACAAAGACAGCCTTCAAGAAGAGGGAGAGCTACAGCTTAGATACCATTCATTGTGATAGAGACACTGGGTCATCTGAGATTTCTCTGTAGTCATAAGAAAAAGCAGTGCAAAGAAACTTCTTTTTTCTGTTTTGGGGTGAGAGCGAGGATGTGTTAGAATTAAGGATGATGAAGAGTTGAGAGGAAGAACATCTCCAAATGCAACCTGGTAAGGGAACAGGAAAATAGAGGCTTAAGTTAGAAGTGAAAGAGGTAGCCTGTTCTTATGTTCTGAGGCTCCTTTAGGGTGTGAAGTTAGCTGTGGGTGGGTGGGTGCAATAAGAAGGTAACTGCAGGTCTGGCTTAACTACCTCTTCTGGTTCCACTATCTCTGGTAAGTTGATCTTTCCTCTCTTCTCCATCTCCATACCCTTTTCTTTGCAGCTTAACTCTAGTCTGGACATTGAAAATAATCACATCCCACAGAAGACATTTTGCCCTTATCCTGGGGTGAATCTCACTCTGAGAACAAGTGACCTGGGGGTCCTTGGGGATGGAGGTTAATGATCCTTGAGGATGGAGGTTGATATTGCTGTGGTTCTTACATTCTGGTCTTACCAGATTACACTTCTCACTGAAATGCCCAGAAAGGGCAGGAGAAATTTGCAAGATATCAATACTGTGAGAAGGAGCCATTTGGAGCCCTGACAATTTGACCCTTTCCTTTCCTGTTTGGAAGTTGACTTCCTAATTTGGACATCACCCTTTTCTTCTTATGTTTTCCTAGATTTCTAATCTTTGGGCATTTTGTAGCTCTGGCTCACTCTACTAGAGGAAAAAGAGAAGGTAAATTTTACACCAAGCACACTAGCCACTTTACTTATCACTCAGCAAGCCAATGTGTGGCAATACACCAATGCTTATGTCTCAATCAAGGTTTGAGATTATGCTAACATGAGGTCAAACTAACAACTGAGGATAGAGGTGGAAATAAAGGTAGGAGGGGAGGAGATGGGTGTGGCAAAGCAGTGGTGACCGTGGCGGATGGAAATGAACAGAGTGGGTTGGGAGGTGGCAGCCTCTCTGTTTCAATCACTGTAATTACACCCACCACAGCAGCAGTGAGGTTCCTTGAGTTGACTTATACTTGACTTGCAGAACTTTGAGGGCAGTTCCTTATCCATGTTGGAAGTAGGGGTTAAAAAGTAAGGATGCAGTGAGTGAGAGAAAATCCTTCCCTGCTGAAGGAGGGCTCAGCAGTTTCCAGGGATTGTTGTGAATACAGACTTCCTCCAGGCTGATTAAATGGAATTAACTCCATGGTCTGGCAACATACAACCTCCCGTTGCTCTCATCTCTCCAAACCCTTGTTTTACCTCTTCAGAGTCTCCTGGAACCCTGAGGAATTTATTAATGAGGTCCAATTACAGGAAATTTGAGGTTTTTAATCAACTCTGGATGCATGGCTGAAGAGTTCAGCTCAACCCCCTTGAGAAAATGTACATTAAACAAGATTTCACTTGATTTCCCTACTGTTTTTCCATGTCTATCCCTCTCCCTCTTTCAATCATCTGTAGCCTCTCCACCTCTGCTCCCCCATTTCCCTTCTGCCCTCATCTTTCCACCCCCAGCTTTCACACAGAGGAGTGGACTTCAGGTGCCCCCCTTTTTTAAAATGCAGGATCGGCAGAGCATAGCAGACTGGTAGACAGCTGGTTTCTGTCTAAGCCCTCCCCAAACCTAATTTGTGGCTTTCATCTAGGTGTGCTGGAAAGACTTTTCCTAGTCATTTCCACCCAGTCCACTGCTAGCAAACAACCTTTGTTTCCTCTTCAAGGATATTTTTGAAGACAGATTAGAGGCTTGAAAACACTTGGAATAACTCTTTAAACAGGTTTTCCAAACACTGGTGGCCGGAAACAAAGGAGGTGGGTGGGAGCATCAGCCCTGAATAATGTTCTATTTATCATCCTGTGTTGCCTCAGGCCCTGCACAGCTTTGGGTTCTCCTGGAAAGTCTGTGGAAATTGTGTAGACTTCCGGGGCTTGGTCTCTGCAGAGGCTGCTCCTCACCCTGGGAGAGACAGGCCCTCCACCAGCTGCTGTGGGAATGGCACATCTGGCATTTCAGCAGCCACTTCCTCCCCAGGGAAAAGCCAGGACTCCACCCTGTGCAGTTTCACAAAGTGATGCTGGGGCCCCTGGGAATGCAGGAGTGGTTGTGAGCTGTTAATATCCTCCCAACTCCTGTGGGGCCTGCAGGCTCTGCTCAGCTGATTAAACATTCTTCATCTGGGGAAGACATTTAAAGAGACCTCTGCATGGCATGACCATGCTTTTCATAGTTGGAAATTACATTTAACAAGGTAGGAAGTCCAGTTTAAAAACAAAACAAAACAAAAAAAAACATCTAACTAGGCTGGAAGATTGGCCTTCATAGGTGTTAGCTGTAACCTTACCTCTTAGATGATGCAGTCATCATCTGCTTTAGCTGGCAGGGATCTCTTTAATAAGCAAAGATGCTTTTGGTTGTAGGTAACCAGAAAGCAACTTGATCTATATTGACTGGACAAATGAGGGCATTTGTCAGCTCCTGAAATCAGGATGAGAATATAGGTAGGTCTCAGGAATGAATGGAATCCATGTTGTGTTAGATCTGGCTTATACTGGTTCCTGAGAGCTGATTGTTCAATTTTTTAGGAATTATGTGAGCCCTGTTTATACATAGCCATTGTTAAAAGTTAAGTTGTATAAACTAATGACTAAAAAATTGTATTAAACATAAAGATAATAGCATCCTAAAAACTCATCACTTCCTAATTTTACTGCATTTTGATATTTCTGTGCTCTTGAGATTGCTTATATCTATTTTTTATGTGTGATAGATACACTGTATAATGATGGGCTGTTATTCATCCCTTTCCAACTCTTTTTTCAGTAGTGTTATATTGGAAGCTTGAAACTGGCCATGGTGGAAACATTTAAAGCATAGGCATTCACAAATGTTGCACACTGGAACTTGATCCAATGCTTTGTTGATTGTCTAGGGTCTAGACTTTAAAAAGTGATGGAGAAAACATTGATAATGCAAATCAAATGGAGAAGTATGTCATGTCTGTGGTGTTACATTGTAAATGGCATCAAAGAAAATGAGAAAATATTCTTTCATTTTTTGGAGGACTGTTCTCTGCTATCTTTGAACTAGGACAGATTTGCAAATGGCCACTTACCTGGAACTTATGTCACTAGTTGTATCTGACTGATAGGAATTTTATTGTTTTTATTGCCTGTGTTTTACTTGGGGGAGAAATAACCATTATCCTCTCTTCACCATACTACATTGCTTTTCTTGTGGATGGGAAAGAGATTTAATTGGGGATTATCTTGGTGCCCTTCAAATCCAGGCCAGCATCTGTCTCCAAGGAATCAGGCAGCAAGTTTGTTGTGTGCACTTTTGTTCTCCTTCAGATTCTTTGGCCCATGGCCTTTATCATCATTGTTGTCCACTGATGCTGGCAGACAACTTGGCCCTTTTTGCCATCCTGGGTCATAAGTAGGGAAGTTCATGAAGTTCTTATTCAGAATCCTGATTACAGATTATGATCTCTCTGAAACTCCTTGAAGGAGAGCCTTTTCTGCTGGAAAGATGTCAGTGATTCTGTGGATTGGCATAGCTGGTAGAGTGGGGCAGGGGAGGATGACCTTACACAGGTCATGCAACCAGTACTACTGAATGGATCATTGCACCCATTACTCTGCCTCCATGCAGTTGCACTAGAACCATTTATTTATTTATTAAAAACATTTTTAGGGGGGCGCCTGGGTGGCTCAGTCGGTTAGGCGTCCAACTTTAGCTCAAGTCATGATCTCACATTTGATGAGTTCAAGCTCCATGTCGGACTACATGCTGACAGCTCAGAGCCTGGAGCCTGCTTCGGATTCTGTGTCTCCATCTCTCTTTCTGCTCCTCCCCAACTTGTGCTCTCTCTCAAAAATAAATAAATAAACATTAAAAAAATAATTTTTTAGAAGTTTTTCATTTATTTAAGCTATCTCCACACCCAACATGAGGCTCAAACTCATGACTCTGTGATCAAGAGTTGTGTGCTCTTCCGACTGAGCCAGCCAGGAGCCCCTCACTAAAACCCTTGAAAGAGCGATATATAAAAGGAAGACTTAAAAAAAAAACATAATTGTGTTTAAAGGTACATTCCAATGCCTTATTGCAGTCTTTGCTTCTGCACTGTAAGCTGATTTCTCCTTATTTGGTTTTCCGGATTTACACAAAGAAATCACTGTGTTCTATACTTGATGCTTCCTAATTCTCCCTGTTTATCATCTCTTCTGAGCAGAACTTTTTTTTTAAACTTTTGAATGTCTACCGTGGTGATTGTAAGGCATCACACTTCAGACATATTTTTTTTAAGTCTTCAGACACAGGGCTTGCTCTAATATTTCTAATATTTTTGTGTGTCCTTTTTTAAAAAAATTAAAAAAAGATTTTGCCTCTATGAGATATTTTTAATTCTCTCAGAGCTATGTTGATTTCTCTGAAGTTTTTAAAGCTATGGTCAGCGCTATATAATTTATTTATTTCTATTTGTTTTCTGTATGGAGCTCTTTTCTACCCTCAACTATGCTATGAGGTCCCTTAGTACCTATAAAGTGCCAGAAAATAGTTACCATTCAAAAAGAGCTTGTTGATTTGTTGGCTTATTGGCTGACACCTGTAAGAAGTCTTCTTCCTTCTGATGTCTGCATACTTCTGATTTGCTGCTTTTTATCTACTGACATTGGGAGAAATCAAATGAAAACTTTTTAGAATTGTGGACAAAGTAAGGGTAACTTAGCCCTGAGTGATATTCTGAAATATTCTTATGAATGAAATTCATGACTGTTAGACATAAGTGTTCTTAATATCTATTTTGCCTATTCAGAAGCTCCTCTTAACTCTTGTCCTTACTGTTTGGTCATTACCATGTTTTGAATTGATTGAGGTTGCTAAAACAGTTCTGAGTAAGTGATGTCACTGTCATGGCCTAACAAGTAAATTAATAATTAAAACATTTTAAATTAAATTTTTAAAGTCAAGTATAATTAACATACAGTGTTATATTAGTTTCAGGTGTACAGTATAATGATTCAACAATTCTGTACATTTCTTAGTGCTCATAATGATAGTATACTCTTGATCCCCTTCACCTATTTCACCCATCCTCCCTCTCCCTCCCCTCTGGTGACAAACAGTTTGTACTCTAAGAATCTGTTTTTTTTTTGTTTATCTCTTTTTTCCCTTATTTATTTTGTTTCTTAAATTCCACATATGAATGAAATCATATGGTATTTGTCTTTCTCTGACTGATTTATTTCACTTAGCATTATACCCTCTAGAATTTTTTTTAACACTTTCAAATCCAGGGAATAGGGACTCCTTTTGACTCTATAGTTCTTGACTCATAAATGATTTGGCTGCACTTTTGATAAGCTATGAAAAATTAAATGAAAATGTGATATTTATAATGGGAGGTATACAATTTTGTCTTCAGGTAGCTGAAAGGACTAAGTTTTTGCCTTCTAAAAATAATCCAAACAAATCCATAAACTATAGTAATACATTTAAGTTTACATAACATAAGATTTTTTTCAACAAATCTCTGTAACTAATAACTTACTATTTGGTATTTTAAAAAGTGGTAAAATTCATAACATTATTCACCTTTGTTTATAAATACAGGACATAAGGGATTTGGAAAATCAACCCAAGTGTACTAAAGAGGGTTACAGTTGTACTAGTACAGATATTTCATATCCAGGGATTAGCACATATTGAGAAAATATTGGACTTGTTTTTATGGGTAATCCAAGGTGGTTTGGTTATTGTGGGCATTGGATGTACACTTCTTCCACTAACATTTATTTAGTGGCTACCATGGGAAGTATTCCCATGCAGACTCTCAACTAATATTAACCAGATAAAGCATTGCTTAGTTTTAAAGATCTCATGGGGAAAAAAATCCAATGAAATTAGCAATATGAAGGATGATATGGTTTTGTACTCCCAAGCAGGTATTTATTGAGTGCCTATGGTGTGCCAAGAACTATAGTATTTTATATCTTGATTATAGATGAGCAAATTGAAGCTCACAGAGGTTAAGATGATTTATTTAAAGCTATGTTGTGTAGTCAGGTCTAATTCCAAAGGCTGACCTTTTCTTTTCCTCCCATTGCCTCTACTGTGGCTAAAACTAGTATTTCTTACCCTGTTAGAATCCCCTCTCCCCTTAATTGGGCTGGGAGTGGGGCTGTGATCTAGGGAAAGAGTGTTGCCCACACAACATGAGATGGAAACAGAAGGGCTCAGATCTCAGCAATGGCCAAAATGCCTGTGGATGGAAATTCTAGCTCCCTGACCTACAAAAAGTTTGAGATAATTGGCACTGGTATTAGCAAGAAGTGCTTTGAGCTTTTCAGATGAAAGGCTCTAGGTGAGTATAAAGTATGGCTATTAAAGGCTGTCATGGAATTTTATATAAAGGAGAGTGCTTACTAATTATAAGATGGCTACTCATTTGTAGATTTGCTTCCTAGTTTAATCTCTCATTGGTGCTGTAACAGGAGCTAGAAAAGTGCCTAAAGGTTTATGATCAAGACTCAAAAGCTAAGTTTGCATGTCCTGGATAAACCTATCTGCTTAATAATAAAAATAATGATAGTCATTATAATAAATTCTGTTTATACCTTGTCTTTGCTTGAATGGCTTTAGAGTCTCTGCAAACTTTAGCATTTAGCAACTGTATTAATTCACTTGTCTGTGACTTACCTGAGCATCTGAGAACATTTTAGTAATAATAGGAACTGACAGGACCACAGAATTAATTAGGCATCTCTCTGTTTGGAGCATACCTGTTGGGAAGGAGGAGAGGGGAAAGTTGAACATTATTTTTATGTAGCCTAGGTGGCCACAAATTTTCTAACTCCTTTTATCATCTCAGCCAATAGTGGATGAGCCTTGAAGGTTTTTATTATAAAGTCCCCCCCCCCCAAGTTAATGTTTCCCTTTGTTTTGCCTATTGTTTAATTTTTACATGACCCAGGCAGTGGCTCAGAAAGGAATGCAATTCCCATAAAACGTTTTCCCACAGTAAACAATTAAAAATTATTTGTAGATAAAAGAGAGAGAGGGAAAGCAAGAGAAAGAACTTGGAGTTTTTAAAAAACCTGTATTAGAAATTTGGTTGATGTTTTTCTTGTGGCTATAAATAGAAAGCCTAGGACAGGGTATGTGCCATGGCCAATGTCACAGAGTAGAGGAGAGGCAGTAAACAGGGATGGATATGGACTGACTACGTCATTATACGTAATAGCACATGCTTTATTAAAAGCATTTGTTAAAAGCCACATTTTGTTACATTTTTTTTTTCCTGGACCCTGGCTTCAAAGACTATCCATAGATAGCATCTGCCATTATTTTCTTTCTCCCAGCTGTTTCTACTTCCTCTTCTTATAATTCTCACTTGATTATTCAAAAATGCAGCCAGTGAGCTCCTCAGTCACCTCCCTAGCCTTGTCCATGCTGTGTTAGTTAAGGTAGTGATAACTCTTATAATGAATTCCCAATTGTATATTGGTGCAAACACAATAGACTTGTTTTTTCTTGCTGACGTTAAGTCAAAATTAGACGTCTTGAAAGTTAAAATAGATGTCCTGATTGATACAGTTCTATACTCCAAACAGTGATGCAGGAGTCTGAACTCCTTTTGTCTTGTGGCTTCATTGTCTTCAACCGCTGGCTTCCAAAGTTGCCCTGGGCATGAGTACCCACTCTTCAGATGGGAAAATAGCATGGAGAAACACAGGTGGAAGACTTCTGTGTACCTGGTTTGTGGAAGTGGCCTACCACATTCTGTTACTGTTAGTTCGGCTAAAACTTGGTTACCTGGCCACACCCAACTACAGAGGACTCTGGAAAATGTAGTGGGTTGCATTTCTAGGATGAAGAGATCTTGGCTTGAACATTTTTTCCACCTTTGGTTTCTGTGGTTCCTCTTTCTTTAATCTATTCTTCAAGGACTGCTTTACTGCTCCTGTTCTTATATTCTCTTAGTAGAGAGTACAGTTGACTCTCTTTAAGTTTCTTTCTTTTTTCATTTCTTTCTTTCTTTAAAAAATTGTGGTAAAATATACATAACATAAAGCTTCCCATTTTAACCATTTTTAAGTGTACACTTCAGTGGCATTAAGCACATTCACATTGTTGTACTGCTGTCACCATCATCCATATCCAGAACCTTTTTCATCTTGCAAAACCCCACTCTCCGTATCCATTAAATGATTACTTCCTATTCCCTCCCTCCTCCCAGCCCCCAGCAACCACCATTTTCCTTTCCATCTCTATGAATTTATCTTTTTTATCTTATTCCACAAAACGTCACACTGGCTTATCACGTTGATGATGTTATATGGATTGGATCTGATAAGCAGGAAGTAGCAAGTCCTTTTTTTCCCCCCAAGCTTTATTGAGATGTAATTGACATATCACATTGTGTAAGATTAAGATGTAGAGGCCCACTTTTTGTGGGAGCCCTTTGGCCCCCATCCTTTTTCCATCCTCCAAATGCCACATATGTGGGATCCTGAATTCCTTCTCTCCAAACTCTTCTCATTGTATATTATCTTATATCTCACAGAAGAAATACTGAGCTCCCTGTCCAGCCCAGCTCTCCTCTTTCCTTGGGTGTCCCCCTCTTACTTTCTCCTAAGGCCCTTTTGGTCTGACCCCCTGTGTACTTTATGCCTCATTCATATTCTGTGTAGTTGCTCTTTCTGTCCCATCCCCCCATATTCCTTCCTCAAATTCTGACTACCTCCTCCACATTTAACTTTTTAATCCCCATTACTCTAGGGGCTTTAGGCTGATGGTCCTTTTACTGTCCGGATGAAACATAAGCTTCTGCTTTGTGGTCTCCCAGACCCTCTGAGCTCTCACTCTAGTTCTCAGTCCTAACCACCATTTAGGTGATCCTGCTTGCATAACCCTTTGGGGCTGATAGAGCAGTTTCTCACTTTTTATCATATGAATCCCGTAAACAGTCTGAAAGATAAGCATCATTTGTGTCATTTCACTCATGGGGAAACAGATTCAGGGAGAAAAGTGATTTTCCCAAGGTGACACATTTTATACAGGGTGAAGACCTTAGCTCAAGTTTATAAACAATAAAGGCTTAAGCTCAAAGCCTGTCACTCCTTGAGTTTCTTGAAGCAAACAGTTTTTTTCCACCTAAACCGTCTGTTGCAAGTACTTACTCCTGCTGTCTCCATTTTCCCACTGCTCCAGGCTCTTAACCTACCCTGTTGTCTCTGGCCCAAGACTTAGAACTTGTTCATGCCCTGCCTTCATGCTTTAAACTCAAGCCTTCTCAGAACACAATGGAATGCCTTTGGAAGGAGCGTATGCTACATATATGGTTGAAACTCTGAAATGCTGAAAAGATTTGTTGCCTGGTTATTTATTTATTTTTTAAATTCTGTTGTAGGAAGAGTTATGCGTTTGCAGAATGTGAGACTATAGACATTAAACAAACAAACAAGTGAATACATAAAAGATTTATCCATCATTCAGACAACAGTTTTTGAGTCCCGTTTAGGTAACTTTTGTGATTAAAATTGTGAATGATATAAAGAATGAATGAGAGTCCCTTCTGTCAAGGAGCCTTTGAATAACAGAGGAGATAAGACTAAGATCCAGATAGTGCTGACAAAACATGGAGAATGATAGTGCCAGGAGGAAGCACAAAGTTCACCTGCTACTTCAGATGATGATTAACAACAATATACTCAGCTGGAAAGGTTGAAGTTCCAGCTTATGAAGGAAGTGGAATTTGCACTGGTGTTTATCTTCATTAATACAGTTATTAACTTGACAATTAATCTAAGCATCTGTTACCAGTTTTCTGTTAGATATATGTCAAAGAACATAATACATGTTGTCCCTATCTTTAGGGATCTCTTTGTCAAGTGAGGAAGAAAGCCGCTCACTGATGACTACACATATAAGTATTTTATGGCCGTAGGGATAAGTGTTATGAAGGAAAAGGACAAGGTGTATGAGAGTGTATAATAGGGAGATACTACAAGGTTTGCAGAGAGGGATAGGATTTAAATGGAGAGGAAGTGAGTAGAGAGAGACATCTAGGTAGGCAGAAGAAAGGATGGAGCAACACCATATAGCAGTATTAAGTTGAAGTTGAAGGGAAGGTAGGGAAAGTAGTAGGAGAGCCTTCAAAGGTGTCAGGAGTCTGAACTTGATTTATTGGACAATGAGAAAACCAATGAAAGTTAAGGTAATCAGGGAGAACACATATAACCCAGACCAGAACAAGACCACGTGAGAATAAATTACACAGCTCTTGTTTTTGTACATCAAACCATCCTGGTCCTTGCAAGAGGCAAGATGAGACAAGATCAGCACCATAGCAGTGGATTCATGGTACCTTTTCATGGAAATCCTTTCTACAGTTCATGACTGAATATCTTGGTCTGTTTGCTTATGTCTCATTATGAAGAGCAAGAGGCAAGAGCTTAGAAAGTGGATCAGGAAAGAGTAAGGAGGAATGTTTTTTCACATCCCTGCAAATCTGAGACATGAAACAAACATGAAAGGTGAGTACTTCCCAGCATATTGCAGGTCAGTGCAAGAAGAGCCAAGGGAACACTCCAGTTTTTTTTTTTTTTTTTTACAGCTTGGACAGGACAGCAATGAGACCTTTTTCTGAATCCTGAGAGTTTTCCTTTCTTTGTCTTTTTCAAGTGGAGCCCAGCCTAGCTCTGTTCTGCCACAACTCATGCAGCAGTTTTGAAGTGAGGCTATTTACCACTAGCACAGAGACACACCCCACCATTGGGAATATCTCCAGGTCTCCTTGTGCACTTCCTCCTGAACATCTTCTTTAGTTAGGTTACGCCTGGCATGTAGACCCTATCAGCTACTCACTGATTGCATACAAACTCAAAGTCACTGGTGGGCAGAGTGGTAAGATGGCTGGCCACTATCAAGACAGTAAACAATAGAGGCAATTATTATACAGTCATTAAGCTTCTCAATTACATATTAACCCAGGCAGTGTGTAAATGGGAGCACTATCCACTATTTTTTTCCTTTTCTTTCTCTGCCTTGTTTTCCCTAGAAAATAAAAAGAGACTGCGTTCTACCATTTTCTCAACATCATCACTGCTTCCAGTATTTCATTTGTGGAAGCAATCATATCAATTTGGAAATTTCTTTAACATGAATGTTCATCTTTCATTTTTTGTGACTTCTTTTTTTTTTTTTTTTCAAATTTTTTTTATTTTTTGAGAGGAAGAGAGAGACAGCGCGAGCACGGGGAGGGTCAGAGAGAGAGGGAGATACAGAATCTGAAGCAGGCTCCAGGCTCTGAGCTGGCTGTCAGCACAGAGCCCGACGCGGGGCTCAAACCCACGCACCGTGAGATCATGACCTGAGCCGAAGCCGGACGCTTAACCAACAAGCCACCCAGGCGCCCCCATTTTTTGTGACTTCTAATACAGACAACACTTTAGTGGGTGCACAGGGAGCTGATTTTTCTGCTTTCTATAAATCTGATTCCTTTTCCACTTTGAGCTCCTTAGTTGAAAGGACTGTGTTAATGGAAAATATCATCCTGATTAGGTAATAAAATTAGGTATACAAAGTATATTACATGTTTTAAAATCTCTTTCTAGTACACCTATAAGACTCTATTTCCCACTCATCTTCATCTAGATAGTTGTTACCCAGAGATATTCTTGTCCATTTGAAGACCAGTAACAGTTGTCTTTGTGGTCAAAGTTGATTAAAAAAAAAAAGTGAGGGGGCTCAGGTCATGATCTCGTGGCTCATGGATTTGAGCCCTGCATCAGGCTCTGTGCTGACAGCTCAGAGCCTGGAGCCTGCTTCAGATTTTATCTCCATCTCTCTCTGCCCCTCCCCCACTTGTGCTCTGTCTCTCTCTGTCTCTCAAATATAAATAAATATTAAAAAAAATAAATACATTTAAAAAAATGAGGAGTAGATCCAGAAGCAATTACACATAGCATCGTTCAGGGCAGATGGTGAAGTGAGCAGACTTTCTCTTCAATGCCTCCAGCTTTTCTTTTTTCCTGTGTTCACTTTCCCTTCAGTGAACCTCTCCTTTTCCTCCTGTTTTTCCAAAACTAGATCTAAGAATTGACCCAAATCAGCCTCTTTATGTGCTTTAGTGAATCCAGGGAATGCTTAGTTCTGCTATGTTTACCCTGAAAGCCTTATCTTTAATTGTGGAATGAAAGGTATTTCAGGTATCAAGTCACAACTCAAAGTTCAAGTTTTCAAGTTCTATTCACATAGAGGTCAGAAAAAACAATTTATTATTAGAAGGAAGGCATTTTTTAGCAGGCTTCTTTCCTAGACTCTAGAGGTGACTGATCTCCACTCTCCTTTTTTTGTGGAGCCATCCTTAGAGGAGAGGGCATGAGACTGGAATGGGCAGGAAAAATAGCAGAGAGAGATTTCTTAACATTGCTTTAATAAGATATTTGAGACCTATTCCAGTGAATCATAATAAAGGTAGGAATAAGAGGATATATGGATCAGGAATGTGAAAAAGATCTGTTAAAATAAGGAATTGACCCTCTCCTTTCTTGGAATAGAGCGGAAATTACCCAGGAGGCATCAGTGTTCAGGGCAGCCCTGATATTTCATTTTGGGGGAAACCTGGAGTGAGGTCTTGATTGCTTAAATTATCACATTGCTTTTAGAGAATTGGGAACATTTTCATGTTGTTGGGTATGAACTCATATGCTCATTTTCTCAGATTTGGTTTATGCATAGAGGGTAGTACAGTGTCTTCACTAGAAAGGGAGCAGACTTGATTTTTCATCTTGAATCTGTCTATAGATGTAGGCTAATGCATTTATTCTGGAGCTCAATTTTAGTACAATGGAATTGACTAGTCAGTCATTGAGGTTCCTTCTAGCTCCAAAATTCTGATGATCAAGTTGGTGCAACTTGATATGATGCCATTTAAGCCAAAATGCTTTGAGTCAGAGCACTGGTAAAAGGTAAAAACCAAGAATGTAAGGAATGGTGGCCATTTTTCAAGGATCATTGTCTCCCAAATTGGATCAATTTTAAGGTCAATACTAACTGCATCCCCAATAAGATTGTTCATGGAAATAGGCTTATAAAGGGTGGGAAAGAACAGACTGGGTCTGGAACAGTAAAGAGAAAGGCCAGTTTCCCCTAATGATAGTGTTTTGAGCTGACAAATGGCACAACCTCTTCTTCGGTGAAATGAAAACTGAGCCATAGGAGTGTTCCCTGAAAAACCAAGTCACAAGTCAGCAACTATCAGATGATCAAGAGTATTTATTTCACAACTGACTGACTGTTTCAAAAGTAGTCTTAGCAGCCCAGATCTCCAGGTTAAAGGCATCCAGTAAGCACTGGGCCTCATAAATAAATGGAAGGACAATAGAAACTTCAAAGAAAGGTGATAATTTCAGAGATTTTTAGGATTTCTATTTTGGCAGAGTATTTCTGTCTTCAGTGCCATCGTGGGTACTTCAGTAGCACACCTGGTTAAAGAATGGTGTTAGTGAAGTCAAGGTCCAGTGTTGAGACACATGGGCCAGTCATATCTACTTCAATAATAATTGACCAGATCTCTTGTGCCTTTAGTACTTTGCTAGGAAAGACAGAACAAAAGACAAGACACATTCATAGACTTGGAGGAATGTAGAGTTTAGCAGAGAATGCAAAAACATTTTACATTGGTTTACAAATTCAGAAATCTTTTAAGCTTGCAGCTAAAGACTATGTCATGAGTCTTTTCAGGCCATCTCAAGAATGGGGGTCACAAGAGGGATTGAATGAGTTATTTGGACCGGGGTAAACTCATCATTCCAGAGCTTGTGTATTTGGGGGGTTTTGGTGTCTTCATTCCATACAGGAAGATTCATGTATTTTCTAGTTAGAATGTTGATGGCTATTTATTTTCTCATTAATAAATGTAAGTACTGTATTTAGTGATGGAATGACAGACAATTGGGTTCAAGCTCCTCCAGCTCTTAAAAGAACAAAGTAAAGATGAGGAAGATGTTCTGTGACACAAAGGTGATAAAAATCTGTGTATCTGTCAATATTTATTGAAAATCTATTCCATGAAAGGCTCTATGCCAGTTTGTGGATTCCTTTTATATTCACTACTCTCCTAATCCTATGGGTTTGATGAGCCATGTGTTTTGATCCTCAGAAAGGCTCTGCCCATGGGCTGAAACAGAGTTTTATTGGCTCTTCAAGCAAAAGCTGGTTTTAGAAGCCAGAAGACTGATGGGTACTTGCAGACCCTCTCACTCCACTCTTGCCTGCAGGCAGGACTGTTCCTTTTGCAGAGCTGGTGCAGGCTCCTTGAATAAGAAATGTGCCAATATTCCTCTTGCTCTTAGCAGCTTTGGAAGGTTTAAATATATTTGGTTTTTCTCTTGCTGCTCCCTGCTTAGTCTCAATGAGTTTTTCTCCCTTTAATCTTTATGGAAGAACTCTTGTAAAAAAGGAAAAAAGAAAATCTTGCTTTTTACAGTTTGAAAAGTTTTAACTTAATAGATTAAGAAGTTATTTAAAAAAATTATGGTTAAGTTCCAATTCTTTATTCTAAGAATTCTGAATTACTACACAAAAGCTACTATATTAACCAAATAAAGGAGAAAAATCATATAATCATATAAATAAATGTGGGGAATTTTTTTTTTTTTTACAGAAAATCACATCCATTCTTGATACAAACTCTCTAGGAAACAAGGAATAGAAGGGATTCCTTAATTTGAAAAACAGCATGTAGAAAAACCTATGGCTGAGATCACTGTGATGAAATGTTGAGTGTCTTTATCAGAGATTGAGAAAGCAAATCTTGAGGGAGAGTCTCAGATGAAATCTGTAAGAAAGGGAAGGAAACAGGCTAGGACAGGGGAAAAGGTAAGGCAAAGATGTGGATTCAGGAAACTCCGAAACTTGAATAGTACTACAGAGTTACTCCCCATTGAGGCAAGGCAGCAGGTCTTTATGGTACCCCATATCTGTTAGTTATTGGCTAGAGGCCTTCCTCAGGGACAGGGCACAACCTCCGATATATTCTATGTCCAAGTGGCTGACACTGGCTAAGGGCAATTCTGAGGGGTGGAATGCAGCTGTGAGTTGATACAGCTCTCCCCACACCCCTTCCCGCTTGGGCAACCAGGAGAATCATCGTACCAACCCAGCAAAGGAGGTCGGGGCGGGGGCACCAACAGAGTCGACTAGATTTGAGTTTTTTATTTTAAAAAGAATTTCATTCACCCAAAGCTAGGAAAATCTTTATTTTAATCATTTCTGGGGCTCTGTCTAGTTCACATTCCAAGTTTTGATCTGGTGTCATCTTCTACCTGTGGAGCTTCCCCTAAATTTTTTTTTTTTTGTAGTCTAAGTCTGCTAGTAAATTCTCTCAGTTTCTACTTGTCTGAAAAAGTCTTTTCTTTCTTTTTTGACATATATTTTTACTGGGCATAAATACTGGGTTAATATTTTTTCCCCCTAGAATTTTAAAGGTATCATTCTACTATTTCTGATTTATATGGTTTCACATGAGAAGCCTATGGTCAGTCTTAGCTTTGTTTCTCTGTATGTAATATTTCCTTTTTCTTTGAGTGTCTTCAAGATTTTCTCTTTTAGTTTTAAGCCACTTGAGTATTAGGGGCCTAGATATATGTTTGTGGTGTGGGTTTTATTTTTCCCCTTCTTGAGCTTGGACCTGTGGCTTAATATATTTCAGTATTTTTCTGGGGAAATCCTCAGCTTTTATCTTTTCAAATATTTATTCTACCCTACGCATATGTTATACCCATAGTTCTAATGGTTCTGTTTAGTTTTTGCTTCTCTTCACTTATTTTTCTCTTTCTGTTTCAGTTTGCACAATTTCTGTTGACCTAGTTTCAAGTTCACTAATTTTTTCTCACTTTTTTCCTGTTAGCTTGTTGAATCTTTTGATCAGCCTGTTGAAGACATTTCTTTATTTGTTATTATTTTTAAAAAATTCATAGCATTTTTGTTTTTTCCCCTAAAGTTTTTATTGCTTTGCTGAAATTTTCCATCTCTTTTTGCATGCTGTTCACCATTTCACTAGACTTTTTAAGATATCAGTTATTTTATCTATTTTTTTACTTTGTCATTTTATTTTATTAAAATATAAAAAATTTTTATTTTAATTCCAATGGAGTTAACATACAGTGTTATATTAGTTTCAGGTATACAATATAGTGATTCAACAATTCTGTACATTATTCAGTGCTCATCATGATAAATTTACTCTTAATCTCCTTCACCTGTTTCACCCATCCCCCATCCACCTCCCTTCTGGTAGCCGTAAGAGTCGGTTTTTTGGTTTTCTCTTTTTTTCTTTGTTCATTTGTTTTGTTTCTTAAATTACACATATGAGTGAAATCATATAGTATTTGTTTTTCTCTGACTGACTTATTTCACTTAGCTTTGTACTCTCTAGGTCCATCCATGTTGTTGAAAATGGAAAGATTTCATTCTTTTTTATGGATGAGTAATATTCCATTTTACATATATATCATATCTTCTTTATTCATTTATTGATGGACACTTGAACTACTTCCTTAGTTTGGCTGTTGTAAATAATGTTGCTATAAACATAGGGGTGGATATATCCCTTTGAAGTAGTGTTTTCGTATTCTTTGGGTAAATATCCAGTAGTGTGATTGCTGGATCATAGGGCAGTTCTATTTTTAACTTTTTGAGGAATCTCTGTTCTGTTTTCCCCAGTGGCTGCACCATTTTGCAATCCCACCAATAGTGCACGAAGGTTCCTTTTTCTTCATATCCTTGCCAGCACCCGTTGTTTCTTTTGTTTTAGATTTTAGCCATTCTGACAGGTATGAGGTGATATCTCATTGTGGTTTTAATTTGCATTTTTCTGATGATGACTAATATTGAGCATCTTTTCATGTGTCTGTTGGCCATCTTCATGTCTTCCTTGGAGAAATGTCTGTTCATGTCTTCTGCCCATTTTTTAATTGGACTGCTTGGGGTTTTTTTGGTGTTAAGTTGTGTGAGTGAGGTCTTTATATATTTTAGATACTAACTCTTTATCTGATACGTCATTTGTAAACATCTTCTCCCATTCAGAGCCTTTAGCCTTATTGATGGTTTCCTTTGCCATGCAGAAGCTTTTTATTTTGATGTAGTCCCAATAGTTCATTTTTGCTTTTATGTCCCTTGCCTCAGGAGACATATCTAGAAAAATGTTGCTATGGCCACTGTCAGATAAATTACTGCTTGTGCTCTCTTCTAGGATTTTTATAGTTTCAGGTTTTGAATTTAAGCCCTTGGGGTGCCTCGGTGGCTCAGTTGGTTAAGCACCAGACTTCAGCTCAGGTCATGATCTCACAATTCGTGGGTTTGAGCCCCACATCAGGCTCTGTGCTGACAGCTTGGAGCCTGGAGCCTGCATTGGTTTCTGTGTCTCCCTCTCTCTCTGCCCCTCCCCTGCTCGTGCTCTATTTCTCTCTCTCAAAAATAAATAAACATTAAAATTAAAAGAAAAATAAGGCCTTAATTCATTTTGAGTTTATTTTTATGTGTGGTGTAAGAAAGTGGTCCAGTTTCATTTTTTTTGGACATAGCTGTCCAGTTTTCCTAACACTATTTGCTGAGGAGACTATCTTTTTTCCATTGTATATTCTTGCCTTTGTTGAAGATTCATTGGCCATATAATTGTGGGTTCATTTCTGGGCTCTCTCTTCTGTTCTGTTAAATTTGTGTGTCTGTTTTGTACAAGTACCGTACTTTTTTGATTGTAACAGCTTTGTAGTATATCTTGAAACCTGGGATTGTGATACCTCCAGTTTTGTTCTTCTTTTTCAAGATTGTTTTGGCTATTCAGAGTCTTTCATGGTTCCAAACAAATTTTAAGATTGTTTGTTCTAGCTCTCTGAAAATGCTGTTGGTGTCATGATAGGAGTTGCATTAAATCTGTAGATTGTTTTTGGTAGAAATGGACATTTTGATAATATTTTTCTTCCAGTTCATGAGCATAAAATATCTTTTTATTTGTTTGTGTCATCTTCAGGTTTTTTTCATTTAGTGTTTTATATTTTTTAAAGTACAGGTCTTTTACCTTCTTGATTAAATTTATTCATAGGTATTTAATTTTTGGTCAGTTATAAATGGGATTGTTTTCTTAATTTCTCTGTATATAGTTCATTATTAGTATATAGAAATGCAACAGATTTCTGTATATTGATTTTGTATCCTGTAGTATTACTGAATTCATTTATCAGTTCTAGTATTTTTTGGTGGAGTCTTTTGACTTTTCTATATATAGTATCATGTCACCTGCAGGTTGATACTTCTTCCTTACCAATTTGGATGCCTTTTATTTCTATTTGTTGTCTGATTGCTACGGCTAGGATTCCTGTATTATTGTGAATAAAAGTGGTGAGTGGACTCCTTGTCTTGTTCCTGATCTTAGGGGAAAAGCTTTCAGTTTTTCAGGGTAACACAAGCCTCATAGAATGAATTTGAAAGTTTACCTTCCTACACTGTTTTTGGAAGAGTTTGAGAAGAATGAGTATTAATATTTCTTTAAATGTTTGGTAGAATTCACCTGTGAAGCCATCTGGTCCTTGACTTTTATTTGTTGGGAGTTCTTTGATTCCTTATTCAATTTCATTGTTGGTAATTAGTCTATTCAAGTTTTCTATTTCTTCCTTATTCAGTTTTGGAGATTATATGTTTGTTGGAATTTATTCATTTCTTGCAGGTTGTTGGAATATAATTTTTCATAATATTCTCTTATCGTCCTTTGTATTTCTGTGGTGTTAATTATTATTTCTCCTCTTTCAAACTTCTGATTTTGTTTGAGTCTCCTCTCTCTCTCTTTCTCTCTCTCTCTCTCTTTCTCTCTCTGTCTTTTTGATGATTCTGGCCAAAGGTTTATCAATTTTGTTGATCTTTTCAAAGAATTAGCTCCTAGTTTCATTGCTGTGTTCTTTTGTGTGTGTGTGTGTATTTATTTATTTTTTTTTGGTTTCTATTTTGTTTATTTCTGCTCATATTTTTATTATTTACTTCCTTCTACTGGTTTGGGATTTTGTTTGTTCTTTTCCTAGCTCCTGTAAGTCTAATGTTTGGTTGTTTGAGATTTTCTTTTTTCTTGAGGTATGCTTGTATTGCTATAAACTTCCTTATTGAAACAGCTTTTTCTGCATCCCAAAGATTTTAGACCCTGTTGTGTTTTTGTTTTCATTTGTCTCCATGTATTTTTTTATTTACTCTTTGATTTCTTTGTTGACCCATTCATTGTTTAGTAGCATATTTTTTAATGTCCATGTATTTGTGTTCTTCCAACATTTTTTTCTGTGGTTGATTTCTAGTTTCATAGTATTGTGGTCAGAAAAGATGCACGGTAAAACTTCCATCTTTTGAAATTGTTGACACTTGATTTGGGGCCTAATATGGAGTCTATTCTGGAGAATGTTCCACGTGCACTTGAAAAGAATGTATATTCTCCTGTTTTAGGATGGAATGTTCTGTAGGTATCTGTTAGATCTGGTTAAATGTGTCATTCAAAGCCACTGTTTCCTTGTTGATTTTCTGTTTGGATAATCTATCCATTGATGTAGTTGAGGTGTTAAAGTCTCCTGCTATTATTACATTACTATTGATTACTTCCTTTATGTTTGTTATTACTTGCTTTATTTCTGTGGGTGCTTTCATGTTGGGTGCATTAATATTTATAATTGTTGTATCATCTGGTTAGAGTGTTCCCTTTATGACTATGTAGTGTTTTTCTTTGTGTCTTGTTATAGTCTTTGTTTTTAAAGTATATTTTGCCCAATGTAAGTATTGCTACCCCAGCTTTCTTTCATTTCCATTTGCATGATAAATGCTTTTCCATCCCTTCACTTAAAATATCCATGTGTATTTAGGTCTGAAATGAGTCTCTTGTAGGCCGCATATAGTTGGGTCTTCCTTTTTTTTATCCATTCCATCACCCTGTGTCTTTTGATTGGAGCATTTAGTCCATTTACATTCAAAATAATTATTAATAGGTATGTACTTATTGACATTTTGTTACTTGTTTTATGGTTGTTTTTGTAGTTCTCTGTCTCTTGCTCCCTTGTCTCATGGTTTCTTGGCTCTGTTTAGTAATATTCTTGGATTCCTTTCTCTTTAATTTTTGCATATCTATTACTGGTTTTTGATTTGTGGTTACCATTAGGTTTATTTTTATTTATGTATTTATTTTTAGATGTTTGTTTATTTTGAGAGAGAGAGAGAGAGGGAGAACACAAATGGGGAAGGGGCAGAGAGAGAGAGAGAGAGAGAGAGAATCCCAAGCAGGCTCGAAGCACTCAGCACAAAGCCCTGCAATTCACAATTTTTGATTGTGAAAAGATGCACGGTAAGAATCAGTCAGCACAAAGCCCATGAATTCACAAATCATGAGATCATGACCTGAGCCAAAATCAAGAGTTGGCTGCTTAACCGACTGAGCCACCCAGGCACTCCCCATTAGGTTTACAAATAAGATCTTATGCATAAAGCAGTTTGTATTAAGGTGATGGTCAGTGAAGTTTGAACTCATTCTTTACTATTCTCCCCGCTGCCCCCATGTTTTAGGTATATCGTATCATACTTTACATCTTTTTATTTTGTGAATCTTTGAATGATTTTTATAGATATACTTAATTTTACTGCTTTTATGATTCCTACTTTTCGGAATCTTATGGTCTTTCCTTTCCACTCCAAGGGTCCTCTTTAACATTTCATATAGGGCTGGTTTAGTGGTGATGAATTCCTTTAGCTTTTCTTTTTCTGGGAAACTCTTCATCTCTCCTTCTCTTCTGAATGATAGCATTGCCAGATAGGGTATTCTTGGCTGTAGGGTTTTTTTCCCTCCATCACTTTGAATATATTTTTCCACTCCCTTGTGGCCTGCAAGTTTTTGCTGGGAGATCAGCTGATAACTTTATGGGGTTTCCCTTGTATAAAATTGTTTTCTCTTGAATTTTAAAAATCCTTTATCATTACTTTTTACCATCCTAATTACTTTGTGTCTTGGTGTGGACCCCTTTGTGTTGATTTTTTTGGGAACTCCCTATACCTTTTAGGTCTGGATTTCTGTTTCCTTCTCCAGATTTGGGAAGTTTCTAGCTATTATTTCTCTCTCTCCTGCTGTCCCTATAATGCACAGGTTATTATGCTTGATGGTGTTGCTGAGTTCCCTTAGTTTTTATTTATTATTGTTATTTCTCTCTCCTGTTCAGCTTGATTGCTTTCCATTACTCTGTCTTTCAGGTTGCTAATCTGTTTTCTGCTTCCTCTAGTCCACTGTTTATCTAGTGTTTTTTTTTTTTTTTTAAGTAGGCTTTGCTCCCAGTGCAGATCCCAATACGAGACTCAAACTCATGACCCCGAGATCAAGACCTGAGCTGAGATCAAGAGTCAGACACCTAATTAACTGAGTGACCCAGGTGTCCCTCCATCCAGTGTATTTTTAATTTTAGTTATTGAGTTCTTCATCTCTGATTAGTTATTTTTTTTAATCTATTTTTTTTATCTCTTTTTAAGGGTCCCACTGATGTCCTCTGCTCTTTTCTCAAGTCCAGTGAGTATTTTTATGATCATTACTTTAAATTCTTCCACAGGTCCTTTAAACCCCTGACTGCATCTCTGCCCTCTTCAGTGTGGCCTCTTCTCTACATTTAGGCGCAGAGAGTCTGTCCTCACAGTCTTTGAGTCATTTTCTGGGTTATTTACACTGATGTGGGTGTTGCCTAGTTGTATCTGTGGGATGAGATACAACTCGGGTCTTCCTACTCCACCGTCTTCTCTGTAAGTTAGCTAATCAGTTATTTTAAATTTTCTGTTAGTTATGCATCTGGTTTATCTCTGAGTCTTTTAGTTGATTGCTTTGTCTTTTGAAAATGAATTGTTTTTCCGTGAATTTTTATGTATCTTCTGATTTTTGATTGAGTGCCTAATCTAATGTGTAGAACAGTAGAGACTGTAGTAAATAATCTTTATACCTACAAAAAGACATGTTCCTTCTTCTCCTAGGCCAGTAGTGGGGCAAGAAGGTGGTAGTGTTGAGTCAGTCTAATCAAAAGTAGAATTGTATTTGTTTTTTATTGTTGCTATAGTCACCTTCAGTATATCACTGGCTTCATATTCCTCTAATATTACCTTGTGCATAGAGTGGAGATTGAAATACTGGAGGGTTTTTTCAGTGTTTTTGCTCCATCTTCAACTTCAATCTTACTTGTGCTTCTATGCCACAGAGACGTTTTTTCTCTGAGTTCCTGACCCTCAACCCACAGTAGACTCCTGTTTCTTGTTACTTGGTGCTTTGTAGCCTGGTAGTGGGAGCAGAGGGTTTCTCTGTTGTCCTGGTTCAATTTTTGTTATAGAGAGGCCCTATATCCTCATAAGTTGAAGAGTTTTTAATTTTTAAAACCTTTTAATTAATTAATTTTTGAGAGATAGAGAAGGAGGGAAGGAGGAATGGGGGCAGGGAGAAAATGACAAGTGGGGGAGGGGCAGAGAGCTAGGGAGACACAGAATCTGAAGCAACTCCAGGCTCTGAGCTGTCAGCACAGAGCCCAAGGTGGGGCTTCAGCCTACAAACTGTGAGATCAAACTGTCAGACCCTCAACTGACTGAGCCACCCAGGTGCTCCATGAGACAGTCTTTTAAAAAGCCTTTCTATGTGGAACATATGTCCAAATTGATGGAACAAGTGGAACCTTGGGCACTAAAGCTAAAGGATACTCTAACATTAGCATTGGGCTGAGATCAACAAAAGGACTTGAAAAAAGCACCAGAGAATGCTTCTTCTGTCATTCTGTTTTTCATTTCACTCTTGCATAAATGTGAACAAACAGTCTGGGGCAATGCTGAAAAACTCAAGGGGAGAACCTTACACAGAAAATAATACAAACAGTACTTCTGGAGTTGTGCAACCCAGTAGTCCTGGGCAAGCACATGTTCTATGTCTGTGTTGGGACTTTTGGGAAGGTTAGCGGTTCTAGTATACAGTAACATTTCTGTATATTCAATAGACCTTTCTGGCTAGTAGACTTTGGATTTTCTTAGACAGGTGGGAAATAGTAGCTGATAGTGAAATGGGCAAAAAGAAGTACTTGACAACTTACATGTTGTTGCTGAGGTCTTCTACCCTGTTTATCAATATGCTGTACCTAGGGAGATTTCTCTGGTCTGTCTTTTCAGCTGTTTTAGACCCAGATTGGGGGATAAAAGATTGGGAGAAGAATACCACTTCTGCTTGCTTATTCATGGCATAGGAGCTATTATACTTTTTTTTTTTAAAAGCTCTGTTGTGATGTCATTAATATTATACTTTTCAGTGCTTTTTTTTATAATAGGAAAAGGAAGCAGACTATTCAAAAATAGAGAATTAGTTAGAAACCTAACTTTGTATAACTCTTAATATTTATGAAGAATTTTTAATGACATGGGAAAGTACTTAATAGTATAAGTCTATGTGAAAAGAAGCAAGTGTAAAAAAGTATAAATATAGTTGTTTCTTAACTATGTAAAAATATAAAGTTTGTCTGAGAAAAAAGCGGGAATGGAATCTACCTAAAAGATATTAAGGTCATTAATTCTGGATAGTGGGATAATGGGTAATTTCTCTTTTTATCTTCTTAATCTTAATTTCCCAGATTTTCCTTAATGAAGAAATTCTACTTTTAAAATCAGAAAAAGAGAAAAGGTAATCACGTAAATGTGACATTTAACAGTTACTAAAAATTAGGACAAGTGGCATTATTTTTTTTTTTAGTGATTACCTTCATGTGAAAGCCCTTAATTTTTGTCGAAGTATTGAGAGAAAGCATACCATTGTTGCTTTGAATGTATTCATAGCTTTCTTATAGCCTTAGCCACATGATTCATCAATTCTGGATCCTTGATATGTTCAAAGTACACCATTTATACCATTTACATATGCATAGAAGGGATTAAATGCTTTCTGTATTAATATATATTTTCCCCTTCTCTTTTTTGATTGGTGGCCAAATCTGTGTAACTTAAATGATACATGTATTTTGTTTTTTAATATTTTTAGAATTAGGAAGTTCTTTCTATCCAGACTAAATGTCTTCAACTTTTTGTTGGATAGAGAAGCAGAAAAATCTTAAGAACCATTTTTGTTTAACAAGTTTCCCAAATGGGAAAATGTTTCTAGTGAGTTCCAAGGAATATTGCAGAAATTTCATTCAGTTCTGGGGACACATGTCACCAGTAGATCTAGAAGTGTCTTTATCCTTAGGAAAAGATCTGGAAGCAATTGATACAGTGCCTGACCTGTAGGATGCCCTCAACAAATAGTGTTATTATTGTTGGTATTTTTATTTTTTATTACTACCAAATGATTGTGTCTGCAGACCATAACGATATCCTATAGTAGATGTGATTTGGGCAGCCTGTTTGTTGCAAGAAACAGATCAAGTATTTCTATATTACTTTTTTTTTTCTTTTTATTGAAGTTCAGGATTTTATTTACTTGTGTCTTTCTAACATCTGGTAAATTACTTATCTCCAGTTGATTATGGTATTTTTTTTCTCTCTGAGGTTTTATTGTCTTCTATCATTTGGAACATATTCCTCTGTTTCTTCCTTTTGCGTGACTCCTTGTTGGTTTCTGTGCATTAGGTAAAACAGCCATTTCTCCCAGTCTTGAAGGTGTGGCCTCCTATAGATGAACCTTATTCTTTAATCCTACCCTAGCTCTTTGTTTTCTCTCAAACCTTTGTAATTGTCCATACAGTGTATTTTATTTTTAATGGCTCCCAATAGTTGAGGGTGTGTCCTCAGTGTCCTTGAGGGAAGGATCTTGGTCAGCACCTGGATGCAAGCTGATTGGAAGCCAGACCCTCAGGCAGCAGCTTTTAAAGTATGCAAATATATACAGTCCTGTGGGACCACAAGTGTAAGCCTCACAAGGGTAAGCCCCACTAGCCACCAGAGCAGGTGATGGCGAGGTGTACCCTGGGCAGCATTCCCACAAATTGGGGCTCTAGATAGTGTATAAGCTCCTTCCTGGGAGACATTGGTGAGCTGTAGTGAGGCAGAGGGAGAGCATGAAGATGGCATCCCTTGGCCTGTGTTCCCTGAGAGCACCTCCACATGCACCTCAGTGTGTGCCAAACCTGAAGCCTGTCGCTTAGGCTAAAGCTCCAGCACAAGTGAATAGGTCTCTTTCACAGAAGGATGGGGTGGTGTATTTGAGCCTGCTGTCTGTGTAGTTCCCTGTGGGTGGTAGATTGCCAAGAACTCTCTCTTCAGTTGTTACAATTATGTGTGATCAAAGAATGCAAGTGCTGTCTGCCCAGCCCCCAGCCAGACAATCAAGGGGCATCTCCTGGGTGGCAGTCACAAGAACTAAAGCACCATACACATGTAATAAAAACTCTCTTCTACTCTCGAAAAAAAAGATGGCACCCATTGGTTAGAGTGAGGCAGAGGAAGAGTGTGAAGGTGGTACGCACCAGCCAGCAGGCATTTAGCTGTGTGCTAATTTAGATACCTCCTCCTCAGTCCAGCACTTTAAGATTAGGAAATGAGCCTCTTTCAGATAAGTCTCAGTGCATCTCTATTGGCTGTCTCTATGCTGGGGCCTGGGACAGGTAGGTTCCAGTGTGAGTCCTTTAGGAGGTGGTTCTCAGATGATTATAGCTTTGTGGGTCTGATGGACATGAGCCCCATTGGTTTACAAAGCTAGATGTTCTGGGAGCTTATCCTTCATGTGCTTGTCTTAAAAACTGGGTTGCCTGATATGGGGTTCAAGCTCTTTGCTCCTCAGGGAGCAGCTCCAGGTTTTGAGTTCCCTCTTGACTGTGGATCACTGCACTAGGGGTGCTGTTTATGGCAAGACTGTGTCCCAGTCTCTATTATCAGCTTTAATGTGGACCTTCTCTTGTTTGCTAAGATAGGGTTTAGTTGTTGTTTTTTTCCAGCAGTCATTCCATATGTAGCTGTAGATTGGTATTTCTATGGGAGGAAGGAAGGTATTTCTATTTCTTGAACTAGAATCTGTTTTTCCAATATCTGTTTCACATGTTGGACATAGATATTAGACATCATTGATTTGACTTGAGCATATTGTAGAAGAAGAATGATAGATGCATGCAGATGATTTCTTGATAGACACATCAATGTTCATGATTCCTTTGATTTTTTTCCCTTCATCAAGGGACTGAATCATATGTGACACACTGTTAATTTCCCCTTATGTGATGAAATTTGAGGAATAACGTAATTGAAACCTTATTTTAAGTGTCTTTTTAAAAAATTTTATATGTTTTTTGTTTGTTTGTTTGTTTTTAGAGAGCAAGAATCTTAAGCATGCTCCATGCTCAGCACAGAGCCTGATGCAGGGCTCAGTCTTACAACCCTGGGATCATGATCTGAACCAAAATCAAGAGTCAGATGCTCAACTGACTGAGCCACCCATGTACCCCTAACTTTTCTTCTTTTTAACAATAACTTTGGCAGGCTGAAATTCCCCAGTGCCATGAGGAATCCCTTAAGAATTCCTGTACATTAATTCTTCTTGGACATACTATTAGAAAGACAGGAAAAAGATTTTCTGGATAGAGTCAGCCTTGCATTACAGATAACAGTTGGCCCCAGTCAATTACATTCCATTGAAATCAGACACATTTTAGGGCATTTCCACATGACTAAAGACAGCAAAAAAAATGGAATGTTTTCACTTTGTTTGCCTTTTGGGGGCAGTAGGAATTATGTTTGCAGGTAAGTTAACTGCTGCAAAGACTTTAAAAAAAGGAGGAGAGTATCAGCTGGAAAGTTTTATAGCAGATCTGTGCTCTCATGACACTAACCACTATAGAGTGGGAGAATTTAAAGTTTATTTATTTTGAGATAGAAAACCAGCAGGGAAGGGGCATAGAGAGAGGAAGACAGGAGATCTGAAGCAGGCTCTTTGCTAACAGCAGTGAGCCCGATGTGGGGCTCCAGCTTATGAACCATGAGTTCATGACCTGAGCTGAAGTCAGACACTTAACCAACTGAGCCACCCAGGCACCCCTGGAGTGGGAGAATTTAATAGGCTCCAGCTGTAACCAAATTATAGAACAGATAAGTGACCAGGTCCCCTCCTGTGTTTATTTTCCTGGGATAAGCTTTTCCCTACTTCCAAGGAAAGGCTAAATGATCTCCCTGCTTCCCTTCTTGCCTTCCTACAGTCCATTCTCTACAGAATCTAGAATGATGTTTAAAAAAGAAAATCTGATTATTTCACTCCCCTATATAAGACTCTCCCAGGACATCCCACAATACTTGGAATAAAATCCAGAATCTTTACCTTAATCCTCAGAAAGCCCCATGATCTGTTCTCTGACCTTCCCTTGACTGTCTTCTTGTGCTGTTTTCCTGTTTCTGTTGTGCTCCACTCATATTGGCCTTTTATCTTCCACAAGTGGTTAAATTTGTTCCTGCCTTTGGTCCTTGTCTCTGCTTGCTCTCTCTGTCACCAGTGTTCTTTCCACTTTCCTTTTCCTAGCTGGTTCCTTCTTGTCAATCAGATCTTACCTTCTCAGAGATACCTTCTCTGATTGCCTAATTTACCCAGTGACTGTCTTCCCCCTCTAGTTTTAATTCTCTGTGTAATACTTTCCACCCTAAATTACTTTTCTTTTTTATTTCTGTATTTATTGTCATTCTCCTCTCCACTAGAATAAAAGCTTCATAAATACTGGGACTTTGTCTTGACTTACGAACCTTTAATCCTAGAGCCTAAGGACAGTGGCCTAGAGGGAACATAGTAGGCTCTCTAAAAATAATTGTTAAATAAATAAATGTTCAATGGAGGTAACAATACTTATCATAGAACGTTATTGTGAGGGTTAAATAAGATAATGTCTACGAAGTGCTTAAAATATAAACTGACATACTAAATAATTGATAAGTATTATTAGTGTTACTATTTTGTCATTTCTTTGGTGATTTTTCTCCAGTCATTGTAATTGGGAGGGTTTTTTGTTGTTGTTGTGTTTTTGATGTAAGCCAACTTTCTGCCACAATTATCTAATTTTCCTCTTTATGGGTCATAGAGAGTTGTACTTCTGAGGCACTTGAAAATAATAAATTTAGCTCTTTGCATTCTCTCTTCTTAAGTTAAATAATTCTTCCTTATTAAGTTAAAGAATTCTAATTCTGCTCACTTTTTTTTATACTTGGAGAAATGACTGAAAAATTCTTTTGTTATTCCCATTGGAGCCTTTTGCCAGGGCTACTGAACGGAGCTATCACCACTTACTAATTAGCAAATTCCTGCACAGCTCTAATTTGTCCACGCATGAAGGAAGCTTCCCACTTAATTTTCCTGAGAAAATGACAAAGTTGCAATAGTAGTTACACCTACTCTTAAGGGGCAGGAATATCCTTGCCCTTAAAGTACACATTTCCATATGCACTTTAAAAATATATTGACAAATAAGGGGTCTGGTCTTTATTCAACTCAGAGTTTGCTAGCTGTTTTTAGAGCGCTTCCTCCATTGTGCCTTTGCCTCCCCATTGATAAAAAGGATGTAATAATTGAAATTAGAATCTGTGAAATTATTTCATATCTACAGTACTATTCTATTACAAGGGAATGGGAAAAGTAATCTGGTCTGGTTGTTTTAGTCTATGCAAAAGGTACTTAATTCCTGGGATAGAAAGACTGTCATATCTTTCTTTGGATATTTTGGACAGGATCCAATTGGGGTGGTGCTCTTGACTTTGATAGAAAACAGAGGTTATTTCATTAAAAAAGAAAAAATTATTTACAAATATCCTTGATATATCAGAGGAAGTGAGACTTTTTAACATTCTGAACAGTGTATGTTATAGAATTGTAGAAAGAGAAGGGAATTTGTCAGCTCACTGTGGGTGTGGCCAAACTTACTCATGTTTGGCTATTTTCCTAAATTCTTTGTCAAAATGGAATGTGCATTTGGAGAAAAGAAACAAAATAAGAGAATGTAAAGACATTACACATGTCAATTTATCCTTTTATATTTACACTCCTCCCCCCCACCTTTACAATAAAGTCAGTTATACTTTTTCTTTTCACTCCTCAAAGAAATTTTTAAAAATTATAAGATTTTAGGGCATTTTAAATCTGAAATACTGTTGAGTATTCATGACTGTATTCTGATGAGCTCTGCCATTTTGTTACAGAAATCTAAATTACATTAGAAGCAGTAAAAGAACAATATTGACACTGTGAAGCATCAAAATCAGTGAAATAAAGGATAGAATTGAGAAAAATCATAAAAAATGGCTAAGGAAAAGGACTGACTTGCAAGAGATTAGAAAGGAAATTATGGATACAAGGAATAGCCATTGGAGGTCTGAGACATAGGAAATAGCAATTCATGGACAAGCAAATTAAAAAAACCATTCAGAGATGTAATAGAAGAAAACTTAACAAAATGAAAAAAAGATCTGAATATTCAGATTAAAAAGATTTATGGTGGCTCAGAAAAATTTAATAAACAACATCTGACATCAACATACATTTTGGTGAAGTTAATATCAAAAAAGAAAAAAAATTCTACGTCTTCCACAAATAGAGACAGAAACAGGTCACTCTCATTCCATTTCTCCCTCTACCTCCATAAACTTCTACTCATAAAAACAAAAACAGATAAACACTTCAGACTGATGTCAGACTCTTCAGAAGCATTTTTGGATGAAAGGTGACAGAATAACATCTATAGGATACCAAGGGGGAAAGAGTGCCACTCAGTCAAGTTGTCTTTCTTATATGAGGCCAATGGTAAATTCTCAGGAAAGAGATTATTCATGAACCCTTCCTGGAAAATTTCTTGAAAACATAACTCAGCCTATCAGAATAAAAGTGAAAGATAATAATAAGAATGTAAAAAGAAAGAAACTTAGTTTATTAGTGAAATCAAAATTACTGGGAAAAAGCATAGTCTTGTTTTAGATTTAAAGTTAAAGGCAATATTTAATGGGGCACTTAGGTGGCTCAGTTGGTTAAGCGTCTGACTCTTGATTTCAGCTCAGGTCATGATCTGATGGTTTGTGGGTTTAAACCCCATGTTGGGTTCCGTGCTGGAAGTGCAGAGCCTACTTGGGATTCTCTTTCTCCACCCCTCCCCTGCTTGCTCTCTACCTTTCTTTCGAAATAAATAAATAAACATTAAAAAAATTATAAAGGATAACATTTTAAATTGAAGGTGTGGAGAAATCTGTTGTACTGACACGTGAAATAAATATTTATAAAAGTGTGACTGAGCTGGTAATAAAATAAGGAAAATAATTCGAGGCCAGAAAAAGAAGAAAGAGTGATTGTACAGGGTGATGTGACCTCCGTAATGCTGTCTGCCTTGTGCAACATCTGATGCTTCTCCCTGGTAGATTTGCTTGGATCTTAATGAGCCAAGTATTCTGAAGGGATAGGAGCAAGAACTGGAACTTAATCAAGGAGAGGATGGGTTGGAGAGTAATGCATAATTTGAGACTCCTAATATGTCACCTTCACTGGGTACCAGATTAATGAGGCAAGGAAGGACTATTCAGTTAAAAGTAGGGGAAATACAAAAATCAATTCCAGATGGATTCATGACTTAAATGTTAAAAGGCAAAATTTAAAACCTTTTAGAAAAAGAGACTATCTCTGGGACTTTGGGGTAGGGAAAGATTTACCACATAAGACACTAAAAGAAATTAATGATAAAGGAAAAGATTAATATAGTTGGCTACATTAAGATCAAGAATTTCAGCTCATTAGAAGATACTATAAAGAATGAAAATGAAATTCATAAAGAAAGAGAAGACATTTGCCACATGGAACCAGTTGGCACTAACCAAAGGTTAGTATCCAGAATACAAAAATAACTCTTTTGAATAATTAAGAAAAAGATGAGTAAGCCAATAGAAAATTGGCAATTGTAATGAACAGTCATTTTCCAGAAGAGGAAAAAAACAAATGGCCAATAAACACATGAAAATATTAACTTGATTATATGTAAAGACAACAGAAATAAAAAGCACAATGGCATTCTTTTCATATCTACCAGATTAACAAAAATTAAAAAGTTATTTAATATCAAGTGTGGCAAGGATGTGGAGTAATAAGAACTGTCAAAGACTGAGGGAATATAATTTAGTACACTTTGTAAAACAAACTGTCATTAACTAGTAAAATTGAATGTATGCATAACCTATGATCTAGCACTTTGACTCCTGTATATAAATCTTAGAGAAACTTTCACATACAAACCAGGCGATGTTCAGGGAGGCATTATTCCTATTAAGAAAAATCTGGAAGTAATATAAAAATCCATCAATAATAGAATGGATTAAAATAGAACAGAATAAAATACTACAAAAAGTAAAAAACTAAGTTACTACACTGTGCACATCGACATATGTAAACACACACACACACACACACACACAATGTAGAACCACAAAAGGGAGTTATAGAAAAATATATATGGAATGATTCCATTTAGAAAAAGTTAAAACCCAGGCAAAACTAAAAACTATATTGTTTAGGAAAATACACAGGTAGTAAAACTATAAAGAAAAGCAAGAGAATGGTTAATGCTAATTCAGGACAGGATTACCTCAAGAATGTGAAAGGAGGACAGTCTAGGAAGGAGCACATGGGAGCATCAAAGGTCAGAGCTTGGTGTTGTGTGTGTACTATTTTATTATTCCTTATTCAGTGGAATATACTATGTACATTCAGTATGTATACTGTGTACACTAATAGAACAATTTTTTTTAAATAATATTAAAAAGTTAAGCTAAAAACTATGAAATATGATTACAAAGTGATTTTATAATAGAATGACAATAATACAAGTGCATATCAAGAAAAAAAATTTACAGTAAAAAGTATCAATAGGAAAAAAATGAATAGTTTTATATCTTGGCCCAATATGAAATTAAAAGACCAGTTATAAGGAGAATAACTATGAGACAAAAAGAGGCAGATTTTTAAAACAGGAAACAGGATACAGAACCTAAAAACAGACTCGAAGACACATAGAAATCCAGTATGTAAAAACAATAGTTCAAATTTACATCACATTGCCTATGTACACTATTACTTGAACTTGAATGAATCAAACAGATATAAAATAAAGCTATATATATATATGTATACATATACACACACATACATACATATTACATGTATATGTATATGTGTATGTATCTTATGATTCAAGAGTTAGCTTAAACTTTACTTTTTACAGGAAGCTTTTCTTGTGTGTTATTATAGGCTTGAGCCTTAAATGTTATAGGCTTCCATAGCGACCTATACTTTACCCATCACTACAGATAACATTTTTTTTTTAATGTTTGTGTATTTTTGAGAGTGAGAGTGTGAGCAGGGGAGAGGCAGAGAGAGAGGAGGACAGGGTAGGCTCTGCCCTGACAGCAGAGAGCCCGATGCAGGGCTCAAACTCACAAACCATGAGATCATGACCTGAGCCAAAGTTGGATGCTTAACTGACTGAGCCACCCAGGTGCCCCAGGATAACATTTTTTATAACAGGTCTATATTCAGATTCTTCTCCCTCTCCCTTAGAAGACTGTGAACTTAGAATAGGCATGGTCCTACTCTATGTTATTCATACTGTATACCTGGCAACACAGAGAGTGCCTGGCATAGGCTACGTGCTCAATGCATATTCATTAAATTAATACTTAAATGGCTAAATAATATAGTTTTGATGTGGGGCAGGCCTATGAAATAGTATGTGGAAGCAGAAGTCGTACAAGCAAATAATTGAAATATTTGACTAAATCAAAATAAAAAACTAAACCTCTGTACAGCAGATGAAGGGCAAACAGCAAAAAGGGGAAATGATATTGAAATGTCAAGCAATATCCTGAGTTAATATTGGAGTTAATATCCCTAATTTACAAAACCTTTTATACATTGATAAGCAAAAGATGAACAAAGGAGTTCACACTTGGTACACGCATACACACACACACACTTGCTGCACACACACACACACACACACACACACACAATTTATTGTTATTTCTCAACAGTCTGGGTTAACTGGGCTTAGCTAGGCAATTCTTGCTTAGAGTCCTTCATACAGTTAAGGGAGATGTTGGCTGTGCCTGCACATCAAAGATGGCTCACTGTCGTGGCCAGCAGGTGCAACTGACTATTGGTTGACGGTACAGCTGCATCTGTCCACCAGAGTGTCCACATATGGCTTCTCATGATGTTTGGGCTTGTCCTAGCATGGAGGCTTCATTCAAGAGGAAGCATCCCACCAGTGAGTGTCCCACAATACCCAGGAGATGCTGCAAAGCTCTAATGAAGTAACTTCAAAATCATGCAGCTTTATTTCTGCCATGTTTATTGTTCATCTGGTCACTAAGGCCAGCTCTGATTCTAAGAGGGAATTAGACTGCACATCTTGATGGAAGAAGCAGCATGTGTGTGTGTAGAAAGGGAAGGCATTGATGGTAGCCATCTTTGGTGAATACTTACATGTTGCCTGCTTACTGAGCTTCTCTGGGGACAGCAGGGCTCAGATTTCAGATTGTGAAAGGTGCACGTCTGTTCTACTGGATCTTGGTTTTAAACTAAATACTCAAATATGAAGCAGCATAAACAACAATGTAAAATATCTGGTCAGGACAGGCTATATAATTTGTAGGGCTCAGTACAAAATAAAACGTGGGGCCCTTTCTTCAAACATTAAGAATTTCAAAATGGTGACAGCAGAGCATTAAACCAAGTGCTGGCTGCACAGGTTGTATGCTCATGAAGCCCATTCTGCTCCTGGTCACAGAGCTGTCCCCACTACCTTGACCACTCTGGACCAATACTCCTAAAACTGCTCCCATCTCTCACTATAGTGTGGCTTGCTCGAACCAAGAAAATTATTTGTCATCATCTTCCACTAAAGTCTCACATGCCATTCACTTCATCTCTAGTGTCCTGGTCACCTAAACCCCACTCATTTCAAAGTTCTGCTCAATGCAGCTTAGATGGAGCATGCCAAGGGCAAAAGGGGATACTCTTCCTGCTTATGTGAGGATATTAGAGGTATGAGGTGAGATAAGGATGTAGCAGAGGCATCAAATGTGCTTGTGGGTGAAGCTTTCAGGTCCTGTCTTGAGGGACTCCCATCACCCCAGTGTTCTATTTGTTTGTACTTCCCACTGCCCAGAAGATATAACCTGGTGTGTATAGCTCTGAACAGGTAGGTGAACTGTGACTGTGGCTGCCATTTTGTTTTTATAAGCTTATTTGCGTTTGCCCCATTTCCCCACCTTTGAGACCTCAAGAGGTAAGGAAGACAGATTAAGCTTAGAGTCTTGATTCTTATTCTTGGCTCTCACTGCTGCATGACCCAGAGCAGTCATTTCTCCAAGCTTCCATTTCCTCACCTGTAAATGGATTAATGAACACCTGCCCTGCCTGCTGCACATGACTATAGTAAGTCTCAAATAAGATAAATTATATAAAACTCTTGAAGCAGGACCTGTGCCCTCTTCACTCTTCTTCATTCTTATCTCTGTAAATGCAGCACATGGTAAGTATTCAGTAAATGTTGGATGAATGAAGATAAACCAAAAACCACTATAACATCAACACATCAACTTTGTGAGGGCAAAGCCCATTTTCTTCCATTTTCTATTCCAAAATCAAAAGGTTACAAAGTACCTTCCAAAGAGTATAAGAGTTTTTCCATTATTAACACAAATAATGGTTCCTCTTTTCTTCCTTTGGGTTTCAAAACTGTATTATGAGTACACAGTCACTTTAAAACTCTTTCCCATTTCCACTCTCTCTAATTACATGGTATCATGAGCCAAAAGATAGACCATGAGATCCTGATGTTGCTACAACTTGCAAGTGACGCAAATTATCATTAGCAAACTGCATCTGAAACTGAGAGCACTTCACCCAAAAAGATCCCAGGAGAAACCGCCTACTCTAATGACAGTAAAGGCTGAGTTCACAGCTTAAGGAACACATCATGACCAACCTGTAGATGTTTTAAAAGCATTCATTATTGCTACAGCAGGTCATAGGGAGACTAAACCAACTGCACTTATCTGTTGTGATTAAAAAACAAACAAACGACCAACACACTTCACAAGTGCTAAAACTCCAGGCTAAATTGGTTGCAAGACATAAAGCCATCAGTGCATTCAAAGAAATAGTCTCTGCAATTATCACTAATTAACCAGCCCTAACAACTGGGAGCCACTCCTTGAGGTTTATGCTTGAATGTAAATGAGGGAGAAGAGAACTGCTGGAAAGAGATGGTATGGTATATTTGTTTTGTTTTGACTTCTTTCCAGACATATTTCAGTATACATAAATATTTGAAGGTCTGATGAGACAGGTTTTACAGCACAATGGTAATAGGAATGTCTTTATAAAAACTTTGATATGGTCTAAATTAGGTTTCAAGAAGGAGGGGCAGCCATGAAAGTCTTTTTCAGTTTTTAGCTTCATGCCCTGACCAGCACCTCATACCACTTAATAAATCACAGGTACCTCTACAGCAAGTGAGCAGTGTTACCATGGCTTCAGTTTTTGCTATCGATTTCAGAAGGAACAGACACTGCCTGGAGAGAGAGCCTGCCAATCTTATGGTTTAGGCACAGCAGGTGTGACCTTTAGTTGACCTTGGGCTCTGGGATTTGAGGGTTAAAGTTGTCTTTTGTCATTTGAGCCTGATTTTTTTTCCCCAAAAGTTTTTAGAGAGATAAAAGATGGCAAACTGTTTCCTGTAGAAGTTAGAGTTTAGTAACTACCTCAGTTACTGCCTTGTGAAAAACTTCTTCAGGAAGGTACCTCTTGCTCAAGTCTGTTTTTGTTCTCTTTTAGCATCTAAATTGCAAAGAACTTGTTTAAAATTAGCACATTCTTCTGCATAAAGACAGATGAAGAGAAGGTAATATATGAAATGTCAAAGTCTACATGTTTTCAAGGTGAGAGTCAGACTGAAACAACCTGACAGGTTGAACTAAACAAAGCCCTCACCTCCCTGAACATGAATTTTCTTACCACAAATTCTTCTCTCCTGAAGGCAGATGGTTGAGGGGCAGGTGGGAACCATAAGCTACCTAATGATCACTTTAATAAACGCATTTTTATTGAGCTGATGTTTGATTAGGGGTAAACCATGAAATATATTACCCTATTCCTGAGTGAAGCAGGAAAGCTTTCATAGAGAGGTTTTATTGTTTACATTCAGTGAAAGGAAGAGTCTGACTTGAAGTACTCAGATTTAATCTCTCTCTGAATTGAAATGGTTCAATTGTACTATAGCTGCTCATGCTGTTAGGAAAGGGGAATCCAAGATTTTTGCCCATCCATAGAATACCTTTATACAAGGGAGCTATACATGTGGTCACAAATAAACAAACATGCCTGGTTTATTGGCAGCTGTGCTCAGTGCAAGGAGAGTTTATTTTCCTTTAGGAACCCACAGTTGAATAATGTTCTGGTGCCCTGGCTGTTTCATAACTCTCCATGTAATTAAGCAGTTGGCATGACCTTCTGTAGCAAGATAATAATAGGAGTTAAGCAAAGGTAGCGTTTGTACACAAGGGTACTTTGGACTGCTTAAGCTCACAAATAAAAGCTTTCAAATAAATGCAAAACTGTCTTTCAAATTTGAGGAGTTTTCCCAACACAGTGACAAATCACACATACATATGCACATACCCTGCAAGTGAAAATGGCAAAATTTTCTCTAACTGAAGAACTGCAAGGTATAATTCAAAAGGGGGTTGAGGGTGAGGGAGCAGGTGGTAGCTGTCATTTCTCACACACCACCTCCACTATCCAGGTAAGTTTAAGGGTGAATACCAAAACCAGTCATTTACAAAAGGCAAATCAGTATAGATTGCCAAAAGTAAGCTGGTTTTAAAAAAGGAATTATGATCTAAAAATGATCAGGAGCACAAATTACATGACCACAAAACACAGACCATTATTAGTATTATTAGGTGTTCAACCAGTTTAAGTATTGGATCACTGTTGAAAATTCACACTAGATCTCTGATACTCTCAAGGCTGCATGTTGGATTGACTGAAGAAGCCAAGGGCTGAAAGAGAGATGTATTTTTCTTATGTGTCACTTGACATAAAATAACCTTAGCTTGGTGGGACAGTAGAAGGGAAAACACAATAAAACATTAAATTTTGAGCTTTGTTTAAGGCTAAGATGCAGAAGCAGTGAGTCTATGTATAGCGAGAGAAGCACTGAAATGATTTATTTGACCTATGCTATCCTTACTGTGTGTTCAGTATTCAATATAAATAACCTTCTTATCCCGAATCTTTTGAATTTCTGAGGCGGTAGAGGAGTTGCATAGTATGGCATGTAGGAGATATTTGGCTTACAGAATAGACTTATAGACCAATATATATATATATACATGGATACATACATGTAGAGAAAATCTGTGAGATTTATTCCCATATTAGAGAAGTAGAGGGTAGGGCAGATGTTTATCTTCAGTTGATAGACATTGCTTCAAATTTGTAACTTTGTCAGGAAATGGTTGGCTGATGACAATGACAGTGAAGATGGTGATGATATAAATAACAGCAGTAGTTGCAGCAACAGTCATAGTATATTTGGTGAGTATTTACTATGTGTTAGATACTTGTCTAAAGTAGTTTTCACGAACTGCTTTAATGCCCACAGTAACCTTATGGGGTAGGTACTCATATTGTCATCCTCCTAATTTGACAAAGAGGAAACCGTCACACATAGTTGAAGAATTTCACTCAAGGGTGCACAGCTGATTTGCATTGGTGTTGGACTTGAACTGGCTGGCTCCAGCATCTAACCTTTTAATGGAGCTGTTTTGCCTCCAAATGAACGTTCTTCCATTGATGCTTTTCCCAATAGATGAAAATATGTTTATAAGACATTTTCCTATGGCTTCAACTCTTAGATCTGAAGTCTTCATCAACACTTGCCCCCACCACTACTTTTAACTGAGATGGTGCGGGGAAGGAGTAGAAAAAAGTAAATTGGGGTATTTGCTGGTATGGACTCTGGTCATAGTGAGCAAACTTGGGAGATAAAGGCCAGGGCTAAATGGAGAGCTGTGAGTTGTGGTCATCATTTTTTCTTTTTATTTATTTATTTTTAAACATTTTTAACTGTTTGTTTATTTTTGAGACAGAGAGAGCATGAGCAAGGAAGGGATAGAGAGAAAGGGACATACAGAATCTGAAAGCAGGCTCTAGGCTCTGCATCATCAGTACAGAACCAGATGCAGGGCTCAAACCTATGAACCATGAGATCATGACCTGAGCTGAAGTCGGATGCTTAACCAACTGATCTACCCAGGCACCCAGGTCATTATTTTTTCTAATTGATGTTCTTCTTCTATAAAGTTGCTTGGAGTGGTGATGGTCACACTGCCCTTGTGCAGAGTCAGAAGATAGTTATGGCTGACTTGTCCCAGATGGTCAAGGAGGGGCCTGTTGAGGTCTTTGTGACTCATCAGTGTTCTTTAAGTGGGGCATCAGGAAGTAGCAGGTGCATCCAAATTGGTGAGGTCTACCCATGAGTCAGAGCCCTCCACTTAATAGATTTCTAAGAAGCTCCCCTTTCCCCTTTGCTTTAGAACTGGGAGCTTTTTTGCTACATAGGTCTTTTTATGGGTTAATGTCCTTTAAATGGGTGTACAGTGTTCCTCTACTGATTTTTCTATTGAGGATTACTCTATTATCCAGTTCAATCAATTTAGCTTTGCATTATTCCATATAAAGAAACAGGTATTGAATTTCACTCTGAGTTCCATTTTAGACTTATCTTGAGCTTTATCTGTATGGTCTCTTAACTTTGAATTCAGCATTAAAATGCTCTTAAGTGGAATGTTTATTCAATCTCATCAGGTACTAAAGGAAAGATTGGCAATCAAAATAGATTTAAAAACAAAGAGGGAGAGTCAAACCAAATTCGAATAAATGTTTGTGACTAATGTCTTTGAGTTTAGGCCTTGTGAAGAAGTCATTCTGACTTCTTAAGAGGTTTGCTCTTTGAGGTTGGGGTGCTTGCAGGTAAAATGGTGCTCCAGCTCCCCAAGCTACTCCTACCTGGGACCTACTTTTCTGTCCTCTTCTGGCACTGTGTGGAGATCAGTATATTTGCAGTATAAAGTTAGTGGGTGTGTTAGTCTGACCAAATTGAGTGGGTCTAGCCTCTTACCTTATGTCAGTTGTGGAAGTAGACCCTGAGAAGTGGATTGAAGTACATTTGGTTTAGTAATAAAATGTCCTGAGGAGAAACTAGGAAAGGAGGGCAGGAGGCGGGACCGGTGAGGGGAAAAACACAAGCAAGTATATGACTTCAGGTTAGGTCCTGTCCTTAGTCTGATCCCTAGAAGAGCCCTGAAGTGTAAATTATACTGCAGTCTTGTCCTAGTTTGGGGCAGGAGTACCAAGCAGTCATTAGCCATGTGTGGTGTGAATGTAAACCCCCTCAGCCAATTCTGGCTCTGGCTGCTCCGGGCTATGTGACACTGACAGCTCAAAGTAGGTCTCTTGAAAAGACTGAAAAATGAGGACATTTAGGAGTGAAGCATGCAGAGCTGAGAGGAGCACATAGATCTGGGTAGAGCAGAGCAGAATTTGTTACGCACCTCATTCCTCCAAGTGCAGAACCTGGGGGAAGAAGGTAGGCTTGTCCCTAAGAGCTCATGGAGTGAACATCAGTGAGAGAGTTCTGGAAGGGAAAGAATAGGCAAGTGTGCTTGGAAGCATGAAAATAGGTAAAGGTTTCCTCAAACCATAAAGGCAACAGAATTTGGGTAGCATCTCCAAAGTAGGAAGACTAGTGCTCTGGTGATTCCTGGCAGCTCAGGGAGGTGGTAAGACCACTAAGAGAAATGGCTACTTGTTTTCATCAAGACTTCCAGCCTTGACATGGAAGCAGGATAGCCACTTGTTTTCAGTGGCTAATGAGTATCTCAGAACTGACTGCAATGAGGAAAATCTAGAGGGTCTTCCAACATTTTCTGTGCACAAATCAAACCGCTGATTGACGTGAATGGAGACTATGGATGGAGAGGGAGAGATCTAAAATAGGGCTCTTGGTCCTTTTCTGGATCTTAGAATTTTTGATGATCTCAGGATATGTCTTAGAGAATCTCAGTTGAACCCCTACAACTATGACCATTTCCTCTCAGCAGGTGAGACTCACAGAGTTTACACAGAACATAGCTAATTTCATTTCTTCCTATGTTTCTTCAAGCCCATTCTGGAGGCTAGACCCTCTCATACAAGTACTGTGGTCACTCCTAGTCAGAAAATCAGTCTGAGTTTAATAATTATCATGCCTAGTTCAATGTAATAGTGAAAAATATACATTTCTTTCCAAGTTAAAATTTTTCCATGTCACTGCCACACCACCCCAAACTCAGACCTGCAGTGGAGAAAGGGGACACTTGGCTTCTTCGCGGTGCTGCTTTGTGTTTCTCATCCCTTTTCATCCACTCTCTAGGTTGCCTCTGGCTCCTTCTGTGTTGAAGCAAGGGGAAGGAGAAGAGGGAAGGAGGTAGGAAGTTCTTACTTAACTAATACTGCCAGGTGTATCAGAACCTGTGCGTGGTTAAAATCAGCTCTTCTGGAGGGATCTTTTTGACTTCTGCAGGGATAGTCTACACATGCTGGCAATGGCTCATGCAGTTCTCTTGCTGGTAGTTTAGAGTTTCTCCCCTTGGGGCTCTGGTGACCCACCTTCCTATGGCATCATTTTGTCCTACCAGACTGTACTCTTGTTTAGGATCTAAGATAATCTCCAGCCAGATGTCCTGTGTGGCTGACACCTGACCCCCTGGGAAATACTCAGACTTCTTCTAATCTGTCTGGAAGCACCATCCAGTCATGATGTAGCAGTCCCTCTTTTATACTATTGTGATACTGGCCTCCGTAGTACTCCCATTTTACGTGTCTCAGCCAGAAGAGATACCAGTCCACTGTGGCTTCTATATTCAGGCCATGTGTATCAGTCTCTTAGAGTGGACAGTTTATACCTCCTTCACTTGACTTCGGGTAAGGGAGAAGCAGCCACAACGTCTCCCCTTGGGGCAGGACCAGGACTTAATGGCACACCCGTAGTTCTAAAAACCCTCCTTTCTGAAATGCCCAGTTCACCTTTAATTTAGTAGGGTGTGCTCTTAATGTGATAAGGGACTAATGCTTTTATTTATTTTTATTTTGGGGGGGGAAGGCTAATGCTTTTTAAAAAGTGGTTTGTAGATAATGCCTTTGCAAACCCGATATTGTAGTCTTACACCTCTTTTGAAGTGTGGTGTCAATTGTTTGGGTTGCTCATCCCCAATGAAACTGAAAGATTTCTGTCTTAACTGATGTGGGAAACAAAGGCAGAAGGAAATGGCAGATAGAATTAAATTTCCTTATTACCTGCAGCCCATTGGCAAATACTTGAGGCAGGCAGAGTGAAACTTTTCACCAGGAACTCCCTACTGTCTAAATGCTAATGGTTTGCTAGAGGGAAAACAACCTTAGCTTGACAATAGCTAGGCCTCCAGTATCCTGTGAGTCTTCTTTAGCATGAAAATCTCAATGGAAGATTCCCTTGGACTTTACCTCCCCCAACTCCGTAGTATATACCCAGGGTCTCTTCTTGGTCCCTGGGCAGTTCTTCCTGCCCATGGGTCCTGTCCTCATGCATTAATAAAATCACCTTTTTGCACCAAAGACATCTTGAAGAATTCTTTCTTGGCTACAGACCCCATGAACCTCAATATCACCCCAAAACCTCATCATTAACACTTAGTCACTAAATCACTAAATCAGTAAAAATAAATGAATAAATAATGGGATGGCTGTCTCACTCAATTGGTAGAGAACACAACTGACTTTTTTTATGTGTATTTTTGAGAGAGATACTGATTGTGAGCGGGGAAGGGGCAGAGAGAGAGGGAGATACAGAATCTCAAGGAGCCTCCAGGCACTGAGCTGTCAGCATTGAGCCTGACACAGGGCTTGAACCCACAAACCGTGAGATCATGACCTCAGCCGAAGTCAGATGCTCAACCAACTGAGCTATCCAGGTGCCTGGAGAACTCAACTCTTAACCCAGGGTGACGAGTTTGAGCCCCTTGTTTGGCCTGGAGCCTACTTAAAAATAAATAAATAAAAATAAAATACTTGGTTACATTGTACAAAAGATAAGTGAAGCAATATTGCACATATTGATTCTTTCATCTATTCAGTGAACATCAGTTACTTTCAATATGCTATTATGTTTAGAATATGGTATGGGGTATTTGTAATGATACATATTGTATAAATATGAAATTCCTTGTATATGTAAAATGTATATTATTGTGAATGGTATAGTTCTCATGTCTCATGAGTAGTAGCTTTGTGGGTATTTAGTATAAAATAAATACATTAATTAATGAAGAGGGCCATGCATAGATTAATGTTTTTAATGTGGCATAAACCAAATAATATAATTAATCTAATTTTGTGCACCCAAGTTAAAAATAAATAAAAGTCCTCCTGGGAGTCCTCTGAGTCCAGACCTAAAAACAGTAATCACTGATGATGTAGGAAACAAAGGCAAAAGGAAATGGCAGATGAAATTAAATTTTCTTATAACCTGGAGCCCATTGACAAATATTTGTGGCAGGCAGAGTAGAAAGAACATTTCTGCAGGAACTCCCTACTGTCTTAATCTTAATGCTTTGCTAGAACGGAAAACAACATTAGCTTGACAATAGCTAGGCCTCCAGTATCCTGTGAATCTTCTTGAGTATATGAAAATCCCTTTGGAAACTTCTCCTTGATTTTACCTCTCCCAACTCCCTAGTATATAACCAGTCTCTCCTCATGGGTCCCAGGCAGCTCTTTCTGCCCACAGGTCCTGTCCCTACGCTTTAATAAAATCACCTTTTTAGTGCTGAAGACATCTCAAGAATTCTTACTTGGCTGTCGGCTCCAGACCCCACCATGGCTCCAAAAACCCCGTCAACTGACATTTATTAAGTATGGCTTGAGTGTTATGTTAAGTATTTTATAAAAGAGTAAATCTTTTAAACCTTTTAACAGACATGTGAGGTAGGTAGTAATATTTTATTTCCTATTTAGAGATGAGAAGACTGAGGTCTGAGGACCCAGATTCCCACTGCAGACTATGGAAGGAGATGCCGGTCTGCCTGACAACCAGCCTCACCTCTTCTTTTTAGACATAAATGTCCAAATATTTAATAGTGTGTGCTCCAAGCCAGGGAAGAGCTGGTGTGTTGGAGTAGGAAGAGCAGAGGCTTTGCAGTCAGTCAGAGCTTGCTTCAGAGCTGGTTCTACTATTTATTAGCTGTGTGGTTTGGGGCAAGTTCCTTTTTCTTGAAATCTTGAGCCCACCTGTAAGATAGAGGATGGTAATATTTACCTTTCAGAGTCTGTTGTTATCCAAAGTAATGACTTTGAAGAAGCTGGCACATTAGAGGTCCTCAAAAATCATACATATTATTGTTTACATTCCTACTCTTTACCACAAAATGTTTTGTAAGTGCAGAAAAGGAAACAGGCCAGGCTTGGATCTTAAATTTCAGTAATCTAGAATTTTTCTTTTTTGGAAATCAAGCTCTAATATATTAGAACTTGTCTTTACTATAGATGATTCTGTTTGGTTGTTAAGCAACAGTGAGCAGCTAAGTCACAGAACAACCTTGGGGAAGTGCTCAAGACCCCACATTTCTTTCTGACTTGGATTTCCCATATATGGCACTCTTTTTCCCTCCAGAATACATACATTCCTTCCCAGGACCTCAGCACCCCTGGACAATACATAATGGTATTTGGCAAAATCTCCTTTTGGCAGTAGAGTGCTTGGTTGTGGCTGGTTTGGACATGATAATGCGGTTGAGTCACTCTGCAGGGGATCAAAGGAGAGAAGCCCAAGTAATATCACTCTGGATGTTCCCAGCTGATAGCTGAAGGAGTAACAGCAAGAGATGGCAGTTTAAGCCTGCCATTTTCCCATAGACCAACACAACTCTATTCTACCTGTTGTCCACTGGCATCTCCCTTCTGGGCTAGTGGCAAGGGCATGGCCACATAGAACTTGAGTTGTGACTTGGAGGTTCAGTTGCTGCTTTTAGCTTTGTGTCCTCAAACCTCCAGCTGCATGTCCAAGTTTCTAGTTTGGAGCCAGGTACCGGAAGAGTCAGGGAAGCAGGACCTGGGCAAAAAGAACAAGAAGGTCATACCCTATCCCTCCACTTCCACTCCTTTCCGTTGGTAGTCTTCCAGTATTGGAACTAGGCTGTGAAATCCCTGGCTCCTAATCAGCTGGCAGCTTCCTCAGGCCCAAGATGCTCTCCTTCTCCATAGCTCTCCCCTTCTTCCCATTTAAAAGTTGTTCATAGAACCTCTTCCAGATCTAAGGAATTGTGAAATACCTTCATGATGACAGTTTGTACATTTAATTAGAAGCTGGGAATTAAGCTCCCCATAACCACAAAATGAAAGCTTGAGATTCTCCCAGTAAAATCCTGGCTTTCCATGAATGTGGGCTGACTCATCCATCTGTCTTCTACTCCCCGCCCCTACCTCTTCTCCAGAGCCCTTGACTTTCATGCTGAAGTCATCCACTTTCTTCATCTGGGTTTGGAAAACTGCTGAGTTTTGTTTAGCCTAATTCCAAAGTTGTCCATCAAAAATGGGGACATGGAAAGTAACTGCTTGTTGCCCGGGAAACAGGAGGAGGACATACTGGTTGAGTTTGGGAGCCTCACAAAGATTTTTAATAACTCATTTGAGAACAGACTAAAAATGCACAATTAAATATGGAGCAGAAGGAGAATCTTGCTCTTGTGCTTTGATTTTAAATGTTGCATCTAGAGGAATGGGTGATACTGAAATATGTGACTTATTTCCTTCTATGAGTTGAGATAAAATGGTCCTAATTTTCTTGCTGTTTTCTGGCTTTAAGGCTCTGTGAAAGAATGTTTCTTCTCCTGCTTTTGGTAAGAATTAGATGTTTGTTAATTTCAACATTTGCATAAAATATTTTGGCTTTGGAAAACTTCTTGACAGCCTTTTCCCTTTAGTCAGAATTAATCTCATTTTCCTTCAGCTCTCATATCATTTGGCTCTAATACAGCACTTAGCATATTCTGCTTTATTCTGTTGTGACTTTTATTTCTGGTTGTCTTCTATATCAGATCTCAAGTTCTACATGGGCAAGAATTATGTCTTATATGTGTTTTTATTTACCTGAGTTTAGTCTAGGACATTATTTATCATAAGTAATCAATACATGTTAAATTAGATTGAAATCAGAAAGATTACATGGTGGCAGGATGGACTCTGAGTGATAAGCAACAACCATCTTTGTAAATGGTGCCTCACTCAGGGTTCAACTGTAGACAGCTGGGTATAAACTGACACCCTCTTGCTTCTGTCTGAGGGCATTCTCTGGCCATGCACAAGAGTTTGGAAGCACACAGGTTAGGCTTTAAGTGCCAGGGAGTTTTTACCTGAGGAGCAACTTTTGGCCAAGGAGGGATAGGCTTGGTTGGACAAATAACTCTGCATATTTGCCCTCACTCTGAGGAAATGTTCTACACAGTCTCTTAGAGGGTTTCTACAGCAGTGTAAGTTCTAGTTACCCACAGCTTCTTTTTTTTTCTTTTAATTGATATATAATGAACGTACAACATTATATTCATTTCAGGTATACAACATGATGATGTGTTATTTGTATGTATTGTGAAATGAACACCATAATAAGTCTAGTTAACATCCATCACCATACATGCTTACAGATTTTTTTTTCTGTGATTAGAACTTTGAAGAATTATCCCACATGCAATATAGTAGTAACTATAGTTGTCGTGCTGAACATCACACCCCCATGGCTTATTTATAATTGGAAGTTTGCATTTGACTCCTTTCACTCATTTTGCCTACCCACTGACCTCCTGCCTCTGACAGTCACCAATCTGTTCCCTTTATGTATGAGCTTGGATTTTTGTTTTGGTTTTAGATCACACATATAAGTGAAGTCATATAGTTTTTGTTTTTCGCTGTCTGATTTATCTCACTTAGCATAGTACCCTTCAGGGCTATCCATGTAAATGCAAATGGCAAGGTCTCATTCTTTTTTAGGGTCAAATAACATTCCACTATATATATATACCACAGTTTCTTTATCCACTCATCCATCTGTGGACACTTAAATTTTTTCCATATCTTAGATATTATAAATAATGCTGCAGTGAACTTGGAGGTACATATATATTTTTTGAGTTGGTGTGTTCATTTTTTTTTGGCTGAAGTATCTAGAAGTAGAACTGCTAGATTGTATAGTAGTTCAATTTTTATTTTTTAAAGGAAACTCTGTACTGTTTTCCATAATGGCTGCACTAATTTACATTTCTACCAACAGTGTCCTGGGGGTTCCATTTTCTCCACATCCTTGCCAACATTTATGTCTTCTCTTTTTGAGAATACCCATTCTAACAGGTGTGAGGTGGTATCTCACTGTGGTTTTGATTTGCATTTCCCTGGTTAGTGATGATGAGCATTTTTCATATATTTGTTGGCCATCTGCATGTGTTCTTTGGAAAAATGTCTATCTATATACTCTGCCCAATTTTTTTTGCCATTGAGTTATAGGAATTCTTTATATATTTGAGATATTAACTCATTATCAGAAAAGTGATTTGCATATTTTTCAGGTCTTTAATCCATTTTGAGTTCATGTATATGTATAGTCTAAGCTAGTGATCCAGTCTCATTCTTTTGCATATTGCTTTCCAGTTTTCCCAGCACCATTTATTGAAGAGACACCTTTCCTTGTTGTATATCCTTGGTTTCTTTGTCACAGATTGACCATATATATGTGTGTGTTTTCTTTTTTTTTTTTTTTTTTTCTGGGCTCTCTCTTCTGTGGCATTGATCTGTATGTCTGTTTTTGTGTCAATACCATACCATTTTGATTGCTGTAGCTTTGTAATGTAGTTTATAATCAGGGAGCATGATTCTTCTAGTTTAGCTCCTTTTTCTCAAGATTGCTTTGGCTGTTTGGGAGTACCTACAGTTTATTAACATCCTCTTTAGTGGGTTTCCTCCCTTACCTGTTTCACATTCCCTCTCTGTGCTTTCTTGGGATCAACAGCCAAATAAACTACTTCACCCATATCCTTCCCTTAGAGAAGTGCTACATGGGAACACAAACAATCACTCTGAAACATTAAAAAGTATAGATGATGACTAGGTCATCTTGACAATGAGGTACATGAAAAGTAAAACAGGATTCTGTGGGTGATCCTGAGGCTCTGTGGAGCTTTTGAATTGGGAGAAGGTGAGATTCTGCTCTGGCTAGGAAATGGAGCTGATGCCTAATAGAAAGGCTCAAAGTAGAGAAGTAGAAATGCAAGCTTAGACCCATAGGTAAAGGAATTCATTGAGGACTAGAAATTGCCCATGTTTCGACCAAATTACCAGAGTGGGAATGTGGTGTTGTAGAAGAAAGAGCTTCTAGATTTACATCCACAGAAACCTTCAGGATAGGGATGAGGAAGAGGCATTGATAACCTGGCACAGGAGGGCCTAAGGCTGGATTGGTTGGGGGCATGTGGGTCATATCTGGGCAGGATCCAAAAGAGTTGAGGGGTAGAGTGTAGGAGAGGAGCTTGAGGCTCCAGGCCAATGCAGCCAATTATGAACACAATCTTAGGACTTAGTCTCAAGCCCTAGTGATCTAGAACTTGTCTGGTTTTAGCTGCTTTATATTCATTTCTTGTTTGAAGTATGTGTATGTATGTGTGTATGCGTGTGTGCACGCATGCATATGTGCACTCGTGTGTCTTATTTGTCACAATACAGTGCAAAACACTAGGTGAAACTAGTGCTTTTCTACTTATCTGTCAAACACAAAGTCTAAACACATCCTTAGTCTTATGCCTGAGTGTGACAGTCTCCCAGAGCCAGGGGTCTGGTGATAAAGAGAAGAGAGAAGGAAGATAGAAGGGATCTGCTGCGTGCACATGTGTCCCTTTCTGAATGGGTTTTATTTGGTTATGAGATCTGTTCCTGGGGTGAATTTTAAGGTGTTCTCTTACGTGCTGTAACAGAGATACTTTTGGTATACAGATATGAAAAATACTGGCAAATCCCTTTTCTGGGTTTGACAGCTTGATTATTGGAGAAATTTCTTTTAAAAATGAAGCCAGTTCTCTCAGAAGACAAAGTAAAACATTGTCCACTGACTTTTGTCTGTAGAAATAGGTAGAAGGTATTGGAAGATCTCAGCTCTAACTCACTAGCTCTGAGACCATGGGCAAGTCATTTCACCACTCACCTCCATCCTCACCTATAAAACAAGGTCTGAATCCATTTCAAATAGTCCTGGAATTTTGTCATTTAAGGTGAGATGATTGGGTTTGGGTTTGGAGAGGCTGGATTCAGGAGCTAGCCAACTAGGGCCTGTCTATATGATTATATTTTACAGGGAAGAGCTTGGATTCAGCACATTTGATTGTCTTGGCCTCCACGGAGGTGAGGACGTGAGAACCTTTCTGTAAATACTTTTGAATGAAACTATCTGAGGTGTGACTTTATTTCTGTTTCTGTTTTCCTTTCCTTGAAGCTGTTTCTTTCTCTTCATCCCCCACCCCCATGATCATCTTTGTTCAAGTCTAAATGAATGTGTTTAATTTCAAGATAATCCCCCCCTTTTAATAATTTCCCCCTTTTAAAGTAATTTCCCAATACTCTGTCCTGTAGACAGTGGCAGAGGGGAAAAGTAAAAGCTGTTTTTGAGTAAGGAGAGGAAGGGGCCTTTGTGGGCCAAGTGTTTTATTACCAGTGCCCCAGTTTTCTGCACTTTGAGAGTTCTGCTCAGACATTGTCATCAATTTTAGTGCTAAGATGGCAGGACAGAGAAAAAGGGGTTCAAGGTTGATCTGTTCACACAAGTAACTGGGTTTCTCTGTTGGTGGTAGTAGTGTGGGAACATTTATTATAAGGAGCACTTGGTCTGTTCAGAGCTCAATCCTGTAAGTACAGGTATATGTTTCACAGTTAATGGAGTTCTGTTTCATAGTACTATTTCTCCAGGTCAGTAACCTACCCTTCCTCCTGGTCAATTTCAATATCAACCTATGTGATCTTTTTTGACCCTCACCCCCTCTTTTTTAATGGCCACTAAGGATGTTTGTTGTTTTGTTGTGGTATATTAAGAAAGGTGGTATGTGCATTTTACAGATTTAGAAAATGTAGATGAAAAGATTTAAGCTGTTTGCCCAAGGATCAAAAGTGGAAACATATTAACTATAACTCCACTTATCATTATCTTCTTCAAAAATCAGTGCCCTACTATTTGGTATGTGTCTCAAGCCTTTTGCTAGATCCTATGCCATCTAGACTCTGACACTGAATCCTCTTCCTATTCACACTTCATACCTTTGAAGTTGACTTCCAGTGATTCCAGAATTCATGGTTCCATAGTTTTCTCAAACATTTTCTCTAGGCTAAGTACTGTGTTTTTACAGTCTACCTAAAACTTAAGCAGCAAAGATCCACGCAAGAAGTCTTGTGGTGGTGAGAGAGGAGGGGAGGAATCTATGGTTGGTATATGGTAAACTATCACTTCTGACATATTTACATGATTACATAAGAAGAGAAGTTGATTAATTGGGACCATTAAGATGTATGGTTCTTGAGCCCAGTTTTCCTATTAGCAATAGTCAGAGTAGCCCCTCTGGTTTCCTTTTCTTTAATCTGACTGTGGAAGCACATACAATAGCAATTCGTTTTTTTCAACATTTTTTGAGCACCTATTGTGCTCTTGGGACCAAAACCACACAGATGTCTATAATACACCCTTGCCTTTGAAGAAAGCAGACCTGCCTTTCTCATGTGCTGTTTTTTAGGGAATTTAGAAAATGGGAGTCGCTGGATGGGGTTATTGTTTATGCAGCCCATGCCATTGTTTTTAGGATTCTAATAGCTCTTTCACTGTAATCCATAATTATAATAATACTCATATTTGCATAATTATTGCACTTTATAAAGAGATTTTGCATACTTAATTTCATTTGGTCTTCAAAAAAATCCTGTGAGGTAGATTATCAGAATATCATTACCCTCAATTTTTAGGGAAAGAAACAGAGGCATGGAAAAGTCAGTGACCTGCCCAAGGTCAATAGCTAGCAAGTTGTAAAACTAAATATCAAACTCTGATCCTGTGACTATTTATTTATTTAGTGAGAGAGAGAGAGAGAGAGAGAGAGAGAGAGAGAGAATGAGAGTAAGCATGTGGAAGGGCAGAGAAAGAGGGAGAGAGAGAATTCCAAACAGGCTCTGCACTAACAGTGCAGAGCCCAGTGCGGGGTTCAGTCTCACAAACCATGAGATCGTGACCTGAAATCAAGAGTCAGATGTTTAATGGACTGAGCCACCCAGGTGCTCTGATCCTGTGACTCTTCTAATTCAGAAGTCTTACTGTAACTTGGCTACTTTAGAAAAGAATTAGGATTACACTTAGAACTCAATGAGGGCAGAGAGCTTATCTTGGTTCCCTCAGGTTCCTCCCTACCCACACAGCCCCTAGCACAATGTCTGGTACCCATTAAGCTGTAATGCAAGTTTATTGGGTGAAATTAAAAGCTTTCAGTGTGAGAAGATAAAGAAATGGTCACCTTTCCACCTTCACATTAACAGATAGTAAAGATTCTGATAATCCATTCTACCTTGTTTTTGCCCACTAACCTGTATAGGATTCACTGCCCATAAATATATGTTTGTATGCAACATTTCATTTCTTGGCAGTCTAGGGAATTCCTGGGTAGACAGTATCCTGAAAGTGACACTATTAAATTTGTAGCATTCTACCCTGTCATGTGTTCAGTTTTATGACAACTTTGAGGACTCCCTTGGAGAATTTGGACTTTGTGACTGCTCCAGAGACCAGCCAAGTAAACGATTTTAATAACGAACCTGTGAATGTCATAAAGGCAGAGAGGAGGAGGGTAGGAGTTAGTGCTGTCTCTTTCATAACTACCACTAGAGATAAGCCAAAAACTTGTGTCAAAGCTCAAGGCTCCAGAAAATGCACTTCTTGTTTCCGTCTTCTGAAAACAGCCTCAACAGAAAAGAATTATTTTAGGGTAAAATAAGCATATATTCTATCCTGAAACTATAGTTGCTCAATGTCAGGAAATCTGGTTAACCTCAAACAGGTGACATTTGATGCTTTTCCCTTTTGTATAAGATGAATTTTAATTTTTCTGTAAGGTCAACAGGCATGAGCTGAAATCCTTCAGGGGATGCCCACTGACCTGAGCTATCCAACTTGTATTCAGCCAAATACAAAATCTATTTTAGATGAGTCTCTGTTCCCTTTCTGCCCTGTGAGCAGGGAAGAAAGGGGACAATTATTTGGTGATAATTACTCTGATGGCAGTAATCTCTGGCAGCTGCTAGCAAAGAGACATAATTGCCTCCTACCACCCCCTAACGTTTTAGAGTAGAGCTCTGAAAGCTTGATAAGAGGGGCTGAAGATATGTGAACAACCTCAAAATAACTTTCTTTCCTTTTCTATCACCCAGGCTTTAATTAAATACAATTCATAACTCTTCAGATATTGAGATGATGCATATTAAAAGAGTTTTATAAGGGGGAGAGGCCATAGAAATTGTGTATGTTATTATACATTGTTCAGTTCTTTTTATCAAGTCAGGAGCCTTTCGGGGCTGTTGCCCCAGGAATTGGGTATTTTTTTTCCTGTGGGGATGAGGCAGAATTGGAGAATTGAATTTCCTTCTGGAAATTTTGGGACTAGATTTTGAAATGAAAGATATGTGAGTATATATGGAGGATAAAATTTGGATAAGTACTACTGAAAGGCAACCTTAAACCTTAACATTATTTTCCCCAGGTACATGGACTCCTCCAAAAGTAAGAAACCACCATCAGTCTTTCTGAAAGGTAGTTTTCAGTTCTTTCCCAGTTTTCTGTGAAGTTTAGTTATCTTTCTTATTGTAGGGTTTGGAAGTAGAATGATGTTAATATCGTTGACCATTGTAATTTTTCTGGATATTCCCAGAGAGGCAGGACAAAATGGTGGCAAAGACAGTTGGAAGTGGGCTGCTGGCAACATACACTGAGTTAGTTTGCTGTCACATGAGTTAATATGCCTATTTTATTTGTCACACAAAAATTTGAGTGCATTTAAAAAAATATGATGACAATGTTCTGGTATAGACATTTTTTGCTCAGTTTGAACTATTTTATCAAAAATTGTAATCACAAATTGTGAGAAATTTTCAGAAAGTCTCAAAGGTCAAAGGGCCTTACAAACACACTTGAATTTATTAAATAAAAACCAGAAACTGGTTTTTGTTGTGAACCCCTCTCTACTTTTCTCCATCTCCACCCCAAGCCTGAAACTTCACACATCATACTGGTCATGGCACAATTCTTACAGAAATTGTAAAATACTCCTCCTAATTCCCTCCTCATTCTTTATGAGCAGGGGAGGGGCAGAGAGAGGGGGACACAGAATCCAAAACAGGCTCCAGGCTCTGAGCCGTTAGCAAAGAGCCCGATGTGGGGCTTTACCCCATGAACCATGACCTGAGCTGAAGTCAGACGCTTAACTGACTGAGCCACCCAGGTGGCTCCTCATTCTTTACACCATGCTTCATTCCTTGCGGATAATCTGTTATTATTCATTGTATTTTCTAGCACATCCATGTTATGATATGGCTGCTGGTTGAAGGTTGATGAGTGTGGCCATAAATAACAAGTAGGAGAATAAGACCAGCCTACTGCCCAGGCCTTGTAGGTCCTTGAACACAATTGTAGACTTCTTAAGGGGCGTTGTGGATCCTTAGGTATATTGACATGTGAATTGATTGTTCCTGTCTCAAGAGTCCACCACTGAGTTTGGACCATTAATTTATCTGAGTAAGAATGTGTCAGGGGATCTCTGAACAGAAGTGCCATTCTCCTGCCCTGGTGAGTAATGCCACACACACGTACAAAATAAAATACTGTTCCTTTATTGTTGTTTCATGGCTGTGATCGAATGAATCTACCTTTCCCTGAGTACCTCCAGAAAGTAATCTGATGGAATTACCCCTTACATTTTTGGTGTTTTAAAACAGCACTTCTCAAACTGTGATGAGCACCTGGATCCCATGCAAATCTTATTAAAATGCAGATTCTGATTCTGTAGTTCTGGGGTGGGGCCTGAGATTCTGCATTTCGGACAAGCTCCCCATAATGTCAGCCTTTCTGCTCCATGGGTGATACTTTGAGTAGCTCTGTGAGATATAGCTATGGGTAGGTCCTATTTCCGGGACTTCCATTAAATCATTTGGTAGCCCTTCCTTAGCCCTGGATATAGGAGTTGGACCTCCTTCAAGTACTTTAGGAAAATGAGAATTGTTGCTAAATTTTAAAAATCATATGTTAACTGTTTATAGTTATTTTGAGAGCATATTTCAGAAAATATCTTATTGCACATTTTCCCCACTTAGTGCATTTAAGCATGATTTGCTCTTTAGAAATACCAATTATCTTCAGCTTGTTAGTATTGCTAATTTGTGTGCTCTCTGTCCATAGAACAAGTTATCTCATCTGGGAAACACTCATGTCTGTGATGATTAACAATAATGTTCCTTTGGTACTGACAGTGAGCCCACAAATGGATCTGGAAAAAGCAGCAGTCAGTGGGCTGTGGTCTTTTTTGATCTCAGTGCATATGCCACTTAGAATCTGGTTATCTAATGGTCGTATGTCTGTCTCTTCCTTGTAAGGGATGGGTGACTTACAGATAATTTTCATCCTCCCTACAAGGATTGCAGTTTCTGGTGTGTGTGTGTGTGTGTGTGTGTGTGTGTGTGTGTGACTGTGTTGAGTTCCCATACCAGCAAGCAATTCATAGACACCAGCTGAGTGTTCTACCATTCAACTCAGTTCTAACACATTTTAATTGGAGATAGCATCAGATCTGTCAGATTAAGGGCACAATCCTGCAAGGCTGTCTCTCACTCCTCACTTTACACACCAGTCACAATCCCAGGGTATCGCCTGTGCTTCTAATTGGCTATAGATTGGAGGTTCCAATGACCCTACCTTGGGTTCAATTAATTTGCTAGAGTGGCTCACAGAACTCAGAGAAACAGCTAGATGGAAGAAATGCATAGGTCAAGGAATGAGGAAACGCACAGGGTTTCTGTTCCCTCTCAGAATGCCACTCTCCCCATATCTCCACCTGTAGGCCAACCCAGAAGCTCTCTGAATAATGTCTTTTTGGGTTTTACAAAGGCATGATTGATTAAGTCATTGGCCCTTGGGAGATTGATTCAATCTTCAGCCCCTCTCCCCTCCCTACAGCCCTGTTTGTAGGGAGACTGAAAGTTGTAACCCTCTATTATGAAATTGGTTCTCCTAGCAACCAGCCCCATCCTTAGGTTTCCTTGGGGGGCTTTATGCCTAGCCTATGTTTGTTAACAAAAGATACCCTTGAGGCTCTTATCACCTAGAAAATTTCAAGGTTTAGGAGCTCTGAGCCAGTAACAATGGGAGAAAAACAAATGTATTTTTCTTATTATAAATCACAATATCATACCCGCCAAAGATTTAATCTGTATCCATGTGTGGGAATTGGTTAATAGAATCTACTTCTACCAGCTCCAAGTTTAAATATAAGAAAACAAGTTCATTATTTACCTTATTCCTATGGCTTAAGAAGAATGCATGCCAAATTTTCCTTTTTTTTTTATTTCTCAGAAGCAGCGGGGGATGAACCCCAGATTGTAGATCCTGGAGAAAGGACTCCCTCAGTGCTTCCTCTCCCATTTCTTCCCCTGCTCCCTTCCTTTGCCTCCCTCCCCAGACTTTACCAAGGTCAGGAGAGACCCTCAAGGCTGCTGAGGAGATAAAAAGAAATTGCAGTCTTTGGAGCTTGTGGTCAGTGGTAAATGGGAGGGTAAAGATGAGGTGTTAGAGGAGAGAGGGAGGATATAGGTGGTCATTTCCTTTGCTTGCGGGGCTGGGAGGGTAGGCATCTCAGGCTGGAGGCCTGTGGGCTGGGAAGTTCTGAGCTGATACTTGGCCTGGGCTTGGATGGCATGTGAGGGTCTAAATGGGGTTGGAGCTCTTAATGCAGCAAACCACTGTGCTGGTGCTCCTCACACCTACTTGATGGAATCCTCATTAGAACAGCTCTGGGAAGTTTATCCTCACACTCCATTTGACATGGAGGAATCCACAGCTAAGGGAGGTAAAGTAAAATGGTTGTTGGTGCCACTGAATTACTAAGTAGTAGAGCCAGTATTTGAAACTAGGTCTCTCTCACTCCAAATCCCTTGAAAGCCTACTGTGCAAAGCATGGCATTATGGGAGTTATTAAGACCTTTTGTAATCTAAGGCAGGTGAATGAGGTGGCAGGCAGACTGAGGTCCAGATGGCAAAATTGGTTTTGTTTGCAGTTTACATTTTTTAAAACTCTGCCATATCTTTTGAAAAATTTTTTAAATGTTTAATATTTATTTTTGAGACAGAGACAGTGCATGAGTGGGAGAGGGGCAGAGGGAGAGGGAGACACAGAATCCGAAGCAGGCCCCAGGCTCTGAGGTGTCAGCACAGAGGCTGACGTGGGGCTCAAACTCAACTTCGAGATCATAACCTGAGTCGAAGTCAGATGCTCAACCGACTGAGCCACCCAGGCACCCCAAAACTCTGCCGTATCTTAACATACATGTTGGTGGTTGAGAGATTCTAGTTTTTGCAGAAAACTACTTAATTGCCTCTTTAAAATTCCTTTTGTATTCGGCAGAATTGGGTTTCTAAATGCTACCAAGCGTATAGGTTGTTAGGTAACCAAACTCAAGGGGCTTGCTGCTAGAGTACATTAAACTGAACACAATCCAAGGAAGTGTTGAAAGCAAAAGACTTTTTATTACTTGTGGTAAGTAAGGAGATAGGAAGCACTGTTTCCCTATGGGGTTAGTACAAGAAGTGTTTATTTAGTGTATTGGGGGTAGGGTCAGGGAGCTCACATATACATTAGGGAACTTATACATATTCTATTCCTTAGGCACTTAGGTATTATTGTGCATGACTAGCATGTCAATATTGCTAGTGCATATATTATATGTTTAAAAAATGGTGGAAAACCCTTCCAATAGGAGGAGACCTTAGTATTATAGTGAGCTAAGGTAACCTCAGGGCAACTCAGGGAGGCTTCTGCACAGCTCCTCAGCTCGTGTGGCTCAAACTGGCTCATGTAAGGGGCTATCAGGTGAAACACCTAGCTGGCTAAAACTGTTGTTTTTGCAAAACAAAACACATTTCTTCCCTGTTTTTGTCTTTACCCCCTCTTCCCTGCTATTGATAGCTTTTAGCTCTCTGATTTGAGTAACTTCCTTAGTTGCATCCAGTCTTACCAGTTACAGTAGTATCTCTTGGGTGTACAAGGAGACAGCGGTAAAGACAGCAAATCCTTCAGTGCGGGGGGTCAGGGGCTTCCACAGGATGTTTTAAAGAAGATCATAGAAGTCAGCTCAGCTTCTCTGTGGCAAACCACAAAATGATAAGGTTTCCGTAAAGTTCCAGAATCCCACAGGCCCTCCCCATGAAGGAATGCTGAGCTCTGTAAAATCCTAAGGGGAAAGGGATCAGATCCCCTAGGAGTATAGACACATTTATCTGGTTGAGGGAATTTGGGTGTGAATTGAATTCCTTAAATGTTCATTACAGGGAATTGTAGTTTGTAGGCATAGAAATTATCTGTGCTAGTGTGGGTCAAACTTTATTGTGTCTGGGAATCACCTGGGGATCTTGGTAAAATGCAGATTTGGTTTTCTGAGAACCAGTAAACCTGGAGTGGGGCTTGAGATCCTCCATTTCCTAAGTTCCTGGATGATGGGCCACACTTTGAATAGCAAGGATATTTGTTCTGCATCCCCTGCATTGTCCTTGTTCCCCTTCTCTAAGCCCAGTCAAGATTCCCTTACTTTGGGATAATTTTATTTAGGGATGCAGGACAGACCAGAAGAAGGGAGTATGAAAAATATTTTGAGTGGATCTTGTGGAATCTCTATTGTAGCATATTTTAGTTGTGAAAAGGTGTCAGTTTTATGAAGACTATCATAAAAATGTGGTGGTAGTTTGTAGTCAAATAAGGTTTAGGGGTTGTTGCATTGGAAAGTTCAACCAGTTTCTTTATTTCATTGACTTCTCAGAATCTTTAATTGGCTACTGTGCATTGTTACTCTTATAGAGGAATTTTTCTCAAATTTGTTTGACCAAAGAATACTTTTTTTGAGGACCATATTAAGAACATGATGTTCAGAACTGTCTCTTTCCCGTCGCGGGTTTCATGGTGTGAGCCCGTGGGTCTGTGAGACCCGAAAATTGAGAGCTTCTTCGAGCCCCAGCAGCTGCACCTGGCGGCTCCGTGGCCGTCACCATGCCACAAAATGAATATATTGAGTTACACCGGAAGCGCTATGGCTATCGTTTGGATTACCACGAGAAAAAGAGAAAGAAGGAAGGTGGAGAGGCTCATGAACGTTCAAAGAAGGCAAAAAAGATGATTGGTGTCAAAGCTAAGCTCTACCATAAACAGCGCCATGCTGAGAAAATACAAATGAAAAAGACTATCAAGATGCATGAAAAGAGAAACACCAAGCAAAAGAATGATGAAAAGACTCCACAAGGAGCAGTACCTGCATATCTCCTGGACAGGGAGGGACAGTCCCGAGCTAAAGTACTTTCCAATATGATTAAACAAAAACGAAA
>CM053572.1:36583813-36814641 GCA_028646485.1 Cryptoprocta ferox | reverse complement strand
ATGAGTGAGTCGGGCCTTGTGACACAAGGAGGCAAGGTTATTTGGGGAAAATATGCCCAGGTTACCAACAATCCTGAAAACGATGGATGCATAAATGCTGTCTTGCTGGTTTGACAGCAGTTTCAGACAAGTAACTTTTTAAAATTACTGAAGACTACTCACCAGTTAGGAAGACGCCATTACTGTGGTGGTTTCCGAATACTGCCCAACGGCCTTACATGTCTGCAGCCATCAAGAGAACTATTTATTCTATTGTAAAAAACATTAAAGGAGACCAGGTTTAAAAAAAAAAACATGATGTTCACCAAAACTGGCTGTTTCACACATTGACACAGGTGACCACACGAGAGAAAGAACTCTTCTCTAAAATACTATGTAAACATAAAATTTAGAGAATGAGAACAGTTTCATATTTATTTTAGAAATATTTTAGGGGCGCCTGGGTGGCTCAGTCAGTTAAACGTACGACTTCAGCTCAGGTCACGATCTCGCAGTTCATGAGTTCTAGCCCCACATCGGGCTTTGTGCTGACAGCTCAGAGCCTGGAGCCTGCTTTGGATTCTGTGTCTCCCTCTCCCTCTGTTCCTCCCCCCTCCTCACTCTGCCTCTCTCTCTCTCTTAAAAATAAGCAAACATTAAAAAAAAGAAATATTTTAGATAAACAGAAATGTGAGACAGGAAAGAGTCACCTAGAAAATGCTTGTATGTGAGGAGCATTTAGTTAGGGGGCTTAATCCACAAGACTAGCAATGGTATGGTGTGGAGAAACCCAGAAGACAGGAATTTGCCTGGGCAAATTCCAGGCAATTATCATTCCTTTTGGATCACAGTGACTGAGTCCTTCTCCTTTTTAGGGGAATTCCCCACCTGATGAGGCAAAGCCTCATCTCATGGGGAAGCTGAACATGGCAGATTTGTGTTTTCTCAGCCTATTTTGCACCTAGGTTCTGGGCATGTTGATCCAGTCTCCACCAATCATAAGTGCCTTTCCTCAGGTTTGAGTCAGAGCAAAAACAGACACCTTGTGGATCCCCTTCTGGTGAGGGTGGATAGCAGTGACACCAAACGTTTAGTTTCTAGAGGCTACAGGGTCTCTGGTTCCATAGCCAACATCCAGTGTCCAGTGCCAGCTATGTGCATAATACCTGTTACAGGGTCTGTGCTCAGTAGTGATGATAGCAGTGCCTCACTGGGACAGCCTGGTGGCCTAATTTGGGGTATTGTTCTTGGTGGACAGCCTCTGAGCCTGGTTTCTCACTATCCTAGGGACTCTGAGTGTCTATGCTTTTTATATCCACCTTTTCTGATTAAATGAACAAGAGTTGGTTTCTTTTGCTTACAGTTTAGAATCCTAACCAACAAACCTCTAGACTCAGCGTCCTATAGCCCCAGAGAGCATTTTTAATCTTTAATTAGAGGGTGGGCTTTGGGGTTTATGAAGGAAGGTCTGTGTGGCCCAAGGGTCAAGGTCAGAGATACCTGGGAGCTATGGTGATTTGGTTCAGTTGTGATATAGCAGGTGAAGAAATTAATATCATTAGGTGAGCACTCACAAGGTTCTAACTAGATTCTCATATATATTTTTCTCACAATAATCATGTGAAATATATGTTGTTATCCTCATTTTGTAGAAGGAGAAGCTCAGACATGTGGAGTATAATTAATTGTCTAAATAGTAAGTGTTGGAGGTGGCATTCCAGCCAAGGTCTGTCTGACTTCATTTATCACTATGTCAGGTTGCAACTCAGTGGTTTGGTCCACAATTATTAGAAGAGTATCTTCCATCTTTCCGACATGATGATAATCTTGGGTAATATGTGCCTTCATGGAGATTAAGATTTAATGTAAGAGACACACACTAACATATAACTGCAAAGTAGGAAAGAGAGCTAAAATGAGAATATGTAACAGGGAAACCTGACCTAGACATAGATGTATGCAGGATAAATCATTTTCCTGAAAGGATACTCTTTCAGCTAGAGTTCAGTGACTGGGTATGAGGTACGTAGATTGAATAGAGAAAGGGAGAAGGGTATTCTTAGGGAGAACTAAGTATAAACCAGACACATCCCATGCTCAGTTGGTACTCTGAGATTTCCCCAAGTGTAGCTAACTGTTTTTCTGGATTAAATGGTCATCTGCTCTGTTAATGACAGATACAGGAGGCCAATGAAAGAAAAATAATCAGGGTTGCAAAGTCACAGTAGAAGATGGGAGAAAAACCTTGATGTTTGAGGGATATGGTCCTGGAATCTCTTGTGTGTACAAGGCCTGTCTTATTCTATTTTAAGAAATGAAATGGGTGCCGGGCATGGAGGAAGACAATTGTTGGGATGAGCACTGGGTGTTACATGGAAACCAACTTGACAATAAACAGACAAACAAAAAAAGAAATGAGCACCCTGCTGATTTCTAAATGGAGAATGAGATATAGAGTTGAATATAGCCCTCCACAGCAGTTCTAAGCTTTTTACTGGCTGCTGTAGGCAGACAGGCACAAGACAGTGAGAGAAGAGAGGATGGTACAATGTGAGGGGAAGCCTGTCACCCATGTAAACATGGTGGAGTCAGTTGAGCTAGGCTGGTGGGTCTTTTTTCTCTGGGTACTGATAGGTTTTTTCTTCTGGGACATGCTCCTTGTCAAGGGACATGTTGCAAAATGATATTGGAAATACTATTATTATTATTTATATCAAAAATTTTGGGGGGAGGAATCTGAATCTAATGTCCAATTTGATGTTTTTAAAAAGTGAACATCCTCCACCTCAATGAAAGTTCAATGTGACAGTTAAGGCTCAGCTTCAAAGTCACCCCTCCAGGAATCCTTCCGTGATTATGTCAGACAGAAGTGATGTCTCACTCCTTGGAGATCTCAGTACCCTATAGTGCACCATTCTGTTAGGGCCCAAAACATATCTGCTTGGTATGGTCTCATTTGGGTTCAATTCTCATCTTCCCAGCCTCATTGCAAGTTTGATGAGAAGAGGAGCTTTGTATCATGACATTGTAATGGCCAAAGTGTTTGTATGTAAGAGATGCTCTCTGCAAAAATTTGCAACAAGAATGAAAACTGAAAGTTGATTTTCAGTAAAAGCTCTCTTTCATTTTGTTGCTCATCTAAGTGCCTGTTAAGGTGAAGAACACATTATATGGAGAGCTGAAAAAAGAATTTAAAAGATAGGGCTTGGCATCTACGCCTTGGTTTATTGTGTGGAATAGTCAAGAAAGGGAGCCCCTTACTTAAGCCCTTCAACAAATCTCTGGAGTATAATGTGGAATTGGAAGTCTATATTTAAGTCCTAGTCCTGCTACTTACTTGCTGTGTGATCTCAGGCAAGTCGCTTAATCTCTCTGAACTTTTTTTTTTCTCACTTGTAACATGTAATAAATGATATCTCTAATTTGTAGAATTTCAGAGAGAACTAAAGAAATAGCATAGAGTTAACCTTCTCCCTCACCCTCAAGGATAATTCCTGTGGTAGATCCTAATAGAATGGAGGGAAGAGCCCTGGTATTCAGTCTCTAGATGCAGCATGAGATGCTCTGTTGCAGCCTGAGAGAGGAAAGTCAAGCCCACTATACACTGATTTTGAGGCTGGATCCGTATACTCTGCTTCCGAGTAAGTGTATCTCTGGCTCATGATGCCCATTGTGAATTAATGGGCAGGACAAGTTGTTCATTTCCCAGACACTTTCAAAGCATAGTGTGGTGTCATAAACTACCATAAATCACTTGTCCTCTCAAAGTGGGACCTTTTCTTGTACGGGATGAAGACCCAAATCCCTTGAAAAGCGCTGGACCTACAGCCTCAATGCCTCTCATGAGATGGAATTTGTTCATAAGGGCAGTAGCCAGACCCATGTATGTTGGGGTACAGACTCTGGGGTCTGCAGCCATGACCACACCTAAGGGGACTACACATTCTGCTTGGGTTTAGAATAAAGTATCCTGTGCAACAGTTCCAAAGAGGAGCCTCCAGGGAGCCCTCCCCCAGATGGACATTCTGCTCCATGCCTGGATCTAGGCTTCCACCCTCTCCCTGGGGTCTGGGGAATCCGAGAAACCTGGGCGTGCCAGGAAGAGCACAGCTGATCAAGCTTTAAGAACAGTTTCAGCTCAGTGTAAGAATTTGGTAAGTTCTTGGTATCAGAGCAGATACTTATTGGTGGGTGGAAGAACAGGGAAGAGACCAGGATGCAGAGTTGGCTTCCGTTGTTCAGGGTCAGCCTGAACTGTGGTGTTAAGGGGGTTTCAGTAGTCACTGTTGTTTCTGTCGCTCTGGCAACCAGAGGAGAAATACACTACGCCCAGTGCAGGTGCACTCGAGTTGAGTGGGCCCATTTCCTCCAAACAACCCTGGCTGGCCTTTAGACAGCAACCTCTTGGCTCCTCCCAGGATATCTAGCTGAAAGTTTTGGGGGTGTGAAGACAGAAATGTGGAAAGTCTGAGTTTCAGGCTGGTTTGCCTACAGGGGCTGCTAGCAGCAGCTGGGTCGTGCCCTCCTAGGCTGCACGAGAAAAGTGGGCTTAGTCTTAAAAGGGTCACCAAGATCTCATTCATTTGCCCAATAGGCTTTCCTGCCTCTGGCAACTGCAGCCTTAGCAATCACATCCTGGATCCACTTGAGGAAACTCAGGGCTGGGTCAGACCCTGGACTTGTATCTCCACCCTGGAGTTCTGATGAGAAGCTGCAGCAGCCAGGGAGGATGTCAGTGCCCACTCCTGCTGACCTCATGGACACTCACCAAGCCTTCTGCTCTGCACATCCCCAGGGGTTGTCTCTCTATAAGGGGCGCAGGATGATGGCCTCTGGGTTCTGGAAGACAATGGTTCAGATCTCTATCTCTTTCCTCATCTGTGAAATGGAAATAGTTAAACCTACTGTAGACTTAGAAGGAGGAAGTTTCTGTGAAAGTTCCTAAGGCTGCATTTGGCACATAGCAGGTGCTCAGTAAATGGAGCCTTTTTTGACCCTTGCCTAAGCACCAAAATTCAAGAGGCCCCCATTTCTGATGTTTCAGTACCAAAAATATGCAGTCAAACCAATACATTAGCAAATCCTGTAGCTCTGTCTTCTCAATATATCCAGACTCTCTCCTCTTTTGCCATCTCCAGTGTTACCACCTTGTCCCAGCACCATCACATTGTCTGGATTACTGCAGTTACCTCTGCACTGGGCTCGCTGTTTCTGTCCCTGACCACTAGTCTCTCTCCACACGAAGTGATGTTTCTAGACATTAATTAGATGACATCTCTCCTCTGCTCCAGACTTGCCAGAGTCTGCCAGTCTCGTTCTGAGCCTATGCCATCATGGTCCCCTCATTTTTTATCTTGTTTCCTATTCCTCTCTGCTTGTTCATTCTACTCCAGCCATAAGGGCCTCCTTGCTATTCCATGAATGTACCAAGATCATTCCCACCCCAGGACGTTTGTACTTGATTTCCCCTCTGCCTAGTGTGGTCTTCCCTCAAATATCTTTATGGCTCATGTCTCACTTCCTTGAAGTCTCTTCTCAGGTGTCACCTTCTCAAGTGTGGGCCTCCATGACTGCTTACCTAAAACATTATTCCCAGTCTCTATCACTTTCTATCCTCTTCCTTACTTACTTTTTCTTCATATCCCTATCATAACCTGAAGTGTGTGTGTGTGTGTGTGTGTTTCACTCTACAATGTCTGCTCCACAGGGCAGGGAATTTAGTTTCTTTTCTGCTAAATCTCCAGTGCCTGGAATAGTGCTTGGCATATAGTATGCTTTAAATGGATATAAAATTTAATGAATGAATGAATGGGTTGGAGGAAAGGATATGTACACACATATTTAAATAATCTGCCTTAAGTGGAAGATTTATATGTTTAGTAATCTTTCTATAAAATTTTTTGAACATTTGTTTTTTGAGAGACAGAGAAAGACAGAGTGTCAGAGGGGGGAGGGACAGAGAGAGAGGGAGACACAGATTCTGAAGCAGGCTCCAGGCTCTGAGCTGTCTGCACAGAGGCCAATGCGGGGCTTGAACTCATGAACTGTGAGACCATGACCTGTGCCGAAGTCAGATGCTTGACTGACTGAGCTACCCAGGAGCCTATGTTTAGTCATTTTTTAAACAAAAATTCTCTAGAGATATTTTCTTTTCAGAGGATTTTTTTTCTTTTACCTATTTTTTTGTGTGATCAGTGTGGGAGTGTCTGTACAGCCCTGTAATATTTAAGGTACCCACCTTGGCCCTAGCCTCAGGTGGTAATGAGAACACACTCAGGGCAGTGGCCTGGATGCAGGGACTGGAGTGTGATCTGTGCAGACTGTTTATGGAGACCTGTCTTTTAAATGCAGGAGCACCCCTGAGAGCTATATTTGTATTTGTTGCTGATGGGTGGCTGAGGCAGGGCTGTTGGAGGAAAGGAGGGAGACATAGAGGCTGTGGAAATAGGCAGGAAGATGGAAGGGAAGTGGTTGAAGTAATTTCCCTCATCAAGCCCCACCATGGGTATGAAAATTAATATCTGCTTATAGAGAAGTAAATTAGAAGCACCCAGTGGGGGAAGGGACATAGCTCCAATTAGGAAACACTTGTGTGGTTTGGCAGCTTCCAGCTAGGTGCCAACTGCCCCTGGTAACTCTCTGAGTCTTTTCTCCACTCCCTTATATTTTTCATGAAGATCTGGTGTAGCGATAAGGGTAAGATTCCCTTCAAGTAACGTGAGAAAACTGTGAGGAAAGGAGGAGAGTGAAAACCCTGCCAATGGCAAGGAGGCTGCAAACTTTAATCTTCTCAAACTAAATAGACTCAGAGTTGCATCTGGAATTGTGTATGTTTGGCAAACCTAAGGTGGAACCCCTCTGAAAAATATCTGACAGGAATTGCCTCTTTGTCAAATGTGAAAAGAAGCTCCCACCCAATTATTAAGAGACTGCATAAGAGGAAAGGAAAAGTTTGTGCAGCTAACATAACATGAGGCTTGCCAAAATCATCCTGCCCTAATTCTCTTGTTAACAGAATCGCTCTCCCAAAGAGCAAGTAACTCGTGATTGGGTTTCTTGATTCTGCCTGCCACTCCTGCTCTACACCCCCCACCACACCCGGGACCCCCGGCCCAGAGCTCAGCGTCACTCTGTGTTTTCACTGGTGGGGTGTACTTTAAAGCTTGAAACCCCAGTTCCTCAGTTGAGAGCACAGTCACCTACACTCAGGATGCAGTGTAGAATGGCCACAAATGTCATATTGCTTATCTTGGTCTGTGCAACACCCAGCAGCTGCTGGTGTTTAACGAGGAGACTGCACAGGGCTTTGAGAATCGTACTGTGTGTGCTTTGTTCATACATTTTGCAGCTGATTTAAGAGCAAGAAAGGAACAAAACCAATCTGATGTCTTTACTCCAGAGATCGTCCACATCCTTCCTAGGGCAGGAAGAGCAGGTGACTGGGACACTGGACATTTGGCAAGCTGGTGGTTTTCCTGCATTGGCATGCTTTACCGGGGTTTTCATGAAAAGACAATGACCTTTACAGAAAACAGTGACCTTTGCAGAGATCTCTAAACCCTGGCAACTCAACAGCGAGCTCAGTTCTGAAAGCATTCCTTTTGCCTTTCCCAACAAAGTTGAACAACTGGAAAGAAAGGAAAGAACTTTAAAAAAAAAATCACCGAAGTTTTTGGCAAACTTTAGGTGCTCTTTCCCCCACCCTGTAATTAAGGCACAAGTAAACAGTAAGAGAATATCAAATTGCAGCTTGCTTCAGTAATAGGTACCCAGGTGAAGCTTCTGCTTGTATGGACCTGTGCCTTGAGACAGAGGGGAGACTCTCTGGGGAGCACTCCAGTGAGTCCCCAAGTCTGACACATCAAGATTAAGATTTGAGGATTTGGAGCTGAGTGATGGGAAAGGGTGAGTTCTCTGGGGGAATTATCTGTAAAAAGAAAAAGTTTCTACCTCCTTCACAGTTACCCTCTCCCCACAAACTCTGAACCCCTTCTCATTTTTGGAGGTCATCTTCTGGATGGTACAGTTTCACGTTGAAGAGGTTAGTGGCTCAAAGGAACCCAAAGCACTCTGCTGAGTAAAGTGTATGTGAAGACTCTCTGGCCAAGTCAGACTGGCTTGCTTGGTCTGTGTCCAGCTGTATGAGCCCAGACAAGTTGTTCATTTCCCTAAGCTTTAGTGTTCTCAACTCTAAAAAGAGAGTAGTACTTAGCTTATAGGGTCCCCATGAAGCTAAAATGAAACAATGTAAAGTGCCTGGCCCATAGGAAGCACTCAACTATTGATATTGCATTTATTAATACTTCCTTTCTATTTATTGTTGAGGAGTACTCCATGGTATGGCTCTACCACAGTTGGTTTATCCATTCAGTTGTTGATTTGATGTTTGGGTTGCTCCCAGTTTTTGGCTATTACAAATAAAGCTGCTACTGTTTGTCCATCAGTCTTTATGGATCTAGTTTCCCTTTGCTCTTGAGTGAATACTTAGGAGTAGAATGGTTCAGTTCTTCCACACTCTGGCCAGCACTTGGTATGGTCAGTCTTTGTAATTTTATCCATTTTATCCATTCTAATAAATGTGTAGTGGTAGGTAATTCACATTTGCTTTGGGTGACGGTATTTAGGTGAATATTTCATGCAAAGTGTACTATTCATTTGTTATATAGTGCTTAGGACTCAAAGTTCAAATATTATCTGAAGACAAATACTCGTGAAATTAATTTTTTTAATGTCTATTATTTATTTTTTTATTTTTTTTAAAGTTTTTAAAAATGTTTTATTTATTTTTGAGAGAGAGAGAACAGCATGATCAGGGGAGGGTCAGAGAGAGAGGGAGATATAGAATCTGAAGACAGGCTCCAGGCTCTGAGCTAGCTCTCAGCACAGAGCCCGATGCGGGACTCAAACCCACGAACCCTGAGATCATGACCTGAGGTGAAGTCGGATGCTTAACTGACTGAGCCACCCAGGCGCCCCATGTCTATTATTTATTGAGAAAGAGAGAGACAGACAGACAGACAAACAGAGCATGAGCGGGGGAGGGGCAGAGAGTGAGAGGGAGACATAGGATCTGAAGCAGGCTCCAGGGTCTGAAGTGTCAGCACAGAGCTCAATGTGGGCCTTGAACTCATAAACTGTGAGATCATGACCGGAGGTGAAGTTGGATGCTCAACCGACTGAACCACTGAGGTGCCCCATTGTGAAATTTACTCTTTGGTACACAGTTGGCTGCATCTGACTCAAAAGGTGAAGTGAATTTCAAGCAATGGCCTATTGCTGTAGACTCCTTAATTTTCTTCCTATCTCTCCTACTAAAGCCAGATAATTGCTATGATTTCATTACTTCACCTATGAAGCCAGTAATGATCCCTGGTTCATATCACCTTTAGTTCTTATTACTAATAAAAACTAATACAATAAGATTGGCAACTCTATTAAGTTTCCCTCTGTTTATAATAATGAGGTTAGTGAAAATGTTGACTCCTTTTTAGAATCCCAAAGAGAGGACCCATAGAGGAAATTTAATTCTAATCTTAGTTGTAGGAATAGCATTGCTTTTCCTAAACAAATGGTTTGTTTTCCCCTGATGGATACTGGGAACCGTGGTGTTCCTTTCTTCATACTGGTAGCCAAGAACTTAGAGCCAAATTTGCCTTCATAGAAAGTTGATGAGACTGTGCTATCCACTTTACAAACAGCTCATACCTGGCCTCAGCTTACTTTCCTGTATGATTTTGTTTGCTTTATTTTCCTTATTAGTTAAAAGATTTTAACTTGAAATGATTTATTATTTTTTTAATGTTTTTATTTTTGAGAGAGAGAGAGAGAGAGAGTGAGCAAAGGAGGGACACACACACACACACACACACACACACAAAGAGAGAGAGAGAGAGAGAGAGAGAGAGAGAGAATCTGAAGTAGGCTCTAGACTCTGAGCTGTCAGCATTGAGCCCGATGTGGGGTTCGAACCCACAGACCATGAAATCATGACCCGAGCTGAAGTCGGATGCTTAACCAAGCCACCCAGGTGCCCCTAAATGATTTTATTTTTAAATAAATTTTTTAAAATGTTTATTTATTTTTGAGAGAAAGAGCAAGTGGGAGTGGGAAAGGGGCAGAGATAGAGGGACACAGAGGATCTGAAGCAGGCTCCGTGCTGACAGCAGAGAGCCCTATGGGGGGTTCAAAGTCATGAACCATGAGGTCATGACTTGAGTTGAAGTTGGATATTCAAGTGACTGAGCCACTCAGGTGCCCCTTAAATAAATTTTTGACTGCCTCAAAGTCACCTGGTCCCCTTCCCCAGGGGCAGCTGCTATTACCAGTTTGTTGCTTTTTTCTCCCAAATCTAACCTATGTAAATATAAGCAAATTGATGGGGTATGTAGCACATATTTGTAAGCAGTTTGTTGAATGAGTTGGAGTTCATAAACAAGTAACTTTATTCCTTGCCTGCCCATGGATGAATTCTCTGGTACTTCCTTTAGATTTTCTAGTCCCTTTCAAGTATTTATGAATAGTCTCATTTTCATTTAAAGAGTGTGAATTAATATAGAATCAAAATATCAATCTCTCTTCCCAATGGAAACATCTCCCTTTACTTAGCTAGCTGGGACCTGGCTCTGGCTCAGAAGTGCTTTGGGGCTTAGCTTGCCTTCCGACATTTCCCATCCTTGCTCTTCTGTTGCTCCTCTACAGTCACTTTGTTTTCTCTGGCTCTTCCAGGGTTGGCGGGCTGTGAGGGCATGCACCTGCAGCTTTCTTTACAGGAACTCCCTTGGGCTACTGCAGCTTCTTCACTTACAAGTGTAGAGATCTAAGTGTGCCTGGTAGTCTGGGAGTTTATGTCTTCCTTCATTGCTTCAAAGCAATGACTGACTTGAACAGGAAAATTAAAGCTTTACTCCCTTGCTACAAAAAGGGATGAACTCTTGAGTGTAATTTCAAGAGTTGAGATCAGCTTGAGGCTGGGACTATTCTGGAAATCTCATCTTCCATTGGCTTCTTCTCCTTCCTTGTCCTATCTCCCATCCTCTTACCGGATTCTCTGAGAACACTTCCTTAATAAGTCACTTATTACACATTAATTCTCATTTTAGAGTCTGCTTCTTAGCAGACCCAACCTAAGACAGCAGATATCCAAATACTGACCCTCTCCTGAGACACTGTTGAAAGTTCCTCAGAGTTCCCTCACTGAGGCCCTCCAACCACAGTTTTCTTGTCATGGCTGAGATCTGCTCGGGAAAGGCTATTTATAACTCTCCTCTTGTGTCCTGGCTTTCAGGGTCCACCCTTTAGACTCAGGATTGGGGTCTTTAATCCTAACTGTACAAGAGTCAAACTCAGTTGTACTTAAGTCACCACACAGCTTCCCTTCTCCTTCACTTTAAAAATGTTATTAATTATATATACATTCCCAGGATTTATAACATTTACCTTCTGTTGTGTAAATAAATACCATATTTGTTCTGGTTACTCTCCTTTGATTAACTGGATGAAATACACAAAATAACCAGCAATTATTTTAAGGAGGCCTCTCAGTTCTTTTGGTTAGGTAATAATTTGTTTTAGTAGCTTCCACAAGTGAAAAACTATAGCCACTGAACTCTTGGATTGTCATAATTATTTACCTATTGTTTTTATACTTATGTTGGTGGATAATAAAATTTTGGGGTCACACTTTTCTTTTTTTGTGGACTTTGTTAGCATTGCTTTACTGTTTTCTAGCATGACTTTTTTCACCCACTTTTAAGTGACCTGATATTTTGTTTCAGGACACTAAAAGGATTCTTTTTTTTTTTAATGTTTATTTCTTTATTTTGAGAGAGAGAGAGAGAGAGAGAGAGAGTAATAGAGAGCAGTCATGGGAGGGGCAGAGAGAGAGAGAGAGAGAAAGGGAGATGAATCCCACACAGGCTCTGTACTGCCAGCCCAGAGCCTGATGCAGGGCTCAAACTCATGAACCATGAGATCATAACCTGAGCTGAAATCAAGAGCTGGACAGTTAACCAACTGAGCCACCTGAGTGCACCTAAAAGGATTCTTTTTTATCTTTGAAGTTGAGCAATTGTTCTGTGACTTTTTTTTCCTAGGGATGAGATGTATTTTTAATTTTTAATTTGTAGATTAATCTTTTTTTATTTTTGGGAAAAGAGTATAGCTTTTATACCTGAGAACTCAATTTTATTATTGAAAACATTGCACTCCTATGATTGACTAATAGAGCTGGATTTAAAGAAGAGCTGGATTTGATCTAATTCTGTAGAGAATGTCAGAGTTCCCCTGCAAGAACTAACTTGTCCTGGGGAGCTGCTACCTGAGATAGCAAACAGAGTCACTTTGAGTTGTATCTTGAAATATTTTACTATTTCATTATTTGGATTTTTTTCAGAAATGTCAGTTTGACTCATGCTTTCTTACTTAGTTTCTTCCATATTTGTCATCTTTTCCTCTGATTTTTTTAAACCAATTTTCTTACTTCCATCTTATTTTACTCATTTTTTAAAGCACATCCTCCATGTCTTTTACTGTATTTGTGTCAGGGTTTACTCTCCTTAGTGCTCATTTAATGTAAACTTCATTTTTGTGATGCCATAATTTTCCCCCCACTTCTTTTCTAAATTCTTGCAGTTCTTGTTTCTACTTCTCATATTTCATGTTTCATACAAGCACTTTCTTCAGTGCTTTTATTTGTACTCCATTTTTTTAAAGTTTATTTATTTATTTTTAGACACACACACACACACACACACACACACACACAGAGCATAAGCAGGAGAGGGGCAGAGAGAAGGAGAGACAGAATCCCAAACAGGCTCTGCACCGTCAGCATAGAACCATATATGGGGCTTAGACTCACGAAATGGGAGATTATGACCTGAGCCAAGATCAAGAGTCAGACACTTAGCTGACTGTGCCACCCAAGTGCTCCTCCATGGTTTTGTTTACAAGGGCAATCCTGGACATTTTCTGTGCTAAGGAGCACATCACTGTATCATCTCCACTCTCTGCCAGTTCCCAGGAACTCCCTTAATAATTGAACTTTCCCAGGATTTTGGAGTACGTTTCTACTTGGGAGACAAGAAAGACCAGTGGGCTTGGTGAATTAGATAGGGTTTTATTCAAATCCTGACTCTGCTACTTAAAAGATGGCTTATCTTAAAGAGACTGGTCTCTCTGAGTTTTAGTCGCCTCATTTGTAAAGCAGTTATGCTGTTACTTCATTGTGTTTGTGTGAGGATTAGATGAAATACATAAAACAAAGGGTCTAGGCTCCATGGATACTTGCAGAAGGTACTTAATAGATGTTCCTTTTCTGTTTTATTTTTCCTAATTAAACTGATGGGTAGGTGTAAGCAGTTTTGCCATAGCAAGAAGAAACTTTGTTTTAAATGCTGTTTAACCTAACTGTGACTCTAAAGCACTCCCCACAATAATGGTACTAGATTATATTACAATAATATTTATTGAAGGATTTCTATATTCTAGGAATTTTTCTAAGGTTATTACATTTAATACTCATTTAATTGTATGGGATATGCTATATCATTATATCCATTTTATAGTTGAGGAAAGTTAGCCATGCGTAACTTCTTGCTTAAGGTAGTAAGTGGCAAACCCACAATTTTGTCCAAACCCCCAACTTCAGTGGCCATGTATTAACCACTAAAAAATATTATTTATGCAGTGATCCTTTCCTGTGCTTGGAGCAGCAAAAAAGTGTAAGTTATCATGCTTGGCCTTAAGAAGCTCACGAACATGTGTATTACATAAACAGATTCATAAAAACACAATTGTATTCACAGCCTGGTATTTAAAGGACCCTCACAGAAGACATTCAGATGGCCAACAGACACATGAAACGATGCTCAATGTCACTCATCATCAGGAAGTACAAATCAAAACCGCACTGAGATACCACTTCACACCAGTGAGAGTGGCTAAAATGAACAAATCAGGAGACTATAGATGCAGGCGAGGATGTGGAGAAACGGGAACCCTCTTACACTGTTGGTAGGAATGCAAACTGGTGCAGCTGCTCTGGAAAACAGTGTGGAGGGGCCTCTAAAAATTAACAATAGAACTCCCCTATGACCCAGCAATAGCACTGCTAGGAATTTACCCAAGGGAATACAGGAGTGCTGATGCATAGGGGCACATGTACCCCAATGTTCATAGCAGCACTTTCAACATTAGCCAAATCATGGAAAGAATCTAAATATCCATCAACTGATGAATGGATAAAGAAGACGTGGTTTATATATACAATGGAATACTACTTGGCATTGAGAAAGAATGAAATCTGGCCATTTGCAGCAATGTGGATGGAACTGGAGGGTGTTATGCTAAGTGAAATAAGTCAGTCAGAGAAAGACAGATACCATATGTTCTCACTCATATGTGGATCTTGAGAAACTTAACAGAAGACCATGGGGGGAGGGGAAGGGAAAAAGAGTTACAGAGACGGAGGGAGGCAAACCATAAGAGACTCTTAAATACCGAGAACAAACTGAGGGTTGATGGGGAGTGGGGGAGAGGGGAAAGTGGGTGATGGGCATTGAGGGGGGCACTTGTTGGGATGAGCACTGGGTGTTGTATGGAAACTAATTTGACAATAATATTAAAAAATAAAAAATATATACTAGATATTACGGGAAAAAAATTAAGGACCCTCATCCTCAGTTAGATAGAATGAGATTTGGAGATAGTACTTAGAGGTTGCTTTCTTCCTTAGGAATTAGAGCATTGAACTAGAATTTCTCATCTTTGTCCCTCTATTTTTAGGTGGCCTAGTAACAGTGAATGAATTCTAAAGCACTTAGGTTATTGTTTTTTTCCAGAATGTGGATGTGTTAAAATGTACCAAAGATTTGTTCTTAATCAGGTATGGTAAGCAACACAAACACAGAAATGAATTGTCACAGAGGAAGAATTTTATACTCACAGATCCCTAAAAACACAAGGCATAGCATACCAGGATGTGCAGAGCCATACAGGGAAATAACAGGATTAATCAGGAGGCAGAACAGGGGAGGGCAGAGCATGGCTTACCATAGCCTTTGCTGGGATTTTTTGTGGGAAGAAATGGGTGAGACAGGGAAGATACCCTGAGTAAGTTTAGGATTAAATTGTATAATTTGGGTGGGCTCAGGGATATAGGGGTGGTCCCTAGTTGTCTGGTACCTGGCCCTGAGGTGATTTAAGGCAAGGGGATATTGGTTTGGTGTTTGAAAATTTGATAAAGAAGAGTTTGATAAAGGACCCTGGATTGGTTGGCTTATTTATTAAAGGCTTACTCCCAGGAAAGTAACTTGTTATCTCTAGAAATTAGTTAAGCCTGGGAGGGGCAGTCTTTCCAGGATCAACACCCCAAATGCCAGAGTTTCAAGAATATGTAACATAAGAAAGTGTTGTCAGCACAGTGGGTATCTTTGTTTGCGTGTGTGTATGTATGAATGCTGTAAAGAAATCAGTTGATCTTCAGTGCCTTTTGGGGGAGGGACAGGAAGGTAAGTGGAGGGAAAATTGGACAGGTAACGAGGACTCCATAAAAAAGAAAAGGCTATGCTAGGCCATTTATCAAAATAGTTTTTCATTTGGGAAATGAGGGTAAGTGTTATGTGACTGAGTTGTTAAGGAAATTCTTATAAGAACCCAGAAAATTAATGTTGTGCTTAGAAGGAACTGCAGAAAAGCCACACACTATTTTAATTCATTGTTTGGCATAGGCTGACTTTAGGTTGCTCTAGAAATTAGTTTTATACTTTGACAGTTTTTTGGTGTATGTAACATACACAAACAAAGCCAAAATGATAAAGTACAGAATCTTAAGAACTGTTCCAAGTGTGTCCAGAAAAAAAGATTTTTCTGAACCTCCCTGTCCCTCACCCCACCTTACAATTAGAGAATCAAATTTGCAGTAAGTGTGGGTGTTGGATCAAGGGCCTTAAACTATTTCTAATTCATGGTACATCTCTTGGTTTTGGGCAGAGTGTGAGAACTCAACTATATCATGGAATAGGTTTGTTGGAATTCAGACAACGAGTGTTTCCTCTAGATTACAATTGATTCTTTCCATAAAAAATATTTTTCTGGGAAAGTAGTTCTATAATTTATTAGCTGCAGGGACCTACAAAGTCAAATGGAGATAAACTTTGGTTGGGAGAAAATAAGAGTTTTTAGAAGATGCAGACCACAGCCATTTGGGGAGCTATCATTTACCATCTTTGTGGAGAATTCATCATCAGGGCAGTAGGAATGCCTTGGGGAACCAGCACCATTCTGCCCTCCCTGTCCCACCTCACAGTCCTATCTCCTGGAAGCCAGTGTACCAGGATAAATGGAAAATTGTAAACACATTTATTTGGGTGCTACCAACTCTTTTTTTGTCTTCTTTTTTAGTATTGGGCTAACTGAGTTCTTAAGATGTATTTTATTGCTTTTCCTTTCAGCAGCCTAAAGAACAAATGACGATGTCTTCGCTTCAGAAGGCTTGACTTTACTAAAGTTACCATTATATTTTTGTGTACACCTTGAAGCACTGTGTACTCTGAGTGGGAGTAGAGCCCCTCATCTCTGCTCTGGAGACTGGTCCTCTGGAGCTGGCCTTCAGTTTCCTCAGCAGTGAATTCAAATGCATTCTGAAGCTCTATATACAAGTTTCTTGTCATGTTTCTTCTGGTTCAGAGCCTAACTTGGTCACCACAGTTCTAAGGTTATAACAAGGAGGTTGGTCAGGGAATCCTTGTGGAAATATTAATTCTGGCTGGTTATCTCCTTCCTGTCTTCCTAGTTCCACTTCCTCTCTTCCATTTTTTCCTTCTTCTCTATTTGTACACTATTCTTCTTCTCTCTCTTCTGTGCATTTCAGGTAAACATCTTCTGGGTGCTAAAAAAGACCCAAAGATAAAGAAGACAAAGTTCTTACTATTGAGATATTCAAAATAAAGGAGATTTCATGACAAATAATGATAATATAGTATGCATTCAAAATACAGATACCATTGTACATGCCCCTGTTCCTTGTCTCCTACTTTTTGTCAGTCACTGTGTCCTGCCAGACTTTAAGCGTTCCTCAGATCTCCATCTTGGTCGTTTCCTTTTCTTACTCTACATTCTCTTCCTTGGGTTGTGATCTAGTCCTATTACTTCAGCCTTCACTGTATGCTGGTATCTCTGAAGTCTGCCTCTCCAACCCTACTGGTCCTCACTTTGCTCCAGATTCATAGAGTCAGCACTCAGCTCAATGACTGAGACACAGGGGAAGGGCATCACCATGGCCAAAGGAATACAGAAAGATGGTAAAGAGGAAATGCTCATTCAGTTGGTTTTATGTGGACTTCTAGTAATATAGATGGAGGAATTCAGGTGCCATATACCTTTGTTGGCTCATAATTACAATAATTAGTAGTAAACTTAGGTTTAGATTTCAGGGCTCTGGAAATTATTTGTCAAGAACGCTTTCTTCCTTACCTTTGTCCTCATAGGTAAACTTTGGGGCCCTTGGGAAGAATAGAACCTTTTGTTTCTGGAGTCCAGATGTTGGCAGGATTGTTTGGATTTGACCATGACTAGTGGATGAAAGGTTTCACTGGCTCCAATTGTATTGGTAAAGCTGATACTACTTCCTGTTCTGTCTTACTGAGCCCAATTTGCTTGGAAAGACAAACACCCTTGGCTTGCTGCATTCTGTGGGACACAGCTTTCTGAGGTGGGAAAGGCACTACTTCTTCAGATGAAAGGCTAAGAAGCTCTAACACCAAAGACACTCATATGCTTAGCATTGATTACTTGAAGTTTGACTTCTAGAGAGAATGTTGTAACTTGATTTTCTGCCTCAGTGTTCATTTCTTACAAGGTAAATGCAAATTTTCCTGAATGTTATTTCTCAAACAACTGGGTCTTCTCAGCTTCATCCTAATTCTTTTTAAGGCAATATAGAAAATTCCCCTTTAAAATGGTCAGTCTCTCATGGTGGAATAATAGGTGATTATTTTTTCTTTATACTCTTCTCTCTTTCCTGAACTCTTTGATTAATTTGTATTAATTTATTAACAGGAAAAATTTATGAATTTTATTTAAAAAAAACTAAAGAGATTCATTCATATGATGGTGAGTTACATGGTATAAATGTGCATATTTTCTCATTGATAGAGGAAGGATAACACTAGAATGAGATTGGGTGGGTTTCTCTCTTTTTAAAAAAATTCACAAAAGGTCTTATTATCAAAAATGACTATTCTCTCCTTTAAAGAATAGGTTGGGAGGCTTGTCACATATTTCTATAATGCTGCCATTGCTAACTGTAGTTTTTTTAAATTAAACTTTTGAATTATGGATATTTTAAAATCGCTTCAGTTATGGTGTATCACTTTCTTTAAAGGTGGTTTTGATTTTGATTCTAAGTTCGGCCAACATCTTTCTTAATTAAAGTAAGTTGTAATTATAAAATAATGAGTTTCACTTTATCTGTCACTGTGTTATGTGCCACTGACAAACTAGTTTTAGGAACAAAGAGGAGTTTTTGTCAGAATAAGTATCTTCCTATGTATTATTTTAAAGGAGTCAATGTTTATCTAAAATTGATATGTTTATTTAATCTCATATTTTTACATACTCTAGGGTATTCTGTCTACATGCAGACTTCTGTTTATGTTGTAAGCTGATCAGAACAGTTGTGTGTGTGTGTGTGTGTGTGTGTGTGTGTGTTTGCTCTTAAAAGTCTTAAAAAGCAAAGTGATTATTATAAAAATGCCACAAATATGTAATATTTTAAAAGTCAAGGGTACCTGGGTGGCTCAGTTGGTTAAGCATCTGACTTTTGATTTTGGCTCATATCATTCATGGGTTTGAGCCTGGAGTTGGGCTCTGTGCTGACAGCATGCCCCTCCCCTGCTTGCATAAGCATGATCTCTTTCTCAATATAAATAAATATTAAAAAAAATAAAAGTCATTTGTATTTCTGGTGTAAGGTTATAAATGCTTAAGGTAAGAGAAGTATCAACATCCTTAGAAGCTGACGATAATAAGAGAGTGAACAGGAACCATAGAATGGGATTCACCCACGTTTTATGCATAACATTGCTTCTCTGCATTAAAGCTTATAATTCTTGAAAAAAAATTAGTTGTTGGCTCATTTAGAAAAAAATGAGTACAGTCCTTGGTGAACACCAATGTCATGCTTGTTGTGCCTTTAGCAACAGAGCCTGGTCTAATTCTGTTTCAAAGAATAGGAACTTGGAAGATATTTAGGAGAATTTCCATGAAGACTATGGTACCAGATACCCTCAGCTGGTATGGCCTCTGGAAACACATCAAGCCACTTCCCCACCCCATGTTCCCATGTGTTTGGAAAACCTGTCTTACGAACCTCCTTTTATTTATCTACAATACTAGCTCTGACTCCACCCTCAACTAGACAGCTACCCTAGATGTCATCAGTTCCTTGGTACTCCTCAGGGAGGAAACAATTCCTGTTGAATTATCTCAACTCTTTTGAAGGTGGTTTAGCAACCTTTTGTTTGTCAAGATGAGCCCTCTCTCTTAATCCCCCATCATATGTTTTGTCAAGCAAGCTCATGAGAAAAAGAACAAGGGATTAAATGGAGGCAAAGAGCTCCCATCTCTGCACCCACTCACCTGTCTGTATGTGAGGCACCTACCCCTGAATTTCTAGTTGAGCCAGAAATTTGCGTTCATGATTAGGAGTTGGCTGTCATCCTGTCATCCTTAGGAGCCCTGGCTGCCTGCCCTGAGCCAATCACTGGGGTGAATATACTCTAGGGATAAAATAGTTGTTCCCTCATCTGTGGCTCCACAAATCTAGTTTTGCTATTTAGAGAATATAGTGAATGCTGCATAAATAGGAGTTGAATAAGTGAATTACTTACTAATTCCCAGCAGGGAAAGATGGGAGGATATACTTTTCCAAACAGGACATGGTAGAATATTAAAAATTTTCTGGGTGTTCTATGGAAGTGTAGTAGAAGGTTCTGCTTAATTAGAAAAAGCATTTTCAGTGGCAGTTGGGTAGCTCAGTTGGTTAAACGTTGACTTCAGCTTGGGTCAGGATCTCATGGTTTGTGTGTTCGAGCCTTACATTGGACTCTGTTCTTGACAGCATGGAGCCTGGAGCCTGCTTTGGATTCTGTCTCCCTCTCTCTCTCTCTCTCTTGCCCCTCCCCTGCTTGTGCTCTTTCTCTCTTTCTCAAAAATAAACATTAAAAAAGCATTTTTAATATTTTATTTTTTTTCAGTGTTTATTGAGATATAATTTCCACATTACAAAATCTAGGCATCTTAAGTGCACAGGTCAAATAATTTTTTAACATATTTATATACTAATGTGGGTATCATCTAGATCAAGATCTAAAACATTTCCATCACTCCAGAAAGTTACTTCATGCCCCTTTCCACTCACTAGTATACCACATCCCCTCCTATGGTAACGGTTATTCTTCTATCTCCATGAACTAGTTTTGCCTATTCTTTTTATTTTTTTAATGTTTATTTATTTTGAGAGAAAGAGAAAGATGTGACAGGGGAGGGACAGAGATAGAGGAAGAGAGAATCCCAAGCAGGCTTTGTACTGTCCATGCAGAGCCTGACATGGGTCTCCATCTCATGAACCATGAGATCATGACCTGAGCCGAAATCAAGAGTTGGATGTTTAACTGAGCCATGCAGGCACTCCCAACTTTTGCCTGTTCTTGAAAGTCATATATAATTCTAAAGTTGTGCTCTTTAGTAACTATCTTCTTTCACTCAATATAATTTTTTTGAAAATATATCCATGTTGTTGCAGTCCAAGGAGTTTCTTTTCATTGCTGTATAGGATTCCATATATGGAAGGCAGTCCCATTGTATTACTACAATTTATTTATGCATTTTATGCATTCTTGAGAGATATTTGTGTTATTTACAGTTTTTTATCTCCATGAGCATTTTTTTTGCAACTCTTTTGTGAGCATATATACTCATTTCTCATCTGTATAAAACTAATAGAATTGTCATGGGGTAGATAATGTTAATTTCGGTTAAATATTACCGTTTTTCTAAAGTAGTTATAACATTTTCATTTCCACTAGTAGTGTATGAAATTTCCAGTTACTCTACATCTTTGAGAACATTTGGTATTGTTGGTCTTTTTCCCCTCTCACCATTCTGATCAGTATATTGTGGTATATTATTGTGATTTTAATTTGTATTTCATTCATGACTGATGATTTTGAGAATGTTTTCTTATGCTTATTAGCCATTTAGATGCTATTTTTTTTGTGAAGTGCTGTGCTTGTTCAGGCGTTTTCCCCATTTTTAAGTTGGGTTGTCTTTCTTTTTATTATTGATTGTTTATATATTCCAGATATGAATCCTTTGTTAGATATTATATTGTACAAACTTTCATAGAGTATGGCTTATCTTGTCACCTAATTATATCTTTTGATAATTAGAAATTTTGATTTGTATGAAATACAATTTATCAATTTTTCTTTTATAATTGATGCCTTTAGCATCTAAGAACTTTTTGCCTGTTTCAAGTCATTGAGCTATTTTCATTTTTATTTAGAAGCTTCATCATTCATCATTTTTAGCTTCCATGCTAATGTCCATCTCAAAATAATTTTTGTCATTATATGAGGTAGAGGTCAAGGTTTATAGTTTTTCATTTGATATCCAGTTGTTCCTACATCATGTATAAGATCTTTCCATTTCTTACTGATCTTCATTGATGCCTTTGTTGAAAATCAGGTGTCTACAAATATGTGGTTGTGTTTCTGGTCTCTATAACACAGATTCTTTAGCTATCTTAGTGACAATACTATATCATCTTAATTTTTAAAAACTGTTTATTGTTTTTGAGAGAGAGAGACACATACAGAGTGCAAGCAGGGGAGGAGCAGAGTGAGAGGGAGACACAGAACCGAAGCAGGCTCCAGGCTCTGAGCTGTCAGCACAGAGCCCCATGTGGGGCTCTAACCCATGAACCATGAGATCATGACCTGAGCCGAAGTTGGATGCTTAACTGACTAAGCCACCCAAGTGCCCTAACACTGCATTATCCTAATTACTACTTATTAACTTATAGTAAGTCCTGAAAACTGGATGTTCAAGTTCTCCAACTTTGTTTCTTCTTTAAAGATTATCTTGATTATTCTAGTTTTTGTATTTCTCTCTATATATTTAGAATATCTCGTCAGTTTCTCTTTTAGAAGAGCTTACTAAGTTTTTGATTGGCATTGCACTGAATCTAGTAAGTCAAATGAAAGAGAAATTAACTTTTCCCAATCTATAAATATTATATATATATATATATATATATAAATATTATTTATATATATATATATATATAAATTTAGGTCATTGTAAAGGGAAGAAAAATATTTAATGTAAAAATATAATTTATATGATGAGAAAGGACATCACATAATTTCAAAAGCTAGCTGTGTTTCTCAGAGAATAGAATCCCATTTAAGGAAAGGATTGCTTTGTTTTTGTTTTTGTCATATATGGTATGATCTGGAAGTAAAACTGAAAGACCCAAGAACTGTTAAGTCAAGTAACAAAGTCTCTTTGGTGCATTGAGAACTGAAGAAAATGGGGTACTCAAAACATGGATTGAATTGTGAAGACAAAACTTCAGCTCCAGGACCATTAGGGACCAGAAGGTCTTAAGAGGTGGGCTGTGACTTTGATGGGCTCTGAGTGTGGGGACACCTTTCTTTGTTGTAAGAAGAAAGTGACCTCAAGAGCTAAGGTGGTGTCTAATCACTTTAAGAGGTGTCAGGGAGTATCTTAGAGGGCAGAGAGTTGGGTTATATTTGGAAAACAAACAGGAAAAAAAAGGTATTTTGTTTTGTACTAGATATACCCAGAAGACCTCTATAGCACCTACTCTTTCCCTTATGGTAGGAGCTGTCTGTGAACTACCTTATGACTACTGTGTTAACATAGGTAATAATTCAGGCAGAATGATCCATTAACTCTAATTGTACACTTTGAAATATGTCTGGGTTTGTAGAAGTCTACTAATATGCAACGTACTTCTCAGAAGTTAGTATTTTCTTGGAAAAACTTGAAAAATGATGTGGTAGGCTATTTCTAAAATGACTCCCAATGACCCCTACCTCCTTGTATTCACTCCTTTGTGTAATCCCTTCCCCTTGTTTGTAGGCTGGGACTAGTGACTTACTTCTAAGGAATAGAAAATGGAGAAAGTGATGGGCTGTCATATCCAATATTGGGTTATCAAAGGGTGTGAATTCCATCTTGCTTGTACTTTCCCTCATACTGGCACTCCCTCTTGCCCTTTCACTCACTCTCTCTGATGAAGCAAGCTCTCCTGTTCTCAGCTGGCCTACTGAGAGACTCATGTGTCAAAGAACTGAGGGCCACCTTACTGAGAAATAGAACCTCAGTCCAGCGGCCCACAAGGTGCTAAATCTTGCCAATTCAGTACATTGAGTGAGCTTGGAAGTGGATCCCAACCCCTGTTTCTCGGTAAGATGACTGCAGTTCCTGTTGACACTTGACTGTTGCCTTGAGCAAGATCCAGAGCCCAGGCACCCAGCCAAGTTTCCTTCAGATTCCTGACCCACAGAAACTGGATTAATTATACAACAACAGAGAATTAGGACAAATGATGATATTAATGACCAGCATTTCATCTTCATGACCATCCTATGAAGAAGATACTCATAAACTTACTGTACAGGTGGAGGTTCTGAGATTTAGCATAATTTGTCAAAGTTACAGAGATAGTAAGTAAAATGAAAAATTTAAATCTGTGTAACCTTGTTCTAGAACCATGGTATACCCCATTTGCTATGCTATATCAACTAATCTCTATTTCCAAATACATTTTTTTCCACTGAACTAGCTGATCTTTTAAATGGAACTACTACTGTTCTTTAATAAAGTAACCCAGTCCTGGGCCTTAGGTCACTTCAGAGATAGGCAAGCAAAAGCCAGAGAAGGGACCAATAGCCTTGTGTAAATAGGCTATTCCATGCAGTTGCATTCTTTGATTTGTCCTAGCAGTAGAAAAGTAGGAAAGGAGGAAACAATTACTGGTGGGGGTTGGGGAGAAAGAGCCTGATTCATTATTTTAGCTTTTATGTCAGCATATCAAACTGTGAGGATGAAAACAAATCATGCTCTCCTAGAGAGACTATTGTGTTGGAATGGTCTCAAATATGTTTCAGTTGGGACCTCCAGGAGGAAAGGAAGTCATACTTAAAATATTGTGATGTAAAACAATTATTGTGAAAATAGCTATATTGCTTTGTAAAAAAAATTTTTGGAAATAGCTTTTATCTCATTTAATATAAAAATAGTTGTAATTACATGCTTGATATAAGAAAAACATGAAATGATTGAGAAAATAATAGAAGATAAATATCAACTCTGATTTCACCCAATGACAATAACCATATTGATAGTTCCCTAGTTTCACCCAATGACAATAACCAGATTGATATTTTTTACTCTTTTGTCTCTTGATTACAGATATCTTTTTCACATAAATAACTATGTCAACATGTATGTGATATTCCACTGTATGTATGTTTCATCATTTATTCAAAATAATCTCCTAGATATTTAAGTTGCTTCCAGTTTTCTATAATAAACAATTGCATGAAAGATAACTTTGTACAGACATCTTGTGCATTTGTCTTATGATTTCTTTAGAATAAATATCTAGAGGTGGAAGAGTTAGGTCAGAGGGTTTACATATTTTAGATTTTTATAGGTCTTGCCAAATTGCCCTTCAGTAAAGTTGTACTGAAATTAATTCCCACCAACAGTTAATGAGAGTGCCCACATCCTACACCCTTGCCAATAATGGATATTACCATTCTTACCCTTGCCCATCTGATAAGTGAAAAATAGCATCTTGTTTTACTTTACACTCCTTTAATTCTTAGGGAGATTAGGCATTCTTCTTATTGGTCATTTGTGTTTCATCTCTTATGAATTACCTTTCTATGCCATTTTGCCATTTTTCCATTGTATTGCATATAAGTTTTGTATTAAAAATTTATAAATGCACAAATTTAACACTTTGTTTTTCTATTTGCTACATTTTACCCCAGTCTATAATCTGTCTTTCAACTCTGTTTTAATTTTTTTTTTGGTTTCTTGCTCCGAAATTCTCAATGATTTTTTATGTCATCAATTCTATCCATCTTTGTATTTGTACTTTCTGACCTTGTTATGCCTACAAAGACCTTAATTTTCTGGCCAGATAAAATTTTACATTGTATGAATGGCCGTAAGGAACAAATATATTGAGGTGTATTTGGAAAGTAGAATATGAAAGACAGTAAATTACAAAAATACTCTTTACTCTTAGAGGCTTCATGTTACTCCCAGAGACTCCTTTATTTCCCATAACTCTGACTAATGACATTAAATAAAACATCTCAAAAATTTTCATATATATTGATTAGAATATATATACCTGCCTAAAATTTGATGTTGTTCCTTAGCTATATTCTTTAGTTACAACAATAAAGTAAATAGATTGTAAATAAACTGGTTCATCCCATTGTAATTCTAATAACAGAAATATATTCCAAAATGACATACTCATATTGATTTCCGTACTTTACAAAGTTATTTCATATGCATCATTTTGTTTAGTCTTCACAGCTATGCTGCAAGTTAACTATCATTATCTACCCTCTACCGATGAGGATATCAAATTTCAGAAGAGTTAAATAAAGGATTTGGCCAGTGTCACATAGATGAATGAGGGCAGAGTCAGGACTCAAACTCATGTCTTTTAAACAAGAACTCAGTGTTCTTCCCAGTTATTAAAATAGTAATTATAATCTTTTTAGCTGCTGAACAGAGTCAATGAGAAGTTCAGAATTTAGTTGCCTTTCCGGAATTTTAGCAACTTTGGTCTTAGACAAGAAGCTTCTTGGGTTTTAACCTCAATTTAGTCATGAGAAGCAAAAGATTACCATTTGTTAGGCTATGATTGGTGCCTTCTTTCTGGGTTAACACTGTCCATAATTCAGAGCATCTTCTTTATTTAGCATAACTCATTTGATGAAAATATATATTCTTTAGTGGATTACTGTCTCCTGATGAATTGAGGAATTGTTTCTGTAGGAGTGGAACAGGTTGGCAAGCATTTCTTCTATAAATGATATTGGAAGACCTCTTGTCAAGATCAAAGTTGTGTATGGTTTCACAGGTGAAGCACTTGCCTTTATGGACTCAAGAAAGTGTTGGAAAGCACACAACTCTGGTCAGAACACATGCCTTCCCAAATGACCAATTTTGCCTGAATTTCTCCCTCTTTCCCCTCCCCTCCTTCATCTCCTTTCTGATTCCTTATATACCTACTCATCTGTATGTTCAGTGTACATCTATTGAGTGTCCCCTAAGTCCCAGGCACCTTGATTGTTGTAGGAGAAAAGAGATGGATAACATGCTTTCTCCGTTGTGAAAGAATGAGACAGAGAAGCCAAAAATGACATAACCTATGAGCCTAGTCTTGCAGGTTTTGGGTGCTGTTGATGTTATCCCCATCAGTGGCCTAAAGTTAAACAATTCTAAACCTCTGTTTGTCCCTATGAGTGGGAACGTCAGCCTCCCTCAGTTTTCCTCCCTCATAGATGCCCAAGAATCTCCAAGGTATTTATTGTATTTAAAGGGTTAGATCATACTGGATACTCTCAAGTCTTTCTAATAAATCTAGAGCTTAGTTTCCCTACATACAAAAAAAAAAATCTGTGGATGTTGGATTAGAAGTTACATACCCAAGAAAAAGGCCACTTTTTCTTTATGTGCTTTATTTGCTTTATGTGCTTATTACTGCTGTTGGGGAGAAAATAAGCTGAATCAGACAGCCATCAAGTTCTGCTTTCTCTGTTTTGTTCATTGATAGAGTAACAGCTCTCCCCACAATCCTCACCTAGGGGAGTGGAAACTGTTCTTTTCACCAATTTGCTCTAGTAGGACAGAACTGGCACACAAACCCAGATGCACCTTGGGGTAGGTTCCCCACTTGAGTGTCTAGCCCAATTTCCCCAGTCCTTAAGAAATTCTTTCCCCTCTGGTTTGTGTCTTCCTACCCCAGAAGTGACTTAGTCTCTGATAAAGGACAGTAGAAGCACATCTTCCCTTCAGGGTCGCCTACCTCTTTTACCACAGTGGTGTGGTACCTCTCCCACCCCAGCAAGTAGAAACATCTTGCCATGCAGGAGGAACAGCAAGTAGACAAGTATGGATAGAATACAAGAAGCAAAGGGGAAATAACGAAAGATGGTATCAGTATCAGAGAGGAAGGCAAGTACGTAATCACATTGAGACTCAGGTAAGGACTTTGAAATTTTGAAATTGGTGCATTTTTCCCCAACCAAGTCTGGATAATTAATTCTTATCCATGGACACCTGTTTGTATTCAAATGCAGTGTAATCCATGTTAACAGAAACACCATGTATCCTTCACAGAAGAGACACTATTTAAGCTGACTCTTAAAGGGTGAGTGGGTGTTTTCTCAGGCATATGAGGTAGACAGTGTCAATTGTTGCAGAATAATGGGCACATTCTAGGCATAGAGGCATAACATAGTTGAGGAGGACACATAATTCACTATGACAGGAGATTGGGGTGCATGTGGAAATAGCAGGTGATGGAAATGGGAAGCTGGGCGCAGGCCACATGTGCATGCAGGGGAGGGACCTGTGGCTAGTCAGGATACTGATTTGATGAACCCAGAATTTCTGCAGATCCCAACAGTAGCAACTGGGCCATTCTAAACAGATTGTAAGAGGATAGCAGATTGTATCAAAGAATCCTCATGGTCTTATTGTCACTTCTGAGCTTTGACCATTGGAACTGCTGTGACATGTCTTTTTCTTTTCCTCACTGCCTGTATATTCTCCAGCTAGAACTTGGGTTTTCAGTCTGAGTGGGACCACTGAGAGTCACAAAGTTTAGCAATAAAGATCATATCGCAGCTGTGCGCAAGTGACTTCCCTTTCCCCTAGAATGAAATGCAAAGTCCTTACCTGAGACTTAACGTGATTACGCACTTGCCTTCCTCTCTGATACTGATACCATCTTTTGTTATTTCCCCCTTGCTTCTTGTATTCTAGCCATACTTGTCTCCTTGCTCTTCCTCCTGCATGCCAAGCATGTTTCCACCTTTGTACTTTCTATTCCTACTACCATGCTGTTTCTCCACCATATTTCTCCCAGGAGTCCACGTAGCTTGCTTACATCATTAGGTTTCTGCTCAAATGCTGTCTCCTGACCACCCTATCTACAATAACTCTATGTCTCTTTAGCTTACTTTTTTTTCTGTATGCTGCTTATCACTGCCTAATATTAAATGGTGCATTTACTTAGTTGTTTGTCTTTCATCTTTTCTCTCATTAGAATATCTCCTTTAAGGGAGTAATTTTATTTTGGGTGTGCTGTATCCTCAGAACCTAGAAAGGTGCCTAACACATAGTAGGTGCTCAACAAATACTTGAGGAATGAATTAATGAGTAGAAGAGTCAAGCCCCCCAACCTCTTGAAGAAAAGAACAGAGTGCAGAGGAGTAAAGAGATTTTGGCCATAGGAAGAGAAAACCAAGAGGATACTCCTTTAGAGCACTATGTCTCAGCCAAAGAGGCAGAAATTATCATTTGCAGGCTCTGGGAACTTCCCAACCGATATTCCACAGGCTCCAGGGAGCAGGTCATTGTACAGACCTTTACAAAGTAGCCCTGGGTGTGCTTCATATAATCTAAAGATGAAACATTAGTTTTTGCATGATGGTTTGTCAAGGCACAAGACTCAAGTGGGAAGATTGCCAAGTCCCATTGTATTCAAGCTAAAATCAATGCAAGGAGAGATTACGAGTTATGGATTTAGACATCCAAACATTCTCTGTTTGGAAGTGTGACTTTTCTCTTGTTCAGACTTTTCTTCGAATCAGAACTCCCTGAGCCGTGCAGAATTCTTTGCTTAATCCTGGCTGCTCCTCATTGGCACCACAAAGCTCCTGGGAGTCTGCCTGTTGCTCATTTACAGGAAAGAACCTGGGGCCACTCTTTCAGTTCATTGCACACTAGCTGCCCTCTCTGGCCTTGGGTTTCCCTGCAAGCCCTATGCACAGCCCCAATCAGCTTTTCGTGGTGGGATGTCCTGTTTACTGCTTACTCCCACTCACTGTTTATAATAAATAGACTGGGGCCCTCAGGGCCAGTCATGCTCCATTAGCTATGTGGATTTGACGCAAGGATGGGTAAGATTGGTTGGATAGCATGGAGTTGGATAACAGGAGATAATGCACCCCTTCTCCTCCCCCGAGATGCAATTTCAGTTGTTCCCACAGTATGTTTTCATTGTACAGTAGATGCAAGAGCTCCAGCTAGTGTGAGAACTGAGCTTGGATTAAAAAAACACAGTGATGGCACAGTTCCTACAGGGCTCCCATGCTATTTTCTCAGCATTAAGAAAACCCAACAGTGTCTAAACAGCTGACCTTGTGGTGTGTTGGTAGGTTTGCACAATTCCCCAGAGTCATATTAGCATATGCATTTCAAGGGGGAGATCAAATTGACTTTGGAAAAAGGAAGATGGATGTGTTTAAGAGTCGACTTCCATGTACATTCTCCCTGAGCCAGAGAACAGTGGCTGAAGTGTCCCCAGGCATACTTAGCCATGCCCAAGTCACAGCTCAATGCTTAGTAACACATGGAAACTCTTTTTTATTTTGTTTTGTTTTTTAACCACCACAGGTCTTTTTGATTGTGAATATTCTAGGATATGTTTGTTGGAAATACCCCTCTTCACTGTCTTGTATCAGCTCCTTTCTTGATCTGGAAAATATTAGTGAGAGTTGCTCAGTTGCTCGTCATTGTAGAGCAATTATTCCTCATCAGCTGTAGTGGAATTCCCTGGTGCCCTTTTTTTTCTGTCCACACAATATTCCCACATTTCCCATCTCATGTTGTAATCTCTCTGGTTACATTAAGCCTGCAGACTTTTCTTAAGGTTTTGCTTATAAAGACAGTATTTAGAAATTGTTTATAAAGTTATTTTTAGTGGGAAGCCATGCAATGAGCTCCAATTGTCACCTTTCCAAAATTCCAGGAGGCTCGAAGGGCATTTTGCTTGAATTCTAGGGACTAAAGCCAGGGAAACTCTTTTCTGAGGTGCTGGCACCACCATTGGCACTGCCACTGAGCCTGTCAGCTACTACTAAGGCCACCAAGCCTGTCAGCTACTACTAAGGCCACCGAGTAAGCTGCTCTGCTCTAAATTGACCATTGGTTGATGAGTTGGACCAAGGACTAAATGCTATATGAGGCAGGACCCTGTCTGTTTTGATCAGTGTTGAATACCTACTATTGACTTATCCCAGTGTTTGCCATATAGTAGGTAATCAAAAACAAAAACAAAACAAACAAAAACTATATTGAAGGAATGAGTAGCTTTTCTATCTGTGAATTGTCCATTTTACTACTGATGGATTCGAGATCACCAAATAGCTATTGCTTTTGCTTTATATGTATTTTTTTTCTTAGTTTGATCTTTTAATACTGTATTCAGGGATAAACAAAGTCGTAGTTGAAGTATACATTCTATTTAACTAGTGTTAGAAATCAGCATAGTGGGTATCCTTAGTTGGCGTAGGGTGAGTGTAGGGTGAGCAGTGACTGAATGGGGCTGTGATGCTGGAAGTGTTCTGAAAATAATCTGGGTATATTCACTTTGAGGAAATTTATCAAGTGTCTACATTTGATTTAAGCACTGTTCTGTATGTGTGCTATTCTTCATTAAGAAGTTTGTTTTCATGGGGCACCTGGCTGGTTCATTTGGTTAAGTGTCCCACTCTTGACTTAGGCTCAGGTCATGGTCTCATGGTTCGTGGGTTCGACCCCCGCATAAGACTGTGAGCTGGCATTGAGGAGTCTGCTTGGGATTCTTTCTCTTGGCCTCTCCCCTACTTGTGTGCTCTGTCTCTCTCTCCAAATAAATAAATAAACTTAAAAAAAAAAGAAGTTTGTTTTCATTTTTACAAAGATAGACTCTGGAGTTAATTGGGTTCATTTCCTGGTGCACCCATTCATTTCTAGCTGGATAGCCTGAGACAAGTCACTTAACGTTTCTTTGCCTCGCTTTGTTCATCTGTAAGTCAATAATAATAATAATAATAAATCTATTTTACAGCTTATGGTGAATTGTTTTTCAGTAAGTGAGACTTTCAAGCCACCCAGTCAAAGACTTGGAAAATATCCAGTCAAAGACTTGGAAAATATCATAGGATATCATTAGAGTACTCCACTTTCTCCAGGCAGAACTACTCTTACTTTCTCAAGATCTCTATTCTTAAAGGTCCCTTTTTAGGAGCACCTGGGTGATTCAGTTAGTTAAGTGTCCAACTTTGGCTCAGGTCATGATCTCAGGCCTCGTGGGTTAGAGACCTGTGTCAGGCTATGTGCTGACAGCTCAGAGCCTGGAGCCTGCTTCAGATTCTGTGTCTCCCTCTCTCTACCCCTCCCCCACTCACACTCTGTCTGTCTCTCTTTTTCTCTCTCTGTAAAACATCCCTTTCTATATGTTTGCTTTTAGCCACCTTCCAAAATATACAGACCCTAGAGATGGAATAAGTTTTAAGATCTGTTATAATAATACTTACTTTCCACATTTTTTTAACCTAAAGAAGTTCTATGAATCACAGAATGCTAGAACCAGAAAAGATCTTAGAAAATACCCTATTTGTACTGTCTAATATGGTAGCCACTAGCCATATGTGGCTATGTAAAACTAAATCTAAATTAATTGGAAATAAATAAAATGAAGATTAAAAAAATGCATCTCCTCAGTTGCATCTACTACACTTTATGTGTTCAGTAGCCACATGTGGCTAGTGGCTACCATACCTGACAGTGCAGATAGAGAACATTCTCATCACAGCAGAAAGTTCTACGATATAGCACTGCTAGATCAGATTTCTCATTGTATGTATGAAAGCATTGAAATACGAAGAGGTAACATGATTATACCAGAGTCACACAGGTAGTTAAGGATAGAACTATACTGCAATTTGAGTTTCTTTATTTATACATCAATGTATTTTCCATTTGGTCACCAAGACCTGCAGATCCACCAGGCATCCCTTCTAGTAGATATATCTAGTAGATATAATATATCTACTAATAATTTCAGAGGACACAACTTTGATGGTTCCAGATTATCCATGCTCAGATACCATGTACTGAATTTGAAGAAAGACTGTGTCTCTATTAGTGATTGAAAACCACATTTCCATTCTAGAGTTTCTTCTTCTAGGAAGCAATCAATGGGTCATGGATGAACAAAGGTTAACAAGTTGTAGTTAATGATAATTGCCAGTATTTACTTAGCATTTACTATCACCAATCATTTCCTCTAAGTGCTTTACATTTAATTAAGGGATGTAAGACACAGAAGAGTTATTTGGTATGCCCAGGTCACAGCTAGTAAGTGTTAGGCTTGGGATTTGAATCCCGGGCAATCTGGCTTGCTCTTACCTACTATACTATACTGCGCTTACTAAGCAGCTGCCCTGGGTAGAGTATTGTATCACTCACGTCTCAGTGAAAAGTGAGCATGATGGCAAAGGATGAGAAGGAATATCCTAGCTCTCAAATTAATAATCTAGTAATGTGCTGGGAGTGGATGAAGAGTAGCATATCTATGACTTGATTTATGTATAGATTTTAGTATTTATAATCATGCAAACACTGCACATTTGGCTTTCTGGATTTCTAAATCCACTCTCTTTCTTCTCTTTCTTTTTATGAGCAAACAAACCCCCAAAGCAAACATCTTTAATGATAAATGTAGCTGACAGCTGTTTCCCAGGCAGTCACCTTTACTTAGGTCTCCTGTCAGGTCTCAGATTCATCTGAATGTGCTCCTGAGAATCCACCTTGTTGGCTCGCCAGAGCTGTAGGTGAATGAAGGAAGGGGAGTGGAGAGATTACTTATCGTTTTGATTATAGTTCTAAGCTTCCCACCATGAGATTTCTCAGTAAGTCCCTTGAGTTAAGTGTGTTTGTGACAATTATTTTTACACAGAATCACTATATATGAATAGAAGTGTTCTTTGTTTATTTGTTTGTTTTAGGAGTTGATAGATTTAGCAGTTGACTTCATGGTTTGACAGATATCATTTTCAGTTTCTAAAAAATATCCTTGCCCATACTTGCTAGTGAAAACACATTGGCACCCAGCTAGCAACAGCAGTGTTTAAACATGCTGTGGCTGGCACTATTGAAATAACAGAAAAGGGCTCCAGGCTTTCAAAGCCTCCTGACTGTGCTGTGCAGAGTCTTCCAAAATTTCAAATAGATGAACGAATAATGTACCAAGTTGCAATTACCACTGTGAATTGGCCTAATCAAATGATGCTATTATTGAGTTACTAGTGAAACATGATTTTTATTATTCATATTCCATTTGTGTTGAGATTTGAATTGTTTGTACTTAATGTCTTCTACATTTGGCAGAAATTCTCAGTCAGGGTGACTGATAATTTTTAGAAGATGTTCTGGGTCACAAGTGAGGGGAACAGAGATTGTAAAAAGGCCACTTACCTGGACCTTCAGGGAATGTCATAATAATATTAAATTGTCTGTGGGTTTATTTTTAGGCTAGGAGGTAAAGTTTGGTGGGTTTTGTAAAGAAATTGAGGATTAAAGTGGAGGCTTTATCAATTGACCTCCATTTAATCAGCTCGCTAGTTTACCTGCTACTTGTCATTCCCTCTGTATGTGATACTATCTCTTACTTTCTATCAGCCAGATACTTAGTACTTCCGTTCCCACTGAGTTTTAATTGACTGACAAAGTACCTGATCCTGATTGTGCTAAATAAGAGAGCCCCAACTCTTCCTTTATAACTTCATAATCCCTTAATTTTCTTCCTTTGTTTCATTTGGTATATCGGTGAGAAATATGTTAGATCTAGAAAGTGGCTCTGACCCAGGAAGGTACCAAGCTGCCTGGAGAAGCAAGACAGGTGATACCCAAAGAGTGTGGCTGAGGAAGAATCAACCTAATTGTTGGGCTGAGCCAGTGTTGTAGTCAAGAAGGTGGTGCTGTGCATTAATTCTAAATGATAGATGGAGGATACAAATAAGAGCATGCATCGTGGGTTCGAGCCTCGCATTGGGCTCTGTGCTGACAGCTCAGAGCCTGGAGCCTGCTTCAGAATCTGTGTGTCCCCCTCTCTCTGCCCCTCCCGTGCTCATGCTCTGTCTCTCTCTGTTTCTCAATAATAAATAAATGTTAAAGAAAAATTAAAAAAAAAAAAGAGCTTGCGTAGAAAGGATGGTGGTTACAAGAATCCAGAGAAAATAGAATGGAGAACTAAAATTAGGTCAAGGCAAGTGATTTGGAACTAAGCTTATAACAGAAGTGTCTAAGTTTGAATGCCCTTTGTGGGGGATGCTCCACATGGGAAAGGCTGAGCAATGTGAGCCAGCACATTGACTTCAAGGACCGATGTCAGGCTGTCATTTATGGTGTGCTGTTTGGAATGTCTCTAACAGGCTTATGATTTGGGGTGTGTCCACTTTTTGTAGATTTAGGCCATAGAAAGGGCCATGGTGGGGCGCCTGGGTGGCTCAGTCGGTTAAGTGTCTGACTTCGGCTCAGGTCATGACCTCATGGTTTGTGAGTTCGAGCCCTGCATCCAGCTCTGTGCTGACAGCTCAGAGCCTGGAGTCTCCTTCAGATTCTGTGTCTCCCTCTCTCTCTGCCCCTCCCCTGCTCTCACTCTGTCTCTCTTTCTCTCAGAAATAAATAAACATTAAAAAATTTAAAAAAAATAAAAAAGAGAGTACCATGGTAAAGGTACATATAGTGTTCGGCACTGCAGATGTTCAGAAGAGACAGAATCTTTAAGAACATGTAGTACAGGAGTCATTGTTTTCAGGGAAGGAAATAGAGGGCAGGGAAAAATGATTATGTAGAGATAAAGCAACCAAGTTTTGTTCCTCACCTTTGATAAGGTTTAGATTTAATAATAAATCAGGAAGCAAACACATAATGAAGAAATTGTTCCAGAAAGAAAATCTGCCTGAGGGTCTTGAAAAGGCTTGAGTTAAAATCCCACAGCTAAGTCTCCAGAGAGATAAGAGAGTCAGCAGTGCCTTTGGAGAGAGTATAAAGTAGAGGCCAGATGGAATTAAGCCCAAGGACATTCCCCTCTTCCTAGCCTCCCCAGGTAAGAAAGGAGAAGCACTGATATATGTTCAGTGTTCAGTATGTTCTGATCCAATTCTGTACTTCAGCCACTAGCAAACTCACAGGTCATTCTTATTTGTATTTCTCTAGCTAACATTAAGTATTAGATAATCAAGCTTTATCAAAATCATTATTTTCTCAAGTAAATAGTAGGGTGTGAATTTCTACTTACATTTGAGTTTTACCTTTTAGCTTTTAACATAGTTCTCCAAATATGAGAATTTGCTGAAATTTTACAGACAATAATTTCATACTGGAAACCCAGGTTCAAACAATGCTTTTTCTCTACTGACACCTGTAAGAAAGCATAATTTAAATCAATGATTAACTTTTTCAATACAAGTACAAAGTTATTTATTATTTTATTAGCTTTTTTTTGGCTTGTTGTTAATGAGTTCTAGTGATTTTGTTGAGGACATAGAAAATCTGAAAAACTTGCTTTAGGACTTATACATTAAAAATACAATTAAAAATGTGAAAACCCATCTTTACAGATGATTCTGGCCCTCTGCTGGCCCTCTGCTGTTAGTCTGCTAGCAGCCATATTGTTTAGCAAACTGTGTGCTTCTATTTGCTTATCATCTTATCTCATATATTATCAAAGGGGTAACCTATAGGGACTGTTAAAGATTCATGTTTTACCTTCCAGTTTGATTGTAATAACGCAATTCTTCTAGAGGAGATAGCCACAAGGAAAGCACCTATCTTAAGAGAATGGAAAACAAGCCTTCAGGGTCCCAAGGTTGACTCATTACAGAAAAGAGCAGCCTTAACTGGAGTGAGAATGGGAGAAACTGAAGGGGAAAGATCAAATAGGCCTGGAGAAGGAATGGACATGGTTTCCTTGCCCAGATGGAGAGTATGATGAGGAAAAGCAGCAGAAATGTAGGTGAAGAAAGAAGGCACTAAATGGGCTCCTGAGCTGGAAATGAAGCCCAGAAATAAAGCAGTTGCGGAACCTGATGCTAATGCTGGTGCCTTAGCAGGATGTGAAAATCCTTGGCCCTCTCTGATTTGGAGTGTTACTCACATGTGACTTTTTTGTAGGCACAGTACAGGCTTGGTGCTTGTTCATGGGATTTTCTGTTCATCAAACCTCTTTCCACAGTGCTTGATTAGTTCCTGGGCTGACCTGGTTGAAGTGCTTTGGTGAATGAAGGTTCACCCGTGGTTTTGAGAGAGAAAGGAGTGGTTTCAGCTCCTTGGGCTTGATGACTTTCTGAGAATGGATGCTTCATCAAATACTCCACTAATTTCTTCTGAGTTTTTCACATGACCTTTCCAAGGGCATAATTTTAACTAAACATGAGACTAAAGCTAATTGGACTGTTTTAAAGTAATTACTCTGCAATATCACTAAGGTTCATCTGGCCATTATATCATTCATACAGTATGGCTCCCATGAGCAACTGCTCAGAGTCCTGAGAAACGGAAGAGGGACTGTGTCTTCTCTGAGGCCACTTTATGAGCTTAGACCACCCAGACACTCAAGCACACAGAGAATTAAAATACTTAAGGCATATTTTGACATAGTGAACCATGTTTAAGCATCACAGTCTTACTTGTGTTTTTATACTGACCAAAGACCTCCTTTTTATTTCATTTTCCCCTTATTTTCTAAATGCATCATTAAAATGACAGAACTTGGCTTAGCTTGAAACCAAGGCTAGACCTTCAGAATCTTTGATTTTGAATCAAAGTTGAATAAAGCATTTTTAACTTCCACTTAATATAAACATGATGTTTAGCCTCTACTCAAACCCAGACCTTTTCTCCTTCTTAAAAGCCTTTATAGACTACTCTCATTAACCTTATCCATAAATATTTAACATGTGGGTGTCTCAGAAGACTGTGTCCTGTTGTACTTGTGGATACAGGCTTTTAAGGCATTGCTGCACAAACTGAGATTTGTCTTATTAGAATGTCACTCCATAGGGGACTGGACTCCTTCCTTTTTTGTGTGCGTCTACACCAAAAATTATCTTAATGAGGAAGGAGGGGGAATGGAAAAAGAAAAAAGGCAGTTGAGTATGATACTCCAGGTTTTTGACATCTTTTATTGCTTTTCTGCTCCCTAGACAGATAAAGATCAACTTTCTTATGATTCTTCTCCTTCCATGCTTTCCAAGGTTGGAGTCTGTCAAGGAACAGAGGAAGTTGGAGTTTCAAGATGGGGGTACAGGTTAGTTAGAATAGTCTTCTGGTTCCTCCCCCACTATCCCAACTCTAGCTTTATTATTATTTTTTAAATCAAGACTGAGAAGTTGGTTTATAGATTTGGAGACTAATTTCCTCTGCAGAAAAACTTCTTGAATGAAAGTGTTTGTTCAAACAATTTTGTCCCGTCCTGATTCAGAGATTGTTCCTATTGCCACTTTCCAAATAAAACATACAGCAATGAGAAGGAAGATGACTCAGTAAAAACCTTCTTGTCCTTATCCCTCCATTGGTAATGATGGGGGAGGTTCCCACCCTTATTAAGAGGAGTCTGTATGAATGAATATGTAGGTAAAGTAAGTCCTTTCAGAACCTTGAAATGTATTCTAAATATATTGCAAAACACTGCCAAAGCAAAATAGTCTCATGGCTACAGAATATTACAGTTCCCATGTACTGGACAAAAATGTTTCCTTGAACAAAGTGGGTTGTTTTTATACAGATATCTAGGCATGGACAAAAAACATTGCCATCTAAGGGTGTCTGAATTCATTTTTACTTCTTTGCATTCTCACATCATTTTCCCAGTTACCTCCACTAGAGCCATTAGCATACCTGTGTTGAATTATGATCACTCATGTAGGTCTGTCTTACCCACATAATATTAGGGGCTAGAATACTGTCTGCTTACTCCTATAGTCTCAGTGGCTGCTAGTCCAGTTTAATTTATGCACAGTAGATGCTTGTCAAAGTTTACTAAACTGAAGCAATAACTTCTGCAATAATACTGTGGCTGGTTAGCTCAGGTGGGCAGCATAGTCTGCTCCTGATGCCAAATAATCAGATTTGCTATTCCAGCCATGTTGCTTCTGAAGCACAGATGTTCCCTTCACTCATAAATTTATTCATGCATTCAATAAAATAAGTGTAGAATCAAGAAGCAATAGCTCTGATCCAACATTGCATACTTTTATCATTCATTTGGGTTTTTTACTCTTTTCTTTAATTTTTAAAGTTAAAATTATTTTTATTTATAGGAATATTACACTCTAATGGTAGAATATTTAGAAAATATAGAAATGTATAAAGAAAATAAAGATTAAAGGAATCCTACCTATAAATACTTTTGTTTGTTTATATTTTCTTTAAGTCTCTTGATATGCACATGCCATATATAATTTTGCACCCTGCTCTTTTTACTTAATGTGTTATCATAAACATTTTTACATGTCATTACAAATCTTATAAATATCATGTTTAATGAAGACCATTGGATGTTTGTACCGTAATTTACTAGCATTTCCCTATTAGTGTACATTGAGATTATTTATAACCTTTGTCTATTTTAAATAATGCTGTCTTGAAAAACTTTGTGCTTAAAACTTTATTTATATTTTGCTTAATTTCCTAAGGATGGTTTCTTAGAAGTAGAATTGCTGAATCAGGTTACCTGAATATTTTTAGGGCTCTTGATACATAATTTCCAAAATGCTTCTCAAAATGTTTGTACCAGTTTTATTGCTGCTAACTAGATTGTATTCTAAAACTCCCATAATACTTAAGGGTTTTAAAAAATCATATTAAACATTTATTGTGGAATTATACAGTGCAGTTTCATATGCAGGAACTCTGTCCTGAATCCTTCAAATAAGGGTCCTGTCCTGGAGACTTTTATAGTTAGCTATTTAGTAAATAATTAATCCATCAATTATTTTTCATACATTGTATTGAATTTAAAAGGAAGGAATTCCCTATATTGTGTAAAAGTTCATAAAATACTTAAGATTTAAAAGAAAAGTACTCTTCTAGTGAAGCTGTTTGGTACACTGTACAGTATCATACACAGTGCAGGCCTATTTGTTTCTTCCCCTTAAATCATTACGGAGATGCCATTAGCCCCCAAAATTAAAAGCCTAGAAAAAAATTCTCTCCTTAATATCATTCCACTTTGAGATCCTTGGAAGAACAATCCATTCACACAAGTAATGGTTTTTATTTATTCTTGTTATGATCCATTGAAGTGTTGAAACTTTCCCTCAGGGCATGAGAAAAGGCCTAGAATTTTTTTAATCTCCACATTTTGCCAAGGTGGTTAAATCCATTAAACATGAATAGCCAATTCTAAACATTGTCACTGGAGATTTATTCAAGTTCCTTTCAGGAAAACTTCGGTGTCATCATCTCTAAGATGAAGTTGATGGACAAGATGAATGTGTAAGTTCCTCCCAATTTAATAAAATTCTAGGTTTTGGATCACTCTTCTGAAGAAGATGTTTATGGAGATTTCATATTTGAGATTTAGACATATGATATCTGAAGGACAGTGCAGTTCAAATCTGGAAAAAACTTGCTTTAACTGGCATCTTGACTATCATGAACAGTAGCATCTGGGCTCTGTGCTAGGGACCGAGTATTCAAAGAGATAGAAGAACTGGACTGTTTTCTCTAAAGTTGGGAAGGTTGATTTATTTCTCCAGTCTGGTTGGAGATGGAAGACATCAGTGCAAAAGATAAATGGCAATATAAGACATTAGGAGGTCAGTGGTGTTTTGAATAGGACTGCAAAATCTATAACATTTATTTCTATGCACAGCAAAGAGGCAGATGAGGGCACACATAGGAAGGAGCTCAGTGTCAATGGCATTATCAAGACTGTTGAATATTAGTCTTATTAGTCTTATTGGGTAAAAATAAGCCTTTGATACTCAAAGTGTCAGTTGGATAAAAGAGCATACTCTGGATACATAGTTAAAGAATAGTCTGTATCATCTGACAGGTTCAAATAGTGTGTATATGGACAGCTTCATGAAAGTATTCTCTTAAAGCTTGAAAGAGAATCGACTCTGAACAGTTAAAGAAAGTGCTGTTTCATATATGAACCCTGGCAGTTGTTGAGGTGTAGCAGGGCAAAATTACTAGATTCATAGTAGGATGATAAAAACATAGGGTACTCTAAAGGGAAATGAGGAAACTGTGAGTTTCCAGTTCTTTCTCTGTGAACAATATCTCTAAGGTCATCCCTTCACATTCCTTTTCTCAGCCCCCCTCTTCACCCAATACTCTTTGTCCCTTTGGTGGTACCATTGGAGACAGAGCACTTGCTTAGAAAGACCAAGGTCTCATCCCAAAAGATAAAATTTCATTTTAAAACTCTAAGCAAAAGGCCTCACACTTAGTAAGTGCCTAATATTGATGTAATTTGGGGAAGGAAAACACAAGGAAGGTCATTTATCATGGCTTAAACTCAAAACACAACAAAACATGACAAAATTGCCTATCAAAAATAAACATTAGGGGGCGCCTGGGTGGCTCAGTCAGTTAAGCATCAGACCAGCTCAGGTCATGATCTCATGGTTCATGTCTTCTAGCCCTGTATCCAGAGCCTGGAGCCTGCTTCCGATTCTGTGCCTCAGCTCTCTCTCTGCTTCTACTACGCTCATGCTGTGTCTCTCTCTCTCAAAAATAAACAAATGTTAAGTTTTTTTTAAATAAATGAACATTAGTAAAAGTATCTACAAGAACTTAAAGTCTGGTATTTAAAGAGTTTGGTTTCAGATGGAAAATGATCTGCCTTCTCTTGAGGTTATGAAAATTCCATTAGCTAAAGGAACCAGCTTTCCTCCTTCCTCATGTGTCTCTTCCTTGTCTCCCAGAGAACACCTCTATGAACATGATTTGAGAGAAAATCCCAACCTTCACACTCCAATAGAAACAGTTTGAGTAGGCTAGGAGCAGGGCCACTTTAGAGTCTTAGTGACCACTGCACAAGTGGACTTTTCACTGGATGACTTTAAATAGATCCCAGAAGGATTTGATTTGAGTGTAACTGGTGGCACAGCATAAAGTTCACATGTGATGACTTGGTTCAGGTGTCAGTGCCAACTTCACTGGCTGCATCGTGGATCTGGTAACAGGGATGGATTCATGCTAAAAGTTTGACAGCTGTGGCGCCAGAAGATAAACAAAACTACAAGATCCTTTATGAAAGTTGGTCTTGTTGGAAAAACAGGAGAAGAACATGTGGCTAGCCAAGATCTTTCAAGATCAGGCAGGTACTGACAATGGCTTCATTTTGGATGTTCATGCCCTCTGAAATAGCAGTCAGGTGCAATCACAGCAGCAGAATGGGCCAGCCAACCCTGGCTGTATGCTTGGTTTTTGGGTGCCTTTCAGGGATAGCTCTTCAGAAGGCTGATGGCTCATCAGCAAGGCAGCACACTCATGAGAAACCTATGCCAGTGAGGAGAGTGAGATCCATTCGTGGTCTACTCTTTGAGAGAGGGGAGTGTTGGCAGTGAACTAGATTGAGAAATATGTTTGCTAATAGGAGGAAATTTGTTAAAGTAAGACTCATCCAGTGTTGGCACAGGGTACCAAAAAAGGCTGTTCTGGGTCAACCTAAGAAAGGTTTAAATTGGACAGAATTTCATAAAGAAAAGATTTAAGTATTTGAGGCTTAAGGAAAAAGCTTTCTTTTCTTCCAGAAAAATCTGTGTAGCTATTGCTTTTTCAATTTTGTGAAGTTATTAATTTCACATTTACACATGAGTATTTTGGTCTTCTTTTTTCTTTTGTTGCTATCATGCTGTAAAGAAGACTAATTATATGTGTGTGTTGGCATCATAACTATCTTTTCCTGATTAGTTTGAGATGTCCAGAATTTTAAAACCGTTATTTTTTTTCTCTAGATTTGAGTATATGGAAATAGAAGGGCTCCAATTTCTGAAAGCTTGGATTCTTGGGTTTTCTTGACTGTAGTTGATCAACTTCATATGTATAATAGCTAATGAAGTCAAGGTCACCTGGTTAGAACCACCTCTTCCTGACATCTCAGTGTCCAGTTCAGTGGTCCATGACCTGACTGTGTGTGGAGGGAAAATCATGAGCACAGAAGGGCCAGACTGGACTGACGTGTGGAGCATCTTAGGCAAGCCTGCACTTAGCTTCCTTGTCCACACTGCCCCTGCCACCCCACCCTTGGGCAGCCTCTTGTCTATTTTCAGCCAGTTTATAGGCTCTTTTCTTACTGACTTTGTAAAGAGGAGTCAGAAGAGGAACCAGGAGCCAGAGCTCAAGTTCCAGCATTGACACTAGTTTGATTATATGACTCTGAGCAAATCAGTTTTTGACTTGGAGTCTTATTTCTCCTGTCTGTGAAACCAGAAGATGTAACTCTCTACTTTCTAAGGAGCTTCACTTGCAAAATTTCTCTGATCTAATGCTTCCAAATTTGTCTGTGTTCATTGAGTGTAGCCTGCTTCTTCCTGTCCCTCTCCCTATTGTAGAACTGACTTAACTTCAAAGATGGGGTTTTGGAGGCAGGAAAGGAAAAAGTGGGCAGCCGGTGAGGTCTGCGAGAGATGACTGGACATTTAGATGTAAAATTGGTTAGAATTTCCACCATCACACAGTTTAAAGGCTGGCAGTGCTGCTCTACCCTTTCACATCCATGCTGTATGTTTCCATTTGTGACTTCTCCCCTTATAAGCTGTCCTCAATGCTCATTCTAATTTGATTCCACATGGATTAAAAAATGTTGATAAAAGGCCAAGTTCACAGCAGGATTTTACTCAGCCCTTGAACCCTTCTCAAGATTGACACATATTTCTGCTTAAGCATGTTGATTAATGTAAGATGTATTATGCATAATTCTATTTTCAGGGGTGTACAGTCAAGTTGGGGAGATAAGATAGATACATATGTGTTAGTTTTACCTTCAGTTAGTTATCTTTTCAAACCTTCAAGTTTCAAAAAAATTATGAATCAGTAAGTCTAGTTTTTTCAGGTTGATTAAAAAAATCCACAGCAATCTTGGGGAGAAGGCTGATCTTCCTAGGTGAATTTATTCCTTACTATGGTTTGGAAGAAATTAGTAAGGGCTGTTGGGAGTTGTAAAGGTGATATTGATGCTAACTTCCAGCTCTTCTGCTTTTCTTCTGGAGGAAACAAATTCCTTCATTCATCAGACATTAGAGTGTACTCTATGCCCAGCACTTACAAATTTTTTTTAAATGTTCATTTATTTTTGAGGAGAGAGAGCACAAGCAGGGGAGGGGCAGAGAAGAGAGAGACACAGAATCCAATACAGGCTCAAGGCTCTGAGCTGTCAGCCAGAGCCCGATGCGGGGCTTGAACTCAAACTGCTAGATCTTGACCTGAGCCAAAGTCAGACACTCAACTGAGTGAGCCACCCAGGTGCCCCTATGACCAACACTTTTTAAATCCTGAGATATAAAATCTTTAGAGCCAGACACAGACAAAGTTTAAATTTGGTTGTTTTCAAGATTTATGTGAACTTGGGCTAGTTACTCATCTTCTTAAGCCTTAGGTTTCTCCTCTTCAAAGAGGGACACCAGTGCTTCCGTTAAATGTGAATATTAAATATAATAAATTATATGTACATCTGGATATATATGCCTGGTACTTGGAAGGCTTTCAGTAAAGGGTAGCTATTATTTAAAAAATACTATCCCTGGTTCCCAGGGATCCTAAGTGTAATGGTGGAGATAGACACACAAAGGTATAATCTCATGGAAATCCTAGCCTGTTGTCAGTGGCACCTCACTGGTCATGCTTGGTGCCAGGTGAACATTGGTCCTTCTTGCTTTTCTGTATCTTTAATGTCAGGAGTTGCCTCAATTGTTGTTTACTGCCTGTAGACATTTGTGACAGGCTGGCCAAGGTCCAGAGCAGGGTGTGGTAGAACTTTCATCATCTTGTATAACTGCCAGTAGGGAGAAGAAAAGGAGAAGAATTTTTTTTTTTTTTTTTTTTTTTTTTTTTTTTTTTGCCTCAGTGTGTAATTCTTTCTAATGCACTTATTTAAAGTGGCTATTTCAGGACACTTGCTTTCTTCCAGGAATTCACAAACTCAGTTGATGGGCAAGATAAGAGAAAGTGGCACTTTCTTTTCCCAATGATTTTCCCCAGCACTTTGCTGGACCTACTGGTTTTTCTGCTGGTGCAGACCTCCCTCTGCCGAGGAGTACAATGACAGTCCCATATTAGGGAGGATGGACCTGACATGACCTATCGAGTTTTAGGCTAAGTTCTTTACATGCATCATTTACTCTATTATACTATTGTAATCCCTGCTTTACAGAAAAGGAGACTGAGGCCTAGAGAGAAAATAATGTGTCTATGGTCACATAATTTAGATTTGGGAATTCAGGATTTAACTGTGGGCCTACTTCAGTGAATTCTCACTGCTGGACTTAGTTAGAAAAGCTTAGAAAACTCATATACACATGCATAAATACCTGTCTACTTTCATATGCTTAATCCCAGTCCCAGAGATTCTGATTTAACTGTTAGCTCAGGTATGGTTACTGGTATCAGCATGTTAGGCAAAACTTCTTGTATGATCCTAAAGTTCAGCTGGGATAAGAACTTTGTCTCAACTCTCAAGTCATTCTACACCACCTTTCTACCCAAATGGTATATTTTTCTCTTATTGAAGTGTCAAGAAGTATGTCCTAAATCACATTTTAAAAACAAAGTTTTTGGACAGGTTTGAACTTTGGGGAAATTTTAATCACTTCCTTACTCCTTTCAGTGAGCAAACATTTTTATGCTTCTGTGGTCCATCAAGCTCAGAGGGAATAGTTGTTATTACAAATTCTAAGGGAAGAAAGAGAAGAGATCTTCCTGGCCTCTCACTTTTCTGAATCTCAGTCAGTCAGAAATGTTCCCTGACTGCCCATCACTTCTGGAGGAGATTTTGGCTGACGGTCAGCCTTTTCTTATCCACCCTGCTTGGTGATTTTTTCTTGGGTCCCTGAAGTTTGGTTAATTTCTGTGCTCCACTTAGTTACCACAGGGAATAATGCATGGGCCTTGGAGGATAAGAGCTACAACCTGTGTCCCTATGATCATTTGACTTAGTGTAACATTCCTTTGGAAACAGGTCCAGACATTGCTACAGTTCCATATAGTAATTGCCACTCTGCTTCCACAAATACTGTAGAACTCAATAATCCCCTGTCAAAAACTCCCTGTCAGGGCAATCAGGCCCTGGCTCTTAACATCTGGCTCTTAATGTGCATGAGGGCAGGCTATGCTGGTTATTTATGTCCTTTGACATGTCTAACTATGTTTTTTTTTCTTCTGCATTTAAAAGGAGGATTTTGGAAAAACCAAGTGTTTTTGCTCCAAGACAGTATTTCCAAATCCGTGGGAGATTATTAAGTAAATCACACTGTTTGGGATTAGAGGTAATTTTCATCTGAGTTGGTAAGTTACTATGGGCACCAATTTATCTATTAGGAAATCTCTTGGAATTGAAAAAAAGTATAGTATTTTATTTTTGTTTATTTATTTTTAATTTATTTTTAATGTTTATTTATTTTTGAGAAAGAGAGAGAGAGAGAGAAACAGAGGGTGAGTGAGGGGAGGAGCAGAGAGACAAGGAGACACAGAATCCGAAGCAGGCACTAGGCTCTGAACTGTCAGCACAGAGCCTGGTGTGGGGCTCCAACCCACGAATTGCGAAATCATGACCTGAGCCGAATCAGGTGCTTAACCGACTGAGTCACCCAGGCACCCCTATTTTTGTTTTTTTAAGAAGTGCTCTAAGGATAACAAGAAAGTATTAACCATTTTTTTGTCACTAGAGAAAAAAATGAGGAAATATTGGAGATATTTATTTTCATTTCATATTCTTCAATAATAATAATAAACTGCAACAATATTGAAAGTAGTATTAATTACTTTTTTGGTGCTTGATTGTGTATACTATTTATCTCATTGCATTTGTCATTTAACTATTCACAGTAACATATATCATAAGTACTATTGTGCCAGTTGTGATGCATTCAACTATAACATAAGACTAGCTTAAACAACAAAGAAATTTGTTATTTTATGTTACAAGAATTTTATTGTAGAATACCTGTAGGGTGATAAATAGAGAGACATCAGGATCTGATATTTCTGTCTTTTTGCTCTGTCATTGTTAACATGGCAGGTGATCCTCAAGCAAGCTCCCCTCATGGTCCTGAGATGGTTGCTACATCAGATCTACACATGGCAAAAACTGGTTTCTTCCCTAATGGGAAGAATGGGTCTCTTGTTATAAAGCTTTCCCTGCAGCCCCTCACTTCCCAAGATAGTACACATAGTTACTTTACATGCACATGCCTAAACCAACCATCCATTGCATGGAGAAAGGGACCACCATGGTTGACTTCCAGGCTAGTCAAGCTTCATTGCTTCCCTGAAGCATATGGAGGAAGAAGGTAGAAAACTGAAAAAAAAGTCATTTAGTGTTATGAGAGCAGTTTTGAGCCAAAGGAAAAACATTTTCAAACCTGCACCTGGACAGGGCTATTGACTGAGAGTATTTATAAGGAATTTGCATGGATACATATCAGAATTGCCTCAGGCCCCATTAAGGACATAGGTAGGGAATTGTCCCCCTTTTCTCAGAGTTCTGTTACAGATAATGAAGGGATGGGTTAGATTACCAATTGTCTGCTCTACTGTTATTATCCACATGTTTACAGATGAGGAAACAGGGTAAAAGAGGTTTGGTAAATTCCTCTAAGGACACGTGGTGAATACATAGTAGAGCTGAGCCTTAAAATTAGATGCTTACCCCAAAGCCTATCTATGCTTTAACCACTGTTAAAAAATAAAATTCAACTGAGTTAATTTTAAGGATCTTACTGGCTTTATTCAGTGATTCATGAATTGGGCAGGATCCAATCTGGCAGATAGAAAGGGGCTCTGAGAAGCTACACAAAAAGGAAGACTTTCATTGGTAGAAGGCAGCAGGAACAAGGAAGTTATATTAGGCACAAAATGGGTTGGTTATTGCAGAGTTACTTTCATTTGGAGTATGGTAGGGGTCTGTCAGTCGGATTACTTAATTAGTGCTGATCAGGGGATTGCTGATTGACTGGTTTAAGATTCCATGAACAGTGGAAACTGTTTAAGTCTCTGCTTGGTGATTTAGCATAAACATAGGGATTTAGTATAAGGGACTCCATTTTGGGTCTGTTGTCTTGTTTTTAACACTGCTATGTTATTATGCCTTCATTTATCATTTATTACCTCTCTTTCAACATGTGTTGCCTTATTAATAATTAAAAAGATTTTTTTAAGTTGTGCTTATAAGTTAGTTGTAGTTAATTATAACCACAGCTCCTCTAGTCTGGGAACTTGGGAAAACCATTTAAGCTTTTTAGACTTAGTTTCCCATATTGTTAAAATGCAAGTGCTCAGCTGGATGAGAGCTAACATCTTCAGTAGCCTTAAATTCTCTAAGTATATGGTTCTCCTATGAAAGTCATTGAGAGTAGAGATTAAAAAAAAAAAAAGCTTCACTTGTACAAATAATGCCCATGAAAAAAACCAGTAGAATTTTTAGAAACAAATGTCACTTTTTCTGTAAAATGCACCTGCTTATTTGCTGCCAGTGCAGATGGTAGTATGTAACCCTTTACCACTGGGGGTTTAGCCCTGATATCCTAGGTGGTTTTTCTTCCCTCTATTCTTTATCACTGTACTATCTCTTCCAAGGATTCAGCTCTTCAGGCGCGAATATGCCAGAAAAGCCCATCTGCTGGTGGCTATGAACCGACAGCTGCTCCACAGTACGTAACAGAAACCTCAGTTTCCACACTGTGTAAGGAAGGGAAGACAGCCCAAGTGAGCAGACAAGGGTACTTGTATCTAGGAAATCTGGCCTCTCAAGCAAATGTATACTGCTTGCCCTGCCTGCGACTTCCAGCTGATACCAGCTTTCCCAAACTGACTTCTAGGGACTTGGAGTAAGATGAGAGTCAAGACAACTTGCCCACCTGGCATTAATGGGTAGAGTAATGGACACAGAAAGTAGGAGTGAAAAAGAAAGAGGGTTGAGATATGTGCATGTGCGTGTTTTATTTTTTTCTCTTTTCTAGAAAATGAGGAATATTTATGTAAGAGGAGACAAAGATGTTACAGTTTTATTCAGACCGATATGAGAATTTGAAATTGAAATGGTGGGCATCACCAAAGCAATGGTAGCATTTGCTAACGAACTTTTGATGTTGAAATATCTACAGACTTTACCATTAAACAAACAATAGGGTTCAACCTCTTGCCTCAAAATGTGGAAAATCGGAGGCATGTTAATTGATAGCAGAGATGTTTTCAGAATTGCCATTAATCGCAGAGCTATATACACATTGCCTCTATGCCAAAATTAATCATAAAATTGAAGTTAATAGCAGTTAACAAGCAAGATTTAGTGTAAGTTTTATTGAATTTATTTGCCTCCCTCCTGTTAGAACCAATGGGAGTCAGAGACATATTTCAAAATTAAAGAAGAAAATCATCCATTCTGTTTATTCTGCCAATTATAATTGTGGAGGAAGAAACCCTGTGTATGGAAAGAATATTTTTAAAAATATATAAATGGTAGCACAATTTAAGGAGATGATTCTCTCACTGTCTCTGACAAAGAAGGGGTTGGGGATCCTTTGCTCTGGGCAACTGAGAAGGTTCTGGTTAAAGTGGATGAGAGTTGCAGGTAGGCTTCCCAACTGGTCCCCTGAGGTAAGCACAACTTCCATGAGATTGGTTTCACAGTAACTGAATTGATTCTTGAGTAGTTATTCCAGAAGACTACAGCAAGCATGTGCTTTTGGATTAAGTTATCCAGGTAGTGCTTTGATTTCCATTTTTCTTCCCTATACAAATTAAAGACAAAATGCTATAAGTGACCAAAGAAATAAGATATGTACCACATTGTCACCAAATCCTGTCTCAGATTTGTCCACTTTCCCATGGACTGGTCAAGACTTTGGATTCTGGCCCTCTTTCAAAGTCATGTCCCATGACACATGCAAAGTCTTCCTTCATTCAAACAAGGGTGGCCCTTCAAAGACTCTGAGAAGGCAGCTGGCATCCAGAAGGCCCTTTTGAATTGCAGAATTCCAGGCACTCACACCTCTTAATACAGCACCAAAGACAGCTTGGCTGCCTCATAGCCTCCGATGTGCTGGTACAGCTGTGAAGGAGCTAACTTTGGCAGCCATAGATCATGGACACTCTGTCTCAGTTTCTCTCAGAATAGCTTTTCATCAGGAGACTCTTAACATCTCTCAAAACAAATGCAGGAAGAAAGGAAGCAAACATAAATAGGTACTTTAAAGGAAGATATTATTTTGATTCTTTGGGTTTTAATATATAGCTACAGTGTGTGGAATTAATCATTTCTGGTTTATGAACAGTTTGATAGAGTAGAAATTTCAAGCAGTAGATTAGGAGTCAGAGCAATTTGGATTCTAGGTCTGGCCTTGTCTACAGCCTTTCTACGCTTAGTTTAGCTTCTTTGACCTTGGTTTCCTCATCTGTAAAATGAGAGCATTTGGCCAGATGATCTTTGACCTAATGATGCTATGAAAAGTGAATGTTGGAAGCACATGTTCACCTTCTCCAGTTACCAGCTGTGAGTGTGTGACTGGACCAAATGGCACTAACTGTCGAAACGCTTCAGGCTGAAGGGAAAGCATTCTGAAATGGGACAAGGGCACCTCATGTTGAAACCTGGAGCTGGTTAACTCTCCATGGCCCAGACCAACCTTTGCTTCTGCCTCCCACCCATACTTGTTTTAGCTGGACCAGGAGGCACTATCTAAAAGTAAAAATATCTGACTCAGTACCTACCATAAGTAGGTAGCCTTATGGAACAGCTATAAATCAGATGCTTGCCAAAAAATTTTAACATTATTTCTTATAACTGATCTAAAATTACTATCTAGCTTAAAGTCTCACAGATAATCCAGCCTCTTCAGTTTACATCTGTCTCCTTTGGGTAAATATTGGGTTGTGTCAGAGCTTAAACTCCCTATCAGGACAATATCTCTCTTCTCAAGGAAACCCCCTTTTAGCTTTCCTTCCCCCAAATGGCCTCTGGTAGAAGGAAGATTACTTTTCTTGAGCATGGCCCTTAGGAGATGGGTCCTTAGTTTGGGCAGTCCTTCAGGTCCTTTCTGACCCTTACTGAGATGTGATTTGTCCTTCCTAGTCACCTGGCAACTGCGTTGGTGTCTACCAGATGTGGTTCATTCCACCTGGACTTTTGAGACCTCATGTTAATATCTGTCTCTTTGTCATTAATTCTGGATTTGAGGGACTGGAATTTGTGACTTTATTTCTTTGAACTACAGGCTGTGATTTGTCTGCCAGTTTTCAGTACATGTTCCCCTTTGAGGCAATAGGAAATTTTGAATCTCCTACATGCCACCTAAGACTTGGGGAATCAGTGACACTCGGTTGGGTTCTTGCTCTCTGCCAAAATCTTCCTTGTTACAATTTCTGATCTACTTTAGCCTCCCTGACCCAGTCTCGTATTAGTATTCATCTGGTGAATCTGTCTTCTCCCAGACTTCTAAATAGGAAGACAGACCCAAGGCCCCTGCTACCCTGGCTCGTTGTGAGAGTGCAGTGATTGATCAGTGGTGACTGGCATAGATGGGGAAGACAGAAATGGTTCCCCCATTGCTCCGTATTTGCCATAACTTTTGTATTCATAACTCTGTAGTTCTTGTCTTTGAATTGACATGTTTCCCAAGCAAGGCTGGTAAATATCCATAGGACATGACCTTGGGCAATAGTTCTCAAACATTAACCTGTAAATAATCACCTGGAAGGCTTGTCAAAACACATTTCTGGGCCCTACCCTTGGTTTCTGATTATATAAGTCTAGATGGAGCCTAAGATTTTGTTATTTCTAACAAGTTCTCAGGTGATACTGATGCTTCTGGTCCTAGGACCATAGTGACCTAGAATCTTCACGTTTTGGTTCTATATACAAATTGTGGTAAAAATGTAATTTCTGTGATCAATTTTTCTGGTTGGAAACCTGAAGATATTTAGTTTTTAAATCTGAGAAAAGTTACTGGCATCTGAATAGAGAATAAGTGTTTAAAAACAATGGATAAGCCTTTGATTTATATTATTACATTAATTATTTTCCAATGTTTTCTTTTTCCTTGATGCATTTCCAGATAACTAACCTGACCAACCCTGCAGTGAACGTAATTATAATCAAGGTGTGATTTGGGGTCATCAAAAGGACTTTTTTTAGCTATGTGTGTGTCTAAAATACCTAGGTTACCTGTGAGCTCAGGTCTGAGCCCTTCCATGCTTGCTACAAGGGAGAGCAGATGCCAGCCTATATGTGGCATAGGCTTATCATATTAGTTTTTTCTTCTGTTGTTTCTTGTCTGTTATCTCCTATGCTTCCAACACAAATTTCTCTATTAAAAATTTTAAAATTAATAGCTTTATTTGCATACTATAAAACTCACCTATTTTAAGACATAATTCAATTATTTTTTATATGTTTACTAAGTTGTACAACTATTGCCACTATCTAATTTTGAAACATTTTTATCAGCCCCTAATAAACCTCATGCCCATGTACAGTTATTTCTCTTCTACTCTTTGTCCTAGGAAACTGCTAATTTACTTTCTGCCTCTATATATTTGCTTTTACTGGACATTTCATTTAAATGAAATCACATAATTTGGGAGGTTCATCCATTTTGTAGCATATGTTGATACTTTATCAAATGCTAACTTCTATCAAACCTTCCTTTAATGTGTGCATCTCTTTCTTTCAATTTCTGCTGTGTCTCTTCTAGTTTAGGTCCTGGTACTCCAAGTGTAGTCCCTGACCAGTCATATCAACATCACCTGGGAGATACTCAATGCAGACATTCAATCAGGATCTTCAGTTTTACAAGATCCCCAGAGGGGTTGAGTGTATGTTGCATTTTGAGAAGCTCTGCCCTAGAAAAGTTCTTCACTTACGTTGAAAGGCATTTGAGAGCAGCTTCCCACTATCTCCTTGCCTCCAGTCTCCCCACCAGAGCACCCAGGATGCAGCTGACTAGTTCTAAGATTAGTCATCAAACGAGAATCCTTGCCTGCGATGTTCCATTTCTTCTAAAATATAAGTTGCTTCCTCTTAACTGTTTTATGTGCCAAGTCCCTGTCACTTAACTGTGATACTCAAGGCTTTCTAAAGCAGCCTCTTTTTACTTGTAAAAGCTTCTCAACGCCAATGTTCCAAAAAAACCTTTCAGTTCTTGACTTGCCAGAGAATTATTGCTAGAGAATAAGAGTTATTTTTATGTCATTGACATTGGTTAGAAGACTCCTGGCCATATTGTAGGTATTCTGTAAATTCTTCAGGAATGAGTACAAGGCCAGAGGCAGAATTATAAAGTTTTACTAAAAGAGAAGAAGCAGTAGAGCTTGCATATGGAAACTGTTAAAGGAAAATTTATAATAAAAATATAACTACCAGTACTAACTATATTGATATTTATTCAGTACTATATGAGATCTTTTATGTATGTTGTACAATTTTCAATAGAACTCTATGATGTGAGCACTATTATTTAGTGAGGCACTCATTCATTTCTATGGATGAGGAAAATGAGGCTCTAAGATGTTGTGTAACTTATCTAAGACACATAGCTAGTTAAATGCAGAGCTAAGATTGAAACCCAAGTTTCTGTGCCTGTCTATTATACTCTCTGTCCATATTGATAAAGGGGAGTCCCACCAACAGAGTACTGGGACATGATGGGGATAACTAAGGTCTTAGAGATCATAACTATTTTTCCAAGTCAGGAAGTGTTTCCACAGGCAATATTCCTGTTTTCATTGGAACACCGATGAGATTTAAAGTCACTCATGAATTTCCTCCCTTGCGTCAGAGAACATTCAAAGGGAACAACCCAGCGGATACAGATGGACTCCACCAGCTTCCTAGTCCAAGTTTTTCCTCATTCTTGTCGTGAGTGGCCTAGGTGGGCCAACTCCTCTCTCTAAATGTTATACCTTTATGAGGTGACCAGGACAACAAAAGAGAAACTCCTTTGGCATTCTAAGATAAGAGGTTTAGGTAGAAGGTATACTATCTCATCCAGTCAGCTCCCTCCCAGGTGTGATATGTAACTTGCTTCTATGGAGTATCAATGTTTTCAGTATCATCAGACTATACAAACTCTGAAAAAATGTTTATTTCTTTGTTCCGTGTCTATATAGTTACTGCTTAGCAATTCACACTTTTTTCTAATGGCTCCTAAGTCACCAGACCAAAAAATATTAAGACTTCCCATAACTCAAAACTTCAAATATGATTTCCACAAAGCTGCCCTCAGAATGAAGTAGAATGGGGGAATGTAGGAACTTGAGGCCAGGAGAGATGGCAAGGACAGCCCAGTTCAGAGGTCTCTAAGACTCCTAAAAAGATGGCCTTCTGTGGAGAAGCTAACCACCATAAGCTGAGGGTGGTGTATTAGAATTCTGTTATCATATGATAAATTACCATACATTTAGCAGCTTAAAACAATGTTCTTTATAGTAGCTCACAATTCCGTAGGTCAGAAGTCTGGTGTAGCATGAGTGAGTTCTCTTTTAGGGTATCAGAAGCTAAATGAGGATGTTGACTGGGCTGAGTTCTCTAGAGGCTCTGGGAAAAAGTCTGCTTCCAAATTCACTCTGGTTAGTCATAGGACTGAGCCTCCTGTTTTCTTGCTTGCAGGGTGGGGCTGGTCTCAGCTCCTAGAGGCCACCAGTATTCCTTGCCGTGTGGTCCCCTCCATCTTTAAGCCATCACTGATGTGTTGAATCTTTCTGGTACTTCAGGTTTCTGTCTTCCTCTTTGGGCATCAGCCAGAACACAAACTCACTCTTGAAGAGCTCATATCATTAGAGGTCAGGCCCACCCAAATAATCTCCCTATATTGAGTTCAGTGGATTTGAAATCTTAAATACATCTCCAAAATTCCTTTACAGCAGTACTCAGATTAGCATTTTACTGAATAACTAGGAGAGTGTATATGTACACTGGGGCTGGGAATCTTGGGGGCCATCTTAGAATTTTGTGCACCATAGAAGTGATTAGAAGTGTTAGACTCCCATTTTTGTTTTAGTCAGAGTTGCCTCATTTTAATGGGTTTTCTATTCTGTGCCTTCATGTAAATTTTTCAGTGAATAAACAGTTAAATTGGGTTAAATAGTGATTTGGCTGCACCCTCTTCTTACTCTGGCCCATGACTTATACTAACTCCTTCATTTCACAGATGAGGACAGTGAAGCTCAGAGAGGTTATGGTGTGTCAGAGAGACCAAGTTGGTTAGTGGTGGGGTTGGGACTTCATGGTAAGCCTCTGACTTCTGGGCCAATGCTCTTTCCACTGAGCCCTCCTGCATTACCCTAGGAAAGCTACTTTCATCTTTTTTAATCATCAAACTACCCTGAATTTCACATTAACTTAGTCTTCTTTATGATCCCAGAAAGGTGAGTATTATTATTATTCCCTTAGCTTCTGTCTAATGAAAATCAGCATGAATACTTTTCTGTGAGTTATGGACATTATCAGGAGAGGTAATTAATTTCCTAAAGGGGATAGGTAATCACCCAATGCTTGCATGCTTCATAGCTCAGCCACAAGGTTCCTCTTCCTGCTCTGAGCCTTTTCTTGTGCACATTGAGTGCTCCTACATAGCTTAGGAAATGCCAGGAGCTGAGTTAGAGATATGATTTATAGGATAAGAAATGTAAGAGAACATTGTGTTCTGTGATCTTTTTCTGAATGTCAACCTGTGCCATACATTATGGGCAGTGGCAGTGCTAACAAGCAGTCATTGACATATCCCCACTGACCTTAATTCCCTAGGCATCAGTTACTCAGTGGTTCCACTAGTTAAAATGTACCGTTAACTCTGCTTCCCGAAGAAGAGATATGGTAGCTAACCTTGACAGGTAGCTTGAAAACATGAATCTTCCCAAAACTCTGGGTTCTCATATTCACACTCACTGTTGCTGTTTCCTGTTGTCAAAATACACAACTAAAAAATCGGGAAAACAGACAAAAGTAGTAACTATTGCTCTATGAAGTTTGGACAAAGCTATGACCATACCACAAATAGTGTCTCTCAAAGTTTTTGGATTACAACCCACAGTAGGAACTATATGGCATTAAATTCAGTATGCTGTATGCATGCATGTTTATGAATACATATGAATACACACAAATAAATTGGAAGGAAACAAAATTTTCATGAAGTAATGTTCTTACTACTGGTGTTTTTTATTCAAACTTTTTAAAAAAATTTTTTACTGTTTATTTACTTTTGAGAGAGAGACAGAGTGCGTGAGAACGAGCACAAGTTGGGGAGGGGCAGGGGAAAAGGAGACACAGAATCCAAAGTAGGCTCCAAGCACTAAGCTGTCAGCACAGAGCCTGATGTGGGGCTTGAAGCCATGAACCGTGAGATCATGACCTGAGCTGACATCAGATGCTTAACCAACTGAGCCACCCAGGCGCCCCAAAACTGTTTTTTCAATACTGATTAATGGATAGATTTAATGGTTGTAGCCTGGTCAGGACAAGGCCTCCTGGATCCTACTGGAGGCTTAGTAAGTCTGATTGCTAATCCACGTTATCCCCACAGTTAGAATTATACCTGGATCCTGAAGATCAAAGTTACCCCTGAGAAGGGAGAAAAGAATGCCAGGACTTGAGTTCCAAACCTCTGGTGTGCAATGTAGATGACATGACTTATCCTGACTTTATGTATCATTCATTTAATTATTGAACAAGTATCTAGTGAACATTACTATATTCAAGATTCATGGATATGATGAACTCAGTGATAACTCAGCTTTTTGAGAAACTGCTCTGAATTATACATTATCTTAACTAATCTTCCTTATGATCTCTAAAGGTGAGTATTTTTATTATTCCAATCATGCAGATGAAAAAAATAAGGCTTAGAAAGTTTTTGACCTACCCAAGATGATGTAGGGTTGGAGCCTGTTGATCGGAGAACAGAGTTTATGCTCCCTTCTATGATCTGAGCATTGAAAACAGAACATAGCATTTTGGCCATTGGCCCAAGTTTTAAAGTTTACATTCAGCCACCCTTTAAAATATTTTAGGGGGGCACGTGGGTGACTCAGTTGGTTAAGCGGCCAACTTCGGCTCAGGTCATGATTTCACAGTCTGTGGGTTCGAGCCCCGCGTCGGGCTCTGTGCTGACAGCTCAGAGCCTGGAGCCTGCTTCAGATTCTGTGTCTCTCTCTCTGCCCCTCTCCTGCTCATGCTCTGTCTCTCTCTCTCAAAATAAAATAAAGACATAAAAAATTAAAAAAATATATTTTAGGAAGGCCCATTCCATTGAAAATCTTGGAAGAAGAGCCTCTGTTCTTGCCCTCCACCCTTTGGCATTCCAGGGACTACCTGGTCAAGATTAATCAAAGGCCCTCATAAGGGCTATTGGAACTGGGTGGGGCATGGAGAGAAGGTGGTTTCAGGAACCATTCTTCCCTTCCCATTTCCCAGTGGCCCCAGCTGCTGCCTTCTGACCTCAGAGTCAGAGTGGGGAGTCAGAGAGGAAGTAGGTAAACTGACAGGAAGGGGATGAAAGGAACAGGGCACATATGGACAGAAAGCAGTAGGTCAAGTAGGCTGGGATTTTCTGGGAAGTTCTCACCTTCTTATTTCTGCCTCCTTCAGCCTACAATTTATACACACACACACACACACACACACACACACAAGTCTTAGAGACTTGAAATTAAGTTGATAGGGCATATCATAAAGGGCACAAGCAAATAGAAAGTTTCATAAAAAGATAAGCAGCACAAATTGGCTGTTGTTAATTGGATGGTGATTAAACACAACTAAAATATACATATATATTATATATATGTATGTATATATACATATATAATATACGTATATGTATATATACATACATACACATACATATATATTATATATAATATATACATATATACACATAATGTATATAATAGTATACATATACATGTATATATGTATGTGTATGTATATGTCTATATATATACATACATATATATTTTTTAGTTGTGTTTAATTGCCATCCAATTAACAACAGCTAGTTTGTGCTGCTTATCTTTTTATGGACCTTTCTATTTGCTTGTGCCCTTTATGATATGCCCTATCAACTTATCTTCAAGCCTCTAAAACTCAGCACACAGAAGGAAGAGTAGTCTGAATGAGAAAGACTGGGTTCTTTCTTGGGACTGTCATTTAAAGGTGGTTTGACTTTCTTTTTTTAGATTGTGTCCCCATCTATAAAGTGAAGATAATATTAATCACTTTCTGACCACACACAGTGTGTTGGATAATGATACAAAAGCAATTTTGCAAGGTATATATTAGTCTTTGAAGGAAGAAACCATTCTAATGATCTCTAGCTATAACTTGAGTGGCCTAAAGGTAGTTTATATACATATATATTTTTAATTCTGTTAGGGGCTGGTTGCTAAGATAAGATATCTGTTTTCAAGGAAAGCCTATGCATTACAGAAACCACAACTCTAATGTGAATTGACTAATTGAACCACTTACAGACATCTCTTATCAGCAAGTAGTACCAGAAAAAACAGTGGCTGGTTCTGCTGAAATCATGAACATTCCCTTTTGTCAACCATGCCAATGTAGCTGGAACACAGTGGATGAGAGGGGAGTGGCATGAACTGAGGTGGGAAATGTGGGCAGGAGTTTCATCTTTCAGGGCTTTGTGTAGATCATTGAAGGAAACTGGACACTGTCCAAGTGCAATGGGACACTAAGCACATAAAGCAAATAGGTGCTCTTTTTCTTGGTCAGAGTATGAGAGTGGAGGGCAGTTTGGAGGGAATGGGGCCTTTTCCTTTGAGAAGTTTTACCAGGTTGACAAAGATAATATATCAACCCTTGGGCCACCAGCTGCTTGATGATACTGACCTCACACTCTCTGGCCAACTCCTCTCCAGGGGGAATGTGGTATACAGGGGCAAGAAGAGGCCTGGGTGCAGTACTCACAGCCACTATATGAGGGTCTTTTCCTCTTACCCTCATAGCCCCTCAGATCTCTGTTCACTTACTTCCCACCCAAGGGGAGAAGAAAAGGACTGAGTGGAATTGAAGGAGGAAACCCAAAAGTTCTTCCAACAACTATTCATAGTTTTCAAGGCAAATGAAGTATCCTCGGTGGTAGTGAATAAACCCCCCCCCACACACACACACACAAGATGTCCACATCTTAATCCCTAGAACCTGTGAATATGTTCTCTTATCTGACAAAAGAGACTTTGGAGATGTGAATAAATTAAGGACTTTGATTGATAGAAAGAGATTATCCCAGATTATCTGAGTGACCCCTAAATGTAACCACAGGGGTCCTCGTAAGATGGAAGCAAGATGGTCAAAGGAGCAAGTAGGAGATGTCGAGGGCTGAAGCAGCAGGTTAGAGTGATGTAAAGAAGGAATGCGGGTGGTCTTTAGAAGCTAGAAAAGGCAGAGAAATGGATTCTCCTCTCCAGCTTCCAGAAGAAACAACTCTGTCGATACCTTGACTTTAACCCAGTGAAATTGATTTCAGACTTCTAGCTTCTAAAACTCTAAGGGAATAAATTTGTATTAAGTCACTAAATTTGTATAATTCATTCAGGCAGCCCCAAGAAACTAATATATCTCCTAGGCTTTTCCTCAAACTTTCCAAAAGCTAGCTCTTATACTCATTTATTCTTAGCAGGGCTCCAGTCTTTTGGGAACCAGATCATGGGTATTGAAGCCTCCCAGAACTGGCTCTAGTCTCAGCTCAGCCATTGTTTGCTTGAGTAGCCTTAGGTCAGTTATTGATCCTCACCTCATCTGTAGAGTAGGGAAGGTAATAACACCTACCTTGCCAGGCAGTTTATAGGCATAGAGGAAGTGTAGTAAGATACCTAACGTGGCCCTGACACATAACTGGCCTTTATACATGATACAGAGAAACACTCCCACCTTCATAATGCTCTCTTCTCAGAGAACATGAGCCTGTTTGTGGGAGGGAAAGTGACCCTAGCTTTTGTCCCTGAATCTGAGTGACTTCTTTGGTATTAGGAGTTGTGGCAGCTGGACCTGTCCAGAAAGAAACTTCCAGTTAAAAGGCTATTTGTGAAACAAAATAAAGTGAGACAAAAATTTTCTGAATGTCACCTGAAAAACTGACTTAAAGTAAGCTCAATGTCCAGGAACATGTCACCTGTCAGAAAAACAAGTACCATATAAGGAATTGCATTAACCAGACACGGCAGGCAGGCACCCAACACACCTTTTCCGCCATGTGACTCATCAGTAGGAGGGAGCTCAACCAGAAACAAGGGCAGATTGTTCTGTTCTACTTAGCCTAAGGCTCAGGAAGGAGATATACCCCTCTTTTCCCTCTCCCCATTTCTCCATGGACAATCTAGCTAATCCCTCCTAAAGCCAATCCAAACTTTTCCTCCCGCTTTCAAAATGGACCTTCCCCACAGGCCTGTTGTTTTTGTTTAGAAAATCTAATGCTATAATCTAGAATCTTGGAGTCAAGGATGTCCTTGGAGTCCATAGACTTACATAATGTTATACATAAGAAAATTGTGTCCTGTCGTGTGACTTGCCAAAAGATACATAGATGGGCAGTGACAGATCAAGCGCTAGCTCTGAGCTCTGCTAAATATTGCCTTTTGCTCAGGCCCTGCAGCATGTGAGCAGTGACTTTGGACCCTTTAGGCATCAATGCTAAAATGCAGTGGTAGTTAGTTGATCACATTAGCCAGTTGTCTCCTAGCAGAGAGCAGACCCAGAGAGCTGAATCTAGTTTTTGAGGCTGAGTATGGGTTTGAGAGAGGTGCATAGCTGCAAGGCACTGTGCCCAAGCCAACTTCTCCATTTTTCCTAAGTCTTACCCTGAGCCTGTTGAGTGGTTAAACTTCTTTTGTCCTTATTCTCAGGCCATTTTTCTATTTTATTCAGTAGTAAACCACTTGTATTCCAGAGCTTCAAAGGAAACAGGCATAGATTCTAGACTTTCCAAAATTTTCAGAAGAAAAAAGAACTCCAGGTGCCATGTAGTCTCACTGATTTACTACTCACAAGTGAGCAAATTGAGGCTTCAGAGAGGTTAAGTGACTTGTCTGCAGCAGTACTGTCCAGTAGGATCCTCAGCAATGTTGGAAACATTCTCTTTGCTCTGTCCATTATGGAAACCACTAGGCTCATGTGGGTATTGGGCACCTGAATGTGACTAGTGCTTCTGAGGAAGTAAATTTTTAATTTTATCTAACTTTAAATAATTTAGATTTAAATAATTTTATGTAGTTGGTGGCTGCCATATTGGACAATCTAGGTCTAGGGTCACGAACTGGAATGCAACACTAAGATGCTTTGATTTTAAATCTTTTTCTTTTTTCATTACCCCCATACTCTAGGGGGTACAGAACTCTAGGTTTAGGTAGGCTTTTTGTGTGAAGTAGGAGCCTTAAAATGCCAGGTCCCTGGACAAAGCTTCCAAGTGGGCTGTAGTGGCTGCAAGTGGATTGTCACTAATGGGGAAAAAAGATATATCTGTCTATTATTAGAATATATGGACTTCCCCAGGTGGGAGGTGAATAGAGAAGATCATTCATTCATTCTTTAAGGAAATATTGAATGTCCACTATGTGTCAGGTAAGTGCTAGCCACTTGGGACTACAATGGTTACTTAACATGTCCTTTGGTTAAGTTTCCTAAAGATGAATGGTAAAAAGAGCCACATGAGTTCAGAGGTGAGAGAACAAATTGTTGCTGGTGAAGTCTCCAGCTTCCTTTGGCAAACACTCCATGTCATGTTGCAGAAATACCTGCCTATACAACCTCACTGGGTCAGTACTGATGAAGCCTATGCTCACTCAGGCTTTATGTCTAACCTCTTTAGTAAACAGTGTGGTTTCTTCTAGATCTATACTGGCTTATGTCCATAAACTTTCATCCCAGGAAGATGTAGTAAAATCATGGTTGGGAGGATGATCACATGGGCTTTTTAGTTTTAGTTTAGTTTAATAGTAGAGGTCCAAACTCTATAGAGTATAAGCCACAACATCACTCTGACATCTGTATAATGTAAACTTGCTCCAACATTTCTTGTGTGACAAAAAGTTCTCTGTAGACTATTTTGAGGACAGTTATTGTTTCCAATTCATATTAAGGACGCTTAACATGCCTCTGTGTGTGTGTGTGTGTGTGTGTGTGAATGCACATGTGCATTAGGGGTGTGATGGTGGTTAAAACAAAGTTATTTTAGTGCTCATAAAATTCATAGCCTGAAAGAGACACAGGTATACAGATAACTAAAATTCACAGCAAAGTGGCATAAAAGGTAGCCGTGCTAGTCATGAGGAGGAGGGAGTCACTCTTGCTAGACAGAATCAGAAAAAAAAAATTGTTATTGACAAGGTAGCCTTGGAGGTGGCCCCTGAAATAGTCTGTCAGAGGAAGGTAGAGGAGGGAAATTCAGATGAAGAAAATGGGAGAAGCAAAGAATCAGAGGTGGGATAGTTCAGATAGGGAATAAGAAATAGAAATGGGAAGCTACACTATTTAATTAGTACAAGGACACTGCAGATAAGGCAGTCATAGCTAGTGAGAAAGGGAACTTGGTGCATAATTGTCAGCCTAAAGAGTTTGGACTTCACTGTAGTCAGTAGGGAGCCATTGAAAGTGTTTGAGCCTCAGAGTCATACAGAGAAGCTGAGTTCATGTTGATTAGTCCAGTGACAGAAGGATGAATCATGATGGGGAGAAGCTAATTCTGGGAATCAATTCAGTGGTGATTTCTGTAGTGCAGGGAATAGGTGATGTGGGTCCAAATGGGAGCAGTGGCAGAGATAAATGGGTATCTGTTTTGTAGCTCTTTATCTGATTGAATGAAAGGAGAGGGTTGGAGTCAGAAACGATGTTGAGATTCCAAGCCTAATGACCAAAAAGATGGAGATAGCATGAAGAGAAATAAGGAAGTCAGGGAAAAAGCTGGTTTATAGGAAAAGCTGACCACCCTGATAGAAATGTCCAGCACAACAGCATGGAGACATTGAGAGCTAGATGTCAGCCACTAGAGAGGTGTAGGATGGAGATGTAATTCTCAGAGCTAAAGAGGAGGTTTTTTTTTTTTTTCTTTTTAATGAATGAACCAAGTTCCTGAGTAGAGTTGGGGCTGAGAATAACTCTTAAGAAGTGGTGAAAAAGACAGATGAAGGGAGGGAGTTTTGGGGGAAGGGTAGAAAAACAAAACACCTTAGACCCAAGGGAGAAGAAGTGATAGAGTAGGCTAGTCAATAAGTTTATGTATTCAGCTCTTGTTGCTAGATCTTCTTTGATGAACAAGACAGATATGTTCCTTACCCTCATGGAGCTCAGCATCCACTGGAAAAAATGGATGAAGCAAGTAGACAAACTAATCAATAATTTCAAATAATACAAGTGATGAAAAAATAAGCTGGATGTTGTGATAGAAGATATTAAGAGTGAATGACATGTCCTTTTAAGGGGGTGGCTAGGGAAGACTTCTTTCACCTGGTGTCATTTCAGCTGAGATGAGCACTGAGAAGAACCTGGCCATGTTAGAAAGGGTGGGGTAAACTTCCCGGCAGAGGGAATAGCATTGCAGGCTGGAGGTGCTGGCAGATGGCTGTGGAGACTGGAGAGTGTGAGATAAAACCAGAAGGGTAGACAGGGGCCAGATGATATAGGCCCTGGGAATGAAATTTGGACTTTATTGTAAAAGCAAAAGTCAATAGCATGAAACTGAAAACAGGAAGAGTGCAGATAGAGAATAGATAATGGGAATCAGCCACAAGGATGGGATTGGTGATCTTCAATGGAGTAGAGAAGAGGATGGTAGCTAAAGTGAGTCTACAGTGTTCTGGGATTTGAAGCATCTGGAGACCCTATCTTAAAGAGGTTTGGTGGTAATAGGGAGCTCAGAAATGAGATATTCTCAGGATGTCAGTCAAGACCATACTCATCTCAGACTCTTAGGTAGTCATGCTGAGAGTCACAAACAAAGGCTTGTTTTTATCACTATAGCTGAAGTCATAAAGGAGAAATGGAACACCTGGCCACTGTTCAAAGCTATTCCTGAAGTCTGCAGGAAGGCATAGTAGACAGCCAGCATTCCTGTCGGATATGAAGACTAGAGCAGAAGTCACAAGCAAGGCCGGCCCAATTTCTGGTGGAGAGGCTGACCTTAGCAGCTTGTAGCTAATGGCAAGGCCCTCGGGCGTTAGAGATGGATTAAGAAAGCCCTGAGCCTGGTTAGCTATCTTAGGAACAGACTGTGCGATCCTGACTATCATTGCACATAGTGTGCTTGACTCATGGCTGTTGACAATTGCAGTGTAATTTTAATTATACTGGGCAGCATTTCATAATACCTCTGTCAACTGATATTTTGTAAAAGGCTATGAAGTTTTAATAGTTGGCTTCTTTAAGAGAGTTCTTAGCTTTTAAGCCCTAGCTGAAGAAACTGAGTTAGATCTGAGTTATAATTATAAGGGTAGAGAAGTGGCTGGGAATACTGTAAATGCCAAATTAAAGAAATAAAACCTCACCAACATACAAGACCTGTTTAGGGCAAAGCACTGAATCAACAAGGCCCATGCATGTAGTCCTGGGTCTTTATTTCCTTGGACGAAGAGTGGGAATCTGGTTTCTAGTTATGAAGGCCTCCTGAGGAGGAAGAATAACCAAAATTTGCCTTCCTTGCCTCTCCTTCAAGGCCCTGGTTGGGGTTCCAGGGTCTTTGAGTGGGAATCCATGGAGAAATCAGTGGCAAAGGGTGATGGGAGACTCAGCACTAGTGCATCCTCATCTACCTTGAACAGTGTTTATCAAGACACCTGTGCATCACCATTTTCATCTTGGAGCTTTTTAATAGCTTATGCCCTGGCCACACTGCTATACCAAAAACATGAATATCTTTACTGTGGGATCCATACTTCAAAATTAAAAACAACAAAAAATTTCTGTGATAGGCTGAATAATGAATGCCCTCCACCCCCAAAAGATGACCACTACTAATTCCTAGAACCTGTGAAATAGTTTATTTTATTTTATTTTAGTTTAGTTTAGTTTAGTTTGGTTTAGTTTAATTTAGTTTTTATTTAAATTCCAGTTAGTTAACATACAATGTAATGTTAGTTTCATATGTATAATATAGTGATTCAACGATTCGCTACATCACCTGGTGCTCATCACAAAAGTGCTCTCCTTAATCCCCATCCCCTATTTAACCCAGCCCCCCCCCCACCTTCCCCCTGGTAACTACCAGTTTGTTCTCTATAGTTAGTCTGTTTCTTGGTTTGCCTCTCTTTTTTTCACTTTGCTCATTTGTTTTGTTTCTTAAATTCCATATATAAGTGAAATCACACGGTATCTGTATTTCTCTGACTTATTTCACTTATCATAGTATTCTCTAGCTTCATCCATGTTGTTGCAAATGAAAAAAAAAGATTTCATTCTTTTTTATGGCCGCGTAATATTCCATTCTTTATCCATTCATCAGTTGGTGGACACTTGAGCTCTTTCCAGAATTTGACTATTGTAGATACTGCTAATATAAACATTAGGGTGAATATATCCCTTCGAAGTAATAATTTTGTATGCTTTGAGTAAATACCTAGTAGTGTAATTGCTGGATTGTAGGGTAGTTCTGTTTTTAACTTTCTGGGGAAACTTCATACTGTTTTCTACAGCGGCTGCACCAGTTGCATTCCCACCAAGACTGTTTAAGTGTTCTCCTTTCTCCACATCCTCACCAACACCTCTTGTTTCTTGTGCTGTTGATTTTAGCCATTCTGACAGGTGTGAGGTGATACCTCATTGTAGTTTTGATTTGTATTTCCCTGATGATCAATTATGTTGAACATCTTTTCATCTGTCTTTTGGTCATCTGGATGTCTTCTTTACAAAAATATCTATTCGTGTATTCTGTACATTTTTAAATTGGATTATTTGGTTTTTGGGTGTTGAGTTCTATAAGTTCTTTATATATTTGGATACTAACCCTTTATCAGTATGTCATTTGCAAATATTTTCTCCCATTGCGTATATGGCCTTTTATTGATTATTTACTTCACTATGCAGAAGATTTTTATTTTGATGAAGTCCCAATAGTTCTTTTTGCTTTTATTTCCCTTTCCTCAGGAGACATATCTGGAAAGAAGTTGCTATGGCCACTGTTAAAGGCATTACGACCTGTGTTCTCCTCTAGGATTTTTATGGTTTCATGTCTTACATTTATGTCTTTAATCCATTTTGAATTGATTTTTGCATATGGTATAAGAAAGTGGTCCTGTTTCATTGTTTTGCATGTGGGTGTCCAGTTTTCCCAATACCATTTGTAGAAGAGACTGTCTTTTTTCTATTGGATATTCTTTATTGCTTTGTCAAAAATCAGTTCACCATATAGTTGTGGGTTCCTTTCTGGATTTTCTATTCTGCTTTATATGTCTATTTTTGTACTAGTACCATACTGTTTTGATCATTTCAGCTTGAAGTCCAGAATTGTGATGCTCCAGCGTTGCTTTTCTTTTTCAAGTTTCCTTTGGTTATTCAGGGTCTTTTGTGGTTCCATACAAATATTTGGATTGTCTGTTCTAGCTCTGTGAAAAATGTTGGTATTTTGATAGGGATTGCATTAAATGTGTAGATGACTTTGGGTAATATAGACATTTTAACAATATTTTCTATTCCATGAGCATCGAATGTCTTTCCATTTGTGTGTGTCATCTTCAATTTCTTTCATCAGCGTTTTATAGTTTTCAGAGTACAGGTCTTTTACCTCTTTGATTAGGTTTATCCCTAGGTATCTTATGGTTTTTAGTGCAGCTGTAAATGGGATTGATTTCTTAAGTTTTCTTTTTACTATGTCATTATTGTTTAGAAATGCAACAGATTTCTGTGTGTTGATTTCGTATCCTGCAACTTTACTGAATCCGTGGATCAGTTCTAGCAAACTTTTTTGCGGAGTCTTTTGGGCTATCTATATAGAGTATCATGTCATCTGCAAATAGTGAAAGTTTTGCTTCTTCCTTGCTGATTTGGATGTCTTTTATTTCTTTTTGTTGTCTGATTGCTGTGTCTAGGACTTCCAGTACTATGTTACATAACAGTGGTGAGAGTGGACATCCCTGTCTTGTTCCTGAGCATAGAGGAAAAGCTCTCAGTTTTTCCTCATTGAGGATGATATTAGCTGTAGGTTTTTCATAGATGGCCTTTATTATGTTGAGGTATGTTCCATCTAAACCTACTTTGTTGGAAGGGTTTTGTTATGAATGGATGTTGCACCTCATCAATGCTTTTTCTGCATCAATTGACATGACCATATGGTTCTTATCCTTTTTTAAAAATTATTAATGTGGTGTATCATGTTGATTGATTTGTGAATAGTGAACTGCTTTTGAGACCCAGGAATAAATCCCATTTGATCATGGCGAATGGCTTTTTTTAAAGTATTGTTGGCTTCAATTTGCTAGTATTTTATTGAGAATTTTTGCATCCATGTTCATCAGGGATCCATGTTGTCTTTTAAGTGGAGTCTTCATCTCGTTTGGTATCAAAGTTACACCTCATAGAATGAGTTTGGAAGTTTTCCTTCCTTTGCTACTTTTAGCATAGTCTGAGATCGGTATGTGAATGTTATTTTATGTGGCAAAAGAGACTTTGCACATGTGATTGAGAATCTTTAGATAAGGAGATTATCCTGGATTATCAGACACAATCACAAAATTTCTTATAAGAGGGAATGTCAGAGGCAGAGGGAATGACAATTAAATCAGATTGAAAATGGAGGAAAGGGCCACAAGCTAAAGAAAGCAGGCAGCCTCTAGAGGCTGGAAAAGGCAAGGAAACATAATTTTCCCTAGAGCCTCCAGGTGGAACACAGCCCTGCAGATATTCATTTGACTGAGTGAAACTGATTTTGGACTTCTAATCTCCAGTAAGAGAATAAATTTGTGTTGTTGTAAGCCAGCAAGTTTGTGGTAATTTGTCGCAGCAGTCATGGAGACTAATACAATCTGTATAAGTGATGCTAATGATGAGCCAAAATGAAGAATCAGTAATGAAGAATCTTGGTGCTCAAATGGTGTCAAGGACCAGCAGCATCTGCATCACCAGGGACTTTATTAGAAATGCAGAGTCTCAGGTCCACCCCAGACCTGCTGCAGCAAAAGCTGCATTTTAACAAGATTCCCAGATGATTTGAATGCACACTCAAATTTGAGAAATGTCAAATTTTAAAACCATGTTTTTTTCCATCCTAGTTTTAGAATCCTCTGGGGAACTTAAAAAATACAGATCCCAGGGACACCTGGGTGGCTCAGTCAGTTAAGCGTCCAACTTCAGCTCAGGTCATGATCTTATGGTTTGTGAGTTCTAGTCCCGCGTCAGGCTCTGTGCTGCCAGCTCAAAGCCTGGAGACTGCTTTGGATTCTGTGTCTCCCTCTCTCTCTGCTCCTCCACTGCTTGTGCTCTGTCTTTCTCTCTCTAAAAAATAAATAAGCATAAAAAAAATTCAGATCCCAGGCAAGGGCATGCTGTTTTGAGAAGTGCCCAGGTGATTTGAATGTGGAGCCGGGTAAGAACTAATGATTTGGGCCAAAAAGTTTTCAGACTGAATGACCAGGAGGGGTTGTTAAAAATTGAGGACTCTTGAGCTCCATCCCAGAGTTTCTGATTAATAAGTCTGGATGGGGCCCAGGAGAATGCATTCTAGCAAGTGTCTAAGGGAACTCTAAAAATAGAAGTGACTGTTCAGAAGAATTTGGCAGCCTGGTGTCTGCCTGGACCCATGTGGCTCTTGTGTGATAGAAACTGCCTTTTCCCTCTGCCCCATCCAGCTTTTATTCATTTGCTTAAGTGTTCCTTTACCCACTCTAAGCAGAAAAGCTATACTGTGGGCCCTTGGGGAACTCTTCCTGAGGAGGTGGTTGGGTATCAGACAGGAAGTGCTCCTCCAGGAGGTAGGATCACTCTCAATTAGATTATTCATCTCAGGTCCTTAGAAATAGGGGTGGTAGCAGAGGAGCTGAACCAGGGATGCAACCAGGAGCAAGGAGGCAGCTGGAGATGGAGACTGTGTGAGCGTATCTTGCCTCGCCCAGCCCTATTAAGGCTTCTCGAGTCTGATATGCCAGTTCCCTTTGTGGCAGTATGCCCTAGTATGTGTCCCCTAAGCATTGCTCTCTCCATGCTTACCCACTCATTTTCTATCAAATATTATTTTATTTTTGACATGAGTTCTAAAGCCAATGAAAGGGTCAGCTTTAATGCTAGAAATGTTATGCATTATGGAAAAAATCCTTTAAATCACATTGCGCCCAAAGCCAACTTACTCTTATCTAGCAAGATAGCTTCACATTTGTTTTCTAAATACTTACTGTTTTGGTAATAACATTACTGTATTCGAACCCTAGTTCTGCCACCAGTTGAGTGTCTCTGGACAAATCACCTAACCTCCCTGAGGGATGGTTCTTCTTACTTCAAGGACTGGTGTGAAATTTGAGAGAGATAATGTACCCAAAGCACATAGACTGTTACCTCTGTAAATTTTAGATATTGTTATTAATGTCGATCACTTTATCTGGGGTTGAGATCCATTCAGATAAACCGGAGAAAGTTTCAGATCCTGGAGCAATTAGAAGTGGTTGAGGTGAAGGGAGAACTTCTCTCCCACGTTAATTTTTGAGAGGCTGAGTATGGAATCAGAAATTTTATCTGAAACTTGAAAATAAGCAAATGAGAATACCAGGGATTCTTTCAGAGCTGGGCTTGGCTTTCTATTTTTTGGGCTATTTTACAACTTTAGAGTAGATGCTAACTACCAGGTTTTTATCTGCTAGAGATATAAGTAATTCTGTCTAATAGAACAACTAACCTAAAATCTTACAGTTACTGGCTCTGTTGGACATTGACCAGTTTTTATCTTATCCATAAATCTCATCCTAACATTGCTTCTAAGTTCATAGCTTCTCAAATGCTTTTTTAACAATGTTAATTTGCTAAAATATTTAAAAACATTAATTTTGTATTTGCAAGACTCATGATTTTGCCTTTTTGAAAATTACAGGTTTGAAAGTATTTGCTTATATGCAGTTTGTTAAAAGCTTGGCCTCTTGGGAAAATCATTCCCAAGTTTTATGTTACAGGTCTGTTTTTACTGTTGGATCATGCACAGGGAAAAAAATAAAGGGGGATCCATAAAGATAGGAGTTATTTGTGCGTTGATTATAGTTATAATTTTATTTCTCACTCTGTTTTACTTCTGGAGTACTTTATTCATATTTTAAGAATATCACATATATCATAGCTGTATATTTATGTGTCTGCCTCCTCAACTAAATGCTGAGTTCTTTGAGAAAGGTAATTGTGTCCCACACATCTTTGTGTTCCCAGTACATAGCACAGAATTTGGCTCTAAGAAGCAAATAAACATCTAATTGAAATGAACAGACCTCTCTAGGTCCTTTCTACTCTAGAAGTAGTCATAGACCAGGAATGTGGACATCAGCTGGGAGCAGTTAGAATGCAAAATCTCAGGCCACCTTCTAGACCCAATTAATAAGAATCAGCATTTCAGTACGATCTCTAGGTGATTATGTGCACTGTTCCAAGCCATCGTCAGTTTTAGAGTGGCAGCTCTGCTATTAATGATGAATGAGATTCAGGCAAAGTAAGTTGAGATAACTGTCCCCAATTTCCAGCAGTTCAGTGATGAACACAAAATTGAAATCACTGCCTGAAGAGTATTATTTTTGAGATTAAGGTGGGGCAGTTTGTACTGTCAGGGTAGAATTCCAGTGTGACAGTAAAATCTGTGACTTCTGGATGGCAGAGTCATTAAGCTTGGTTTGGCAGGAAGGGTATTGAATTCTTTGAGAAAAAAATACTAGTGAAGACGTTTCTGCCCTTCTTAGTTCTAGCTTGGGCACTCAAGCCTTTATTGGAAAGGAGGGTCCAGCTCACTTTCTGTTGGCTTTAACCCCAAAGCAACTAGAAGCTCACGTTATCCCTTTGTGGAATCAGGATGGTTAATCATACAATTTAAATCTCTATTTGTCACATCCAGACCTTAAATTGTCAGGGGTATTTGTCCAAGAACCTTAATGAGAGAGCCAAAGACAAAGGTTAGAAAGACAGAGAGTTTGGGGAGAGACTTAAATACAAAATCTTTACAAGGAGAGGTAGTTGTTGGTTGGCTGAAATATAAGATACCTTTAAGATAAGAATCTAGAGTTCTTACAGGGCAAGGATCTTCAAAAATATTTGCAAAGAGATTTAACTTCAATTTCCTAGCAGAAAATAATGATTTTTCTTTTTGTCTGAGCCATGCTTCAGTTGTTCCTGACAAATTCACAAGCATAACTATAAAAGAATGAGGATTTTATTTACTCTTTAGACAAGGAGATTAAACAATTCAGCAACTTGATAGAATCAGCATAGTAGAGTCTCATAGCTAGAGGAAGCCCTCTGGATCATCTCATCCAGGGCATGCAGTCCAAATGCTTTCAGGAGCTGAGCAAGTGAAGCAAATGTGTAAAGGCAGTCAGCTGGCCCATGGTGGGGTGGTTTAAGCTGTGGGAACTTGAGAGTGAATGCTTAGAAAAGTCATTCACATTTCTAAAATAATGTTGGCCAAATAAAACACATCCGTGGACCTAAGTTGGTCTATTTATTTATATTTCATAAACCTGAAATCCAGAAAAGCTAAATTTTCTGCCTAAGATCACATAACTATAACTTAAGCATTAAGACAAATATTCTGTGACAACTTCTCATGTTTACTCATGGAGAGACATTCAGATTGTATTTGTATACACGACTCTGTGTGCATGTGTGTCAACCCAAACAGGTTCAATTCTAATAATTGGTTATTTGGAAAATACTTAGCTGCTAACAATAGAAAGCAAGCAAAAGCTCTAACTCACACAAAGTACTACAATGAGAGTAGAACTAAACCAGCAGTCTTTTCTATTCATCTGGCACACGTTTTTACAAGGCTATAAATAATTGTATTTATACATCTGGGATGTTTTTGAAATAGTAATAAAATCTATACGTTTTAAGAAAAAGGCTTCTGAGCTTAAAATTTAATTGGCCAATTACTTAGAAAAAGTATATTCTTCTGAGGAGGTGACAATTAGTAGCTGGAGCCATTATCATGGTCAGCTTGCTCTGCCCTAGTCAAGGCCAAAGTGCAATACCAGACGTGCCTCAAACTGGAGTCTAGAGAATGTACAAGCATCACTCTTTCCAGCTTCCTGGTTGGTTAAGTCTAGAGGCCCTCCTGTGCCAGCTCTCTCTAAGATACACACTGCTTTTCTCCGAGAAGGTAAAGAAAGGCAGCAGCAAAGCCGATCAGAGCCCTTTGGAGTTAGCCTCACACAGTCCACATTCATTTGTTAGACACACAGTTCTCTATTTAGCATTGTTTTGTGTATAGGCATATGGTTTTATTGCTTTCCTTGTGGCAGGTACTTTCTGTGCAGTTTTTTTTTTCCATTTAATCCTCACAACAAATCAAATATTAGTGCAGTTGACATCCCCATTTTATAGATGAGGATAATGAATTGTAAAGAGTTCAAGTAATTTGCTTATGTGTTTGATTTGGGATTTGAACACAGACCTGTCACCCTCCAGAGCCCAATATTTTAGGAATTATATTTTCTGCTCTAGACCAAGTACCCAAAGGCAAACTTGACTTCCATGTTTTCTCCTTGTCTGTGTGCTTGCCTCTATGCTTTCTATCAATGTGGCCCTTATCCATGAATGAATCAGAACAGCAGTCTTCAGCTAGGGCTTTGAACTCCAAATGTGGAAGGTGCCTTGGTTCTGGTTATGGAGGGGAGGTTAGGTGTATTTATTTACCAAGAACCCGGTGGTTTTTTTTTTTTTTAATCATTATATAAGGAGCTTCCCTGAAATGTTTTAGGGGACAGTAGAAATAGGTGTTTTTGCAGCACTAGTGTCTGAAAAGCAAGTTTTCAAAAAGCCAATCCCATTGTTCTGCTGACTTCTGTTACAAAATCAGAGACACATTGCCACAGGCTAGAACGGAAAAGGCCAGTCCTTGATTCATTGGGTTGAAAACATTTGGCATGAACTGACCAGACCTGGCCAGGCAGGGCATAGCTCAGAAAGTTACACAGTCCTCTCTTGACCCTGGAATCTCTGTTGCAATGAGAGCCCCCTTCCTTCTCTTTCCCTTTGCCTTGCCTTTCATCAAATTTATAAGGGTCTGTGATGATAGTAGCTGTTGGCACTTATTCCCATGAGTTCATCTGCACTAGAACAAGGGCTACAATATTACACTTTAATGTGGGTATAATTGTCCAGTGCAGGTGTATTCTATCAGGAAAGTTTAGATTCAAGACTTAATACCTTGTTTTATGAATTCTGTAATCTCAAACTCCTATATATCAAATTGGCCTCAAATATGTTGTTGAAACAAATGGAGAATTTTTAATAATGAGTTAGAATTTTTCATTTTGTTAATTGCATTCAAAGGCCATTTTCATCAGTGCAAATTTTTGGGGGATTAACTCTAAGCAAGTTTTCGGGTCCCAGCAATTCAACAGTAATCTAAATAGCAAGCGTCCAAAGATTTGGGGTATATTTTCCTTAGTCTGTTACATCCCCATAATTTCATTTGAACACTCCTACTCTTTCCACCATTTCACCTTCCAGGACAAACAATTACGCTTTTTTTTTAAGGTGGGGGTGGTAAAAATTTTGTCCTTGCCTGTTCTGCCTATAATGACAGTCATTATAATGAAGGGACTGTATAGAAGGCTGAATCTATCTTTTGTTCCAGAGGTCTGCAGAACAAAATTAGGAGGAATATTGTACAGTGTACAAGGTGCAGGTTTCAAAGCTGAGAGTCTCACCATTTACTCGTCTCTGGGCCTTGTGTCCGTATCTTAAAGTTAGGACAGTAGTGCCTGTTTATAGGAAGACTGTGTACATTAGAAACTGTTGGCACGCTGTAACTGCTCAGTGATTACTATCTTTTTTAGAAGTTAAGCAGATAATAGGAATAGATCTCAGAGTTGAGTTTAAGACAAAATATAGGGAGATGTATATTAATGGTTATATTTGAACTCCTCAGTGTATTTTTGTACCCTTCCCCTCTGATCATTGTTATGCTTCTAGGGCGAAGTGGGCCTGGTTCCTTTCTTCTCTTTCACCCTATTCATAAGAGATTCATATGGTGGGCTGGCTCAAGGCCATGCATGATGGTGAAATAAAAGGGCTGTAGGAAATTTCCTTTAAATGATGATGCATTATCAAATGCCAGAAGTACGTTCACACTCTCTAGTGCACACCAATAGACTGTCAGAGCAATGCATGTGACTGAGGATCCTTTTAGTATTCCATATACTTACTAAAAGCAGAAAGAAGTTTTTATTTCTCTTGCCAGTCTCTGGAGAGTCAGCATTCTGACACTTGAACCCTTTCCTAAATGCTTGATTCTGAGGGCCACAGAAAGCTGTGGGTCTGACCAGATGCAAGAGAACACCCTTCAAATACCAGAGCAGGAGCCATCCAGGGCTGCTGAGCATGGTCTTGCCTCATCACAGAGTTGGCATGACCTCTTATAGGAAGGACAGTGGTGGTTACCAAGACAGAGTGGGTGGGGTGTTGTAACCCAATGCCAAGAGTTTCTAAAACCCAAACAGTTGTCAAATAAGAATGACACGCACCACAAAATGCAGCTGCCTCACCTTCCACCCACATCTAGCGTTGGTACTATGTCACAGCAGAGCTCCCTGGCAGAAGCAGCCAGGAGCTGCTGTTTGCCTTGGGCACTTCAGGCACCAGAATACTGTTCTTTTCTTTCTTTTAGTGACTAGATGCTCCTCTGGGTGAACCACAACAACCGATTGAGATGAGTAAAACAAACTAAAATTAGGATAGGCATCTCTGCAGCTAAAGGCAATATAACCACAGCCCATGGAGGAAATGGAATAAAGAAGGAAATTTCTTTCTTGGTCTCACTATTGCATTTCCCAAAAAAATGACTGATGCTGTTTGGTTTATGTATTGGTGAACACACATCCAGTTAACTCCTTTTGTGCCTTTTTAGTCTCAAAAATATTTTGATTTGAATGATAATTTATACCTTATTTATGGGTAATAAAACATGGAGTATATCCTCTGTTGGTTGGTGGTGATATGGAAATCAGGTGAAAGTAGCCTGAACTTGGAATTAAGAGCTAAGACAACTGTTTAGGTTAATAGTAACCAAGTCAAAAGTATACCCAAAGGATGCAATAAGCTCACTTAGAGTGGTGTTAACATCTGCCTTGTCCAAGGAGGATCTAGTGTAATGGTAGAGATGGTGGATCTTCCAGTAGCAGAGTCCAGGTGGTCATTGGGTAAATTGGCAGCATTGGGCAGCATTGTGTTTTCAGGGGATCCCCTGAGTTTGGCATAGGACACTAGTAGTGGCTGGAGCTTGAGGGAATAGGATCTCCCTTGCAATGAAGAGTATTGACAGGAACCAGGCTGGGGTCAGAGCAAAGGAGTAAGGTACACTTCAAGTATGTAAAATGTGCAAACTCAACTGGTGTTACTTGTAGGAAAGGCTGCAGTTGAAAGGACATGGGAGTCCAGAGGGCTTAGTCCAAGAGGAGCCTGACGTGTTTATGCAGGCACTTTCCTATGTCACTGCATTTAATACTCACAGTAGTCTTGGAAAATGAATGTTATGTCCATAAAAGAGGCAAGACAGCCAAGGCTCAGAGAATTTACTTTATTTTATTTTGTTTTTGATTTTTTTTAATGTTTACTTATTTTTGAGGGTGGGGAGGGGCAGAGAGAGAGGGAGTGAGAGAATCCCTCGCAGGCTCCACTCTTTAAGCACAGAGCCTAACATGGGGCTTGAACTCACATAAGGCTCAGAGAATTTAAATGACCTGCCCAAGATTGTGGAGTCAGGAAGTGGCTTTCTATGCTGATCAATCTGGATATAAAGTCTGTGTTTTTTTCTCTACACTTTGCCACTTGAAAGATGAATAGTTGTTCAGGCCAACAAGTTGGGGAAGGGCACAGATGCAAAGTAATCAGAGAGATCTTGCTGCCTTCTGGATGGGGCAAGTGATTGTGTATATCTATGATAGATAAAGCACGTGGGAGAGTGATGTGAGATTAGACTGGGAGGGCAGGCAGGGGGTAGGACATTAAGGGCCTTGGAAAGTGCACTGAAGAGTTTGGACTCTAACCTGTAGGAAATGGGAAGAAGCAGAAAAGTAACAGCATCCAAAATGTATTGGGTTTTTTTGTTGTTTTTTGGTGTGTGTGTGTGTGTGTGTTGTTGTTGTTGTTCTGTTTTTGTTTTGTTTTGTTTTGTTTTGTTTTTGAGAGAAAGCATGAGCAGGGGCAAGGGGCACAGGGAGAGTGAAAGAGAGAATCTCAAGCAGGCTCCACTCTCAGTGCAGAGCCCAATGTGGGGCTCAGTTCCATGACCCTGGTATCATGACCTGAGGTGAAATCAAGAGTTGGATGCTCAACCAACTGAGCCACCCAGGCATCCCTCCAAAAAGTATTTTAGAAGGATAATTTTAGCAGCAGGGTGGTGGCTGGATTCTCAAGTTAGAGTAGAGGTGAGTGAGAAAAGCAAACACCAGTTAGAGGCTGGTCTAGAGAATAAATCTTCCAAATGTGAGGACAGGATCATATCAGTCTCCTGTCTGAAATCCGTAGATTCCCTTGTACCTTCTGAATAATGTAAAAAGCTCCTTGGTAAATACCTTTCATGACAGCCCTTGCTACCTTTCCAGGAATCTCCCCACCCTTGTTCCCAGCTAACTCAGTACACATTATTACTTGAATACTTGCTGTTTTCTTTGCTATAGTGGCTTCCTCAAGCTTGGAAAACTTATTCTCAAGCTTTAATTTCCTATTCAAATGTTATCCCAAATGGGAAGGCTTCCCACATTACCTGGCAGGGTTTGACTCTTCCTCCTCCCACAACTCTATAAATATGCCTTTACTAAGATGGACTTCATCTAGTTTTATAATATCCCCCCTTCTTATATGTTTTTTGAGCTTCTTGAAGGCAGTGGTTATATCTGGTTCATCTTAGATTCCCATCATTTAGCTTGATATTTGGTATGTAAAACATGCTTCATAACCAGCACCCTCCTCCCAACATTTGTGGGACTGAGGGTGAAAGTATAATTAGAGCCCTTCAGCTCATATCCCACCTCTATTCTCCCTTAGCCTAGAACCGCAAGGAATTTTGCACATATGTGTATATGGACTGTCCAGCCCCCATATACAACCTCTGCCTACTCTTCTACTCCACTGTAGGCAGCTACGTCTTCACCATCTTAAAGCCTTCAGATATGTACTATAGTGATGCAATATATTCTGGGGAGGATGGATCTACAGAAGAATCCTTCATAGGCAGGCTTGGGTTGTTTGCACAGGTAATCTACAGTCTTTGGTACAGAAACATGGCCTAGAATTAGGGTATGTGGGCCCATTGTGGCAATGTCTCTTTGGCCCTATGTACTCCTTGCATGTGGTTAGAGATGTGACCAGAGAAAGAATAAAGCAGAGTCATTTAAAGTGTGGAGCCTAGGCAGTGAAGCTTCCGGATTGGTAGTATTCATCATTCTGTGAAATATGTGAGATAGTAAAGGTTTGAAATAGAATAGTAAAATGGGAGAAGTAGGAATGATTTTAAGAATTCACTGCTTAAGAAAAAGAAACCACTAATGAGCAGTGGGCAGCATGGGATAGAAAGAAGAGTGGAGGATAATCACAGTCTCTGTTGGTGGAAAGAATGGTATTGTGCTATTAGCTCAGAAAGGAAGAACATGTGTGAGAATGAGTTCATGTCACATGAGGTAAGAAATTCATGGAGAAACATACAATAGCTGGAAATATGGAGTTTAGAGCCCAAGACGGAGGTAGAGTTTAGAAATATGGATTTGGGAATCATCAGTTCATAGGTCATAGCTGGAACTGTGAGTATGGCCAGATTGCCACAGGAAAGAGTACAGACTGAGAAGAGACTTCAGTCATTGACAGAGGAAGTCCATTAAGAAGACTGAAAGGGAAAAGCCAAAGAGATACACAGACGTCCAGGGCAGAGGGAGTCATGGAGGCTATTGGAGCTGGGCAACAGTTTCAAAAAAGGATGGAGAGGGTCACATTGCTAACAGCCAAGTCAAGTATGGGAAGGCTGAAGAGTGCCTATGGAGTTTTAATAAATAGGAAGTCACTGGTGACCTTAGTAAAATATATTATAAAGGAGGAATGAAACACGTGGTGTTGTATAGAAAGCAAAGTGGAAACAATGTCAATTTAGTTCTTTAAGAAGTTTGGATATAGGAAAAAAACCAGCCATAACTTGAGGATGGCACAGAATTTAGGAAAGGTTATTATGTTTTTTGGTTGTGTTTCCTTTAAACATGGGAGAGCCTAGAGTATATGTGCTGAGGGGAAGGAGGAGAAATGAAAAGGGAAGTTCAAAGATATAAGGAATAGAAGGGAACTCTGTGAAAAAGGTCCCTGTGCTAGCAGAGTTCCCTGGGAAGTAGACAGGGATTGACAGGCTGGAGGTTATTAGGCAGTGCTCTTGGAATTGGTACCTATGTAAGGGGATGTGGAGGAAGAAGTTGGCTGTGATGCAGCTGCTCTGTAGGCCTCAGCTAAGCTCATAGGTAGCTCTAAAGCTGGGCAGCCCTGAAGGGTTATCCAGAGTCGGAGCAAGGGAACTAGGCTTTCATACCTGACATCACCCTATCATTAGATGCACAATTCCTTGGGAAGGGAATGTGACATAGGGCAAGGTCACTGTTTTCAATCAAAGAATCTCTGAAGAGGGCTGATAGCTAGCTGAGGGCTTCTGCTAGCAGCTCTCCCAATAGCTGAAACAACAAATCCTTCAGTCTTGAAGGGGCATCAGGCTGCATAGGTATATCAGTCAGGGTTCAGCTAGAGAGACAAACCCAGTAGGAGATATAAATTAAGAGATTTGTTGTAAGCAGTTGATTTGCATGATTATGACAGCTATCTAGGCAAGTCCAAAATCCATAAAGCAGGCCATCAGGAAGGACAGGCTGGAAATCTTAGGACTGAAGCAGCAGTCTACAGGCAGAATTTATTCTTCAGAGAAGCCTTAGGTCAGCTTTTAAGGCCTTTCAACTGATTGGGTCAAGACTACCTAGATTATCTAAGTTAATCTCCCTTACTTAAAATCAGCTGATTCTGGACTTTAATCACATCTACAGAACACCTTCACAGTGACACTGATATTGCTGTTTGATTAAATAACTGGGGATAATAGGCTGGTCAAGTTGACATATTAAAAGACGATAGCACCGTTAAGATATTTGCTACAGTTCCCAAAGGCAGATGTGAGTAAATATAATTTAATTTCTCTTACACACATAAGTGTAGTTTAGTGGGACTTACTAATTTGTTTTGGTGCTTCTTTGAATTTGGTGTTTCTGTAACTAAGCACTGACTTTCAAATATGTGGTGATAACCATTTATACATGGAATGACCAAAATACAAATTACATATCCTGATTTTTACATCTCAGTGAGGGATGATATTCATGGTACTCAGTCACACGTGTTGCTGTTATCCTAACCAATTAGAACAGACACCAGCCATGAACAATTGCTAAAGCGACAAAAGTACATACTGCAGAAATCAGTCCTGCTCCCAACCACCTGGGTGCCAGCTCTATCTGAATCCTTATTCCCACATGGTCAGCTCCCCCTCGATGGTGAGTGTATAGTATCAACAAGGCAACCAATCTTGTGTTCAAGCCCCTTTGCATGCATAGGGTGACCTCAAACTGGAAACCTGATTGGTTTCTCAAACATCTGCTGGCTGATAGAGCAAAGTAAAACTATGTTTTTCATACTTTTCGCGCCAAGGTTGTCTGGGAATTGTAGGAAATTTCTCTTTAAGTTTTATCAGAAAGTTAAAATCTTCTTTTTGTATGAGCAAGATACTGTCTTTCACTAAAGTGTCTGTATTTAGCTTCATGATTGTTGGAGCCATAGGTCAAACTCTGCACCTAGACTAGGCTTCTCTTCTCAGTGGCAGTGTTACTCCCCCAGCTCGAATGTGCAGTGCCTGTCTGCCCTCAAGGAGCCATGTCCATTACATCCTCTTCAGTGTTTTCTCCTCCAGAGCCGAGGAGACATTTTGTTGTCCTCATACTGTCTCCTTCCAGTCCTCCTCACTTCCCTATGTCCACCCATCCCAGCCTGCTGGGCTTCCCTCCCCTGCCTACTGTCATCTACCTCAACCACCCAGAACAAAAGGGCCCTATTCTCCCACTGGAACTGCTGTTCTAGAACTCCAGGCCCTTTTCCTTCTGACCTCAGCCACCCTCAGAGCCTCTGAGTGGAGATGAAAGAGACTTGAGCTGCCAGCCAGCCTCCACTTAGAGTCTGAATGGCTGACACAGTGAGAATCCAGCTTTGACTGGAGCTATATGAGGAACAGAGCAGTCTCCATTTTACCTCTGGGGCAAATGTAATTAAGAGTCTATTGAATTTCTGTTTCAGGCTTCATTTTAAGAGGTTTAAAATTTGTCAAACCGAATCTGCTGCAGGCTTGGATTTGGAGTATAAAAAAGGTCGCTGTGTTGCAAAGTTTGCCCTGTTGTTTAATCACAGATTTTGGGGTTCTATCCCTTTTGCTGATTTTTAGAACAAAAAGTAGGCTGCTGGGACCACGTGCTTAAGAGGCAAAGTGCTCCCCCAACCCTTAAGAATTAAAATGGCAAGCAAGCCAGATTGTGGATGACTTATTTACTTTGGGCAGTTTTCCAAGATCAAAACTAAAAACTGCTGAGATGCCAAACTTTAAATGTCATCATCTTTATAAGCAACTTCCCATAAGATGATGATTCTGCATGTAGGAGCATGTTTGTATCATACGTGCTATTGCTGGCATGAACATACTTTTGGCAGCTTCATGAAATGGGTCTCATTTTCCTTCCTCATGACCCCTTTCCTGACTCTTCTTCCTTCTAAGAGAAACCCACCTCTAGCCCCAGAGTATAGAGAAAAGGGATTAAGCAAAATTAGCTCTAATGGATTAGGGATCAAGATTTGGAAAGCAGAGAGTGAAACCTAATCTTGATGATCTCTGGCTTGTTCTTGGTTTTAAAATAATGTTTCCTTAGAGAGCAAGTTCCCAGAGTGGTTGAGGAGTAGTTGGAAGTTTTCTGTCTAACTGGTAGAGTTTCCTAGAGTCACATGTTAACAGGACTTCAAAGCTCTTCTTTTAACAGGTAAATTATAACAGATATAATGTGAAAAGAGCCAGTAGAATGGAACAGGTAAAAATCTAGAGGTTATGTGGATGGATAAAAAAATTAATAGTTAATATTATTTGGACCATCTTACTTTTTGAAAATGTACTCTTGTCTACCAGTATTTTCTTCCTTGGAGTAATGGTGATTCTTTTCTTAATTAAATACAAACTTGGCTACCCTTTTTCTCCATCTTTTTCCCCCACACTTATCTTTCCTCGTTTCTCTGTATTAGTGCATCTGTGGTAAATGAGATATAAAATCAAACAGAATCAGAGAAGGGGACTATTCCCTATTTAATCTGCCTATTTGGCTGGGCTTGAAGTGAATGTGTACTAGTTTATCAAGGGCATGAACACAACCAGCAGCTTCTCCATGGCAGCCTACTTCTGGAGGAGTGGCATGTGGGGACAGAGTCTTTGAAGCATAAGCCCTGGAGGCTGGAGGAGGTGGCAAAGGGCGCCGTCTAATTGGAGTGCAGGCCTGTGAATAAACCACTTCCAGAAAGGGGATGATCTTGTGGTATCTTACATGTTGCTGGAGCCAAGAACAAGTATTCAAAGAGGCCTGGCCCTGCCTTGAACAGCTTTAATAATTACTTAATTATACCCCTGCCTACACTGCTCTGCCCATGAATCTTGTCTGCTTTAAAGGACCCAGAACTGAGGCACTTGAGGTGGAGCTGGGTCTGATGCTGCTTCAGCCATAGGTAGGGGTGAAGCGGAATCTGGAGACAAGGGCCATGCCTACCTCTGTTCCATTGAAGTAGTTGTGGAACATGCAGAAGGTTTTGGACCCATTTTGAGCCTCAGTTTCCTCCTAGGGAAATGGGCTGTTAAAAGGACTAAGTGGGATAACACCTCACTCAAATATTGTTTGAGAAAGTGCCAAACTTAATGTTGTACCTCTTCGCCTGTCATGCTGACCTCCACAGTAGTCCTGGGCTGTGTGGAACCTGGGCCCATAAAAATATTTCAGGAACCACAGAGGAGGTCATCTCTATGGGAACACAGACCTCAAATCTTACTTGTAATTATGCTATGACAGTCTTACTCTGTGTTGTTTTGCATATAAGAAGTTACAATGACACTGTTAGAAAACCCATCTGCAAAAGCTTGTCAAAACCAAAATGACCAAATGAAGGTTGGGAAATGCAGTTTTCCTGTGATACTAAATTTTTCAAAAACATTTTAGATCTTTTCTCTGGGGACTGTCTCCAAGGTCAATTTACCAGACACCTAAAGACATTAGTCACACCTTATTTTTAGTTCAAAACATTATGACCCACTTGGGCTATTCACCTTAACAATAAATGACTTTTGAAAAATTCTGATAACCTATTTTTCAAAAGAAGAAGTTTTTCCATTGCTGAGGAAATTTGAAACAAGGTCATTGATCTCTGAAGGAAATTCCCAAAGAGGAATTCTGAATATTTTTAGTAAAGGTGGCAGCTCCCCAGGGGACAGAAAACATGCATTGTTGGGGTTTGGAGACCTCTCAACTCTCCACTTTCTAGCTCTTGGACATCTTACTTAACCTGTCTGACCATCAGTCAGAGAAATAGTACCGAACTTGAAAGTTAAGGGACTCAGTAAAACCATGTTTATGTAGCTCCTGGCACACATGTACATGGTAACTTTTCCTCTCCTTTTTTTAATGTTTATTTATTTGTGTGTGTGTGTGTGTGTGTGAGGGAGGGAGAGAGAGAGAGAGAGACAGAGAGAGAGAGAGAGAGAGAGAGAGAGAGGATGAGCAGGGGAGGGGCAGAGAGAGAAGGAGACAGAGGATTCAAAGCAGGCTCTGCCCTGACAGCAGAGAGCCTGATGCAGGCTGAACCTGCTGAAGTCAGACTCTTAACTGACTGAGCCACCCAGGTGCCCCTATATACAACTATGTTCATATATAAAACTATGTTCATGTAAATGTATGAACATAATAAGATTAGCTGTGATGTCAAATAACAGCTTTCTGCTGTGTCCTGTTCTAAGTGCTTTATGTGTGTTACTTTATTTATTCCTCACACTAGCCCTATATATTAGGTCTATTGTGATTCTATTCTGTAGATGTTAAAACTGAGGCACTGAAAGGTTAAGTAATGTGTGTTAGAATATTAGGTATTACTTTATCAGCATATATTTCTCAGGGATGAGTGTGTGGGAGAGGGTATGCGTGTGTGTGATGTGGAAAAGAGGGAATCCAAACATGTGGGTTAGAAGTCGAGACGGTTCCTTTTGCTGCTTGTGCTCTGGCTGTGCTCTGGCCACAACCTCTAACCTGAGCTCAGAAGAGCTTGTTCTTAAGAACTGTCAAGGGTGCACATAAAGCCAACAGCCAGAGCAAAAGGGCATCAACTGTTTATCACCAGCAACTTAAGTTGCAATCACTCCCAAGTGTCATTTAGGACAGAAGAACATAAATAGTATTTGACTAACCTAGTTGTAGGTAGAGGGATAACTAGTACTCTTTACAGTTGGTTGTAATTTTATACTAGTTGTGTCACATAATCCAATTTTACTGATGTTGCAATGGAGGAAGAGTGACTTGCCATATGTTACCCAGCTAGTACTGGAGAAAGCTGGTGTTTTCTTTCTGTCACATTGCACAAGCCTGCCCCTCTCAAAGGAGTGAAGGTGTCACCTAATTCCTTCTCTCTATTTTTGTTTTCACTTTCACCCTCTTTCCTAGGAGCCACATTGGCTCCTAGGAAAGTGAAGGATGTGAGGTAGAGAGGGCTACATGGCATCAAAAAGAAAAGTGGCAGAGCAGCAAGTCCTGGGGACAGGGTGCTGCTGTGGGTAGAGGCCCTACTGATTTTGGATGTTCCATAAGCAGTTAAATGCTCCATTTTTTTTTCCAGTTCTGCCCATATGGCTTCCATTGTTAATTCTGAGTGGCCATTGGCTGACTGCTAGAACAGAGCTCCAAATGCTCTGTGCAGCGGTGACCTTGACCCAGCACTGGAAAAGCGCTCAACTCTGGGCTCTGCATGATAGTTTTTCCCCAGCACAGCCTAGCACTGCTCTTCCTTAGGAAAGGAGGTCAAAACACAATATAGATGAGTGCTGTTGGATTTCCCAGGACTCTAGGCACATTTTCATCCTGTTTGACTACAGGTCAAGAACCTACATCCATTTCCAAGTTTATGCCACTGTTTTCTTCTTCTGCTGCTTTTTAATGTTTATTTATTTATTTGGAGAGAGAGAGAAGGAGAGAGAGAGAAAATCCAGACTCTGTGCTGTCAGTGCAGAGCCTGCGGCAGGGCTCGATGTCATGGTTTGTGAGATCATGACCTGAGCTGAAATCAAGAGTTGGATGCTTAACCAGTTGAGCCACTCAGGCACCCCTTGCCACTGTTTTCTGATTCTTTAGCCTTAAGGTCTGTCTTTTCAGGAGAGGGAAATAGAGCTGGTATTTCTGCTTAACCAAATATATATATTTATAAAAGTTTCAGTTATGGGAATTATACATCCTGTTGGTGACCAAGGAGCTCGTCTTTGTGCAGATACACTTGGAAAATGAAGCTGGGAGGATGTGTGGAAATATTCCAGGTGGAAACAGGGCTTGTTCACATAAATTTTACTCTAGAAAAAATAGCTGTTGGGAAAGCATGAGCTTAGAGCTATAAAGTATAAATACACTTTTCTCAAACTCTATTGGTTATGCTCAGTATCATCTTAGTATTTCTTAATTAAGCAGTCCAATTTATTATGTTATTTTAAATTATCTCATTTTCTGATCATTTCATGTTTTTCTTGTCTACTTAGGTAAACTCCTTTAGAGGGTATGGAAAAAACCCTCTTTCTTTGGTGTTTCCCAGTAATCCATCATATAATGATAGCCAAAAATTGTCACTCTTTTTGACCACCCATCATCTACAGATTCTTTCTCTCTTTGCGGAATCCCTTATTTTATAAGGCAGATCTCAGGTCCTCCTATCAAAGATGAAAATACCACACATCAGATTTTCCAATCTTCCTTGCTGTTAGGACATGGACAGATGTCCAGGTTCCACTCATCAGATGGTCCTTGAGTCTGATGTTGGTTGGAAGAAGAGAACCCCTGCTGGCAATGAGTGTTGGACACAGAGGCAGCTACTCCAGTTCCCAGGGGTAGCAGGGTCAGTGATTCTAGCATTGACGTCCATCCACCAGTGCTTCTGGTGCTGGTAGTGCCTGCTGTAGTATCTGGGTACAGGGTAGCAAGAATGCTGTCTTTCCTGGATGTATTGTGCAGTGGATTTACAGTAGTGTTCCTGGCTGCACAATCTTCAAGCCTTATTCTCTAGACTCCCTAGAAATTCTTTGAGTTACCCAATGTCCTTTCAATAAATTCTTCTTCTTCTTAAATTAGCTAGGGACTATTTCTGTTGCTTACAACAAAGTATCCCAAGAGATACAATGTTAAAGCTGTCAATAAATATTTGTTAAGTGACTAATTGAGAACTTCTGACATCTCCAGTTCTCATGAAATTCAAGACCCTCCTAAAGAATATGTATATAAATAGGGAGGCAGAATTGGACGCAGACTATTTAGGGAACAAAGAATAAGAGAGTTTCATTAGAGCAGAAAATTCATTTAGAAGAATAATGGGAAATGCGGTTGCAAAACTAGATGGGAAAATATTGTGGAGGACGTTAGAAAGCCAGACTAAGGAGTTTAGGATTAGACTCCAGGTTTGGGTGTATGTGTGCAAAATTAGAGAAACTGGAATTGTGGCTGTCAGTTACTCAGGAGTGCCTTTAGTATAATATTCCCAAAATATGATGTATAGAACTTGCGTATACAGAATGTTAACAAATTGGATCTGTAGTCAAATATATTTGATAACTTGTAGGTCAATTAAAATTCAAAAGATTTCTTTACTCTTTTAGGATGAATTCCTAAGACATGGTATTCAGTTAGCAGCACTTCTCAAACTTACTGGATATAAATTTCACCCAGCTAAAAATGTTGGAAGGAAAGAGGCCTGGTTTCCATTATCAATCAAATCACTTATTTGAATGAACTTTTAGTAAGTCCAAATGAAGAACACTTGAGCCGAATGGATAAAACTGTATAAATCCTGATTATTGCTGCTTCTTGTGGCCACATCCCGGCCTCATGCTGAGTTCCTCTTTTGCTTTTATGTAAGTGTTCCCAAGCACTGTATGACCTCAAGGCTGACATCTTATTACAGTGACTATCTTTGGGGTTTACAGTGGTCAGCTAACAGCTTTAATAAAGGAAGAAGCTTGTCAAGGCTCTGAATATTAATTATATATATTTTAAAGATTTATTTTTTGGACCGTTTTTAGGTTTACAGCAAGATTGAGGAATGTACAGAGATTGCCATAGATCCCTGTCCACCGATATGCATAATCTCCCCTATTACAGACATCCCTTGCCAGAGTGGTATATTTGTTACAATTGATGAACCTATAGTGATACATCATAATCAACCAAAGTCTGTAGTTTATATTATGTTTCCATCTTGCCATTGTCATTCTGTAGGACTGGATGTTTAATGACATGTATCCATCTTTATAGTATCAAATAGATTATTTCCACTGTGCTAAAAATTCTCTGTGCTCTGTCCTTCTCTTCCCTCACTCCCATCTTCTGACCTTTTTACTGTCTCCATAGCTTTGCCTTTTCCAGAATGTCATATAGTTGGAATCATATATTTGCCTTTTCTAATTGGCTTCTATTAGTAATATGCACTTAAGTTTTCTCCATGTCTTCATGGTTGATAGATCATTTCTTCTTATGCTGAATAATTCTCCATTTTCTGGATGTACTGCAGTTTATTTATCCATTTCCTTCCTGAAGGACATCTTGGTTGTTTCCAGCTTTTGACAATTACTAATAAAGCTTCCATAAATATCTGTGTGCAGATTTTGTGTGAACATAAATTTTCAACTTCGTTTAGGTAAGTACCAAGGAGTGCAAGTTCTAGATTGTATGGGAAGGGTGTGTTTAGTTTTCTTAGAAACTGGCAAACTGTCTTCCAAAGTAGCTGTATCATTTGGCATTCCCACCAGCAATGAATGAGACTTCCTCTTGCCCTATGTCCTTGTCAGCATTTGGTGTTGTCAGTATTCTGGATTTTGGCTACTCTAATAGGGATATAGTAGTCCCTCATTGTTGTTTAATTTGCATTTCCCTGATGACATGTGATGTGGAGCATCATTTCATATGCTTATTTGCCATCTGTATATTTTCTTTGGTGAGATATCTGCTAAAGTCTTTGGCCCATTTTTTAATAGGGTTATTTGTTTATTATTGAGTTTTAAGAGTTCTTTGTATATTTTGGATAATAGCCCTTTATCAGAAGTATCTTTTGCAAATATTTTCTCTTATCTGTGGCTTATCTTCATTTTCTTGATGTTGTCTCTTACAGAAGTTTTCAACTTTACTGAAATCTACTTTATCAAATATATCTTGTGTGGACCAGGCCTTTGATGTTGTATCTAAAAAGTGATTCCTATACATAGGGTCACTATACATAGGGTCATCTAGGTTTTCTCTGCTATCTCTTAGGAGTTTTATATTTTTGGGTTTTACATTTAGGTCTGTGATCCATTTTGAATTAATTTTTTTGAAGAGTATAAGTTCTATCTCTACATTAAATTTTTTAACACTTGGATATTCACTTGTGCTAGCATCATTTGTTGAGAAGACCTGTCTTTTCTCCTTTGTCAAAGATTAGTTGACTGTATTTATGTAGGTCTATTTTTAGACTATTATATTCCAATGATCTATTTGTCTAATCTTTTGCCAGTACCACAGTATCTCCATTGCTTTTCGTTTATAGTGTGTGTTGAAGTCAGGTAGTGCCAATCTTCCAATTTTGTTCTTCTTTTTCAATATCATGTTGTCTATTATAGGTCTTTTGCCTCTCCATATAAATCTTAGATTCAGTTTTTCAGTATCTATAAAATAATCTTTTTGGGATTTTGATTGGGATTGTATTGAATTTATAGATCAAGTTATGAATAAATGATATCTTGACAATATTGAATCTTCCTGTCCATGAACATGGAATATATCTCCATTTAGTTAATTATTTGATTTCATTCATCACAGTTTTATAATTTTCCTCATATAGATCTTATAAATATTTTGTTAGGTTTATACCTAAGTATAATTTCATTTTGGGGGATGCTAATGTAAATGGTATCATGTTTTTAATCTTAATATCCTCTTTATTGCTGGTCTCTAAGAAAGCATTTGACTTTTGTATATTAACCTTGTATCCTGCAACCTTGCCATCATTTCTTATTAGTTCCAGCAGGGGGTTATTTTATTTTATTTTTTTTCAGTTCTTTCATATTTTGCATATAGACTATCATGTCACCTGTCTATAAAGATATTTTTTTCTTCCTTTCTAATCTGTACCTTTTGGTTCCTTTTCTTGTGTTATTGCATTAGCTAGGACTTTTAGTTCAATATTGAAAAGCAGTGGTGAAAGGGGACATCCTTATATTTATCCTAATCTTAGTGAGAAAGCTTTGAGTGTCTTACCATTAAGTATAATATTAGTTGAAGGGTTTTCTGAGTATTCTTTATCAAGTTGAGAAAGTTACTCACTATTCCTAGTTTACTGAGATTTTTTTATCATGAATGGATATTGGGTTTGGTCAAGTGCATTTTATTTATCTATTGATATTATCATATGATTTATCTTTTTTAGTCTGTTGATGTTATGGATCATTTTAATTGATTTTGTAATGTTCAATCAGTCCTGCATACCTGGTAATATCCTCCTTGGTTGTGGTATATAATTCCTTTATATAATTTTTTGTATTTGATTTACTAATAATTTGTTAAGGTTTTTTACATTTTTGTTCATGAGAGATCATGTTCTATAATTTTCTTTTCTTATAATGTCTTTGTCTGATTCTGGTAATAGGGTAATTCTGGCCTCATAGAATGAGTTCAGAAGTATTCCTTCTGCTTTTATCCTCTGAAAGAGATTGTAGAGAATTGGTGTAATCTTTTCCTTAAATATTTGGTAGAAATTACCAGTGAATCCATCTTGTCCTAGTATTCTGGTTTGGAAGCTTATTAATTATTGATTCAATTTCTTTAATAGATATAGGCCTATATGGATTGTCTCTTATGTGAGTTTTGGCAAATCGTGTCTTTCAAGGAATTGTTAAATTTCATCTAAGTTATCAAATCTGTTGGCATACCTTATTTTCTTATTAGTCTAATAGAAAACCAGGGAACATGAATAGATTGGATCAGAGGGCCTGAGAAGGGTGTCAGCCTTTGCTCAGTTAATAAAATCTTAAAAAAAAAAAAGGAAAAGAAAGAAAGAAAAATACACCTTACAGTAGCAGTTTGTCAGTATACCATTTTAACTAGTCATTTTTTGAAATTTATTTTAGATGGCTCAAGTTATCCTCAAGAATAACTGGACATTGGGGGCTCCTGGGTGGCTCAATCTGTTGAGTGTCCACCTTCAGCTCGGTCATGATCTTGCTGTTCCCAGGTTCAAGGCCTGCGTTGGGCTCTGTGCTGACAGCACAAAGCCTGGAGCCTGTTTTGGATTCTGTGTCTCCCTCTCTTTCTCTCTCTCTGCCTCCTCTCCCCCCCGCAACCGTCTCTCTCTAAATAAACGTTTAAAAATTAAAAAAAAAAGAATAACTGGACATCAGCCTTGGACAATTTAAGACTCAATAGTACCTGGATACTTGAAAAGAAAGGGGAAAAGTGACAGGGTGTCTCACAAAGTACCTAATCTTGGCCCTTTGCCATGTCCTTACTCTGAAGTTTCGCTTAGAGTGGGTCCAGGACTGGCCGTACTTTCAGATGTGACTGACCTAGCAAGATGAGACTGTGATCAAGGTACTACGTAATGGATTAGAGCAAATCTAATTTCAGCAAGGCTTTAGACAAGGATTTCTAGCATGCTATTGTGGCTTAAAATGTGAGGCATCCAAATGCAGAAGAGACAGTTCTCCAAGTTAGAAGATTAGAGTCATGTTCAGATTTTGTCAATCCTGCAACTCTAACTTTGCTGAACCTCACTTTCCTTACCACATAGAGGTTGTATAATGCATATCTCACAGGCTAATCTTAAGTATGAGGGATGACTGTTGGACAAGAGCAAAACAATGATGATTGTGGCCTCCATTTACTAATTATAAAATGGTGGTAATAATATTACCTACCTTAGAAGGTTACTATGAGAAATAAATGAGTGAATAAAGTGCTTTGAATTGTAAAGGCACACATAAGGACTCAGAAATGTTAGCTGTCATTCTTATCATATATTTTAAAAAAATTTATGTTTATTTATTTTTGAGAGAGGGAGAGACAAAGCACAAGCAAGGGAGGGGCAGAAAGAGAGAAGAAGATACAGAATCCGAAGCAGGCTCCAGGCTCTGAGCTGTCAGCACAGAGCCCGATGTGGGGCTCGAACTCATGGACCACGAGATCATGAACTGAGCTGAAGTCAGATGCCCTACCAACTAAGCCACTCAGTCACCCCAATTATTATTATGTATTAAATCATAAATGTTTTTTCTTGATCAGGAGACATGTTTCTCTAACATTTTTCTTATAGTCCTTCCAAATTCTTTTAAGATCCATAATTCAACATTCAGAACAGTATCATATTTAAAATTGTTTAGGCTTACATATTGATTAAATAGATGATTGCTAACTCCTTCTATATCCATTTGTTAAATCTTTCCCAGAGCATACATTTGGAAAAATATTAGAAGAAAGCATAAACTTTCCCCCCACATGGAATTATACATCTGTATCTCATAGTCACCCAAAGTGTCTAAATAGTGTAGTATATTTAAATCCAAGAATGGGTCTTCTCGTTTCCTGTGTAAGCAATAGCAATTATTGGTTGTAAGTACTGTGGACTCACTAGAGGCACCTTTGAAAGAATGCTTTGTTGCCCTTGCATTTCTGTAATGGCTGTATTGCTAATCAGCCTTTATATATTACTGAGGTATCTTTTATCCTCATTTTTGGTGATTTAGCCAGGATCAAAGATCACTCATTCCTCTTCAGATATCAAAAAATAAGAGACAAAGATGGTAAAGTCATGGTGATTTGTCCAAGATCATATGTTTTGGTTCCATCGTGGAGTTTGGATTAGAGCTGATTCTAGTGGCCAGTTCTCTGAAGTACACTGGATAGTCAACAAGAAGGGACTGCTCTGTGAGTTTTTTCCTCTTCAGTTTCAGGAGGTAAATCTATAGCCTGCATTGAGGCTAGTCCAAGGGGAAGAGCCATGCTTTGCCTTAAAATAATGAGGTCTTAAGACCTATGCAGAAATGAATGACGCAGGCCATTCATACCTGGCTTGAAGTGTAATGCCACAAACTTTCAGAGGAGAGAAGAATTTTTAAGATAAAAATCTTGGAAGGAATGACAATATATTAGAAGATTCCTTAGTATTTGACATGTGAGTTTTCATCTGAAATGATTTGGCACCTGCCATTAATTCTGTTTCCCATTAGTAAATGGTAACCTCATGGGGATGGCATTTTTCTCTGCTGCCGCTAGGAATGGCCAAGGTCACATTCCAGAAAAGGATGCTTGCCTTGCAAAGCATACCATTCCTGGGAGAGATAAAGAGAGAGTTAATGTTTGAAGATATTGTCAACTTCATTAACAGCTAACAAACTTACCTATCTTTTACTGTTGCTGTACTTTTTTTCTTTTCCCAGAAACTGATAATGAGAAGTAGAATAAGCCTGCTTGGACAATTAAAGAACAATGGTTTTATAGAACTCAATAGTTTTTTTAAGACTACTGTTTATATGTTCGGGCTGTGTGGGCTTTATATGCCATCTATTGAGTGTCTATTTTTAAAATTCAGTGTGATTTATTCAAATCCTGGACATTCTTGGCACTTGACAATGCTGGATGTTAAGGGAGATGGTAAAAAAGGAAGAATGAGGAAGGATATCACTTGTGGATTCCTTCTAGTTTTGCTGGCACTGCTTAAGTCAAGGAATTCTTGAATTTTAGAAACAGATGGGAAGTTGAGATGCTGTCATTCAACCCATCCTCTCCTTCATGCAATCCATTGTACAACAGTTATCACAGATAGCTAGCTATACAACTTTGCTCAGATGTCTCTAATGATGAGGCACTCAATATTGCAGGTGACTATGATGTCATTATTAGAATAATGTAATTGTTGAAAAAATGTTATTTTTTATTTTGATGCAACTCGACTCTGCAGTATCTCCCCCACTGGCTCTTGTTCCGCCTCTTTGGTTATATACAATAAATTCAACCCAAGGTGGATGAACACTATAGGAGAGTAATGATCATGGCTCTAGAACTACATGGCATGGTTTCAAATGCAAGTTCCTCACCATTTTCACTGAATGCCTGTGCTTCAGTGTCCTCACCTAAAAAATGTGAATTCTATCAGTGCCTATCTCATTGGGTGGTCATCAGGAAGAAATGTGTTTATATGTAAAAAAATATAGAGCAATGTCTGGTGTTTGGTAGGCACTCAATGAATATTAGCTGTTGGCAATGTTATTTTTACTATTTCATCTTACATACCAATTCTTTTTATTTTTATTTACTTATTTCATAATGTTTATTTATTTTTGAGAGAGAGAGAGTGAGAGAAAGAGAATGAACAAGGAGGGGAGGGGCAGAGAGGGGGAGACACAGAATCTGAAGTAGGCTCCATGCCATGTGCTGACACAGGGCTTGAACCCACGAGCCTGAGATCATGACCAGAACCAATGTCAGATGCTTAACTGACTGAGCAGCCCAGGCACCCCATACTAATTCTTTTTTTTTAAGTGTTGTTTGGGGGCACCTGAGTGGCTCAGTCAGTTAAGTTTTCAACTCTTGATTTCAGCTCAGGTCATGATCTCATGGTTCCTGGGATTGAGCCCTGCATTGGGCTCTGAATTGAAGGCATGGAGCCTGCTTAGGATTCTCTCTCTGCCTCTCTCTCTCTGTCTGTCTCTATCACTCTCTCTCAGAATAAATAAATAAACATTAAAAAACCAAGTGCTGTTTGGAGCACTGTACTGACTGTATTCTGAGGCCTTGCTTAGTGAGTGCCATGATTGATAAGTAATGTCTGCCAATGGTAGAAGAAGGGGAAATGATGTCAAAGCCAAATATTTGTGATTTGCAATCCAATTTTGATTTCTCATGACAGTGCTTAAAATATTTAATGAAATAGGTATTTTTCTATCTTAGCCTCCTCTGTTCTAGGCTAAAGTACCTCATAGAAATATTGAAATCTATTAATTCTCTAAACTGCCAAAAAGATGGGTCCTTAAGGCATCCTTAAAATGGGGTTAAAATCAGAGCAAGGGAGAACGTTTTCATCTTTTCACTTACTACCTTTTGTTAAATACTTCTGAATACTCATAATTATTTGAAATCTCTACAAAAAAACTGATGCACCATTTTTCAAAACAGTAATGAAATTAGTTTTCTCTTCCCTACACTCATACCACTCTTGCATTGTTTTTGTTGTTGGCATGCAGTGTGTTGTTATGGAGGGAACCTTAGACTGAGAGAGTATCTCATGGACTGAATTGTGTCCCCCCCACCCCAAATCTCTGTGTTGAAGCCCTAACTTCCAATGTGACTGTATTTTAAGATAGGGCCTTAAGGAGGTAATTAGGTTAAATGAGTTACTAAGGATAGGGCCCTAATCCAATAAGACTGTGATCCCCAAGAGAATGCAAATTCCCCAGAGAATCTAATTTTTAAAAATGGGGGAAAAAAGAAAAAGAAACAAAGACACTCTTTCCTAAAGACCCTTAACCTTACCTTATTTACATTTTCCCTAGAAGATACTGGGGTCATGGAGAATTTTTAGATTGAAAGAGACTCAAAGGTGGCCTGATCCAACTATCCATTCAATTCATTGCCCATAACATTTACTGGGGTTCTGTTGATAACAATGAATATTATTATGAATTTATACCCATTGAGGGTTCAGAGGGATTTGGGGTGGCTGTATTCATATTAACAGTAGCTCCCAATTCATGATCTACTATTTAATTCTCTACATCTCCCAGTCCAGTGGTCTTATAGTCTAAACTAAACACCTCAGCCTTAAATGTCCTTCCATCTGGACCTCTCTGATTAGAGTCAGAACCTTAGAACTGGAGGGTCCTTCCAAAATTATCTAGCCCATTGGTGCTACTCTGAAAGTGAGAAACTGTAGTCTAGAACAATGCATTTGTTGCATCACGTGTCACAGCTAGTGAGTAACAGAGTTTGTATCTAAACTACTATACCTGACACTCACATTAGGGGCCTGTGTGGGCTTCTACTTTGGCAGGTCAACCAGCCCCTCATTACGCTTAGGTTGCATCTATACCTTCTCATCTGGTTTTCTCAGATCTTGTGTTTGAAGCCATATTGGACAACCTGAACTAGCCCATTTGCTCAAAGATACCCCAGTATAAGTGGTAGAAAGTGGGTCTAGTTCATTGTCTTGGGTCCTCTTATTAATGCAGGAAGTAGTTTGTTTCCTGACTTTGTTCCCAGTCCCAGGATATTAGAAAGGCCCCTCAATGGCAGTCTTGGAAATGAATAGGGCTCAGCCATCCACAAAAGGTTGGCTTAAGATGTAAGGAACGAGTTGGTGTGAGGAAAAAGCAATACTGTCCTTCATCCACTGGCAGAATCCTGAGTAACATTTAGCCTAGGATTAGATCTGTTTTAATGCACTTTCCACCTGTTTGTTCTCATAAACCATCAAAGCATTGAAAATTTAAGGATTATTCAAAGACTGATTGTCTACTTACCTAATTTATAAAAATATTTTCCCAAAGGAACAAGAGTGATTTTGTTCCAGAATAAAAATGGACCTTATTTACAAATCAGCCAGTTTCCAGAACAGGATTCATGTCAAATAATACCTCTGACTTTGAGACCTGGCTACTTCCTTGATTCTCTGACACTCTCCTCCCACCTCACCCCCATCCCACTAGACACTCCCATTGATTCTTCCTACTGATAGCATCTTTAAAAGAATTGGCCACACTATTGTTATCAGTCCCATAGTTTCATTTCTCATTTGTGTCTATATTTAGATTGGAGGGGAAAACCTCTTTCCATTGCCCAGGAAAGAGACGGTTTTTAAGTGAGTTAATGAACCTCTTACAGGGAAATAACAAATGCAGTTTATATCTTGTTGCTATTAAGGAATAGGTGCTAAAGCTTAGGAAGTATGGAAGTTGTTAGCTGATGGAATGACCATGACTTTGATGGTCAGGTCACAGGCATATATATTAGGCCAGGCTCTAGGAGTGGAGCAGGAGCAGGTGCTTGGGTGCTTGTAAGTGGGAGCAGGCACCACTGTTGTGTGCTAATAAGAACACAGGTCCATTTTAATCAGGAAGAGTGGTGATAAACATAGCTCTAAAGAGCAGGTGCCAAAGGATTATCTATTCTAGATAAGAGTCAAAGTCTGATATCAGATTTAGAAAAAAAAGCCCATGAATTAGAATAATCTTGGATTCTAATAGACATTTAACCAAAATATATTATTTTTTATGTTTTTTCTTGCCAGCTTTAAGGAATTAATTTTTTTCCTTCTTTATACCATTTTCACTGAATAAGATTCCTCCAAGATCCTTCCCACTCTCAGCCATTCTTGGGTAGAAGGGAAAGGACATCTCTTTGTCTAACATTATGAATCAGAAGGTCCATGTAATGATTCAGAGTAGAATAAATCAAAATATAGGATAAGGAGGAAGCATCTGTAAAATGTTTTCAGGGCCATTCATCAGCCAATAGGCAAAGAATGGAATTTGTCCTTCCTTTTGGTCCCCATCCACCACCCCACCCCCAGCTGAGGCCTCCATGCTCTTAACTTGCCTAATGACTGTTCAAGGTTCTGTAGTGAGAGTCTCATTAACCCTTTTCTTCCTACCTCCAGGACACCATAGTGTAACTGGAAGAACTCTGGAAAAGACTCCTTGTCCAGCCTCCACAAATCTTCCCCCCCTTCAGAATTGGTGGTACATAAAATCACTTCTTTGGGGAGGATTCCATTCAGTTGGGTTGTCTCTTGTCAAAAAGTAATCTCTTAGAAGTCCAGAGCATTGAATCATAAGCAATAAACTTTTTTTTAGATGACAAGGTAACAAGGTCTAGAAAAAGTAGTGAGCCTTTCTTAAAATGTATATGCATGGACCTTGCTTCAGACTTGAGCTACTGATTGCTGCTTCCTTGACTGGCTCACCTTTCAGATATTCTGGCTGTGTGGGTCTCTAATACATCTTGATTCTCAGAGGCAATTAAGTTTATACTTTAATGCCTGTCACTTTCTGGGCCCTTTCCACAGGCCCCAAAGGTTGCCCTACTGGTGTGTTCCCATGTTTGTGTGTTTCACAAGATATGTTATGTGAGACATTTCTACTTTAATTGTCTGATATGGCTTCTGTGTCCACTCCAACATCCCCTCTCTAATAATTGTCCTCTCATAGAGATTGAGGTAGGAGCTTTAAAGAAATATTCACTGGTAATTGAATTCACTTCTAAATACATATTTACTTTGGTATCGAGATATGTATTTGCAATTTGAAATTATTTTTCTTATTGGAAGCCCCCATATTCTTCAGGCTTCCCAAAACCTGGACAAGTATCCCTGGATTCCAGGCCTCCTGAAATTACCTCTCACATAATTCTTAATCTCATTAAAAATTTTCCTTCTATCCTGATATTAAGTAATTTCTAGGTTTCATACAAAACATAGTTTTCCTGGTGCTTCAGCACAGCCTGACACAAATCCAAACCAGAAAAGGGATGGCAAATGGGGAAAATGAGAAAATAAGTAAAGAGGAAAAGAAAAGAGATTGAGAAGGTAGATAAATTGCCAAGTTATCTCATCCATCTTAGTACTGGTCTTCATGCCTAGAGGCTCACAGGAGAAGATCCTAATTTGTTTGTTTTAACAGCTGAAATGAAGCATTGCCATGCTGGTTGGGAAGCTAAGTGATGTTCCATCCTGAGAGGAAAGTGGGGTAAAGTAAAGGGAGGTGACAGGATGGTGAATTGAAATGAATTAAGGAAAACACATGGTCTTCCGAAAAGGAAATGGAGTTATGAAAAGAAATGGGAAAACCAGTTCTTCCAGGATAATGCCTTTTGTTGGGCCCCAGTGGGAAGCTCATTTGAGGAAGCTGGAAGGATACAATGGGTGCCCAGGTTACCTGACAAGAGGAAAGAAAGCTGAAGGGAAAGGCGAACAGTGTGGGAGAAGGACCAGGGGTCACGTTTTTCTTGGCATTGAAATATTTTCAAATGAGTTATTTTTCAAAAGTTTCCAAGGAGGATCCTCTACCAGTTTCCAACCTCCATTTGGGATTTGAAACCTACAGGAAACTAAGCCCCTTCCCATGACCTCTTTCTTCCTCCCTAAATTAAATTTGGATGCAGAGAGCTAGTGAAGCAGAGGCTGGAGCCTTTTGCTGTGCCTAGAAGTGTGGCCTCTCCCTCATGCAGTCTTAGCGGCTGGTTGTGCTCCCAATTAATTGTTACTTTGGCAAGTTCAAGGAAATTGTTTTGTTTTTTGGCAGGTTGTTTAAAGATTGGCTTTCAAGTTCTTCCATCTGTAAAACAAGGCATTTGGGCAAGAATCATTGGTTCTTAACTTTGGTGGTGATGGGGGTGGTGGGCCTTGGTGAGGTCAAAGTGCCTTGTCAGAATAGGATGAAAGCTAAAGAACTACCCTCCAGGAGTAGGCACCTGTGCCTTTTCACATATAATTTTGTCTATAATTTCAAAGGTTTATGGACATGTCAGTAAACTGTTCTCCAAGGTAGTTTTCCTCCTTGCAGGAGGATTACATTCTTCACCCCAATTAACTCAGTCACGGATCAATCTAATGTGAATAGAAGTCCTGGGTGACATTTCTGGGCTAAAGATTTAAGACCGGTACTTTCTTTTCTTTGTGCAACAAGGCCAGCAATGATCCTGATAGTTTCTTCTCCGTTGGGTCCAGGATTGAGGATAACAATGGGGTAGGAGTTAAGGCTCCAGCCAACCTTCGATTATCATGTGACATGAGAGAAAAATAAGCCTTTGTTGCTGTCAGCCACTGAGATTCTTGGAATTGTTTGTTGCCACAGGATTATTTAGCACATCCTACATCCTAATTGATATAACCCCTGAGTCCATCCATGGATGCCTGAGCTTTCTGCGGCTGCCAGATCATCAGTCCCAAATGTGAAAATATTACAGTCTATTTCTGAAAATTTATGAGTCTCTGAGGTGAACTTAATAATACAATTTATGAATCTTGAATCACAAGAATTCCTACCCTGGTTCATATAGAATGTCCATTTGGGCCAATAGAGTATTTCACTTTGGGGTTAAGTTATAAAATCCATAACTGTGTGGGTGATGGGAATGAAAGACTCACCAGGCCCAGCTTCAAAAGGCAGTGAAGGGTTGACTGCAGTCTCACAGGGGATCTGCCTACAGGAGGGAAGTAAGATACTACTCCAGCCCTGGGTGTGCTGTGGACACTCCTTGGCTATAGTCTAATGTACAGAAGAAAAGAATCAAGAAAACAAACAAGAAACATACATCTGAAAGCTTCAAATGACTAAAGAAGTCAAAAGGCAGGATGTCTGCACTTTGTTTCTATTTATGGGACGCAAAGTTTAAACAGAGCTCTCCATTCAGAATTCATCTGGCTATGAAAATTGCCTTGCAAGTTATTATCTGCAAGGAAGTGGACAGCATTCAAATCTTTCCCTACAGTGGGTTTGTATTTAGAGATGTTTCACATGTGTTTAATTCACTGATCAGTTTTACCTTGTCAAAACAGAATGGTCTGTCAAAAACAGGATGAAGCTCATTAGTGAGACACAGGAGATAGTACAATGGAGGAGAGAATAAACAGACTACCAGAAATAAGGAAACAAGAGTCTATTCAGGAAGCAAGGCTGAATAGTAGAAAATGATACAGTAGTCGTAGTAGACCATAAACTAGTGGGAAAGCTATTGGTACTGCTACTTAGTAAGTGATACTGCCAAGAAAAAAAAAGTGTGAGGAGAGTTTAGGGGATAAAGGTTTTTAGCCTGGAGAAGAGAGTGGGGATTGAACAACTTTTTATATGTAAGAACCCCCTAGCATAGTTGTGATAGTGCTGGATTGAGGGGGAGTCAGGAAAGCTGGGTTCTAGACCTGGGTCTTTTTTGTCCTCCTGCTGTGAGCCTCACTTCTTCTCTGAGTTCAGATTAAGATAACTGGTAAAGTCTTAGCCAGCTCTAGAATTTAGATCTGGGAAAATGTTGTTCCATGACTCTGCATCTTCACGATCCAGAAAGTTCTAGTCCATGAAAAGCTTCTTGATTAACATAAGGATGATTATTTACTTTAATAAACTTCTAGTGGAATTTATGAAATTTTGGAAACTGCATCCTTGGAGGTTTTTAAAGTTTAGATAGAGCCCATCTCTTTGAGAGTTAAGAGATATACCAGGAGACATGTTTGAGGTTTCTTCTAGCCATCAAACAATATAAACATAGTTATTGTCATCTTTTAAAGGAGACATTCCCAGTGACCAACCCCTCACAGGAGGGAAACAAAATCCAAAACCAAAATTGTTGATTTGTTGTCCCTGTAACAAAAGGGAGATGGTACTGTCAACCTAAATAAAGAGGTAAACTGAAGCAAGCTCAAATGACCAGAATGGGAGTATCAGTGGAATTACAGTTTGGAAAATATCTTATAGCAAGTTGCAGTTGTGTCTGCTGAGGGTTTGAGGCAGGCTGTATTTATGTACAAGGAGGGCAAAAAGGGGGAAGTCCGGTAAGCGTTCAAGCAGTAAGATAGGGAGACATTCATAGCAGATTTTCATTGGTCAGGAGTGAGTCTTGGTCTTCTGTAAATCAGGTGTTTATATGATACCAGTCTCTCAAATCTTAATTAAGTTCTGTTCTTCCGAGGACACATGCATGAGATTCTCCATTTACTGTCCTTCAGTTCCATTTTAGATTGAAATCCTTTCACAGGACAAAGAGAGATCCAACAAAAACAAGGCTCTAAGGTTGAGCAGTGCCGTGTTGTCCCTTTGCAAGGCATGGTCCTGTCTTACAAGAACCTGTGGTCCTCCTGCCTCACATCTGAGCCTTGGAGATGAGAGGCTTTGCCAGCAGAGGAGCCACCTCAGCCAGCGTGTATTGCTGCCAGCATCAGCAGTGACCCGAAAGCAGCCCAGCTTTTATTTTTCCCCAAGTAAGATTCTTCTGACCTCTCTTGGAAGATGGTGCAAGCCCCGTTCTACATTTTGGACAGGAATATATCCAATTAGGAGTAGCTTGTAGGTATCCTACTCTGCAGCAATTATTATTTTTTTTTTTAAAGCAACAGGAGAGGAGAATCCCTCGTTGCTGCCACATTTCAACAATGAGTAAAGTGCTGGGCCACTAATTAGAAAATAATGTACAGCCAAGGGTGGAGTTGGGCGGGGAAGTTGCCCTTTGAAATGCCTCTGCAGGGTTAATGCTAAACTGAGAGAAAAGAGCTCCTTTAAACCTTCAAGGCCCTAGACTGGTTCCTTTAGTCCTATTTTGGGGAGTGGCTTTCCTTAGGGCTGGCCTTCAGCCACAGTGGGACATTTGGGGTCCCCTCCCCATCTAACTTTCTGGCTGCTTCTCCTCTCTGGAACCAACTCTCATCCTCCCTTGGTTGTTCAACATCTCTCCAGGTAGACTTCCCTTGCTGGAACTCATAAGCCATACTTTGTATTTCCTAATGTCTTTGAAAATGACCATACTTTTCTAATGTAGAAAAAAATGTCAATGATTGCATTTTGATCATAGTTCATGGTGTGGGGCCCTGATAAGTGAGTAGTTAGTTAGCAAAGCAGGTTAGTCACCTTCCTCCATCCTAGAAGGCACGGCTTTTCCCATGAGAACATTTCTGAAGTCAAAGTGGATCTTAAATTGATGTATACATACATTGTGGTAGAATTTACCCTATTCCCCAAGGAGAAGTCATTGACTTGATGGGTTAGCTTACAAATGAAAAGGTGTAAGAGAGAGAATTTATTTATTTATTTATTACTTTTTTTTTTTAGGATACTTTAAATTTATTTTATTTTTTTTTTAATTTAATTTTTTTTTATTTTTATTATTATTTTTTTTAAACTTTATAAGAGAGAGAATTTAAATCAATATAACACATACAGCAGAAAATACAGGCCTAGGATTTTGAATGTTATTTATTTTTTCTAGATCATTCCTTCATATAATTCAAAATTCAAAAGATACAAAAGGAATACATCAAAAGTCTCATTCTGGATTCTGTCCCCCATCTTCGAAGTTCTTCTACCTGGAAATTGTATTACCTTTTTTTTTCATATTCCTACAGAGATGGTTTATTTATGTGTCAGCACAGATGAATGTAATTACCCCCTTATTTATTCAAATGATAGAATTACTATACACACTTTCCCATACTTCCCTACACCCAGGAGGCCCTTTTATTCTTCCTTCCAGTTTGTGCAGTTTTTACTTTTCTGCTTTTCTCTCATTATGTAAAAAGTAATCTTTTTAAAACCATGCCTTTTTATTTTGAAATAATTTTAAATTGGCTTAACAGAAGTTCAGCATCATTTCATGTGTTTAAAAGTCACATATTTCTTTGAACTGTATGTTCATATTTTTTGCCCATATTTAGGTTAAACTGTTGATGCTTTTTCCTTGATTTGTAGAAGCGATAAGGAGATTTCAGTCCAGAGTAGAAAAGATATGTGCAGTATGCTGGAATGTATCAACTCTGGCTGACCCCTAAAAGTGGATATTCAGCATTTGGAACTCTAGAAAACTAGTAATGAACAAAGCAATTCAGTAACTGGTATACTCAACCCAGGGAGCAGGGCCTGAGTAGCCCATTGCCTCGTCTTTTTGTTTAACTTTCAAACTTGGTGGTTCCCATCTTACCCTCCAAAAAAAGCCTGGGTCACATAGGTTCTTCTGTCAAGTGAGTGTTTTATCCTTAAACATCAAGCATGTGTTTTTCAGGTCACCAATTGAAAAACTCTGTCTGGTCAAGGGAAAGACCTGTTAAACAGTAATATCTGAGAAGACTCTTGGGAAACATTTGGAAAGAAGCCACTTCCAGGAGAGAGTTGCCCACTCATGGATGACTACCTGACCAATGGTTTCCCAGAGTCCCTCATTCCATTCAGTTCAGCCACCACATCAAACAACAGCATCACTCTTGGCCTGGAGGCTCTGGTTAGGAAGGAACCTCACAGGGTATATACACACAGGAGGGGAGTTTCCCTGAAAAACAAAAGCAAGTAGGAGTTTTCTGTTTTGTTTTGTTTTTTTTTTTTTTCCTCTTCTCTCCCTCTGACTGGACAGTAACCTCACACCGCATGCCTTCCAGCAAACACTCATCACCCGATAAATCATGTGACCCATTCTGTTTACTTAGAGGTACTTGCCCAGCTGGGCCTCTAATGCAGACCCTGGTCTGTAACCAACTTCAGAGTGTTTTTCACTGAAAAGGGAATTTCTGAGGACCAGATAAGGCAAGTTATTCATTTGCATAGAGGCGTTCCCCTGGGTCATTCCCTGGGAGGCTGGGAGAACTGTGAAATGTGAGACAGGGTTTATGAAGCTGCCAAAAAACATCTTTTAGAGAACACCAGCCCTGTTTAGTTCCTGCACAATGTGGAGTAGCTATAGAGAGTCTCCCCTCAAAAGTAGTGTGGGATTAGGGTTTAGACCTTCATTTAACGTTTCACATTCTGGAATCAAGAGAACGCTAATTCAAACAAACATTTTTCACTAAGTGCATTGGCAAAACCACTGATTGAACTATTTTAAATCTGACTTTTTTAAAAAGGAAGGAAGACAGAAAAAAAAAAAAGAGAAAGAGACAGGCTATTTAGAAGAAGAAGGTGGAGCTGCTTTTGTAAGATGAAATGCCTGGCTCCGATTCCAGAATGGTGCACCTCAGAATGGACCTGTGAGCTGTCCATGGAATAATCACCTGGGCTTAGTTCGAAGGAGGTGGTCTCAGCCTGAGGAATTGGAATTGCAAAAAATTGGGCTTCAGAAATATGCTAAAAACAAAAAACAAAACAAAGATACAACCCCCCCCCACACACACACAAACCTCTTCAAGGAAATGTTATGCTTATTGCCATGTGAAAACTCTTTTTCTAAAAACACCATTTTGAAGAACTAGAAATGGCCCTATTGGGCCATGGACAACCAAGCTGTAACATGAAGAAACTTCTAGAGGGGACAGGATCTTCACCTTGTGATCCACCTTTACAGGTCTTTTGGCCTCCTTCAGTTCACCCGCTGGCTAGCTTTTCAAGATAAAATTCATGCACTTTATTCAGTTTTTTTAAAAAAAGTTCTGGGTCACTCAGAGAGTCCTTGGAGGGCAAATGTCTTATGTTAGGACAAGAGAGCACAGCAAATGCATCAGTGGAACATTTTGTGCAGATCCTGAAAGGAGTAGAGTTGGTGTGGGAACTGGAAAGGTGAACTGAGTCTTCTGGACATTTACTCAACCAAATCATTACTTTGAATTAACAGATATCATTTTAAAGCCTGTCCAGCCCATTGTCTCAGGACCCAGTTTCTCTCCGCAGAGTGAATGAATTGGGATAACAGAATCCAGTTACAAGTCAGAGTTGCCTCTTACTAAAAACCTTGGGAAGAGTCTGGCAACATTAAAATATACTTCATCCAATCCAGTCTCAGAAGCAAGGTCACTGCAGTGTTACTGCTATTCAGAAGCTTCCTGTAGGTTCCTAGAGGCAGCTGGGGATGGTGACAAGTCTGTGGCCGTGTGGTGCCCCAAGGACTGTGATCACTAGGCTTTGAGGAGGCAATCTTCAGCAGACCCCCCTTCCTCCCCCATGTACATACCTCTTCCACTTTTGGCACTAAAATAATAAGCTATCTCATTATAAGGGACCATGGAGGCTCAGACAGTAACAGTGGTGACCAGTGTGCATGAAGTAACAGAAAGTTCTCCTCAATGTTCTGAACTCAAGGACTGTATAATATATTATGATTCCAGCTAAGTAATAGAACACTCAAATAATTCTAAGTAATTCAAAGAATTCTAAGTAATAGAATACTCAAATAAAAGACTTTTGGGAAATAAGGGTTTATTATTGCACATGTCAAGAGGTTTCAGGGTAGGGAAGCTCAATGACATAGTGATTCGGAGGACCAAGTGGCTTGATGATACTCTTTACTCCTCTCTCAGAACAAAATGATTGCTTTACACCCATGTATCATGCCTCACATGGACAGGTTCAAAGGAAGGAAGAAATGGAGCTTTGCTTCACATACCTTTATTTTGATTGAGGTGCAAACTGTTCCCCTAGAAATTCACTGTCACCTGCCCATCCCATGCTATAAGTAGGGAGGAATGGTAGGTTTGCTAGAATGAACTTAGACTAATCATTTTTGATGCATCTGGGTTTGGGGAAGGGTTCAACTTCCCTGAGTACATCACTGCTCCACCTTTGAATAAAATTAGGGTTCTATCAGCAAAAGGAAGCATGAAATAAATAGCTGCTGAACAGGCCACAGACTAGTGACAAGATTCCTACCACAAGGATTGTGCATTATCTTTAGTAGAGAGTTCCTTCCAAATGGCAAGATTAAATGTCCTATCAGAGCAAAGGAGTTAATTGGACTTCAGAAAATAAAAACGTGACATTTATCATCTGAGTGTTTTGTTTAATATTCTGGTAATAAAATTCATATCTTTCTGTCCTATAGATAGAAATTTGGTATGCGTGTTAGAAATTAGGACATCTGATTAAACTCCAGGTTTGTCAGAAAGTTGCTTTCCTCTGGAAGTTTCCAGTAGGCTCTCCCTGCTCGTCTTTCTCATCTACCCCTCTGAGGCAAGAAGTGTATGCTTGACTTGGGCACATGTATGTGCATTGGCATTTTTCTCAAGCAGTTTCTGGTAATTTCTAAGTGAGTTTCTGAAACCTTCAAGCCAGACTTTCTTCTTCTTCTTCTTCTTCTTCTCCTCCTCCTCCTCCTCCTCCTCCTCCCACTCCTCCTCCTCCTCCTCCTCCCCCTCCTCCTCCTCCTCCTCCTCCTCCTTTTTTCTTTTTCTTTTTCTCTGAAGCTAATAAAGCCTGAGTGGGGAGGCATCTTCAATGAGTCATGTGTACTCAGCAACTTTGGTGTGTTAGTTTGTCCTCCAATACGCCTTACTCAGGGTGCTTATCTCTTAGAAAGGGAGATTATTACCACACAGACTAGGCTGGAAACCGCTTCGCTGACAGGTTTAAGAGTCTTAGCAAAATAAACAGTAGAAAAAAGCAAAACTGTGTGCAAAATGGCAGGCTTCATTCTCCCTGCAAGGGTCAGCTGGGAAGGGAGGGAGCTGGAATCAAAACAAACTGGAGAACATTTCAGCCATTCTCAGTTGGGCTTCATGTGGAGAGAGGTTGAGGTGGGGAAGATGATTCACGTTTCTTTCTAACCAAGCAGTTGTCTTTTTTATAGAAACAACTGTTCAGCTGACAAGCCTGTCACCATACCTGTTGATCTGGTTTATAATTCATGCCTTAAAAGAACCCTAGACTTGTAGCAATTACTCTTCCTGTTTTTCATACCCAGAAAGGTATACAAATAATAGAATCATGCCACTGGGTTTCTCCTGATCTTGGTTTTGGAATCTAGTAGAAGAGTCTTTTTCTTTGAATTTGGCAGAATGCGATCTATGATCAGTACATGCAAATTTGCAAGCAATTTGAAGACAGGGCAGTGTTGTATATTTTTCTCTCTTCCTTCTCATCACCCCCTAGGACAGTACTAGGAAAATACTAGGTCCATAAATGTTTATCCTATGATAGAACGAGTAAATGGGCATTTTAATTTGCAATCTCATTTTAACAGTACTCTGGAGTTTTGGGTGGTAAAAGTGTTTCCCTGTATATTATTATTCTTGTCTCTAAGACTGGTAGCAATATTTCAAGCTAATTCAGAACAAAGAAGCAAGTTAGAATACTTAACACTTAACCCAGGATTTTTTAAGGTGGCTGGGGGATAGTTAGGTAGGACTTCTTTATTTATTGTTTGAAGAGCAATCTCTCTGTTCAATGTGGGATTCAAGCTTATGATCCTGAGATCAAGAATCACATGCTCCACCAGCCGAGCCAGCCAGGCACCCCACTGATTGAAGTCTTATTCTTCCACTCTCAAAAGGGTTTGGGAGAGTCAGATAGCACCTGTCCAAGAACAGTCCAAGAATTCAGAGTAGAATTCAAGGGAATAGATAGCTCCGTCTCCTTTTGGAAGAACTAGAGTCTGGCTTGTCCCTTTTGATCTAGATGAGAGACCCTTCTCACACCTAGCCTCTGGCTAATCGCCTCTATAGTGTTCAAGCCGTTCCAAAAGAGCACAGGGGTTATATGGCCTATTGTTAGGATTTTAGAATAAGAGTAAGGCAGAGTTAAGACAAAACATGTCTTACTATGTAATCTTGAACTACGGATTCTGCTTTTCTTACTTTTTTTTTCTGATTCTGCTTTTGTAAATCTTAATTTCCTCACCCATGAAGGAAGGCTATAAAAAATCGTTGTGAGGATTAAATGGGATAATATATTTAAAGCATTTAGCACAGTGCGGAGCACTTCACAAGCTCTTATAACTATTTGTTATCATTTTAAGTATTTGTTGTTATTGTTGTTGTTGTTGTTGTTGTTGCCATCACCAGCTCCTTATACCAGAACATTGTAGAACAAAGAGGTTTGAGTAAAGGTCATTTTGAACCTGTTTTTTGAGAGGGTGGGTCCTGAATCCATGAAAATGGATTTACTTGGTTATGGACCTCATTCCCCTTAATTACCATAGATGTGGGTTGAGGTTAGGTCATTCAAGGATAAACTCACAACAAGGGGGTGTGCAACCCCGCATCACCACTCTTTGGCCTCACCAGCTAGTAAATGACAATGTTTTTCTTTAATTTTGTTTTCAAAGGGGCTTGTAAGGGTACATTTTCTCATACTCTGTTTAATTTTTACTACCAAGCTAACTCCCCTATCACTAAAAAATAAACAATAAAAGGAAAAATAGTAAAAGATACTATGTTTAAAGATGGTTTTTGCCTTTTTGCTTGAAACCACCAATCCAATCTTAGGGAAACAGCTGAGCAGGTGGAAAGACACAGTAGCTTAACTGACATAGACTGAGACACCACCTCAGCCACTTTCTGGTTGTGTGGCCTGGTGCAAATCATTTGACCTTCCACCACTTGGTTTTCTCATTTGTAAAGTGGATATAATAATGCTTATCTAACAAGGTTTCCATAAGAATTAGAAAGAGTATATATAAAGCATGCCTAATAAGAGATTAGGCACTCAATAAAAGTGGTAGCTGGTTCCCGAATTCTGGTTGTTATTCATTTCTACCCAAGACTTAGGGGAAATGGCTGTACAAAGTATAGTAGCTAACACTTACATATGGTATGCCAGGAAATCCTCTGTGCCTTCATATATATTAACTAGTGTAGTTCTCTCAATAATCTTATGAGGCAGGTAGTATTACCCCACTTTACAGATGAGGGAAATGAGGTATAGAAAGTCTAAGTGTCTTGTCCAAGATACCATATCTGGTAAATGACAGCTGGTATTCATCTCTGGTAGTATGATGCCAAAGTTCCTCCTAGCCACTCTACCAGGGTGTCTCTCTTGGATGACCCTTTCCATGAGGGAAAAGAAGAGCCCACCACCTTCCCCTCCAGAAGATCTGCTAAGTGGCTTAAGAACGTACACATTCCCCCAGGGTGTCTTAAATGAGGTCAGAGGAAAAGCCATGCCTTCCCTAAGGGTTTCTGATGGTCCTACTGGGACTAGATCTAGCAAAATGGATACTATACCAATAAAAATTTAAAAATTCCTTTTGGAAGGCAGAGTCTACTGAAGAAGTTCTGGATTCTGAGATAAGAACCCCCACGCTCATTTGGGGAAGGCTGTGTGGCTTAATGGAAAGTCTCCTATCCTTAGGGTCAAATAAACACTATGAGTATATGATATTTCAGGGCTGTGTGACCTCTCTGCGAAAGAAGATTAATAAAACATATATCTTAGCATTGTTCTGGGAATTAAAAATGATGATACACAGAAAGCTCCCTGTCCAGTTTCAGAAATACTCTGGGTACTCACTGAAAGAATATCATACTTTGTACTTTCAGTCATCTTGCACAATATCTAGAGCAATTATTTTCTTAAGAAACCATCAAGAATTTTGGGCCCCCTGGCTTGGAAACTGATAACTCACTGGATTGAAGACCAGACATTTTGGTTTATTACCCCTGCCTTGAACCTGTTCCTGGCCCTTCTGACTACTACCATCCTCTGATACCTGTTGTTAACCTAACTTCTGCCAGGCAGACCTGGCATCCATGGACTCCTTTAACAATGCTCTGCTGCTTTCACAGACAGCTTAGAGAGGAAGGTGGCATGGCAGGAAGAACTCTGGATATGGATCTAGAAGTCTGGCCAATGTTTAAGTTCTTTGTCTACCATGATCTAGAAAGGTAACCATCTTTTTGCCATTTGGGGCTCAAGTTTCTTATCTATCTACTGAGAAGGGGAATGTATTAGAGCAGGTATTACTGAGGCCACATCCAGCTCCTCCTCAGACTAGTAGCCTCTTTCCCCAACTAGGTTCCAAATACCCTGAATTCATTCACTGGGGGAATTCTCGGCTCCGTGGCACACTATTACTGTTTTTGTGGGGCAATGAAGAGAGAGGAAGAGAAAAGCAAAATGGCACACCAAGATGAGATAATAAAACAAAATCATGAATCAGTCTCCTGGATCCACTCCTCAAGACAAAGAATGTATCTTTTTTAATAGAGAGATTCCTGCAGCAGCAAAGGAAAGCCTTTAATTTTGGAACCAAAGCTATTTGTTTACTGTCTCAATGTCCTTTCACTGAGAGCTCATCACACAAACAATAGCAAAGGCAAACGAAAGACAAATGTAGGAAACATTTATATTTATATCCCAAATGTAGGAAACAGCATGAAAATATTGTTAAGGAAACTCAGTAAGTCTCTGCTCCAGGGTATGTATATAGTTTTGGTGCCAAAGGCAGCATGGCCAGATGTTAGAGGACGTGATCCTCCTGAAAGAACAAAGGAGAAATATGTTGGAATTCCACTAGGGAGGGGAAGAACCTGGAGTAATCATTTGGTGCTCATGCAGCAAGCTCTTATAGAGGCCACATAGTGAGCAGCCTTTTCTTTGAGTGTCAGTTCAGACAGCACAGCTTTGGGATTTGGGTCAGGCACGACCATAATCTCTCTGTTCTTCAGTTTCTTCATCTATGAAATGGAGATAGTAATAGTGCCTAGCTTGCAATGCTATAATGGAATTAACAACTAATATATGTAAATCATATAGAAATGTGCTTGGTATGTGCTAAATACTTACTGTTAGCTGATATTCTTATTACATACATGTCTAGGGAAAAGGTCTTCTAATAATCCCAGAGCTCTCATTATAATTATCTACCACCACTTTAGGAAGTATCTAGTCAAAGTAGTGTTGGCTCTTTATTGGACAAAAACAAATGCAGATCTTGGTTTCATCACTTACCAGCCTTGACTCTGGGCAAGGCGGCAGTAAGGGCACAGTGGCTTAAGGTTTAGGACTGCTGAAGAATATGATCCTTCTCCAGGTAAGCTGTGAATACTGTATTGCCCTGACCCACAGGACCCCTTTAAAGCCTCCTTTCTTCATTTTCATCATGTCACCATTATCATCACTGTCATCATCATCATCACTGTGATCAACCAAATAGAAGAAACGTGGACACCTGTCATTTTCATACTCCTAACTTCTCCCCATTAATTTTTCCATTACCCAAAGAATGTTCATCTGGAAGAGAACAACTTGAATAAATGGAGCCTTCAAAGGTGGAGGATTTTTAAAACTTGAGATAAAATTCACAAAACACAAAAATAACCATTTTAAAGTGATCAATTCAGTGCCATTTAGTACATTCACATGCTGTCCAACATGTCCTCTATACAGTTCCAAAACATTTTCATCACCTCCAGAGGAGACCGCATACCCATTAAGCAGCCACTCCCCATTCCTCCCTTCTCCTCACCCCCTGACAATTATTAATCTGCTTTCTGTTTCTATGGATTTACCTGAACATTTCATATAAATGGAATTATATAATATATGGCCTTTTGTTTCTGTCTTCTTTCACCTAGAAGATTTTGGAGATTTTCCTATGTTGTTAGCATGTACCTCATTCCTTTTTAAGGCTGAAAATATTCTACACTTTGTTTATCCGTTCATCCATTGACAGACATTGGGTTGTTTGCACATGGCTACTGTAAATAGCACTGCTATGAACATTGGTGTACAAGTATTTGAATACCTGTTTTCAGTGGAATTGTTGGGTCATATGGTCCATACGGTCATTCTGTGTTTAGCTTTCTGAGAAGCAATCAGAGTGTTTTCTGTGCTGCTATACTACTTTTTATTCAGTAGGAGGACCTGGATGTTGAAAAATAGTCTTGGTGGCTGGGATTCTCTTCTTTCTGATGCAGCTTGACTAGTTGGGTGAAGAGACTGACCAGTGGGTTAGAGTGACAGTAGATTGGGACTGGAGGTCTCTGCAATGTTTTTAATCCTTACTTGTAGGAAGGTACTAACTTTGCTCTTTGCAAAGCTCATTCTACCAAAGTCAGTGGAGAAATGGGAGGGAGAAGAGGAAAGGACTGTATACAAGAGTGAACATGACCGATTCTAAACAAGAGGACATTCTGTAGACATATTTAATGTATACAGTTTTGAATCCTAATCACTTCCTTGTAAGAGAACCATGATATTCTTGTGCATTTATTCATGGTAGTAATCGACCACAATCTTGAGGTCCCTTGGGTGTTTTTTGTCTGATGTTGTGTTATAAGCGATGTGTCAGAACTCCATCGTGAGGAGCAGGAGAAAATGAGGCCTTCCAGAAGCATCTGCCATAGAGGCCAGTGGGTCTAGCATGGGTGTTACTGAGAAGAGCAGGACTTGAGGGAGACTATGGAGAGTCAAAGCCAGGTAAGTCTCATGTCTGTCATTAGATCTGAGAGCTGTGGGCAGAGTGGAAGCAGGAGACAGAGAGAGCCATTTGGAGTAAGGGGCCAGGTCTGCAATCCAATAAATTCAGAGAAAAGGGTTCTGGATGAGGCATTTGCCATGGATGGGTTTGGAATGCTTAGAGCTCATTCTTTTTAGGGATTGTCCCGTTAGGGGTATGGGGACAGCCACAGTCGAAGATAGAGTCTGGGAGGGAAAGACCAGTCTTTCTCAACAGGTTCTTATAAGAGCTTATTAAACCAGTGTTAAGGGAATGATTTAATTTTACAAAGACATTTGTCTTTGCAAAGATACTGATATCAAGAATAGATCATAAAACTTATGACCTGGCAAATGCAGTCTCCTTCATCTGAAAAGAGTCACCACAGTTGATATTCTTTTCTATATTGTCTAAAACTATAATATGAATAACTGGATCTCACACAGCATCTCAATTTATTCCTAGGTAAGAGGTACTTTTCATTTACCTGAAGCACTATAGCAAATAATGCCTCATAGTGGATAGGTGGATATAAAACCCCCCAAGAAGTTCATTTCATGCCCAAAGGTGACCACTGCTTGCTTCCCTCACATCTTTCTCTGCTATGAACTCTACCTAAACCCTAAGATGTGAGAGATTTTGTGGGGGATTGGAAGGGTCCCTTTAGGCTAGCACTTTAGGACCTTTAGGCTCACTAGAAGGCAGTTCCTGGTAGGTCAGGAGAGCCTTACTTAGCAAGTGCTAATGAATTTAGGTCTCCAAGATGCCATAGAACATCAGGGATCTTTACTGCAACTTCTTTGTTCTAAGCAAGAGACAGCTCTGTTCTTGGAATAGACCAATGTTTATGGAAGAGTCAACTCAGAGACCTTTGCCCTTAGGCATGGAATACCTTATCCTCTCCAAAGCACTTCCCTACAGGCACTAAATTGGAGGAAATTCTTTCCAGAGCTCAAGCCCAGAAGGGTGACAATACTGTTGATGGTAGTATACTGAAAAAGAAAAGTTTAGGAGATGGAATGTGGGGGTCCAGGATCCTCCCTGCGGGGAAGAGATCTGGGCTCCCTGGAGCCCTCTGGAGTAGGGTGTCAGTGAACTGATGATAAATAGTGCCTCCTGCTGCAGGGCATAAAAACAGCTAAAGATCTGACCCCCTCCATGCCTTTATTTCCCTGTGGGAGTTGTGTACAATTTGGAAAGCACATCAAGGGCATCCTGGCTCCCAGCTGACCACCCCACTTGCAGTCTGGAGGTCTGGAGGCCTGGAGCCTCCCCACCCCAGGCCAGCAGGCGGAGGTCCCCAAGTTCACAGAGCCAGTTTCTCTTCCCCTGGGTTTCTGCTCTCTGGGGGACTGCCTTTTCCAGACCTTTTGCTCTGTAGGCAGCTCTTTCCAAGGCTCTCAAGACTCCAAACCAAATTGTTTGGGGAGTGAAAAAGTGAAAGGACACATCTTAGAGCAGCAGGGACCAGCTGCTGGGTCAACTCTCCCCAAAACAGAGCTTCCTGGGGAGTGCCTGGAGCATCTCAAAGTCCTCCATCTGACCTCCTGCCCATGTTTCTAATTGTCTTTAAAAAATAACACAAAAATAAGACGTTTTCACTTGGAAAAAAGGGAGAGAGAAAAAGAATAGAAATTATTTATTAAGGTTCTGTGTCTCCAAGGAAGTTCAGGGGGAAATTTTAGGAACTTTCCGCCTGGTTTTTATTGTATTTACCCGGCCACCCTGCCAAAGGGAAGATGAGAACTCTTTGCGACTGGTGCACCATTCAAAGCCCTGTGTGCTTAATAGGGTGACACAAATGTCTGTGTTTCTTTTTGCTTTTGACCAAAGGCTGCAGGGAGGGGCCACCCTGCAGTCGGGAAGGGCTTTGCCAGTTGGTTCCCGTCCCCAGCACCAAACTCATTCCCAGCCAGGGCCAAACCAGCCCGGGCCGGAAGGGACTACCGGCCGCAGCCTGGTGGTGGAGGGGCCGGGTAGAGGGGTGGGGGTGGGATCGCGCCTTTCCGACTGCCCGGCTTGGGAAGACTTGGAGCCCCAGCTGTGCAAGTGTGGGCTCTGCCGAATCACGCCGAGTGATTGCTTTTGCCAAAGGAAACTTTAGGAAGGAGGAGGTCGGCGATTCCCTGCCTCCTCCAATCCCCGCCCCCACCCCGCCGCTCTCCCTCTTCCCACCCCTCGCCCTCCTCGGCCGCGGGACAGCTTTGGCCGAGGTTAGCTGGGCTGCCTTTGTGGCTGCTTCCCAGGAAGGAAGAAGCGTTGTCTGCAGATCAGTTTATCAGCTGGCTTTCCTGTGCCGGAGCGCCGCCGTTTTCCGGGGACGGCTGCCACCCCCGTGATTCCCAGCCGGGGGTGCGGGTGGTGCGTGAGAGCCAGATAAATAGGCCATTGTGAGGCCTCTCAGAATCCAGGTTTCTTATCAAATTATCCAGCAGCGAGAAAGAAATTCCGCCCCTGCTGCCTGTTATCTCAGCTTCTCTTTTCACTCTGCTATTACAGCCATTTCAGGTCCCCCGGCCTTGCCTCTCAACCCCGGAATTTGGAAGGGAATATTCAGAGGGCAATTTACTTGTGCGGCTTACAGTGTGAGCAGACTTCGCGGCCGTGTCGCCTAACAGTGTTTCCCCTGGGATTTTGGTTTCCAACCTTGAATTTGGCCTTTTTGGCTTTAATGTGTGATGTTTCTATTGACACTCCCACTCAGGAACATCATTCAACACCAAGTGCAAAAATCAGGGGGGTAATTCTGTAGGGCTTTAGATAAGGTGTGGTTGTGTGTGTGTGTGTGTGTGTGTGTGTGTGTGTGTGTTTAATCTTTTAACTGTTTTATGAACACTGAAGACTTGCAAGGGGAAAACACTAGTGGAAACTGGCATCTGATGGAGGCTACCAGGCAGTGTGGTAATTCTGGAGAGGGCTGACTTTGAGATGTTAATGGTGACTGGTTTTTGTTTTTCTGCTGCAGCAGCTGGACTGCTGTGGAGGAATTGTGCATAGCTGGTGCTTGACTTACTAAGTAGTCATTAGCAGGCATGGCTGGTTGTAGAGCCTATGACCTGTGCAGTTGCACAGGTCCCTTGCTCAGAGGCGACCCATATGTGGGTTACCTTCTGCTGCTCCCATCTTGACATGCTTAATAAAAGAGGATTCTGCACCTGGATTTTCATTTTGCACCTGGATTTGCAAATTATATAGATAGACCTGTTAGTAGGAGCTCAGATTCATTTGAATAAGCTTGAATAATGGTTTGAATAAGTTCATAAATTCTGACCTGAGAGAATGGCCTGCCATTGATTGATAAACTGCTGAAGTTGCTTCTCTTACTTTTCAGTATATTTACTGCAGTTTTTCTGGTGGATAAGACAACATTCTACAAACTAAACTGGGCCTCCTAGCATCACATCTGTAGTGAGCTCCAACAGCCTACGGCCAGAACAAGAAAAAGCATCCAGGCAAGACTTGATTCACTCTGCTTGTACATAGTCCTTCCTTTAGAAAGCTTAGGATGTTCACTCCTCAAAGATCTAGAGATTTCCATAGTAAGATGCTTGTTTGTGCAGGTGTCGCCTTTCTTTCCTCTCATCCATCTGAAATTCCTAGCTTCCACATCTGCAGGTCACAGAAGGGTTGAATATGGGCTCATTCCATCAAAAATCTTTCATGGATTTGAAGACTGTGTTTAATGCTTTTAGCACCTAAACAACTCTTGGGAAATTACCCTGAATCTGGGACTTGGCATTCCTAAGAGAAGAGAGAAAGTGAAAACAGTTCATAATAAATAAGCAAAATACTATTTCTTAAAGAAATAGTTTGTGTAAGAAACAATTGTTTTGGCTAAATGAGACAAATACTCCCTTCCAAAGAGTATTCTTTTCTTTGCTTACTCCTTCACTCATTAATTTATGACTTTACTTTTCATTCACTCAACAAAGATTCCATAAGACATGTACTGGAGAGATATTGTGATACAACAGTGAAACAGAGAGGTTCAGAATGGTGGGGGGATATTAAACAAGTGAACAAAGAGTACAATGGCATGTTACAGGTGCTAAGAAAGAAGTATCTGTTAAGATGTTTTAGGGCCAAAAGAAGTTCATAGGATCAATTCATTAGCTCATCATCCATTAGTTCCCTGGATATGACTTTTTTTCATGAGCTTTAGTATTGTTGTTAGTAGGTAATATTCATAAAGTAGTTGACACGTTCAGACACAGAGCTAAAAACATTTTATAGGCATATTTTCATTTGTCTCGAAATATGATCAGTTAGGTCTATTTAGAAACTCCATTGTATAGAAGCAACTTAGAGCAGGACATAATATGTGTGCTCAAGGTCATACAGTGCCTAATAGGTAAAGTCAGTATTTCATTCAGGTGTTCTCCGAAGTGTGTCTTCTCCGGGAAAGCCGCACTGCCTCCAGTAGCATGGCTGCAGTACCATGTATAATCATGGTTTGTACAAAATATTGGAAAAATGGCTTCTTTTGTTTCTCATGATTGCTTTTCTTTTTACCTAATATACTGGGACTTGCATCTTCAACAGGGAATATTTTTTCCTCCCCTCATTAGTAGGATCAGGCTTATTTGCTTCAACAATTTATGGATGCCAGTGCTACAAATGACTCCCACAAGACCAGAGTAAACCCCTAAAATGGGGGCTCGGTACAGAGTGGTTTGCCATGGCTTCCTGTAGAAGGAAATTTTGTGGGTATTTTTGTGTCTCCCATGTAAGGGGTGAATTCTCCCCCCTTGGATGATTGTATATTCCCATGTCCCCACTCCTGAGCCGTCAGTTTTAGGCTTTTAATGACACAAGTACAGGAAGCCAGACTTTTGAGTTCATTCCCAGAAACCCCTTTAGGCTAGTTGATACTAGTGTCTCCTTGTAATAAACCACTTGGATTTGGAGTTTTAAAGGATCTTCAGTGTGTTACACACAACACTGCAGTAAGGAGAGAATGGGGGAGGGTGGCAGTTTAGAGCCAGGATAGGTCTGGGGTGGTGCAAAGCTGAAGTGACCAGGATATGGTCACAGAGCACTGAGTGGGTGCTAGAAATACAATTCAGGTTTCGTTCTTTCCCCTTGGCAGGGCACTGCTACCTGGAAACCCTGAAACAGGATTAACTTGGGGCAAAAGAAAGCAAAATTGACCTCTTCTTGAGGAAGGTTTTTTGTTTTGTTTGTTTGTTTGTTTGTTTGTTTGTTTTTCTCTGCTGGAATCTAGAGACAGACTCCTTGCCTGGGTGCTAAGTGTTTTCAGTGCAGGGAGAGGCCCTGTATGGCCAAATTCAGTTCCTCCCACCCACCAATAGTCCCTTGCTCTGACCTTGACCTGAATGTTTAACAAAGCTGTGAAATGGAAAGCAAGACTAGAAAAGACCAGCAAACAGAGAAAGAAAAGAATCATTCATTGCAACATTGTGAAGAGCTCAGGTGTCTGATTACCAAGCTCTCCTTTGTTGCTTGGGCCACAGTACACGGAAGGAGCAGTCTTGATTGGAATTTTTTTAAAAAATAATAATATTATGATTATTTGAGTAGAAAACATAACTAGTCATTCTGGTTGAATCTGATAATGTTTTTCATCCTACAGTGTGGGTGAATATTAACTTCTAGTGGTTAAGTGGAAAATGTCAGATTTGGAGAGATCAGAAACATAGTAAGTTGTATATATAAAACCTTTATATGTATAAAAACAATTGTTTTGGAAACAATATGACAGCCTTCTACTACCTGTCTTGGAATGGTTAAGTCACCAAGGAAACTGTCCTGTGCATCTTTGTTCCTTTATTCATTCTTTGTAAGGAAGGTAATAGCTTTGGTACTTTTTGTGCGAAGCACACAGAAGACATAAGCTCATCTGTCCTCAGAGAGCTTATGATGTCCAGAAAAGATCCAAAACATAAAGTACATGAACTCGAAACTCAGACATGTCAGAGGCTGCATGAAGGACTAATGGGGCTGAAAGCATAGGTAACTTTCTTGCTGAGCTTCTTTGCTTTGGGGGGAAGAGAGCCAACAAGGGTAAGATTTGTGTTCAGCACTTGGTGGTTGCTGGGGGTGAAGGAGGTATAAACAGATGAAGCCAGTGAGTGTTCTCCAGGCTCACCACATGCGGTGGGGATTTGTCCTATGGGGAGAAGGCTCTCTCGCTTCTAGGAAATACGGAAGGGAGCCCTGTTCTGCATTTATGTCCAAATCACAGTCAGGCTTTGACCCCTGGGAAGAGCAGCCTCTCCATCAGGAGGAGTCACAGCCTTGGGAACATTTCCTAGGTGATGGCTCCCAGGTCATGAATCTTAGCATTGTCCATGGGACTCGGTACCAACAGTGGAGACAGTGGTGAGAAGCTTCAGAAGAGCCCACCTACAGAAAATCTAGAGCAAGAGAACAGTGAACCTGCATGGCGCACTGTTTGCTGACTCCCTGTTGGGTGACACTTGGAGGTGGGCTGAAACATGGGACAAAGAGCTGTTAGTTCAGATACTTACAGTGGGGGTAGTTTCACTGTACCCACAGGCTGGTGCAGCCTAGTAGAGGATTGTATACAGACTTGAATTCAAGACAGTGTGAGAGAAACCACGACAGTGGTCTTTGTAGAGACCCTTTCAATTCAAAGGGCTTATCATGTTATGAAACAAGAACTATGGAAGGTCAGAGGAGAATTTATTCAAGTATTGTTATCAGACATCAATTTAATTATGAGCTCTCTACATTCTGTCCATTTTATGTACATCCTCTGGCCTCACCTGAGGCTAGTTCTAGAGTCATATATTTTATCACAATTAAAAAACAAACAAAAGAATAAGTAAGACTCTGATTATGAGCAGTATACTATAAATTAATGTTAAACCAAAATAACAGTACTATCATAGAACTTTTAAAAACTGTTTACAGCCTTTCTTTATGTGGGTAATTGTAAACATAGATCTTACTAGTTTTCTTGAATGTTAATTTATGACTCTGAAGTTATGTAGAGAGCTTTTTAGATTAGTAACAGAACAATGTAAATGTACTTGACACTTTCTGAGATGTACAACTAATGGTTAAGATAGTAAATTTTGTGTTATGTATATTTTACCATAATTAAAAAGAAAGGTTAAAAAAAACTTGCAGGCTCACAAGTTTCAGAACTATAGAGTATGGAGAGAAACAGACTTAAATGTACTTGAGTACCCTGTGTTGTTACTATATGCTTTTTAGGAAGCCACACATATTTCTTTGTCCCTACCCTTTATTACATGATAAAGCACATTTACAGTTTCCACATTTGTCATGGAAGGTTAGAAAGGTGATTTGTTATCCTTTACCATTGTGGTGGAGGCTGCTGGTGGCCAGTGGTATCCAAGGTCTCCTCTTCTTGGATTTCCCATTCATGGCACTTCTTAATCCTGTGTATCAGGACAAAAGACAGGGCTGGGAGATTAGACTAGTTCTCATCAGAGTGAATGTGTCTCACTGAAGACCAGGCACCTTTTCAAGGAGCTCTTTTTGCTTCTCTGTTTTGCAAATGAAGATGAGTCCAAAGACTCGGAGGAAAGCGCAACTCTAAGAAGGAATGAGTCTGGATCCCTAAATGACTGTGTGGAACTCCACTGCAATCTTGCGTGAGACTGTGACAGAAATGAGAATAAACTTGTTGCATTAAGCCACTGGCATTTTACTCTTGTCAAGCATCTAGCCTACTCTGAGTAACACAACCATAAAAGGTAGTACAGAGACAGGATGTATAGTTAGTGCTGTACCTGTAAGCTGAGGAAAGGTCAGACAGGCAAGGGAAATGGAAATTACATGTTTAATGATTCCCAGGTGTAAGTGTTTCATGTTACTCATTAATCATGTGGTAAATATGTTTAAATAAACATAGACAAGCTATTCCTGTTCAACAAATATCTCAAGGGAAAGGGGTTTTGTTCAGGCTTGGATCAGAACGTAATGCCTCCCTTTGGGCCCAGCACAGCAGTTGCAGCAGAAAACAGAGAGAAAGACTTCTGAGGGGAGGATGAAAAGGCACCTCAAGGGGAGAGAGTCAGGAGCTCCCAGGACAAGAGTTCCATTCAGAATTCTTGTTCCTCCAGGTCTTGGAGACTTGAGATTTTTTCCCTAAAACGATGATCAGTGCTAACACCAGACAAAGGAAATTAAGGCGCCCTGACCTGTAAGAGTTACCCAAACAGTGTCCGTCCATTCCTGCTCCTGGTACCATCCCAGCTTTGGTTCTAAATTGTTCTCATTGACAGTGTATTAAAGACTGGATTCTTGCCTGTTGAGCCTGGCTGTGCAGCCCAAGACAAACCATCACTCCTGCCCCAACTTGGAAGAAAGTTCTTACTTTTGGCCCCAGTATGGATCTTTGCTCAGTGGTACTGTCAACCAGTTTGTCCTTCTCAAAGGAGAATGATTTCTCAGCTTCATACCTTTTCTTGGAGATTAGTAGCGTTCATTGAATGAGTTCATATTCACTTAGAATAAAATCTATACCATGCTCTCCAGGATTCTGCATGATTTGGCCTCTGTCCTTCTTACTATAACATCTTGGGGTGCCTTGCCCCCTTATTCACCATAGTTACCCTGATTTTTTAGTTCCTGAAAGATGCAGGCTCTTTCTCAGGGCCATTTAACATGCTGTTTCCTGTACCTAGAAATGTTCTCCTCCCTACTCTTGCTATTCTTAGTTCCTTCTGTTCCTTAGATCTCAGCCTTGAAGCCTCCTCCACAGAGAGTCCTACTACAACCCACCCACTTAAGCATATCATCTCTTTTGCCTGCCTCAAACCCTCTCAACCCACCTCTTATTCCAGCCATTGTGACAGAAATAGCCTTGTTTAGGTGTCACCTGACAGCCTTAGCTGCACTTGGCTTCTTTCACTTTCTGCTCCAGGATTCCAGAGATGCCAGGGTTTTTCTGATGCTGCAGCAGTTGCTTTGCAGCTTAGCCTGGGAATGGGAGGGAATTGACAACTCAGGACCAGTAGAAGCTGATGGGCCAATGTTACTGTCCTCTGCCCCTTAGGTGGACAGTTTTGAGGAGCATTCTGCACAGTTCCTCAGTGTCCCTACAGGATTATCCCCATGAACCACAGCAGTGACCAATTTGAGACTCTACCCTAGTTTCAGTTTTTCTTCTTTCCTTCTTTTCCTTTCCCTAGTCCCCACTTCTCTCCCCTGGGGGCACTTCCCAAAATAAACCTGCATACAATCTCTGGCCAAGTTTTCCATGGAGAATTTAGGTGAAAAGCATCTTCTCCTTTATTTAATATCTTAGGGTATTTGTTTTTCTCATAGCATTTATTACAACTTACATTAATTTTATTTATTTCTGCAATTATTTTTTCTTCTATGCAATCCTAATTTTGTACAATTAGAGTATAAACTCCAAAAGGGCATGAACCTGGTCATTTTCCTTAGCAACTAGTGTGAGTTGCATGGCACAGACACACCATCGCTAAATGTATATAAATGAACACATCTCCAAAATGCTACATTTTAAGAATGATGCTTGTATTCTAAGCATTGAGAGACAGTAGCATACTGGTTGAGAGCGTACAATCTGAAGTCAGACTTTCTTGGGTCACTTCCTAACCGTGTCATTTAAGTACCTCATTGGCCTCAAGTCAGTTACCAAATCAGGCTGGGCATCCCAGTTTATAAAATGGGATTAATAATAGTACCTAAAACATGGGATTGTTATGATGCTCAAATCAGTTATATATAAAGCACTCAGTACAGTGCCTGGCACATAATAACCACCCAATATACTTTATTCCTTTATCTTCTCCTTTTTATAGTCATTGAATAAAATTCAGACTTGCACAGATGTAGTATTCATTCTATATATTCCATATTTGTTAGTCCTTTGGCTTAATTATCCAAGTATGCCTGAGTTGAGTAATATCAGCCTAATGACCCATAGCTGAGAATCAGAGGATTTAGGGGTATGGTACTGTAAATATTACACGTCTTTGGTTCCCCCTAAGAAGTACTTTGAGAACATATTTAGATTAACCAAAAGTAGAAAAAGACCTGGGGCACCTGGTCTTTTGGGCTTCTGACTCTTGATTTTGGCTCAGGTCATGGTCTCGTGGTTGGTGTCGGGCTTTGCACTTACAGTGTGGAGCATTCCGGGGACTCTTCTTTCTGCCCCTCTCCTGCTCACGCTCTCTCTCTCTCTCTCTCTCTCTCTCTCAAAGTAAATAAATCAACAGCAAAAGGTAGACAAAGACCAGTGCTAATGTGCAGTGTGTTTCCTCAATTTCTTGTCTTTTGCAGGACCTACTTTGTGTGATTATATTTTAAAGTTGTAAGCTAGAACCACTGCTGAAAAAGCTAATCATGATCATATTTCCCTAAATGTTTTGTGAAATTATAATAACTTTTAAATAATCTTTTAAAGCAATTATTAAATGTTACATTGAGAAATGCTGCTGGAGTGAGGGTTGGAATAGATGACATTAGTGATATGGATACATACTATGGACTGTCCACTCTCCTCTCCCTTTCCAGCTCATCAGGAGCAAGGCCCTTCTCCTCCAGGTAGAAAGAACTCATGTTTCATCAATATTGTCATTGTGTGGGTCACTCTGATAAGATAATTTGTGCCTACGCAGGGGCTGGAAAATGTCAATGCCTTGGTTCTAGAGGAAAACCTAGAAAGTATTCTTCTGCTTGGTCACAAGCCTCCCTTTGGGTGGCTCCAAGAAAGAAGACAGAGACGGTGGGTTTCAGTGCTGAAAACTTCAAGACAAAGAGACTGTGTGTCAGCATGTGGGAGGGAGGCAGAGAGGTAGATGCCTGGATGTTGCTCTTGGGCTGCGGAAGGGAGGCAGTCCTGGACCTCTCCTGTCATTGTTGCTTCAGCCTCCCAACTTGCAAAGAAGAGTATGCCCCACTCCTCTCCTGACTTCCCTTTTAACGTCCTCTTCTTACTGATCCCAGCCTGCAAGGAAGACAGGTGGCCAGGCCCTGGGTCAGAGTTGGGTAAGGCAGGTGGCCAAGCAGCGTGACTAGGAACTAAGAACGGTGGTGGAGAGAATGGGATTATGACTCAAGAGTTTCCATCTCAGATGGTGCTGCAGTGTGCCCTCATAATGTAAGAGAAGTAGAATAGGGAGACCAGAAATTGTGGTAAAATGTTGAAGAGAGAAGATCTGGCCTGATTCTACTGCTGGCTAGTTTTGTGATCTCTTTGAGCCTATTTCCTGGAGAACAGACAAATGATTTTCTAACTTGGGCAGTTGGTGATTCTCCATCAGCAGATGTTTAGTCCTTCACTTTGTGTGGTCTGGTTCTACTCACATCTCACTTTCAGATGGTCCTTGACCTCACAAAAGTCAGTAGGGAAGCTTAGGTGGTGGCTTTTGCAACAGGAATCTGATTTTAGATGCTATTATTTTTCAGGCATGTTAAACTAATACTTGAAGTCTGTTTTTTAGTTGTTGTTTTTCATCTAGAAGACTGTGGTTTGGAGTTGCATTTAGCCTGTGACATGGTGTGCAGTGTGGATGGCTGAGCTCCATAAAAATCATAAGATATCCTGAAATTATATACATGTGTACATATGCATATATGTGTGTATATGTGTATGTATACATATTCCTGTCTCTGTATGTGACTGAGTTTATATAACATATCACTTTTTCAAAAGTTCCTTTATGGTATTCCATGTGATTTCAACAGAATTTTGTTATATTCTATTTTATCTCCATTATTTTCTTGCCTCATTGCCATTCCTGTCCATATTGCTGCTCAAAGCAGAATTTTAAGAACACCTTGAGGTGTTTTTTAAATTAAGAGTAAACAGCTCTAGCTGACAGCTCCAGCGTGGCACGGTGACACAAGCCAACACAAACAGGGAGTGGGAGGTGTGCTGACAGCTCTGAGCACTGAGACCTCAGGACTGGTTTGGTGAGGCAGACTCAGAATCAAGCAGTGACTCGTGGAGGAGCCAAAGAGGATGCAGTCGTGTTGTCTCTTGTTCCAGCTCCCTGTACAAGGAAAGGAAATTCAAGAAGGGGCTGAGCCCTTCTTTCAGTCAAAGCAAGCGAAGATACATGCACAACTGGGGTGGGAATACAAGCATACAGTATACACATGCTAACGCAGCACCTCCTATATAAGGTCTTAGTGTTGTGGCAGGACTGGTTCCACGTATCTTCTTTCGTGTTTAGTGTCTGGGAGCGGTAACTAAAGCTTCAACATTATCCTGTGTATTAATTAGGATACAGATTGGGCCATTGTAATGACAAGATTCCCAAGTACAGTGGCTTCAACAAGAGAATAGTGTTTGTCTCTTATATGGAAGCTCAGGTATCCCGTCCAGAGTTGGCTGGCAATTAATCATGTTGGGGACCCTTCTCATGTAAAGTGCTTCGCTCCCCTAAATGTTCTTCAGTTATCCTATTTACAAATGAAGTTACTCCATAGCCATACAGCAAGTCTTAAACATCTAGGAGAGTTTGTAGAAAAACAAAGGAAGTAGAGAAGATCAAGCATGCATCACAGTGGGTGTTGGCAGTATGGTACAGAGGTTACACAGTTTATAATTTTTCCTCTTCCACTTGCTAGTCTGTGAGCTTGGGCAGGTTACTTAACCTCTCTGTGCCTATTTTATACAAAGATGATAATAGTGCTTCCCTTGTTGGCTTGTTGTAGGCTCACGTGAATGACTGAGTTAATACATGCCAAGTGCTTAGAATAGCGCCTAGACCATAATTATAACCCAATAGCAGACACTGTTGATGCCTTACCTGTATCCATTGGTACTCACCATCACCATTTTGTAAACTCCAGATGCTTTTATACTGTAGGAATTTGTAACTCTACTTCCAGGATCCCTCTGGCCTCTGGGTGTGTGCTCGGCTACATGCAGGACAGACCCTATGAGCTGAGAAGTTAAAAGATAGCAAGTAGCCCTCAGCCAGGAGGTTGAACAGCTTTCTTATTCCTTGAATGAGACAACGCTGAGACGTTTTCTACGTCACCCTGAAGAGGTCCCCAGGACAACTGAGCCTTGGCTGCTCACATTAGCAACCTACTCATTGGCATACTCTGTATTGCTTCCTTGCTTTCCATGGTTCATTTTCATACTCTCCTGATCTTCCATCTTCCTGGCATCACCACCCAAATTAACTACCTGTATTCAGCATTAGACTCTGGGGAACCCCAGCTAAGGTACTTTCCCCTTACTATATACTTTTGTCCAACCGTGATGGTCTTAGGGTGAACTCTGATCCTGGCACCCCTAACCCTTTCCTTTTTTATATACCTCCACCTCCTGGTGTCCCTCTTCTCACTTTTGCAATTACCTCTGCACCAGGATGAGACAAATGCAGACCCTTCTGCTTCTCAACTCCCCCTCCTCCCCTTGTCCCACACTGACGTATATAGAGTCCCATGAAAATCAGACCACAAAGGAAATGGAATGTTGTGGCAGAGAATATTCAGTATATTTGGGGCTGGCTCCCCTGCCTAACTTCCTTCAAGCTTGTTCTGATTTCTCTTGAGGTCTGCACACTTGGCATATTGCTTAGATATGTGCCTGGGTTATGATTGTACATTAAATCTGAGACATTGGGGGTGGACCCCGGTACACAGCTCTGCATCCTGTTGTGATGGATAAGCATTCTCTTTCCATTTCCTCCCTGGGGCAGAGAGAGGATGGAAGTGTTTTTCATGAAGACAGGAAATATCTTCACTACTGCTTTGTGAACTAGATGGAATGATCCTAAAAAAGCAGGTCCATTGGAGTGAGGAGAGATATATATGTGCTGGATTTCTACTGAATGATTAAATAATAGTGCTCTCTGTGGCCACACCCTGCTCTTTTACACAGGGTGGTGGTGGGTGGGGGGACAACCTGGCAAGATAAAAATCAGTGTTTACTACTTTAAAATGTACTATCATTTCACTGTTACATTTATGCAAGACCCAGTTCCAAGAAGCCCAAAGATAATACAGGTAATCCTCCTTTTGCAGAATTCTAATATGTGTGAATTTCAGTCACTACAGTTTCGTTAGTTTAGTTAAAGGAAAGCAGTCCCCTCCAACAGCACAGTTAAAATTTCAGTTACTATGGTGTATGAACTGTGAGTACTGGCATAGAGTATGAACTTTGCTACTAACTTATCAGTACACAAATCACTTCTTAAATATGTGCATCATGATTAGTTATTTACCAGTCATGTTGCTTCTTTCAGAGTTGGTTGATAATTGGTCACTGGGCAAAGACAGTTTACCCACAGACAGCAAAGTGTGTAGTTGTGTTGCCTCTCTTTGTCTTCAGTGATAACCAATGTGACAGTTTACAGGATTATCAGTGGAATGAATTGGCCAACAAAAATAGAAGAGGACAAAAATGAAAAATAATAACATAGGAAGTAAAATTCAAATTGAATGTAAATAGAATTTAAGAAATATCCCTGAGCCTAGGAATGTTGACACTGGAGCCATTTTAGAGACTCAAGATAAGCAATCAAAGGAACTTAGTGATGGTGAACTTATCACCATAAACAAGGGGATTACAAAAAAGATGAAGATGTCCCAGGGGAAATCATGCCAGCCAGAAGAAGAAGAAGAAGAAGAAGAAGAGGAAGAGGAAGAGGAGGAGGAGGAGGAGGAAGAGGAGAAGGAGGAGGAAGAAGTGGAGGAAGAGGAAGAGGAAGAAGAAGAGGAAGAGGAGGAGGAGGAGGAGGAGAAGAGGAGGAAGAGGAAGAGGAAGAAGAGGAAGAGGAGGAGGAGGAGGAGGAGGAGGAAGAGGAAGAAGAAGAAGAAGAAGAAGAACAACAACAACAACAACAACAACAACAACACATTATAGGGACACTTACATATTTCACTGCTTGGAAAGTGCAAAGGATAAAATGGTGAAGCTGATCCACATTTAGAAAGGAGACAGTTTACCAAGGCATGGAAAAGATCCTTGTTCTGTACTATAAGTTATATGACAAGAAGGCAGGCACTGCCCTAATTATTCTAGGTAAGTTTTTACAAAGAAATAAAACACTTCAACTCTCAATATTTCCAATCAGCTAAATTACAGTGGCTACATAAATATTTGTTTTACTATTTTCTTCATTTCTCTATACATTTAAAACTGACAGTGCGAGTGTTTTTAATATTTTGACAAAAATTTCTAAAGGGCATGGACCAGTTGTAACTTTCCCAGTGATTATTAAGATTGTTTTGCGGTTTCAGCCTGCACGTCATTTTTACAGTGCTGTACTACAGTGCAAGGACTGCCTGTATTTGAGGTTTTATCTTATTTATTAGGACCATGAAAACATGTGGGCATTGGATCCTGTGTGCCTGGGTTCACATCTTTACTCTAACACTGAACTGCTTGCTGTCCACTGCTAGTCAAGCCCACCAACCTGAAATTCAGTGTTCTTATGTGAAAAACAGAAATAATAATATTTCCCACATGGAGTTCTTGATGCCCTAGATGAGAAGGCCTGTGGAAACACAGCTGACACTCAGGAAGCATTCAGTAGATAAGCTCCATGAAAGTGGAGACCCTGTCTTTTTTTCATTGTAGGATCGCTGGCATTTAGAACAAAGGTTAACTTGAAGTAGTTGCTCAATAAATATTTGTTGCATAAAAGACTGAAGAGTCACATTTAGCATTCAAAAAATGTTAGTGACTTGATTGTCTTCCTGTTTTGCTTACTTCCTGGATGCTGTACAGCTTCAGAGAGTTGAAGAAATCATGGGATCCAGTTCTACTGAGAACCCAGTTGGTATAATATTGTCCATCTCTTATAATCATTTCTACCTCGTTGGTCCATTCCCATTTGGTTGGGGCAGCAGGGGCACTGAGCAAGGTTAACATTTTCCATAGAAGTAGGGAACTCATAGAAATATGGAAGAAAAACATTAAGACTTCAAAAATGGGAGAAGAAAAGAATAATTAATTTGCAAATGCACTTAAAAAGTATTTGGAAAAATTCAGCCTCACTAGTCACCAAGGATATAGAAATCAAAACTAGAAAGCTGTTCTCTTTGTGATCACACTGTCACAGATTCCAGAATGATGGAGACAGATTAGTAAGAGTGAAGTGACACAGACTTTTTCTCAACTACTTTTTGCTTGTGAGCTTTGCTATCATCCTTTTAGAAAGCAATTAGAACACAAGGATCATCGGCCTCTGACTTAGTAATTTTACTTCTGGAAATTGATCTTGAGAATTCAATATTGATGAAGCTTTAGTGTGAAGATTTTCATCACAGTGTTATGTTTAGGAGTGGAGATGGGAAACTACATAGATGTCTGACAGCAGGGATTCTTTAGGTGGAAGATGGAAAACGGACTTTCTATTATGTAGTGCATGTCTATAAAGAGTTTGTGTATAAAGAGTATATGTCTGTAAATGTGATAGAACATTGTATATAAAATATATTTTAATTACATTAAAATTCCAAATAACTGATGCCTCAATGCCACCCTTGAAAGAAAATACCCCAAATGTGACTAATTATCATTTATTTGTTAGGGCTCCACCATATTTCAGGGGCTTTGAATATTTTATCTCTAATTCTCACAACAATCCTGCATGGTAGATATGGTAGATATTATTATGCCCATTTTACAGATGAGAAAATGAGGCTGAGAGAGCCAGGTAGCTTTTCTGAAGCACCAGCTAGTTATGTCCATGTACCTGACACTAAAACCTGCACTTTCCTGCCAAACAATCTCTTTTCCTTGTTTGATTGAAGTGTCTTCTTATCTGTTTTGTTTTTTAATTACAAGAACAATTTTCTCAATTTTTCTAACATTTTGTGTTTATTTAGAAACATAGATGATTTTAATAATGATCACCTGGTCAAAAGAAAACAGTGCAACCATTGTAAGTTGTCTGCTCATTCTGAACCTCAGTTTCTATCAAATAAATAACCCCTACCCCTGCTCACTTTTATAAGGTTCTCTATTGAAATTCATGTGAACATGTTTCAAACCTTTTGAAGTTATAAAAGGAGAGATGCTCAAGTTTTAAGTGCTCTTATCCTAACTTCTTAAATAAAAAATTTGATTTACTTTAGTTATGTATTAACTATCATTATTCCTTTAAATAATACAAGAGCTAAAAACCTTCAATAAAATGAATGCTTTCTCAGTCACAGATTTTAATGTCTGTCTTAGTTAAGAAATGGGAGGGTCATTGTTTTTGCACAGTTGATATGGAAAATGAAGCACATGTCCAGCATTCTTTGGGAAAGGAAGTAGAAGGCTTCCCTATCAGATGTTTTGGAAAGAAGGTAGCTGTGGAATAGGCCGGGAGTGCCAGTGCAGAGCTTTCCAAAAGCACTTTCATTGATTCTTGTTGAATATTCATGGACTTGAAACTTTCTGCCTCTGACTGTCCATTCTCTGAGTCTGGCACACTGCAGCCACTGGTTTTCTGGTTGTTTTCCTGAGGGTTTCGTGGTGGTGTTTTTGCTGCACATTGCATTGTGTGAGTGAGTGAGTGAGTGAGTGAGTGAATGAGTGAGTGAGGTGTGTGTGTATGTTAGGGCACGGCCAGATCCTGGGCATTTATAGAGCATTGCCTTCAGGGGCTGTTTACTCTGGACTCTCTCCAGGATGCCAGAGTCATTCTAGATGATTCCTCCTGACAAAAGGACAAGGCTTGGCTCATCCTCAAAGATTATTCAGATTATGCACCTTGCCAATTTATTTGCATTTTGCCCCAGGGGGCACCCTGCAAGCCCCCAGAAAAACTTAAGAGATGTGAACATCTTGCTCTTTCTGCACCCAAAGAGAGCCTCCTGAGCAGTTTCTAGGGAAGTAAGTAGAAGTGTTTGGCTGGGGCAGCTACAGCTAGATGTTCCCAGAAAGTTCAAAAGGTTGTTTAGTCAGTGACTCCCTCCTGCCACCTGCTTGTGTGCAGCTACAATTTTAACCTCAGGACTGCCTGCCACCAGGATCATTTAAGGGAAGGTGCCTTCAGAGTGCATTACAATGTGGGGAACTTGCTAAAAAGAAGTAACTTATTTTTCTTCGTTAAGAGAGAGGGAGAGAATGTGGCATGGAGTCAAAACATCAATTAAATATACAATTGGCTCCATTTACATGATAAGCGTTGAGTCCAGCCTTAGACACTGAATAGGAGCTTTCTCCCTGCACAGGATGCGACAGTAAAGTGGGGTGCTTCAGGCTGGCTGGAGACTGCTCAGGTCCTTCTTTCTCAGCTGTAATAACATTCACTGTGATGTACATCCCACCAATAGCCTTCAGCCTTGGAGGAAGTTTAGTTTGGCTGATTTAAACTTAAAAAAGGGAAAAAAAGGCTTTTTTTCCTGTTTTTTCCTCAAGATTAGGCTGCAGTTTTGAATTTGTTCTTGTAGTCACCGGCACTTATTTATATGTGGAAAATGCATTCCCACATGTTGATTACAACCTTTGGCAGACTCTGGTAAGATCACAGCTGAAGTGGGAGATGATTGTAAATTGTTTCTGTGAGTGCGTTATTTATTTTCTTATTGGACCCTTTTTTCTTTGTATAGCACTTGGGTGGGTATGGTCAAGAGATAGGTTTAAAAAATTTGCATAGAGAAGACAATTTTCGGAGAAACTAGAAAAACAAGATGCAACAATAAAGGAATGGATGTGTTCAAGAATGGTAAAAGTTTGCAAACTTTTTTTGATAGGACCTGGTAGCATAATTTTAAGCTTGTGGGCCATTCCATCTCCATCACAACTACTCGACTTCATTATTGCAGTGCAAAAGACGACAATGGTCTGTGGATTAGACTGTGTTCCACTAAAACTTTTTTTACAAAGCCATGCCGTTGTTTGCAGGCCCGTAGTTTGCCAATTTCTTAATTATTGTGTAATCCATCTGGTATGTTGCTTTCAGCTGAAAGTAAGGAAAAACCCAACTAAAGGTAGCCTAAAAATCACATTAATCTCACGTTAGAAGATCATCTTGGCATAAGAAGAAATCTCATAATAGGAAAGTCCCAGGGCTGCTTAATTAAAGCCCATGATGTCATCATGGGCCCAGGTTCTCTTCAATCTTTCTGCTCTCCTGCTTTTAGCTCATTGACTTGTTCTCAGGCTGACCTGCCACATAGTCACAAGATAGCTGCCATGGTGTTAATGTTATAGGTAGCTGCAACAACATCCAGCAGAAAAATTAGACTCCTGCCCCTCCACCCCCACATTTCTTTTTCTAAGAGCAAGAAAATCTTTCCAAGAAGAACCTTCTGTTTCAGAGATTATGTCCTATTGACTAGAACTGGGACAGAACATTTCAAGAAGTATTTGGACTAGGTCACTGTGTTAGCTGCCTACAACTCCTATGACATCAACCTTGGTGATATAAAACAATGAAAGTTTATTCTGTCACAGTTCTAGAGTCCAAAATCAGTATCACTGGGCTGAAATTAAGGCGTTGGTAGGGTTGTGCTCCCTATGGATGTTATAAGGGAGAATCCACTCCTTGCCTCTTCCATCTTCTGGGAGCTATTGGTATTCCTTGTCATGTGGCCACCTCATTCCAGTCTTCAAACCTCTCTGCTCCATTTTCATATCAACTTCTCCTTTGTGTGCCTGTGTGAAATCTTCTTTTGCCTCTCTCCTTTTTTTAAATGTGGAGCTCTTCATGAATCTGTGTGTCATTCTTGTGCAGGACCATGCAGTTTTCTCTATAGTGTTTCATTTTTAGTATGTGTATTGTGGAAGCCTCTCTCTTAGGAGGACACTGATGATGGCATTTAGGGCCACCCAGTTAAGCCAGCAGGACCCTTAACTTAATCACATCTGGAAAGACCCATCTTCCAAATAAGGTGACATTTATAGGTCCAAGGATTGGGACATGATAGCTTTGGGGGGGGGTTTGTTCAACCTGTTACAGTCATGGAAAATTTTGACTGTCAAAGTAAAAAATTTTGACACTTTCTGAAAGAAAGCCATTAAGTCAGTTACTGGCAAGAAAGAACTACCTTGACTGCTTTATGTTAATGAAGATTTAGTTAAGCCAAATAAAGGTGGAATCAACCAAAAAGTATTGGCTTCAGCCAGCAGGGAAAATCTGGAATAGGATGATTAGATAGACAAACGACAAATGCTGTAGCATTTGCATTTGGCGATTATTGTGTTTAGCAAAAGCATACAATGACTTATGAAAAGGATTTGTATAAAATAAGGTATGATAATGTTTTTATCTATAGTGTGGTCACAACAAGTGAAATATTCTTGTCCATAAAAAAAAGATGAAGAGACAATAGAGACAATACACTAAAAAATTACTCTTGGTTGGGGTGCCTGGCTGGTTCATTTGGAAGGCATGTGACTCTTGATCTCCAGGTGAGTTTGAACCCCACAGGTATAGAGTTTACTAAAAATAAATAAGTAAGGTTAAAAAAATTTACTAATAGTTGGTGTGGAGGTAGTGGGAATACAGGTGATTGAGTTTTTTTCCTCTCCTTTTCCATATTTTCTAAAATTTTAATAAAAAGTATATATATTGCTTAAATTAAAGATATATTATAAGAATAAATCAATCACATTATATTGTTAGATTGTAATATTGGTGTTTAAAGAATTATTTTTATTTATTTTGTATCATTTCACTTAATTTCTATCTCAGTTTAGTGTATCATGAAATCATACAGAAAAGCCAAAGATTCTGCCCAAATTTTTTTGCTTTCAAAGACACCCAAAGTCCTCACGTTGTCACTAGTTATCTTTCTGAAATACAGGTTGTGACATACATGATACTTCTCATCAAAAACATTTAATATTTCTCTCTTGCTTTAGAAAATCTTTCCTTCCTTCCTTCTTTCCTCCCTCCCTTTTTTCTTCCTTCCTTCCTTCCTCCCTCCCTTTCTTTCTTTCTTCCTTCCTTCCTCCCTTCCTCCCTTCCTTTCCTTCCTTTCCTTCCTTTCCTTCCTTTCCTTCCTTTCTTCCTTTTCTGGCTCTCAGAGTTCTCCATGACCTCATCCACATCCTTTTCAAAGTCCCCAGCACTGGACACCCACTACATTCAGTCATATACCTCTTGCACCCATCTTTGCCCATTCCTTAACTTTTTATGCTTTTCCCAAAGCTGATCTCTAACTCAGGATTCTCATTGTGCTCCCAGATGGAAGGGCAGCATCAGTTTCACTTGGGAACTTACTAGAAATGCAGATTCTCATGTCCCACCCTGTGCTTACTGAATCAGAAACTCTGGAGTTGAGCCTATTTAATAGATGCATGTATTAACAATCCTTCTAGGTAATTTTGATACGTGCTGAAGCTTGAAAGCCCATGGGGAGCTCTCTTTGTCTTACTTTCTTCATTATTGTATTCTTATATCAGGGGCGATCATCATTGCTAGAATTAGCCATCATATTATTCTTCCTAGCGAATTAGTTTGTAAATCAATTATATAAGCCTGAATGATGCCAGAAATTGGCTTTGCAAATGAATAACATACCTATAGTCTTATGATTTTCTTGATGAATCAGTCATTTTTTCTTTTCTCTTCCTTTTTTTTTTTTTTCAGGGGTGAAGGGACACGATGGGGAGGAGAGAGAGAGAGACAGAGAGAGACAGAGAGAGACAGAGAGAGAGAATCTTAAGCAGGCTCCATGCTCAGCACAGAGGCCAAGATGGGGCTTGAACCCACAAACCCTGAAATCATGACCTGAACAGAAATCAGGAGTTGGACACCCAACCAACAGAGCTACCCACGTGCCCCCTAAGTCATTTTTTTTCATTAGATAAACTGTTCTCCTGTTTGTGTGTATTTTATCATTACAAGTCAATGAACCTGGGCAATAATGAACATATCTTCTTAATGATCCTCTGGGTCACCTATCCTAAAGTCCTCAAATTCCAGGTTTTTTTTTTTTAATTTTGAGACAGAGAGAGAGAGATGCTCTAACAGTAAATTAGCTATTCAGTTTAGTTCCTTCCCTAGAGGATATTTTCAGCAGTTCCTCCCAGGTGCAAAGGGCAAGGCCTCTCTGAGAGTCTGAGCAAAAGGGCTTTGTGAACTGTAAAGCTGAATGCAAATGGTGATTCACTAAGACACCACAAGCAAGGGCAAGTCTCCTGAGCAGTCCCAGGAGACTCTTTTGCCTTCTTTTTGTCATTTGAGTTCTTCAAATTGTCCCCAGCTTAGACCAAATCAACCTCAAATGTCTATGATTAAAATTTCCACTCTGAAAATCTGAGCAATTTAGGAATTGTAGGAATTGGACCATCTGGAGATAATTTATAAATAACACTCGCATTTCAAATTGTCTCTGTCTTCCCAAAGAGTCCTCTGTCCTGTCAGTGGGACTGCTGCCAAGGCCAAACTGCTAAATGGACCAGTAACACTGAAGTTGCTGGTGGGAGCTTCTTATCTCTGATTTGTCTAAGAATTTGGGATGCTTCATTGAAGTATTTGTTTTTCCTCATGTAAAATGTAGGCTAAAAGTTAGTGGCTATCTTTGGGAAAGGTTTTCAGGATTTTAATGTATGTGATTTACTCAGCTTTTGCTTTATCTGTTAAAATAATTAAAACTCGAATCAAATACTAAATAGAATCCAAAATATCCTGGATACATAGGAAGATTTGGGGGCATTAAAAATGACAAAGCCCTCTGTTTCTTTTTCACTAAATCCTGTTGATACGAGAGGGAGACATTAATACTATCTTTTGTCCTTCTCTTCTTTCAGGTCAGCACAACCTTAACCACTGCAGTGTGTTTCTGAAGAGCCATTCCAGCGGTGTTAAACTGTACAGTGGTGCTTTATGGGGCCACCATAGATAAGACCGCGCAGAGTTGATCAGCCTGGGTAATGATCCCTTGTACCGTATGTCTGTGGAGTTGTCATATTGGTATTCTTCTCTCACCTCTGCCAGTTGGAGCAGTTGAAGTCTCATGCCTGTTCATACCCTGGGATTGTGTTGCATCTCAGAGGTCATTATTATTCAGGGAAAGGCAATGTTTAAAAATACCCAAATTCAAAGAGACTTCTGCAACCTGTAATCTCTGGGATTCCACCAGCTCCCACTCCCCACACCCAAAATACACACATATAGCCCTTCCTTGCCCCTAGAGAGGGGCTCCTGAGTTCATATATATGCCTGCAGTTGGGCTCTGTGGACTGGAGGTCTTTGCATTGCTTCTCAAGGATCTACTAATGGCAAATGACAAAGTTAATGAACTCATATAGGAGAGAGTCATACTGAATGCAATGTGTGAGAAACAAGAAATTTATAAAGTAGTGCTTTCCTGGAGTTAGGGTGAAAACTTTTTTCATTTGAGTAGGATACTGCATAACACACAGAGATGTGCTATTTCAAACCTGAAGGGTATGGTATACATGTTAAGAAAGAACATATACCCATTTCTGTGAATACTGTTTGGCCAGAAAAGCATCCCAAATGGTAGTTTCATGATGGTACCCTTCTCTTTTTCTCTCTGGGTCCCACAGAGCTATTTTTTTGTGTGGTCTTCACATCTTTCCTTTGTTCCTCTAACATTTTATAGCATTGGTTTTCAAATGGATAAAGAAAGTTCCTATGGATATGTATCAGCATTTCTAGAAGGAAATGTATGTATACTTTGAAAAAAATGGCGTTTAATATTATAGAAGAATTTCACAAACTTGGGAACCAATGTAAGTCTACTGTTCCTGTGATATAAGCAAACAGAGTAAGGTTTGATGAATTCTCTTAGCTGGAGGGAATCAGCATCAGTGAGCCTTCTAAGGGAATACCTGATGAGGGCAGGGTCTCATCTAGCTAGGTGGGTCATGTCAAGAGTTTGTTGGATGATTGAGAATAGTAATTAAAAAATTTTTTTAAATCTTTATTTATTTTGGAGAGAGAGAGAGAGAGAGAGAGACAGCCAGACAGACAGAACATGAGTGGAGGAGAGGAGAGAGAGAGAGGGAGACACAGAATCCGAAGCAGGCTCTAGGCTCTGAGCTGTCAGCACAGAGCCTGATGTGGAGCTTGAACTCATGAACCGCCAGATCATGATCTGAGCCAAAGTCGGATGCTTAACTGACTGAGCCACCCAGGTGTCCTGCATTTTTGTTCATAAAAGAGGGAAACGATTTTTTTTTAAGGTTCAAAATACTTCTGGGCGAAAATAATAACAGGAAATGCCTGTATCTCTCTTATAGGATGAACTGAGACAGGAGTACCCCTGCTGTGGTAGGAGCAGCATATCCAGGGCCCATGTTCTAGGATCCAGAAGAGAAGGTAAGTGTTGTGTGTGAAGACAGGCATGGCTTCAATGATACAGGCATTACTTTCATTGCATGAATGCAGTTGCCCTAAAAAATGGAAACAGAAAGAGTATTGAGGACAATGAATCCATAAGGGGCCTCAAAATGGGGGTACTATCTGGGGGTCCAGCTCTATTTTTCCTCAAGAAACATCTGTAATGCATGTGGAGAGGGATGGGGAACAGAGGCTGCTTCCTAATGTCTACTCACTGATGGTGCCCTGGGCTGGGGGTGGGAGCAGAGGCCCCACCTGGGCAAGCAAATGGCAGAGGTCCTTCTTAGAATCCTTAGTAGGGAGGAGCTCTCTGTAAGTGACTTCATGGTGTCAATTCTGCAGGCCTTCTGAACCTACCCAGGCATGCTACTCCCACAATCTTCATGAGAAGAGACTCTGGGGAACAAAAAGAGTGAGTCAGGAGTGGTGACATAGGAGACAGTATCAGAATCATAGCAAGGCAGGTCTAACAAGTGAGTTTTGACAGTGAAAGGAAGAGAAAACCCAGTGAGCAGTACCAAATCCAACAAAAGTCTCTATGTCCTTGTAGCAGAAGATGGGAAGGGTGAGGACAACTAGACCCAATTTTGGTGGAGAGCTGGAAGGACCCTGTGTTGGTGAGAAGATATGACCTCTGTATCACGCTATGCAAGTATAGCATACAGGACCAAGGAATACCAAGAGGTAGAAAAGCAGAATGGGCACCACGTGACAATTGGAGGTCATGCCTGGGCCATCCTGAGGCCTTGCAAGGAGAAGAAGGATTCTGGAGAATTGTAGTACAGAGAGTTCCCTTGTGGGTGTTCAGCTCCTGGATTATGGTCTTGAAAGCTGATGACAGGAGCTTAGAGATGGGACTAAGTACATGGAATGGGGGAGAAACCACAGGGAATCCTAAGACACTGGGGGCATTTTGGGAAATGAAAGACGTAGCTTATTGGTAGGGGGTCCAACAAGAAGCATGTTCTCCAAAAATTTAAGATATTGCTAAGGTAGCACAGGGCAATAAACCCTCTCCATTTTAAGGAAAACATCCATAAATTAGAAATGCAAATAAATATTTTAGAAACCTCTTCCCACTTTCCTTGGATATTGATATTTAATGCAAGGATTGCTCTCACTTCAACTAGACTGTCTACAAACCAAACCAGGCTGTCCCTCAAGCTCTGATTCCTTACCAGCAGCCTGGAGATGTTATCTAAAAGAGCAACTAGGAAAGCAGGACCTATTAAAAGCAGGAAGAAACAATAATCTCTGGCATAATTCTGGCCAGAATGCTAACCAGCATTTTGAGAGATCCTAGGACAAATGAAGAAGAGAAGATGAAGTACAAATAGTATTTCATTGGGAATCACAATAAATAGGATCTTCCTAAACTCTTACTAACTAGCTTGGGACATTTGGGAAAGTAATACAATGTCTCCAGACTTGATTTCTTCCTGCATGTGAAAGTTGAAGCAGGTGGTCCCTCAGCTCCTCTCTCATGCTGATATTCTGTGAATCTGGGGTCCTGGGTAGTTTACAGACTAGAACACTCTCTCACATTTTCCAAAGTGAATACTATATCTCTGATAGGGCTTCTGCCAACTCTGTGATTTTTCCCATCATCCCAGAGAATATCTCCACTTAGAAAATTCTGGGGATGGATCCTTTAGTACTAGTGAAGAGATTTCACCAGTCAGTGCTAAGTTTTCCCCCATGGTCCTGTGTTTACCATGAATTTTACTCTCAGTATGGTCCAAGCTATTCCCACCTCATTCATTTGCCAAGAAATACATTCAATTGGACTGTGGTACTGTTGCACAGCCAGACAAGCTAACCAGTCATTAATGAGACCCAAACCCAGATACCAAGCCCAGCATCTCAGTGAAAGACTGTTGAGTTTTGCGTGGCTTTTCAGTCCAGTGATTAGGTAAAATTGCTGGGTAGACTTTAACTATTACATGACCCTTGTAATTATAGCGCTTTAACTTTGGAGGCCAAGGGAAATGTCACAGGTGCTCCAGTCTGAGCTCTGGGCCACCTGGACCTCCCCTAGGTCATGCCTGGTCTCCTATTCCAAAGAAGAACTGTTTTTACTCTATTCACAGCAGTGGACTCTGTACCAGGACTTTTGGGGTGTATTTCATCTCCTCAGTCTTTTCTGGAACCCAGTATTCATTCATGCCCTCTTGGAATACCTACTGTGAAGAAGGCACTTTGTGGGATACAATGAAAATTACTCCTTTGGTGTTCCTATAACATTTGTTTATTTGATCCTCTAACTCAGGAGTCAGGAAACCACAGCTCCTGCCCCACATCCAGCCCTCTGCTTGTTTAGAACAGTTTTTACATTTTTAAATGGTTGAAAAAGAATGGAAAGTATAATATTTGTTAAATGTGAACATTTTACTCAATCCAGACTTTAGTGTCTATAAATCTATAAATAAAGCTATAGTAGAACATAGCTATGGTAGGCAGAATCTAAAGTGACCCCCAGTGACAATCTCCCTTGTATAATCTCCTCCCCTTGATTGTGGGCAAAACCTGTAAATATAATGAGGATTCACTACTGTGATTATGTTACATTATATGGCAAAAGGGATTTTTGCAGGTGTAATTAAGGTTACTAATCAATTGACTTCAGGAAAAGTTACTCAGGGGGCCTAAGCTAATCATATGAGTCCTTTAAAGGTAAAGAGTTCTCCCTGGCTGGGAGGAGAAGAGGATGTTAGAGAGATGTCCTCCAGCTAACCTGGAAGAGAGCAAACATTCATATTATGAACGGCTTATGAGAGACCTGAGAGAGGCCTCTAAGAACTGAGAATGGCTCTCACTGACATGCAGCAAGGACGCTGGGATATCAATGCTACAACCCCAAAGAGCTGGATTCTTCCAAACCCTGAGTAAGCTTGGAAGCAAATTCTTCCCCAGAGCCTGCAGATAATGGCTCTCTGGCCAGCACCTTCCTGTCAGGCTTGTCAGACCCTAAGTGGAGAACTCTAGGCCAACTAGTATTCTGACCTACAGAACTAAAATTAGTAAATGATTGTTGTTTTAAGCCGCTAAGTTTGTGGTCATTTGCTATGCAGTAATAAAATAGTAATAAGAGAACTACACTTACTCATGTGCATATCATTTATGACTGCTTTTGCATTGTATTCACAGAGTTTAGCTGCGACAGAGACCACATTGCCCACAAAACCTGAAATATTTACTAATCCGACCCTGAAAAACTGTATCAACCCGTGTTCTAACCAAAAATGTAATCTCAAGTTGGATGTATTTGGTCAGAGTTTTGTGCCTGACCCAAGGCTTGCAAGAAACAGAACTTATATTCAGAACGACTCAGCAAACATTCCCCTCATCCAAGTAAATTAGGCCAAAGAACTAGTAGACACCAGGCTGTCCTGCAGACCCCCTCTCCATTCCAGTTCTTACAAGGTTGGGGAGAGAGACAGAGAGTGTTGATATATTTAGAGAGAAAAAAAATTAGAGGAAGGCGGTCTATATTGGAGATTGTCATTTTCTACATTGAGTTTCTGAAATGGTTGCATTTATATAATAAATTTTTATTAAATTAGTAATAATTATAACAATTATTTTTAAAGGCTACAGTGTGCTTCACTTTGTTCTTTCTTGGGGCAGTGACCGGGAGAAGATAAGGTATGTAACTATTGCTTTGTGTTCAGAATTTGAAATCATTCCACTGGTTCTTGATTTTTCTTCTCTTCCTGATGTCCCTTTGACCTTAACGGTGGATTAAGTCGAGATAATCCAATTTTTCATTCACTAGTACTGCTCTAGGAGAGTAATTTTCAACCATTTTAGAATTTTGTACCTTCTACCACACATACACACACACACACACACACACACACAAATTAAAAGATTTGTCATTGTATGTATTTAGCTTTGAATTGTGTTAAAACTCATGTGATTCTGAGGATGGGGAGAAGTTGAAGACGATGTATTAATGTCCTAGGGTTGCTATTACAAATAACCATAAACTAGGATGCTTAAAAACAGACATTTATTCTCACGGTTTTGGAGGCCAGAAGCCTAAAATCACAGAAGCACTGGTTCTTCTAAGGAAAGTCTCTCAGGGAAGGTTCTAAGGTTCTTCTAAGCAGGTTTAAACGGAGAATCCATTCCATGCCTTTCTCCTAGCTTCTGGTGGCTGCTGGCAACCCTTGGCTTTTAGCTGCTTGGTAACTCCAGTTTCTGCCTCTGTCTTCACATGGCCTTTCCCTCTGTGTGTCTGTGTCTCAGATCTCTCTCTGCCTTTATCTTATGAGGATACCTGTCTTTGTGTTTAGGCCTACCCCCAAATCCAGGATGATCTCATCTTGAGATCCTTAATTACATCTGTAAAGACCCATTTATTTGACAAAAAGATCACAGTTTTTGGCTATGAGGGTTAGGACTTGGACATATTTTTTTTGAAAGCCACAATTCATCCCACTCTAGAGGTATTCTCAGAGCTGATAGGGAAGAACTCTTTCTCAATCTCATAAGTAGCAATTGAAGTCAACAAAGCTCTCCTATATTGTAGTAAAAGTTGTTTTTTCCCTCATAGAACTTTATGGATACTCAGCACTTCCCTCTGTGATCCTGTGATTATAGGTTGGACAATTCCTCAGTGACAATGTATATGAGAGGTGACAAGCCTCCACAGTATCCTATATGGGTACCCTCATCTTGTCTTTCCCTTTTTACCCATCTGGACAAAGCCAAAGAATCATGCAACATTAGAAGTGTTAAAAGTCAGAGTAGTTATCCTCAAGTGTTGGATCCAGGATAGAACCCCATGGGGTCTTTGTGTAAGTGGAAAATTGTTTGTGTTCTCTAGCAGAAGAGGATGGGTCTCTCTGGAAATGAGTTCATGCCCCTTATTGTCCATTTGGCCTTGGGAAAATCTGATGCTGTGATCTGGTTTCTCTCACTGTAAAAAGGTATAACAATGTCTTGCTACCTTACCATGGTGTTGTGTGAATTTGCTGACACCCATAAAGCTCCCTGAAAATGAAGAGGCTTACATAAGTCCCTGGTATTATTCACACAGCAAATGTTTTCCCCTGAGAATAAAGTAATAAATGGTACCATTGTGCAGCTGGTGGAACGTGTTCAAAAGTTTCCGTTCACAACTAGTAGATCAAGTTGTGGGTGGCTGTGTGGACTTTCTGTGCTCATGCCAAGCTGCATCCAAAGCAGTCTGCACAATGGGCTATCCTGGAATGAAAAGCTGTACTGTAAGAGATGGCCAGATCATGGCGTCGCATCACATAGAACAATCCTATGTAGCCAGTGACTTCATATGCACCTTTTCTTGCACCTCTTCTAGCAGAAAGAAGCAATAGCAAAGACAGTGGCAACATGGCTGTCTAACATGGCAGCACTTGAAAGTCAATTCTCTTCTTCTACCACACTGAAAAACTTCACAAGGCTAAGGATGTATCATCATGAAGGATTTTAATTATAGCTTTTCTTCCTTCCTTCCTCCCTCCCTCCTTCTCTTTCTTCTCTCTCTCTCTCTCTCTCTCTCTCTCTCTCTCTCTCTCTCTCTCTCTCTCTTAATTTTGGGGCCAGAAAAGACATGTTATAAATCAGATGGAGTGTTCAGGTTAAGAGCCTATTCTCTTTAAGTACAGTTCATTTGAGGGGGGGGGGGTGTGGGAATAGTCTGGACAGAATGCCCCTGGCTGACATAGGAGACAGGAGAGGATCTTCTTTCTACCATTATAAGCCCTGGAAATACTCTGGGACATGATACAGGGAAAATGCCTTCACTCTTTTAACAAGGTTTGGGACTCTGTGCTCAGAGGTCACACCTAAGAAAATTACAGATACTTTAATTAAATAAAAGGAAGATTAGCTACTGAAGATATTGCAATTATTTTTAAAAAGAAGTCATGTTTAATTAGAGATATTTGGGGATTACACTAATAGACTTACTTGTATCAAGCTTATTCCCCTGAATAGTGAATATTCTCACATTAAAAAGCAAAGGAGGAATCATAGAATAATGGAATTTTTGAGTTGTGAGTAACCTACCTTGATATTAAACTATTTGATAACTTCTCAAATCCCATGGACAAGCTGACATTTTTTCCCTTTCTTTTCAAAGGCAACCATGAGCAAAAAATCTTGATGTTAATGATGTTAGGTCAATAAAAGTAGAAAAGAAAATCTAAATATCTAAGTTTGAAATTGGGTAAAATCTTTTTATTTTAATGGCAGAGGCTGTGGAGGAGTACTGTGCATGGGTACATGGAATTCCCTTGAGCCCCTCACTTCCACACTCCAGTCACATTGTTTTCAGGTCATCTTTTATTTGTTCATTCAGTGCCCATTTGTTGAACACCCACCATGTACTCACCAGTGCTAGAGGTACAAAAAAATAATAGGCACAGTCAGTGTCCTCATGGAGCCCCTAACCCAGAGAAGAACAGAGTGACAAGTTTTGTGATGGAAAAACTGGAATAACCAAAGGGAATTTCATCACTATATCTTGCTTCAGGCCTTAATATTCAAAGTCTTGGCACCTTCTATTGACTTGACTTTTCTCCCTGGAATTCCTTCTGCTACACATGTCATGAGAACCATGGCCCATATAGCATCACATGGTTCTCTCCTAAGTCACGTGCACTTCAGTCACCTACTGGAGGATGTAGAGCAGCACAGGTGCAGTGGTCAAGGAAAGGCTCTTGTTTCCAGGGAAACCACGCAGCCAGCCTGGAGGACATTGCCTGAATATTTCTATGTGACTAGACCCATCTTAGGCACTTTAACTGTTGCCAGAGTTTCTTCATCAGTGTACAGTCTGGGGACCCAGAGGCTGGGTAGTGCAGATCACTGTGACCAAATGTAGAGGTTCTGAAGGAGCTATCTGCCTGAACAAGGCCAAGCATGCTTATGAGCCTGAGAGACACAATCATTTCAGCACTCTGGCTTTTTGGTAGCTTCAAGGAATCAGACACTATTCTCTCTGAAAAACTCCCTGGACCTCTGACCACAGACTGCTTGCCCCTTTCATGTTAGTCCAGTGACCAGGGGCCAGGCCATCTGGGAAAAAGAAGGGATGAGATGCAGAGATGATTCAAGGAGAAGGTGGTGCATTCTCCACGTGTTCCTAAGCCTTAGGGTCTTCTTCAGCAGTTTCACAGCAGACTCTATTAAGTATTTTATATCGAGTCCTCCACTTCTTTCCAGGTTTCTTAAGAGAAGCAATATGCCCAGTTAATGCTTTGCTTTCCTAGCCTCTCTCACTGCTGGCAGAAGCTTATGACATAATCTGAGTGATTGTGGTGTAAGGTGAAGTCAGGGTGGGACTTTTGAACAGGTTTTGTTTTCTTGCTAAAAAGGGACCCATGTGTTTGGCACCATTCTTCCTATCCCCACTTCATTCTGCTGTGGACATGGACATGATGTCAGGAAAGCAACAGCCATTTTGCAGCCAAGAGGCAATAAAGATAAAGACAAAGCAAAGACTCTAGGCAAAGTGCAATAGAAAGATCCATGTATGAATGTGTATGTATTTTTACTTTAATTTCAGTTGGTTAACATACAGTGTTATATTAGTTTCGGATGTACAATATAGTGATTCAACAATTCCATACATCACCCTGTGCTCATCATGACAAGTACATTCCTTACTCTCCATCATCCATTTCACCCACTTGACAACCCACCTCCTCTCTGGTAACTGTCAGTTTGTTCCCTATAGTTAAGAGTCTGTTTCTTGATTTATCTCTCTATATTTTATTCCCTTTGCTTATTTGTTTTATTTCTTAAATTACACATATGAGTGAAATCATATGGTATTTATCTTTCTCTGACTGACTGACTTCGCTTAGCATATTCTCTGTAGTTCCATGTTGTTGCAAATGGCAATATTTCATTCTTGTGGCTGAATAATATTCCATTATGTATATATACCACATATTCTTTATCCATTCTTCTATAGCTGGACACTTGGGCTGCTTCTTTGTCTTGACTATTGTAGATAATAGTCAATGTAAACATCAGGGTGCATGAAATAGGGTTTTTGTATTCTTGGTAAGTATTCTGTATTGCAATTACTGGATCTTAGGGTAGTTCTATTTTTAACTTTTTAAGGAATCTTCATACTGTTTTACACATTAGCTGCACCAGTTTGCATTCCCATCAACAGTGCACGAGAGTTTCTTTTTGTCCACATCTTCACCAACACCAGTTGTGTCTGGTGTTGTTGACTTTGGCCATTCTTACAAGTAGGAAGTGATACCTCATTGTAGTTTTGATCTGCATTCCCCTGACAATGAGTGATGTTGAATATCTTTTCATTGTGTCTGTTGGTCATCTGGATGTCTTCTTTGGAGAAATGTCTGTTCATGTCTTCTGGCCATTTTTAAATTAGATTAGTTGTCTTTTGGATGTTGAGTTGTATCAGTTCTTTATATATTTTGGTTACTTACCTTTTATAGGATTTGTCATTTGCAAATATCTTCTCCCATTCCATATATTGCCTTTAGTTTTATTGATTGTTTCCTTTGCTGTGTAGAGGCTTTTTATTTTGATGTAATTGCAATAGTTTATTTATAATATTGGTTTTTTTGCCTCAGGACTCTATCTAGAAAAAAGTTGCTATCATCCATGTCAGAGAAGTTATTGCCTGTGTTCTTATCTAGGATTTTTATGGTTTCATGCCTAACATTTAGATCTTTAATCCATTTTGATTTTATTTTAGCCAACTCTGTGCTTAATGTGAAGCCTGACACAGGGCACTATCCCACAACCCTGGGATCACAATCTGAGCTGAAACCAAGAGTCAGATGGTCAACTGAGTGAGCCACCCACTCTCCCCTGATTATGACAGCTTTGTAATATAACTTGAAGTCTGAAATTGTGATGTCTCCAACTTTGTTTTTCGTTTTCAAGGTTGCTTTGGCTAGTTGGGGTCTTTTATGGATCCATACAAATTTTAGGATTGTTTGTTCTAGCTCTGTGAAAAATGCTGTTGGTATTTTGAATGGGATTGCATTAAATGTATAGATGGCTTTGGGTAGTATAGACATTTTAACATTTGTTTTTCCAATCCATAAACGTGGAGTCTTTCCATTTCATTGTGTCATCTTCAATTTCTATCAATGTTTTATAGTTTTTAGAGTATACATCTTTTACCTCTTCGGTTAGGTTTATTCCTAGGTATCTTACTATTTTTATGGTGCAATTGTAAATGGGATCAGTTACTTAATTTCTCTTTCTGCTACTTCATTATTGGTGTATAGCAATGCAACAGATTCCTTTATGTTGATTTTGTATCCTGTGACTTTATTGAATTTGTGTATCAATTCTAGCAATTTTTTTGGTGGAATCTTTCTGGTTTTATATATAGTATCATATCACCTGCGAATAGTGAAAGCTTTACCTCTTCCTTGCTGATTTGGATGTCTTTTATTTCTTTTTGTTGTCTGATTGCTGTGGCTAAGACGTATAAGACTATGTTGAATAAAAATTGTGAGAGTGGACATCCCTATCTTTTTCCTGAACTTCGGAGAAAAGCTTTCAGTTTTTCCCCATTGAGGATGATGATAGCTGTGGGTTTTTCATATATGGCCTTTATTATGTTGGGTATGTTCCCTCTAAACCTATTTTATTGAGGGTTTTTATCATGAATGGGTTTTGTACTTTGTCAAATGCTTTTTCTGCATCTTTTGAAATGATCATATGGTTCTTATTCTTTCTCTTATTTGTTGTGATGTTTCATGTTGATTGATTTGCAAATACTGAACCATACTTGCAACCCAGGAATAGATTTCACTTGATCATGATGTATGATTTTTTTAAATGTATTGTTGGATTTGGTTTGCTAGTATTTTGTTGAGGATTTTTGCATCTATGTTCAGCAAAAATATTGGCTTGTAGTTCTCTTTTTTGTGGTGTCGTTTTCCGGTTTTGGTAACTGGGTAATGCGGGTCTCATAGAATGAGTTTGGAAATTTTGCTTCCTTTTTTGTTTTTTTGGAATGGCTTGAGAAGAATAGGTACTAACTTTTAAATGTTTGGTAGAATTCACCTATTAAGCCATCTGCTCCTCAACTTTTTTTTGTTGGAAGTGCTTTGATTACTGATTCAATTTCATTACTGATTATCAGTCTGTTCAAATTTTCTCTTTCTTCTTGTTTCAGGTTTGGGAGTTTATGTGTTTCTGGGAATTTATCCATTTATTCTAGGTTATCCAATTTATTCACATACAGTTTTTCATAATATTCTTTTATAATTTATATTTCCATAATGTTGGTTGTTATTTCTCCTTTTTCATTTGTGGTTTTACTTAGGATACATTCATTTGTTATTCAACTAATATTTATTGAGTGTCCACTATGTGCTAGGAACTGTTTTAGTTTGTTAGAGATATAGAAGTGAACAAAATATATAATTTTTTTCTCCGTCAGGTTTGCATTTTAGTGGTGACAGGAGAGAAAGATAATATATACTGTATAATAAGTGAAAGATAAAGTATGGCACATAGTGAAAAGTACTATAGAGAAAAAAACAGCAGACATACATGAGGTGGGACCTCACATGCTAATGTAAGGACTTTGATATTCCTCTGAGCAAATCATTGGAGGGTTGTGAATCGAGATATGATGTGGTCTGACTTATATTTTAACACAATCACACTGGCTGTTGGGTTGAGGATAGATTAAAAGAAGAAAGATAAAGCCAAGGCCCCAGTGGTATCTGTGAACAGCTAAGCCAACACCAGTAATCACCTGCTTCCAAAAATCTTGTTATTTGTGGAAAATAGCTCATTATTTTTTAATACTACTCCTAGTCACGTATTCCATCACTTGCAGCCATGCTTATTTCTAACTGATATAGACAGTTACCATCATTTATTGAATACCTACTATGTACCGGGTGTTATGTTAGTCCTAGGGAGACAAATATGAAAATATATGTAGTTGTTATTATCAGAAAGCCTTTCCAGGGACTTATAATCTAATTCTGGGGGAACCAACAGGGTAACCATTACACAGCAATAAGGCAATTGCTTTAGCAAAGTTTGTGTGGAGAATGGGATGAGCATAGGGTATATAGGAGAGCACCTAGCCAAGTGAAGGAGTTAGGGAAGTCTTTATCAAAGCTCAGCAGATGTTTCTCAGGTGAACAAGTTAGTGGAGGGCATTCCAGCCGGGAGTAACTAACTGCGTATTCAGTACAAAACATGGGGTGTTTGGGACCTATAAATTGATAAGTATTCTTAGGAGACTAGAGTTGGGGGGGGGGTGGGGAGAGGATGGAAGAAGCAATGGGAGGTTAGGCTGGAGGTGGATGGGAATGGTGATGGAGGATTTTGTATGGGCCAAAGAAGAATATGATTTATCCTTTAGACAACAAGGAGGCATTGGAGCCATCACTCTGGCAGTTGGATTAACAAGTGCTTGTAAGGGAGTGAGACTGGAGAAAAGGCAGGAATCCAGGAAATAGGCAGTACAACCAGATCCAAGGCAGGGTTGGGATGGAGAGGAAGGGATGCAGAGCTGGTAGTTTGTCTGGGCTAAGAGACAAGGAGACGATCCAGGATGACCGACACATTGCATATACCTCTGCATGAATAGCCAGATAGTATTTTTAGCATAGAGATTACACCAGGAGACAATGAACAGTTTTTTATGGACTAGATTAAAGTATGACTGGTTTTGATATAAGCCACTGGAGATTGTGTCTGCTTAGTTGATATCAGCCAATTCCACTCAGCTAGCTTTGTGGAAGCTGGAGGGTAGCCCTAATACCTAGTCCAGGCTGTGCTTGCCTTCTTCCATGTGGCTGTGTGTGCAGCCCATCATTTGAATGTCTTTTATATTCTCAGCATCACTGAATGGGTAATAATTCTAACAATGGCTATAGTTTGGAATTAACATATGAAAGACATGTTACATATCCTCTTTTAAATTTTGTAATAGCACTGCAAAGAAAATATAATTAATTTGAGGCCTAGAGAGGTCAGATGACTGCCCTAAAGCCACATACCTAGTGAGGCAGAATGTGATTTGCACCCTGGACCACCTGACAAAGCCTATGCTATTTCGGCTGTGTTGCAAGGTTACCTACCTTATTATAACGCATTGTAATCTGGTTATGATCCAGGGCTCTGCATTTTGTCCACAATCACAGAGAAGAAAAAAAAAGTATGACATTTATGAAATACTTTCATATACATTAAAGACAAATTCTTCCAAGCATGTTTTGCCTGATTTCCATGAAGGGATTTGAGTCTCTCAGGGTTCCAAATGTCCAAAGGACTAAAAAGTATATAGTGACAGAAAAATTTAAGGAGCAAATTACTAATTGATAAATCATACTTTACAAGACAATCCAATTGATTAATAAAAATCACACAGCTCCTTCACAGACAATGGAATCAGGAAGGAGTGCTTCAATTCCTTAACCACAGAGAAATATAGAGCATCCTAGAACCTAAATGTGAGCAAGGCATAGGAATTATTATTCCAAAATCTATCCATCAGCACTTCATTCAGTGGTGGTACCCCATCACTTGGTAATTAATTTACTAAGCATCTACTGTATTCAGAGAGCTGCTTTGGGTGCTGGGAAGATGAGAAGGATGGAGACAGAAGAAGAAACAAAGTGATAGGTCTCATTTTCTAGGTCTTTCAGGAGAAGTTAATGATACTTTTTTTCTAAAAGATTAAAGCAACAAAATGTATCTCAGTGACACTACTCAGGACCACAGAGTTTAATAGCTGTACCTAAGAGATCACCTGGTCTAAACGTTGAAGTTCACAGATAATGAAATTAATCCCAAAAGAGTCTGTCACTTGCCTGAGGTCACAAAGATAGTTGGTGTGAAAACTACCCCTCCCATGAATCTGTTTATATTGCTGTAACTTTATTTAAAAATTGATTTGGAAGTATATAGTACATTTACCTGAAAGGGGAAAAGATGCCCCTTCTATTTAATTCAGGAAAATAATAACAACAAAGCAAAAAATGCCAGCCTCTCATGTGGAAGGGGCCTGATCATGGAGGGTTATTACTGTGTGCCAGGATATGCACTGCAGCTTTTAAAATATAATAGCAAAATATAGGAAACAACCTCAATTTCTATCATTAGAGAACTGAACATATTAGAATCCATTCACACAACAGAATATGATACAGCCATTAACGAAGCAGATTTATGTGTAGTTGATATAGAAATACTTTAAGTGAGAAAATCAAGATGTAGATCAATGTTATGTATTCCTTTAACCAGTTTTTTTTTACATAGTCTCAAGTCATTGTGAATTGATATAAAATAATTTTCCAGTAATGGCTGTAGTAGATATTGTCATTTGCATTGCTCCAAATCTATTAAACATTTTTTCACATTTTTTAAAGTTTATTTATTTTGAGAGAAAGAGAGAGAGTTAGCAGGGGGAGGGGAAGAGAGAGAGGGAGAGAATCCCAAGCAGACTCCACACTGTCAGCTCAGAGCCCGACTTGGGGCTCAATTCCATGAACCACGAGATCATGACAAGTTGAAATTAACAGTTGAATGCTTAACTGAGTGAGCAACCCAGGTGCCCCTTTTCTCACATTTTAATACTTTCCCACAATTTAAATCCATTTTACATGTAGAATAATAAACAATACTACATTGCCATTTCCCATGTCCCAAGTGTGAGGACATAATTTAGTTTCCATGAGAAAGATACATTTACAAGACTTTGATTTAGAACTATTGTTTAAAATGGCAGGACATGAGGTGCCTGGGTGGTTAAGTTGGTTAAGCATCCTACTCCTGATTTTGACTGATCAGGAGATCTAGCCCCATGTTGGGCTTTATACTAGGTATGGAGCCTTCTTAAGATTCTCTCCCTTTGCCTCTCCCTCTCTCTCTGTCTCTCTAAAGGAAGGAAGGAAGGAAGGAAGGAAGGAAGGAAGGAAGGATGGAAGGAAGGAAGGAAGGAGAAAAAAAATAAAAAGGCAGAACATAGAGCATCCATTTGGCCCCTCTTAGCAGAAGCAGTGTCTTGGAAGTGTTGTGGCTTTCTGATTTTTGTTTTTGTTTTTGCTTTTGTTTTAATTGTGGCAAAGTCAAAAACTCTTTTGAGGTCAGTTCCTTAAGCTCAGCCTGGAGTCTCTTTCATCAGTCCTATCAGTGGTTCTATGAGCTTTCTATACCTGTAAATAAATTCCTTCTGACAAAGGTGGCTAGAGTGGATTCTGTTGACTGCAACTAAGCAGTGTTATCGGTATAAATGCTTTCAGTTGTACTCTGTCATAGTCTCCTTTACCATCATTTAATGACACCTTGGGCAGGTCTCATAGTTATAATTACACTTTCTGTGTAATATACTTTAGACCTTCCATTCATTTCCTTTTTAATTCTTATATCCAGTTGTCTACCTCATAAGGCCCACAGACAGGCAGAGAGTGAGACATGAGTTTTCCTTTCTTTCAGATACTCTCAGACTCTACGCATGGTTCCTTAAATGTGTGTTTCCCTCATTTGTTAATTAGAGAGAAGGTTTGGTAGAAACCCTGCATGAGTGAGGATGAAGGAAAGAGTATGGAGTTGTTGGTGGTGTCCAGAAATAGCCTCCCAACATGAACACTGCATTCTTGGTAACTCTGATCTCTTTCATTTTCTTTCCTCCCCAGTTGTTTCATATAGTGAGAAGAGTAGAGTTGGGATGAGGCTGAGGTAGAAGATTCAATGTTTCAGCCTCTTGAAAAATCCTGAGAGGTCTCTAGAAATTCTCCTTACTGGATACCCTTGGTTCTCAAATCTGGGTCTTTTGACCAGGTATATGATATCAGGGAAAGTTTAACTCATTTTCCTAATAATTTCTGGATCTAAATTTTTATGGGAGAAATAGGCAGTTGTTTTTTTAATCATAGAAACTGAACACTTAAGTCAGTCACTCTCCCAGTTATTTTTGCAGCCAAGATAGGGGCATATGGTCCAGCCAATCCCATCTGTAAGCTGAGGACTGTGAAGATGGAGTTGGTGATCCTAAAAAAGAGAAATAAAGAACAAGAAACCTTCTAGTTATGGATGACAGGAGCTGGTGTGATGATACCCAGTTTCCAGAACCAGTAGAGACTTTCAGGCAGCCTAGAGTGGTCAGTGGCCTGTAGCTGATGCAGTGGCATTCTCACAGGATTAGTGGGAGGTGTGACATTGGCTGTGGGCCTAGTTACTGCTTTGTCCTTTGTTTTTGCATGTTGTGACTCTGTTTATTCAAGTCTTCCTTTCAATTCTTATTTTCCTAGTAACCTTTCTAATATAATGCTATACATTTAGTGCTATACATTTCTCCCTGAGCTCTGCTTTAGCTACATTTATAAATTTTGATGTATTGTGTTTTTATTTTCTCTCAATTCAGGATACTTTCCAGTTGCCCTTATGACTTCCTCTTTGACTCATGGATTATTTAAAATACTATTATAGACTGACAACATACCTTGGATGATTTAAATCTTTTAACATTTTTGAGATACTGCTGTTGTTGGGCCAAGTGGCCTACAAATGTCAGTTAGATCAAGTTGGTTGATAGTGTTGTTTAGGTCATCTACATCCTTACCAGTTCTCTCTCTGTTTGCTCTATTGGTTACTGAGAGAAAAATGCTAAAGACTTTAACCATAATTGTGGATTTGCCTTTTTCTCCTTTCAGTTTTGTTAATTTTTTCTTCATGTACTTTGAAGCTGTCTTGTTAAATACATTTACATTTAGGATTATTATGTCTTTTTTATGAATCAACCTCTTTATCATAATGGAATGTCCATTCATCGTTGGTAATAATTCTTTGTTCTTAATCTACTTTGATGTTAATATAGGTACTTTGGCTTTCTTTTTATTAGTGTTTGATTAGTGTTTGTTTCTCTCCCTTTACTTTTAATTTATCTGTCTCTTTAAAGTTGGTTTCATATAGGTAGCATATAGTTGGATCTTGCTTTGTTCTTTTAATCCAAACTGACAATCTGTTTTTTAATTGGTGTGTTTAAGTCATTCATATACAATGTGATTATTGATAGGATTGAATTAAAATCCACATCTTTTTTAGTCCTGCTTTTGGATTTATGATTACACTTTATCATGACTTTGAATTTTTTAAACTATAGGCCTTTATTACCTAGATAGATAGATAGATAGATAGATAGAGATAGGTAGATAGATAATAGAATGAATATTTGTCCCCCCCCCCTCATATGTTGAAGCTCTAACCCACAAAGTTATGATATTTGGAGGTGAGACCTTTGGGAGGTAATTAGGTTAGATGAGTCAGGGAGTGGGGCCTCCATGGTGGAACTAGGGTCCTTGTAAGAAGAGGAGAGAGTCCAAAACTACTCTCTTTCCATTATGTAAGAACATGGTGAGAAGATGAAAATCTGCAAGCCAGGAAGAGGGCTCTCAACAGGAATCTATCAGCGCCTTGATTTTGGACTTCCCAGCCTCCAGAACTGTGAGAAATAAATGTCTGTTTTTTAAACCACTCAGTCTAGTATTTTGTTATGGCAGTCCAAGATAAATAGATAAATACATAGATAAATAGATAGATAGATAGATAGATAGATAGATAGCTTTTATTACTGTTTTAAAGAAGCAACTATTACCCTTATGTCCCCCAATTTTTACTTCTCGGAACCTATGCTAGCCAAAACATTAGCACAGGTACCCAGAAATTCATCATAGCATTGTTCAATGGCATTCATTATAGCATTCTTTGAGAGAGTGAACAATTTTTAAATAATCCACATTTCCATCTTTTAGAAATAATCAAACTACCATACATCAATTCTGCAAAAGATTATGCTTCCATTAAGAAGAATGAAATCAAGAAATGGGTACTGATAAGAAAAATATATCCAACTTAAGTAAGAAAAACTAATATTACACTATACAGAGTATGGCACAATGTAATCATTAAACAGAACTCTTACCAAACAAAATGTATGCTTTCTTATATTTGAACATATATGTGAATGTGTATAGTTGGAAAAATTCTAAAAGGATACATAGTGGATGGTGATAAGTATACACAATTGGGGAACAATGTAGGATTAGGTGAGCAAGCACAGAAAATCTTTGCGTTATCTGTATTATTTTAATTTTATCAATGAAAATCTATTATGTAATTAAAAATTAATTCATTATTATGATGAACAGTGACTAGGATCATCAAAGAAAGATACACATCAATCTGGGAACTTTTCTTTTTAAGTCTGATGTTTTACTGATTTCAATATAATGGGGTAGGAGATTGGGGAGTGGGGAAGCAAAAGTTGTCTGCTGCCTTTTGTGATACAACGGCAACAAAAAGCACAATGAATGTCCAGGGGGTGCATGTGCCTGGGGTGTGTCCCAGTGTGTTTAGTTATGCTCATTCATGCTGAGACATTACTTTTGCCCATAAAAGGAGGAATTACAACATCAAACCTGGATTATTCTCATTTCCAAACAGCCCCAAAATGTCAACACATGGCTGTCAATCTTTTGTTCTGTTCCTCTCTCACAAACGCTCCCTGGAACCCATGCCAATGGTAGAAAACAGATGTAGGCAGGCACTGTTTTGACAACACTGGAAACGCCTGTGATTAGGAGGCAGGAGAGAGTGAATAAAAGTGATTATTAATATGCTCCTAAAAGAACAGGGAGTGCACCTCTAGAAGAGATTGTTGGATGGGTGTCCCTACTTGTATACATTCTCATACCTAAGCAAGGGCACATGTTCTCTCACAGGTTCCTCCTAAGGAACTTCTAGCTAAGTATTCCCTGCAGCATTTTCATCATGGTAAGGCAGATGTGTGGAAAGTTCTTGGAGGATGGGCATAAGGTTGGAGAATGTCAAAAGAAGAGAAAAAGTTTTACCTTCCACCCTAAAGTAACCTTCACCCAATAAAGTGGATTTGGGTATCTTTTTTAAGCCAACAGACAAGGGCTCTCTGAATTTAGCAGCAAGCCATAGGATGTGGCACTTGACAATACAATTACTAGTTCTTAATTTATGAGACAGAAAATCTTTGTTTAGTTTAGCTCATTGCACATAAAGTAAGGTTGCCCTTAAGTAACTTTATTATGTACTCTTCTCATTACCAACTGGTTGTCTTTTTTCTGTAAATATCCTCAGTTGTATATAGTTTGAACTCCAAAGGGCTGCACCTCTGTGAAAAATGAACCAAGAAAAAAAAATCCCACTGACCAGCACAGGGCACTTGTCTGTGTCTGCCAGAGCTGTATGTAGAAACAGAAGTTTCCCTGATAATTTGTATTTACAAGCCTCCACTTCATGAGTTTGAAGTTAACTATTTTTATATCTCTATAGTCTTAGAAACTCTTAATGAGAAGTTAATGTTAAAGATTGGTCTTGGGTCTGTGGTACACCAGGGTTACCTTATAGAAGTATAGGCGTACTTTTGGAGATTTTGTGGGTTTGGTTCTGGACCACCACAATAAAGTGAATATCATAATAAAGGAAGTCGAATGAATTTTGGTTTCCCAGTGCATATTATATGTTATCTTTACACTAGACTGTTTTTGATGAAGTGTGCAATAGCATTATGTCTTTAAAAAACAATGTACATATCCGGGGGCACCTGCGTAGCTCAGTCTGTTAAGCGTCTGACTCTTGGTTTCAGCTCAGGTAATGATCTCATCATGGTTTGTGGATTTGAGCCCCACATCAGGCTCTGCACTGACAGTGTAGAGCCTGCTCAGGGTTCTCTCTGTGTCTCTCTCCCTCTCTCTCTCTCTTTTTAAAAATTTTTAATGTTCATTTTTGAGAGAAAGAGAGAGAGAGAGGAAGGTGAGTAAGGGAGGGCAGAGAGAAAGGGAGACACAGAATCCAAAGTAGGCTCTAGGCTCTGAGCTATCAGCACAGAGCCTGGATAGCTCAGAGCCTGATGTGGAGCTCAAACCCAGAAACCATGAGATCATGACCTGAGCCAGTCAGATGCTTAACCAATTGAGCCATCCAGGCATCCCCAAAATGTACATATCTTAATTTAAAAATACTTTATTGCTGGGGTGCCTGGGTGACTTAGTCAGTAAAGCATCTGACTCTTGATTTCATCTCATGTTCTGTGATCTCATTGTTCCTGGGATCGAACCCCACATTGAGCTCTGCACTGACAGTGTGGAGCCTACTTAGGATTTTCTCTCTCTGTCTCTCTGCCCCTCCCCTGCCAAAATAAAAAATAAACATTAAAAAAATACTTTAAAAAGTACATTATTGCTAAAAAATGCTAATCATCACCTGAGCTTTTAGAGAGGGATAATCTTTTTGTGGATGGAAGGTCTTTGCCGGTGGAAGGACTAATCAGGGAGATGGCTGCTGAAGGTTGGGGTGGCTGTGGCAATTTCTTAAAATAAGACAACCATGAAGTTTGCTACGTCAATGAATTATTCCTTTCATGAATGAATTCTCTCTAGCATATGATGCTCTTAGCATTTTACCCACAGTACAACTTCTTTCAGAATTGGAGTCAGTCCTCTAAAATACTGCCACTGCTCCATCAACTGAGTTGATGTAATGTTCTAAATCCTTTGTTGTCATGTCAACAGTCTTCACAGCATTTTCACCAGGAGTAAATTCCAGCTCAAGAAACCACTTTGTTTATCCATAAGAAACAACTCCTCCTCCATTCATATTTTATCATGAGATTGCAGCAATTAGGCCACACCTTTAGGCTCTGTGTCCAATTCTTGTTCTCTTGGTGTTTCTTAGCATATCTGCAATTACTTCTTCCACTGAAGTCATGAGCCCCTCAGAGTCATCCATAATGGTTGGAATCAACTTCCTCCAAAGTCTTGTCAAAGTTGATATTTTGACCTCTTCCCACAAATTGGAAATGTTCCTTATTGGCATCTGGAATGGTAAATCCTTTCCAGAGGTGTTTAATTTACACTGCCTGGATCCATCAGAAGAATCACTATTTACGGCAGCTATAGCCTTATGGAATGTATTTCTTGAGTAAGAAGGCTTGAAAATAGAAATTATCCCTTGATCTGCGAGTTACAGAATAAATGTTATGTGAACAGGCATGGAAACAATATTCATCTCGTACATCTCTATCAGAGCTCTCAGGTAACCAGGTGCATTGTCAATGAGCAATAATATTTTGAGAGGGATTTTTTTTCCTGAGCAGCAGGTCTCCACAGTGGGCTTAAAATATTCAGTGAACCATGTTGTAAACAGATGTGTTATCATCCAGGCTTTGTTGTTCCACTTACAGAGCATAGAGTAGTCTTAGCATAATTCTTAAGGGTGGCACTTGAGCACTGGTTTTAGGTTAAAGTCACCAGCTGCATTAGCCCCTAAGAAGAGAGACTCAGCCTGTTCTTTCAAGCCTTGAAGCCAGGTATTGTCCTCTCTTCTCTAGGTATGAAAGTTATAGATGGTATCTTCTTCTAATAGAAGGCTGTTTCATCTAAATTGAAAATATGTTGTTCAGTGTAGCCATTTTCATGATTTATCGTAGCTGGATCTTCCAGAGAGCTTGGTGCACCTTCTACATGAGTGAGCACTTGCTGCTTCACCTTGTACTTTTATGTTGTGGAGATGGCTTCTTTATTTAAACCTCATGGACCAACCTCTACTAGCTTCAACTTTTTCTTCTTTAGCTTCCTTGCCTCTCTTAGCCTTCACAGAATTGTAAAGTCGGGGCCTTGCTCTGGATTAGGGTTTGGTGTAAGGGAATGTGGTGATTTGATTTTCTATCCAGACCACTAAAACTTTATTCATGTGAGCAATAGGGCTGTTTTGCTTTCTTATCATTCATGTATTTACTGGAATAGTGCTTTTAATTTTCCTTATGAATGCTTCGCATTCACACTTTGGTTAACTAGAGCAAGAGGCCTAGCTTTTAGCCTCTCTTGGCTTTCATCATGCCTTCCTCACTAAGCATAATCATTTCTAGCTTTTGACTTAAAGTGAGAGAGATGCAACTTTTCGTCTGACTTGAAGACTTAGAGGCCATTGTAGGGTTATTAATTGGCCTAATTTCAGTATTGTGTTTCAGGGATTAGGGAGTTCCTGAGGAGAGGGAGAGGAATGGGGGAATGGCTGGTCAGTGGAAAAGTCAGAACATACGTAACATTTATTGAAGTTTTTCAACTTAAATGGTCATGGTTTGTGGCACTGCAAAAACAATTACAATAGTAACATAAAAGGTCAGTGATCAGAGACCACCATAGCAAATGTAATACTAATGAAAAAGTTTGATATAGGAGAATTACAAAAATGTGACACAGATAAACAAAGTAAGCAAATGCTATTGGAAAAATGGTGCCAAGAGACTTGTTCAATACGAGATAATCATAAGCCTTCCATTTATGAAAAAACACACTTGAAGGTAATAAAATGAAGCACAGTAAAACAAAGTATGCCTGCAAAGTCCTGCTGAAGATGAGCTCAGGCAACAGTCCCAAGGGTAAGAGAAAATACCTGACAAATTGTCAGGCAACAGTCCTCCAAGAGATAGAATTAGGCATAAAACATACAACAGGATTAGAACCTAGGAACTTCAGATAACTTAATAACTTGATTAGCAACTTGATTAACATGAATCATTTTGTGATTAAGGACATACAAGAAAAAAACCCAAACTATAAGAAAAAAATGACACAAAATAAAAAAGAGTAAGCAGGTGGAAAAGATAAAACTAGATCCCTGCCTCACTCTGTATACAAGATAAATTCCAAATATATTAGGATTTAAGTGTGAAAAGCAAACTTTAAAACTTTTGGAAGAAAACATAGGAGAATATTATGACATTGGAATAGGAGAAATTTTCCTATACAGGACACAAAAATAATAAACCATAGAGGAAAGATGGATAAATTTGAGCTTTATTAAAATGAAAAACTTCTGTGGGAAAAAGGATATCATAAACAAAGACAGAAAAAAAATAGTCTGAGGAAGATATTTTCACCCTATATAAAAAGGAATCCCATAACTTAATAAGAAAATGATAGTCAATCCAGTTGAAAAAGATATTAATGGTTCACATAAGAGGCAATGTAAATGGTTGATAAGCATATGAAAAGATGCTCCGGTTCACAAGTAAGCAGGAAGTTGCAGATAACAACAAACGTTGGCAAGGATGTGAGGAAATAGGAACACTTATGCATATGGGTGGGGCACATGTTGGAACCACCACTGTGGAGAGAAATTTAGCAGAATCTAATACACGTGAAGATGTACATACCATCTCTCCCACCTGTCCACAGAAGGCAGGTAGTTTGTGAATACCAAGTGACCAACTGACTTAATCTGAGAAACTAAAAAAAAAAAAAAAAAAGATTTTCATTGATTTGTTAAAATTATGTATTTCAAAATAAATGGGCATGAGAACTTCTTGGGAAGTGAAGGCACTGCTAATGTAGACCCGTGAATTTAACAACTAAAGATGACAAAATTTAGAGCGACAAGGAGAGGAGCCAAATAGCTTATGAGTTCACTATGGAAAGGCAGAATGAGCCAGCTCCAAAACTGTCTTACTCAGCAATAAAATTTGTTCAAAAGTGCAATATTGAAGTCAGATTCTGCAGTGCAGACTAATCGTATGGTTCTTGAGCTTTTAACTATAAGATGAAACTTTAAAATGCTTAAATACATTTGCAGCGATTGAATTTGCTGATTTAAAAAAAAAACTTAGTTTTTAAATTAATTGACTCCTAAGCATCTTATTCTTCTTGAATTGGCCCTTGTGCAAAAAGTTTGTTCATTGCTGCACTAAGTGTAACTACGTATAATAGGAACCAAAGTTTAGAAGGAGGGGAATCACCTAACTGAACAATGTTGGAGACAGTGGGAGATATTTTTAAAAGCACTGGCCTTTTTCCCATTGGAAAGCATCCACCCAGTACTATCATGCAGGCTGCCATTGATTTGCCTCTTTATAAGACCAATCATTATTGGCACATAGAAAATAAAAACCTGCCCCAGTAATTTTGAGAAATGACCAAAGAGAAACTATTCATTCTGCCACTCCCAAACCTGCATGTGTATATACCTTTGAATGAATGTACATTTGGTCGTGTGACTAGCTGGAGATCCTTCAGTAGGTTTCACACCCAGGGAACAAACACACAGTCCCAAGGGTAAGAGAAAATACCTTCTCTATCCCAGATACTGATGACTTGGCCATAAGGTCTTATCTGATCAGGTAAGCAAGTTTAAAGGGTTAAATAAGGAAATAGTGAGTGAGGTGGGAGAGTTTGCCCAAGGTTTATGATTTAATTCATCTGCCTGCACTGCTCCTTTTGCAGCAGAGTTGGGGGAGCGGTGTCCTTTTTTACTCAGCCTGGTGACAGATGAAAATGATTGCCCGATTCTAGTCTAAGCTAAGTGGGGTTGAAGTCTTAAAGTGACAGCAAGGTGATAGCTGCCCTTTCAGACTTGGGTTTTCAGTGTCTCCTTGGTTTTCAGAGAGGAAAAGGGGAGATAATTAGGAAAAGGAAGCCTTATTATAATAATGTCAGGCTTGGGGAGAGGAAGGTAGATGTTTGTGGGCCTTTGAAAAAAAGCACTTGTTAAGTTAGGCTCTGCAGGCTTATAGAAAACAGAGGCACGTTTTCAGGATACTGAAGGAGCCCCAGTGTTCCAGAGACACCTTTGATGTCAGGGGTGGCTGCTTTGGACTCTGCATGTGCACAGGTGGGCCTAAAAGGACACATGGTGGGCATTCTAAGGGAGGAAAGTACTGTGCCCTCTTAAGCCTCCACCATCTGGTAATACTTTACAAATCCTTCATGGCCTTATAGACTCCTGCTGCCTCAGAGTGCCTTTCCATCAGAAATGCCACTTATTCTGAGTCCTGTGAGCACACTCTACATGGATATTGACTGCTCCTTCACCCCAGTAGCTCTAGGATTTGCCTCCAGGTCATTGTATCAGAGCATGTTAGAACTGCATTGTTTGGTCCAAGAGGAATTTTGCAAATGAGGAAGTAAAACCCAGATAGGTGAAGTGACTTGCTAAACTAGACACTGGAAGGGCCAGCTCCCAAACTAGCTGCCTTCTTGTACTGGGCGCCTTATCCTTCAATGTCTAGGGATAGAGGATGTCCTGGATCTGGGAGAAATCTTTCAGGAAGAGGGCACTTTCCTGTCCTCCCTGTCAGGTCTTCATACCCTCCACTGTCCCCAGCCCCTTGCAGTGCCCCAAGCCACTTCCAACTCATTGGAGAGTACTACTTACTTTAAATCCCACACAGCAAGAGACCTAGAAAATCTCTGGGCCATGAAGAAGTCCTGGGCAGGAACAAAACCAAGTATCTGCAGACAGAGCACTGCAGGTGGTGAAGTTACATCTCTATGCAGTTTAATTACAAAATTCTCTTTGTGACTGAAGCAAAGGGAGAGGCTATTCCTTTTTTTTTTTTTTTTTTTTTTTTTTATAAAGAGCCAGTTTCCCCCTCTTGCTTGGTAACCCCCAGGCATTTCAACTCATGAACACAATGGACCTCTAAGTGTAGGGCTGGAGAATGCTCTTGGACTTCACAAACATTTCCACTGGCGAGCCTGGGAATTCTTAGAAAGGCAGCCTGGGACTGGGTTTGAGAAGAATTTCTTACAGAGAGTTCTGGTTCTCATTATGTTTTTCTCGGTGTTTGTTTATAAAATTTGCAGATGTTATGTGCTTTCAGCTTTTGAAAAATGTATTAATGGCCTTTAGAGGCTTTCGGTAGTGTTTTTTATGTTCCTTTAAGAGGCATATCTCCAAAAGATAGGGTTTCACTAATTAAAGCCAGAGAGCAGGCTGGAGGGAGTGGCTGCAGGGCTCCATGCACGGGGTGAGGGATTGATCCTTTATTCCTAGGATCCTCCATCTTCCCCTCCCTCTGCTGTCCAGATGAGGAAGGAGAAGTGTGAGATTATTTACCTGTTTGTGTGGTGAAGAAGTACACATGGCATATAGGAAGGAATGAAATCATCAATAGATACCATTAGTTGTTGTAAGTAAAAAGCTAATACCTCTATATCCAATAACTGAGACATTGTGGTTAGAAGAAAGATAGAATTTTTACAGGTAATTGAATTAGAAACGTTTTTTACAGGTTGTGCTTGCCCATGCTACTTTATTTCCCATTGCTCCCTAGCGTTGGCCCTGGGATTCACTCCAGCAGGACCCTTAGCTGTCCATCACTGCAATGTTCTTGTTCCTCTGTCTTCCTTCCTGTTCCTCTCTCTTCCTTCCTTCCAGAAGCCCTTTTTCTCTGGCCCAGCCAAGCACTGCCTTGGCTCCAGCCCACTTCCCAGCTCATTTTTCCCATTGGATGCCCTCTTAACTAACTCTGTCCATGTGTATGGTCTGAACCCCTCAGTACAGTAATGGCTACTGGCTGCTGTTTTATTTATCTGATATCTTTTTCCCTCTTCTCTTGATGATGTCACCACCTCCTTTTTGGGAGAACTGTGCATTACTCATTCTGTATTGTTTTCCTGGTGTACATTCTAAGAACCCTTATTTCTAACACTTGTTACACTTTTTCAAGGGCTTCTCAATAGAGTGGAAGCTGTTAAAGAGGGAAGACTGCCTGTAGGGTTTAACCACTGTGCCCTCTCTGCCTACCTTGCTGCCTAGCTCACAGGAGGAGCTCAAGGAATGCTTAGAGAAGGAAATGAATAATCAGGAGTCAGAGCATCTTGACAAGCAAAAGAGGGAAAATGCCTTATTCAGATAAGAGAAAACTTTACTTTTGCGTAGACAAGTCAGTGCTGTTCTCATCCATGCACGTCAGAAATTTTCTTCTCTGTGCTTCAGTTCAACTACAATGGTTAGGTCAGAATTTTCAGAGCTGAAGCCGTTTGTAGACTGGACTTTCTGGTAGGAAGCCAAAGTACAAACACTGGGCAGAGATTCTTTGGGCAACAGAGAAATGTAAGGACATTAGCATTGCTGACAAGGGGAAAAAGTGTGGGCAGGGGAAGGAAGTGTAGGTAGGGGTGTAGTCTTGAGACATTTGGAAATGTCTAATCTGAACCTTCAAGCTACGATGAAACCAGTCTCTGGCCTTCTTTTCAGTTGGGTCATTTTTTGTTTACATTTTTGCATAATTATGCATTTCCAGGTTGGAGGCTGGAATGCCAAGGGCTTCTCTTCTCCCCATTGTTTCCCTGGTGGATTATTTGGAAGAGCTATGAATAACAGCATAGACTCTCTCTCTTTCCTGACCCTCTTCTACTTGATTTCCACATTAAAGTGCCCAATTGGATCTTTATCTGAAAACTTCTACACCATTTGGGATGAAGCCTTAATTTAGCATAAACCCAAGAAAAGCCAAGCCAAGAAAGGAATACTCAGAAAAATTACAGATCACATGCCCTTTTAGGGATTACTGACCCTGAGTTAAAATGTGAATCACCTCAGTATCCTCCAGACTCCTTATGGGTCCCCATTTCTTCTCCTTCCACTTCTACCTACCTTTCTTCAGGTCCTCAGAACCTTTATGATGGCTCTAATTTTCCTCTTAAGTGATGGGGGAAAAAATAATATATTGCTTCTCAGGGGTACTTGGAGTTTAGCAAAGGACAAATCCATAAGCCAAAGGAATGAATCTCAAGATATGGGATTTAGGTATTGAGGGGAGGTGCAAAATGGGATTTTTCTGGGGTAAAAAACTTATATACAGCTTCTGAAGTCATGCCATTTAGGTGCCTGCCAGTCAGCCTATTCTTAAGGCGTCCCTTCCTTAGAGGATATTGTTATATGTGATTTTTATTATTTCTAGCTTCTCAAACATCCATCCCAACCCTAGCACACTAAACCCAGCAGTTTGGGTCAGAACAATCGTACTTCAACAAGAAAATACAATATCCCCTGGAAGTTTCAGGCCTTTCCTTTAAATTTTACTGCATAGGACTTGTTCAGATAAGAGACTTTTTTTTTTTCATGTTCAAGTTCCCAGTACCTAGCACAGAGCCTGGCACGTGGTAGATGCTTAACAAATTGAATGGAAGTGATTCTAACCACATTGGAATAACTAGTCTTTATTCAGTTTAGAACAGAGGCTGTGTTTGCTGGGAATCTGGATAAGCAAACAGACTGATGTTGATTCCTTATTAGTTTGTTTTCTCTTGAAAGCCTACCTGAAAGTTGCTTAAAATAATGGGGTTTATTTTTCTGTCTACCCAACGAGAAGCCCAGAAATAGGGCCTATTCTGGAGCCTGATGAGGATATCCAGGAGCCTGACCTTTCCATTTTTCCAAGGCTCATTCCTCATTTGGTCAGAGTTGTCTTCTCTTATGTTCACAGTATGGCTGCCACATCTCCAAGCACTACCTTCTCAGCAGCTGCATTTGGTCAGAGTCTCTCCTAATCATTTTCTCTAACTGGGGAGGAAATCTTCCCTAGAAACTTCAGTACACTTCTTCTTATACCTGAATGTCCCAAAGTGGATCACATGGTTCCTTTACATCAGTCCCAATATTGGGGAATGGAATCACCTTCAAGGGCTTCCACATTCTCAGTCTTTCTGACCCAGGGGAGCAGTTGATTTTCCCTGACCACATTGGCCCCAGTTCCTGAGCCCAGTGGACAGATGGAGAATGCTTATCTAGTAATGATGAAGACTGTCAGCCCAGACTCAGTCATAGCAATATTCCTCTCAGGCTCTTTTTCTGAAGATATAAATCCAAGTTGGTTCCTTCTCAAGGCAGATAGCCAGTTAATAGAGAAGGAGGAGACTTTAAGAATCCCAAGACTGTATTATTATTTTTAATCAATGCCTTTTTAGAATTTACAGGAAGAGTTGAACCATCCTCCCACGAAGTGATTTTAAACGAAATTGTCTTAAAATGTTTTCATAAGGTTAAAGATCTACCCAAATTTACTTCTCCTTTTAGGAGAGAAACATCACAAACTTTAACATGAATTATACTTAATCCATTTGCATGGGAATATTTGAAATTTTGACTGATATCAGATTTTTAATATTAGAGCTTATAGTTTCTTACAAGATAATTTTTGTATCCCGTTCTAAGTTCAGTAGATTGAAATGAATGGGAAAAACATCCACTGTTTTGGTTTGCTTGGGTTAGGAGAGAAGCACAAAAATCCAAGTTTCAAAGTCTGGTTTAGAATTTAACAAGAGACCTGTGAAGCCATTGAGAAAACCACATTTTCTACTAGTTCTCTGTGTTGCTAAAGTTGTGGAAGGAAAGGAACATGGTTCTATGAAGAATCTGATCTAGACACTGAGGACCAGGAAGGCTTCCTTCAGAGGTAATTTCTGAGGTGAGATCTAAAGGAAGTGAAGAAGTTGAACAGGTAATGGGGTGGGGTGAGAAAGAAAGAAGGCATTGCAGGCAGAATGAACAGCATGTACAAAAGTCCTGTGGTGAGTGGGGGCAGAGTGCTTCTCCAGGGACTACATAAGGCCTAGGTAGCTGTAGTGCTGGGTGGAGGACACAGGAATGAGAGATGAGGCTGCAGACGAGAGCAGGGATCAGACCATGCAGAGTGTTTTCTGATGTCTCTTCTTATAAGGACACTGATCCTATCAGATTAGAACTCCACCCATATGATCCCATTTACCTTAATTACCTCCTTATATGCCCTATTTCCAACTATAATCACATTTGGGGTTAGGGCTTCAGCATTTAAATTTGGGGTGAGGGAACACAATAACAGTCTCTAACAGCCAGTAAGGGAATCCCTATGAAAATATTTGGTCAGTGGGTTCTCAGGGTGGTTCTAGGCCTAAAATCCAATTTTGAATATTCTCCTGTGTGCTGGGCATGAATTTCCTTCTGAGATGTCCCAGTCAGTAAGGCTCTGTTATTAATTACTACATATGAGGTCACCTTGAGTAAGGCTAGAGCTGAATGGGAGGACAAGTTATGACATGGCTGAGGTGACTCAAGCATCCAGGCAGGAGCTAGAGAAATGTCAGGTGATTATCAGAATCTCTCCCCAATGGATCTCAGATATAACTGGAAAGTGACTGAATGTGACCAGTCAATGCAGAATGGGGGCCAAAGTTGGTTTGTTTGGTCATTGAACAAAAAAGTAACACAAGAACTTAGCTAGGAGACCAGAGGACAGTTGAATGACAATGGTTTGGTTTCTTGGATTCTATGACTGACTGTTTTTGGTATTTGCTGGAGCATGCAGTTTATAGGAGTTATTTCTTCTTGGCTGAGGTATGCCTTTGCTGTTCCTCCTCTTCTGTGCATAAGATGTATCTGTTAGATCCGCCCAGGATAGGAGTTCCTGGTGGAAAAAAAAAAGTGATGTGAATACTGTGGAGTAATTCTTCTGAGCCAGAGGAGGAGGCTAATTAGCCTTCTAGGAGTGACTCTTTTCAATATGGGACGAATAGCTGGCCTGGTGTACATATTAGTTTTTAAATCTCTCCAGAGAGAGCCAATGATTGATGTCCCCAGAGATAAAAAACATGCAGAATCATAGAGCTGGTGCTGGATGGAACCTTAAGACCATGGAGGGCAGCCTCCTTCTCTGGCAGCTGAGGATTGTAAACTCAAGAGAGATTTGTGTTTGAGTCAAAGTCACAGTCAGTCACTGGCAGAGCATAGAAGAGCTCTGGTCTCTTAGATCTTTATTTCAAACTCTTTCTACCTGTATCAGGTAACTGTACAGGGTCTAGGAAATCTCTGCATACATAGATCCTTCTTCCAATAGCCCTTTAAAATGTGGTGGGACTTAGAAGTTTTTCATTTCCTCTTCCAAATAACATAATGATAAAACCAAAAGGTTGAACAACCTTGTGAAACCTAGATAGAAAATACAAATGGAAGAAAGATCAGAGTGAGTTGCAATTTCTATAAACTAACTTGAGCTTCAAGTGAAATCTGGCACAATTTTAATTTTTCTTCTGGCTCATTTTTTCTCACCTCTATTAGTGATACTGTATTTTGCTTATTTACATTTTTGTGAGACATTCTCAATCTTCTGTGAAACAAGGTTGAATGAAGACATATGAGAAAAGGGAATACATCTATGGACAAAGAGCAAGAATAAATCTAGAACACAGCTGCATGCCCCTTTCTGCATGCAAACTGGATATAATCACCATAGACATCATCCTTGGGGTCAAAGGTAGATGCTGGAATTCTGGTTTACTTTGTTTTCCTATTTTCTTGCCATTTATGTGGCACACAGAGTCACTTATCAAATACCACATTTTCTAGGTTAATCCAGTCAAATCCACCTTGAGGACAATGTTTCATTGTACCTATGCAGTTGGGTGTGTGTGTGTGTGTGTGTGTGTGTGTGTGTGTGTGTACTCTACTCTTCAAAATATGGAACTGGTTCTAGATTCGAAGACAACAGACAAATGGAATGAAGATCTCAGAAAAAGAGAGATTTCAGACTCTCTATCTGGGAACTTAACCTAAATAAATGGTGCTAATCCAAATCAATAGTTTAGTGATGATGTGAGGAAATCTGGGTCACTACATAAAAAAAAACAACAACAACAACCAAAACAGAGGATCAATACTTTATACCAATATAAAGGAAGACTTTAGCTGGATCAAAGTTCTACATATGAAGGTAAGAACCATACAGCTAGTAGAATAAATCATAAAAGAATATTTTTGTGGCTCAGAATGAAGAAGAGGATTCTAAAAAGACACAAAACCTTCAACCACAGTGGTCAGAGAGGAGGGCAGATTGAAAGAAGGATTATCATCATCAACTAAATATTTACAGTGACTTAACTAACAATGGGTTTATATGGATAGTATACAAAGATTCTTGAAAATTAGTAAGAAAAAGACAAAAAAATCAATGCAAAAAATGGGTAAGGTAAAAAAAGGCAAGTCATGGAAGAAGAAATCCAAATGGCTAGCACATATGTGAAGACATGATAAAATGAAAAATAATTGGGGAGATGCATTAAAATTCATTTAAAATGCATTAAAGAAGCCATGATATGCTACTTTATTCCCATCAAATCATAAATTAGAAATTTGATAATGTGAAGTGTAGGGGGACGTATATGGTGACACAAACTTTTGTGTATTGCTGGTGGGATTATAGCCCAGTTCAGACATTTCTGGAGAAAAATGTGGCAGTGCCTAATCAAGTAATGTGTATGTATCTTACTTTTTGTTTTTTTAAGTGTGTTTTTTTTTTTTTTGAGAGAGAGAGAGAGCACAGGCAAAGGAGGGGCAGAGAGAGAGAGAGGGAGAGAGAGAATCCCACACAGGTTCTACACTGTCAGCACAGAGCCCAGTTGAAGGGCTTTAACTCATGAACCGTGAGATCATGACCTGAACCAAAGGCAGATGCTTGAACGACTGAGCCACCCAGGTGCTCCATCTTACTTTTTGCAGTAACACCATTCTTGAGAAATTCTCACACAGGTCCTTAAGAGTATAGATACACATGTATATCATTGCAGTTGTTGGGCCAGTGGAGAGTTGGATGGCAAATTCAGAGTCCTTAACCAGGCAGTCAATAAGCAAAGCATGGTGAATTTTGAAATACAATATGTAGTTAGAAGCAACAAACTAGATACACAAATAAATCTTAAAAACATAATGATGGGTGCAAAAAATAAGGAAAAGCACCAAGTTTTTCTTAGCACAATATAATTTAAGTAGAGTGAAAACACAGACATCCAAAAAATACTGGACAATTTATAAGGAAACATACAATTTCAAAGATAGGTATGAAACCCATTCAGGGTATAGCTTAATGTGGGAATTGGGAAGGGGGTAGTTAAGAAGGACTACCTAGAATGTATTTTAAAATGAAACATGAGCAGGACATGGCATGAGTAATGATGTCATGATTCAACCAGCCCTCAGTATCTGAGGTCCAATACAAATATGTAAAATAAAAAGATAAAGTAAAAATAACCAGGGAAAGATCTCAATGTTGAGTTTAATTTTAAGGACTGCAGAAAAGATATATGTTTGATGAATGTTTTATTTAACACTCCGTCTCCTCCCTGGTTGTTTGTTTCTTATTAGTAGTAATTTGAAAAAAGTTCTAATATGGGAGACAGCATTTCTAGTTCTATTCTAGTATGGTTTATTCCTTTCTTCTATAGTGAAAGTGCCCTGTATTACAGCTGAACATATGGTTATCTGAAATAAAGATGACTTCATTGACCCCTTTGCAGTTAGGGGGCCATGGAACTAAATTTTGGTTGGTGAGATGTTAGGAGAATAAAATCTCTCTAATCAACTATATACAAGGATTTTTTAAATCTCCGCATCCCATTCGCTAACATCCAGCATTATCTATCTGTCTGGCTTTTGTAAGTCCTAGGCTGTATAGATCCTGACAGACCAGTTCTTTACCTTCAATCAACAGTAAACCTTTGTCAGCATCATAAAGAACACATACACACTTCACAACATCAAAAGTACCATAAACACAGCAAAACCAAAACTCACAGGCTGTTAGGAATGTGTTTTTAGTGTGGGTTCCCTCTACAGAGACAGGGCAAGGGGAGAAAAGAGCTGCAACAGACTTGTTCTAAGTGGCCAGCATATAGGACGTGGTCTAAAGACTGGTCCGTAAGCAGGTCAGTTCATTCCAGTCAGTAAAGTGGAGAGACTAATAACGGCCTGCCCTTGGAGCAACGAGAAGTAAAGTCTGTGAAGCACTTTGAAAGGATCACTGCTGTTACGGTTCACAGAGAGGAAAGCACTCAGAAACAGAGGCCTTGGGCTTAGCAGGGACAGAAAAGGTCAGCATGTCCCAGCCTGTGCACTGATCTAATTAATCACTGGGCAACCCTCCCACTGGCAAAATTCTGATGTCTGTCTCTCTGTATAATGTCTAGAAAGTACAGATGAATATGAAAGAGTCAAAGTTTCTCCTGAGAAATTAAAATGCCACTTTGAGTGTATGTGTCTGTATGCATGTGTGTGTGTATGTGTGCGTGTGCATATATGAACGCTGTTACAGAGTTGTAATACAGGTAAGTATGCATCTCTTACTTTAAGAAAATCTTCTAGATTTTTGCCTACACTTGAAATGCACTCGGGGCAGCAGGTAGCATTGTGTTTGGCCACAATAATAATAAGCACTAATAAAACATAACCGTTTCAACTCTATGTATAACCCCCTGCCAGAGGCATCAGTGCCTTCAAGCTTATGTAAGAGTCCAGTGCTTTGTGGAAAATGTACATTCCTGTTTTTCTTATTATATAATTCCATAGCCTTGCATTATTTTTTTGTTTTGTCTGGTCCAGAAACAATGAACTACTGGATACTTTTTCACTTTCATTTTTTAAAAAAAGTTGTTAACTATTAAATTCTGGGTTTCCTACAATTCTAGTGTCTGTTCTTTGCAAGACAGACTTCTAGGGTTTTCTTCTCCAGGTGTAAAGCATATCTCCCTTTCACCTTTGCACATGGAGAGACTCACCAAAGCTGATCTCTAGACAGAAAGAATTTAAGTCATGTGCAGTCTGTTCCAAGGGTCATATTCTGTATCTTGCTAGTAGAATGACTTTTTTTTTCCCACAGAAAATATGAACCCAAAGATATTCTGGTTTTATTCAAAGCATTTGCAAAAGGGAGACATTTATTATGGTTGCTGTAGTTCTGCACTATTGAGCAAAGTGCTTCAGTATTCATATGCTTGTGGGTGTAGTCCTATCAGCTTCTGACCTTGTAGTAAGACTATTTCTTGCTATTTCCATCTTTCCCCATCAGAGATTTTAATAGCCTAATTTTTAAAGGCCCTAACTATCTATGATAATAAAACATTAATAGGAGATAACCCAAGACTTAGAGATTGAAAATATATCTTGTCAATAGGATGAATACTGGCAAAAAAAAAATGTTAAGAGATAATTTTGGATACGTGCAACTTAGATATTTTCCTATTGATCTTGGAAGTCACCTAATCTCTCTAACCTAAATTTTTTAACTTCGATAGAAATATTTTAAAATTGGCCCATTTATGTTTTTTTATACTGATGCTGTAGGAATAGTTAATACAGATTAAATACTTATAAAAATTAAGAGACCTATTTAAATGTATTTTATTTAAATAGTTAATTTTTCCTTTTTTTGGTGCAAGCTCAGTTCTGAGTAGAAAAAGTGGCCAATAAGGAAAGACTGAAAAAGTCAGTTCCAGAAAAGTCAGCTCCAAATCTAGGAGAAGCCTGAGTCAGTCATCAGTCAGGCAGCAAGTCTAAAACAAATTAACCACACATCCTCGGAAGCTTCCTATTCTCTTTTCTGTTTGATTTTGATCAGCATCTGTGTGGATGAAGCAAACTTATGTGTCTTCTTTGGTAAAAATATTGTGAAAATATGTGTTCTTTTACCCTACTAACGTGAGAAGCAGAAGGAGGAAGTGAAGATGAGCTGGAAGAGTGAGTTGCATCAGTAAATGTGAGCTGAACTACTCAGAATCTTGGCAGAGCCCTGTAATTCCTGAAATCTTCAGTGTTGCTTTACACACACACACACACACACACACACACACACACACACAATTTTATGTATAATATGTATATATGTTGGCCTCCCACTATGTGCCAGATACGTCTCCAAACAATGAGAATATTCTGTTGAATGAGAAATACATACTTCCTACTTTCAGAATTCTACCTTCTAGTGTAAGAAACAAAATAGTGAAGTCAGAAAAAAGTTAAAACAAATAATTATATATGCTATAGAATAACCATAAAATAATTAAATAGGGTGCAATAGGCAGGGGTGGGGTGGGTGGGGATGGAGGATAGGACAACTTTAGAGACAATATCTTTCTGGAGAAGTTGATGTGTGAACTAAACTCTGAATATCCAGAGGTCCCACCCAAGAAAAACCATACAGAGTAAGAACTAAAAGATCAGCTGAAGTAACTTAGATGAAAAAAATCTGTAGAAAAATTAGATTGGGAAAGTAGGAAAGAGCCAGATCATATACAATTTTTTACTCTATGAACTAGGGTTTTATTCTAGGATTAGTATGAATCTCCTGGAGGGTTTTGAGAGACGCTTTGATTTGTGAGTCAATGTCTTAGATTAACTCTGGATAATTTTCAGCCATTATATCTGAAGTGTTTCTTCTTTCCCATATCTCTCTTTCCTATCCTTCTTTGACACCATTTAGTAGTGTCTCAGAAATCTAGAACATTCTATTTAGTGGTGGGGTTGTTGTTGTTGTTTTTTTTCATTATTTTTTCTCTTTGTGGTTCAGTTTGGATCATTCTTTTGATCTTTCTTCAAATTCATTGATTACTTGAAATTTGTATCTGTCCTATCAGCTTCCAGAGGAAACTAAGAATAAAAATACCAGTAATATGAAAGTGCATTGTAACATTAGCTGTCCCCCAAGTAAGGTTAAATTTGCAAAGTATGCAAATGAGGATGGTTATCTCCTGGTTATGGCAGGAGTTACTAAATCTTATGGAAACCAACTTAACAATAAACTATAAATAAAAAAATAAAAAAAATCTTAGTGGAAGAGATTTAATTTGTGACTTTAATTTGTGAAAAACTAAATGTTCTAAATATGATTTTTTAATATATTTTAAAAATACTTTTCTTATTGACAGAGCAGCAAAACCAATTCATTCATTCAGCAAACATTTTTTAGAAAAGTACTTTGTGGCAGATGGGGAATTTCAGCATAGATATAAAAACTCTATGAAAAGATTGAGTAGAAATTATAGATCTGTAAACTACTGTATCAGAAATGAAGAATTCTTTCAATGTGTTTAACTATAAGACTGGACTCAGAAGAAGGAATCAATGTATTTTTAACCAGCAGCCTTGCATTTGGTAGATGTAAGAGAAAATAATTCCCAAGTCCCCTATGAAAAGGCAAAGTTGAAGAAGTCATGCTGATGAAGTACTTGCTTCAGATGCCGTCTTAGTGTTTCTATTTAAATATGTCTTAATATTTCTGAAACCATCATTGTCATTATGAAACTTCCACCCCCAACATGAGACTTAGTTCTCCAATTTGCCCCACCTAGAAACTTTATGTCTTCACTAAGCTTTCATTTTATAAAGGATGACAGAAAACCTCCTTGGTTATGGCTTCAAGGAATAATCATGTGGTAGGATAACATGGCATTGTCCCAGTTCATGCTCTAAATCCTAACTTCTTCCTGGGTGATATTCAGCCAAGTGCCTTGTCTAATGAGAACAGTGCTGGGCACATGAAAAGGAAATAGTAGAAAACAGCCTCCAATTACAAACCAGCAGGGGAAATAATGTACATACATGTAATGTAAAGACATTCATTCAAAAGTCACTTACAGATTCCCAATTCCATACCTAGCCCTGGGACAGATTCTAGAGACATAAATATTAATAAATAAAACAGTCTCCACTCTAGGAGTTCATAGTGAGGAAGACCTTCTCAAACTACCCAAACACTGTAAGTAGACCTTTAACTACAGAGTACTTATGAAAGTCCTTTGAAGCCTATAAAAATGGTAGGCAAATATTAAAGCATGTGAAATTCTATAATGAATGGAAACAATCATGAAACAATTTTTAAAAATCTCTTTATTGGGGTGCTTGGGTGGCTCAGTCAGTTAAGCAACCAACTTCATCTCAGGCCATGATCTCACAGTTCTTGACTTCAAGCCCTGTCAGGCTCTGTGCTGACAGTTCAGAGCCTGGAGCCTGCTTCAGATTCTATGACTCCCTCTATCTGCAGCCCCCTGCTTTCTCTCTCTCTCTCTCAAAAATAAAAAAAAAACTTAAAAAAAATTTAACTCTTTATTAATCAAAAGCTTATCTTGTTGTCTTTTTTCCTTAATCCGTTTTCCCTTAATCCTTTAAAAAAAATTTTTTAGTTATATTTATTTATTTTGAGAGAGCACAAGTTGGGGAGGGGTAGAGAGAGAGGAAGAGAGAGAGAATCCTAAGCAGGCTCTACACTGTCAGTGCAGAGCCCCATGCGGGACTCGAACTCATGAACCTCGAGATCATGATCTGAGTCGAACTGACTGAAGCACCCAGGTACCCCTCCCTTAGTCCTTTAAAAATGATTTTTTTAAGGGATTTCAGATTTCTGAGATTCCATGAGGTTCTAACCAGTGGAGGAGTGGCCAGCTTACATGGTTAGAATAGTACCAGCGACTAGCATACAGTTTCTGGATCATAATACACAAAAAGTTTTTGTTGAATGCCTAAAGGAAGGCATAATTTGAGTCATAAACAGATGGGATGGGATAAAGGAAGGCAGAATATGGCAGTGTAGTTTTGTCAAGTGCAAATATGCATGGCAGAGCCTTTCCTGCTTTCTTCAGGCCATAATCTCATGAGAACAAGTGAAGCCCCCTTATGATTACTCCACATGTTTTATGTATCAAGCAGAGACCTTATGGTACACAGTGGAAGCTTAGTAACCCTTCAGGACTGGTAAAAGACAACTTTTTCATCTGACCTGCTTTTAGAGGAAATACTTATAATTTTTTCTTTCTTGTTGTTGTGTTTTAGATGCCTAATTCAATGTGCTTTCCATTCACTGTGCATAGAGATATTTAACTAGTTCAATAAATAACTCTAGAGGAGTATCATCTTATTTTGGCAAAAGAAGGCTAAGAATGACAGTGGTCCCTAGGGATGATGATACTAAGAACGGGTCTCAAGAAAGATTGGATTTGCCAAATGATGGCCGTATCTGAGGAATTCAGCTGTGAAGACAGAGATATTTCTTTGGGTACAGTTGCTGGAGTCTCTACTAGAATAGTTGTAGTCATTACTGGGCATCATTCCCCCAAATTCTAGAGATATATGGAAAGATTACATTATTTCAGAAAACAACCATTAAAGCAGTGGAATCCTAGGAGGGATAAGGATTGAGTCTGAGACAACATTTCTGGCTGTACAAGTTTAGATAGTCAAGGAGAAAGAAAGAACAAAAGTATTTTAAAGATTTGAAGAAGTTAAATGCTCTAAAAAGACATCAAGATTTAAAAGTCCCCCAAAGCTAGTAGATTATAAAAGAGAAGAGTGAGTTTACAGTGACAATCTAGGCAAACTTCAGCCTTGAATTGCAGTCTCTAGGTCCCAGGAATAGGCATCATAGAAACTCCATTGATTTTTGGTTTTGAAATGTTGCAAGCAATGGCCTAGAAAGACATTCCTAAGAAGTAGATGATAACTGGCTGTCAGATAAGAAGTGGGACCCAAGGCCCAGGCCAGTGTTCTAGTTGCACAATCTATTTCTCTGTAGAAGTGAATTGGGGGTGAGAAGGTCAGAGAAAACAGTTGGAAGAACTCACTGTCTACAGAGAGACATCCTGCCCAGCGTCTCCCATCAGACTGCTGAGCCCAAGTACTGCTTCCTTCTTCATGACTATGGGCAAATTTCATCAATCTCAGAGCCTTGGTCTTCTCCTTGGTAAATTTGGGTAAGGATTACATTCCTGTCTCAGTCCTGTTGGGTGATTACACTCTGCCAGCAACCTAGAACATGGTGAGTGCTCAGTAACAGTAATTATTTAATATTGATTTAGCTACTGCCACAATTCAATAATATATTGGTAATCAACTTGTCATAACTATAGGTTTGAGGAGAGTCATCTTTCAAAACAGGAGAATAAATCAGAGTGGCCCAGTGACTGAGGAGCATCAAATGCTCTCTAATAAGCACTGCTGTCAAAGGTCCGCAGTGACCAGCCATGGCAAAAAGCAATTCACCTTCATAACTGAAGAACCACTTCTGGTCAGAGAACCTAGTATAAGGAGTCACACTAGAGGTAAAGTTTCTCATCTACTGAGAGACTATAAATGATAATTCACACCTGTATATTTTATGATCAAAACATTAGCAGCAATTTTCTTGGAAGAGTAAGTTGTAGATACCTTGTGAGCAGAGCATTATGAAACCGAGAATCCTGTGGGCTGAAGGTGATTCTGAGTGAATGGAGAAGCCACAGGATTCTAACACATGGTTATTCCAAAATAAACCATTATAACCAAAAGTACTGAGATTTCTTATAAGGATGCTTAAAGAAATTCAACTTAGAATACAAACTTTTTCTCTGTTAGGAGCAGCAGCCTATTACATAAAGATGGAAAACGATGTTTGGTAATGTTTCTTTTTCTGCAGCTCTGGGTTCAAACTCTGCATAGTATTAGGGGCTGTCAGTATTTGAACCTATTGTAATTTTTCAAGCTCTTTTTCTACCAATTCTCTTAATTTCCAAAGTGAGCTTTCCCATTCAAGTCCTATATTGTTTTATCTCTGAGGCTTGGCTCATGCTTTTCCTCTCCCTACAGAGTCCCTCCCTTTATTATCATTAAGTCAACATCCAACCTATCTTTCCATGTCCAACTCACATATCTCTTTTTCCTCAGAGTGTAGCCTGATGCCCCAACTGGAAGCCATGTTGGCTCTCCCTGTGCCCACCAAGCTCTCTCTGTGTATGTATCTCTTTCATGGAATCCACTTTCTCCTTTATTGGAGAAAAGTGGATTATATTTATATTATATTATATTATATTATATTATATTATATTATATTATATTATATTAAAAGTGTTATAATACTTTTATAATAATAAAATAAAATTATAATGCTTTTATAATAATAAAAGGTTGTATTATAATAAAAGTATTATAATTATTGGACCAAATAATTTGGCTAAATAGAGCCTCTCTCAGATTATAAACTCTCTGAAGGCAAGGTTCACTTCTGATATATCTCTAACTGAATTTAGTGAATGTTTGCTAAATACGTGTTAGGTACTAGGCACTTTAGTTGGTGTTCTGCCTTCTTTACAAGACCCATTATTTGCTGGGATATGGTTACTAAGTAATCAACAAGATAAGTGAGATAAGTGATCTCAGTCTATTCCTTTGGTCCTTTTTCAGTCTTCCAAATGGTCCCTGTAAAAAATCATTTCTAACCTAGAACACACACACACGCGCACACACACACACATACACACACACAGAGGCACTATTATGCTATGCCTTATTCTAGAGAAGAGAATCTTTACCATAGTTTATTTGGCTACAGCCCAAAGATGATCAAGAAACTAAATTCTAAAACAGAAACTAAATTGTAACCACATCAAAAATGTATCTTTATGTCCTTTACACAGGGATTTTATTTGGTTATTTCCTCTCCAATTAAATTGTAACTTCCTTTTGGGTGGAAACTGATTTGTACCTTTTTATCTGGAGTCTTATTTATAGTGGGAACTCAATAATTTGGGGAGGGTGTGTGGCAAATTCAAATTTGTATTATGCAGTAATTTCAAACTATAAGAGATGTACCATGTTCTGTAAAGAAAGTATAACTCGATATAGGAAAAGTTTGAGAGGCTTCACTCAATATTGTCATAGATCTTTTAAAGTCATTGGAGGTGGTTTGTTGGCTGACTTCAGGTTAATTTTAAGAAAAAAAATTAATTCAGATGTTTCAAGATTCCCATAAAATATCGGTGACTGATAAAATCTTGTTTACCCTAAACACTGAAGGTTAGACAAACCTCACCAAAAGAAAATCACATTTGACTCTATAGTTGATGTCTCTCCAAAAGATCTCAATTTTTCTTTTCTTTTTATTTTTTAAGATGATGCCATGAAAATACAAAGCAGCTGAAATGAATTATGCGTCCTTTTGGAGCAGTAGAAGGGAAAAAATCTTTCCCTTGGGATACATTTTTTACAGTTCCTCTTTCTATTTGAGATGCTTCCTGACTTAATGGCTTGCAAGAATTTCACAATCCCATGGGTGCAGGGAACATCAGTTCTGCAGAATAGTGGAAAAACATTTTTTGCAAATTAGAAAATTATTTATTTCTGTTGTTAACCCTATTCAAGACTTGTTCAGTGATTACAAATGCCACTTCCTCTTGGTTATCTTTTCTAAGGTTACTGTACATGGACATAGATAAAATACCCTGTGTAAAATTATTGATGCTATTACAAGATTCAAGAGTCCTTAGTCATCGCCAGAGATACATCACCACCCAAGCTGTTTGCTAATGAGTACATTAAACCTATGATACCACATCAAACTTCTAAGAGTTGTCAAGTTACAATTTTCAAAAAGTTGAAAATGCATCTCTTATACAAATATACAAATAACAAGCATGTGTCAAAGAATTATTAAACTTGTTAATGATAGAACTAGAAGGATGACAAAGCTGACTCAAAGGGCAATATGGGAGCTGATAAGAGGAAAGAAAAATTCTGGTGAAATTGCAAATTTATTTTTTAATTTTTTTTACACATATTTATTTTTGACAGACAGACAAGTGGGGGAGGGGCAGAGAGAGAATGAGACACAGAATCCGAAGCAGGCTTCAGGCTCTGAGTTGTCAGCACAGAGCCCGACCCGGAGCTCGAACCCACAAACCATGAGATCGTGACCTGAGCCAAAGTTGGACACGTAACTGACTGAACCACCCAGGCGCCCCTGTAAATTGCAAATTTAGACAGCAAACTGGCTAATGGTGTACAGGGCAATAAAGCCATAACTGTTTTTTTTCCAAATAGAAATCACTTTTTTCCAGATAGAAATCACTTGCAGTGTATCAGTTTTTAATAAGATAACATCTAGCTTTACAGCATCTGGACCTTAAGACAAGCAATGTTACTTTCCCCTCGAGTGTCAGATGACCCTTTCTACAAGCATATAAAAAAGATACACAGTAGTCTTCTTTCCATTATTTTCCAAGTTTGGATCATTTTTCTTAATGAATCTGAGAGAAAGATGCAGGAAAGCCCAGGATTTTCTAGCAAGAGTACCATGTTCCTATTTTTATTAGTCTGGCTTTGTTAGCATGTTCATTTTTATGATAGAGACTCAAGATAAAGATAACAGAAACAGGGAAACTTTGTTGAGAATTCCCTCGCTTCACAGTAGCTGCCTTACAAATAGATATTAATACTTAAAAGTCAACCTATGCAAAATTAAACAAGAAATTGAACCCAGCCACCCTCACAGCCAGGTGCTGTCTGAAGATCTCCTGACAGAGACAGTGGACAATGCTTATGTTACCAGAGTCTGGAAGTCCTGCCTCCTCTGGCTCACTCGCCTCCCCAGGGCTTCTACTGTCTACTCATGCCTCCCACCACACATAGACCCCTCCTTCCAGCACTCAGTCAGCCTGCTGGCTTATCCTCACTGCATACTCTGGCCCTGTTCTGCTGTTTCCCTCTGATGTTATGGTTGCAGTATAATGCAGTGTAACCAGTGTAAATCAATATTTACTGACTTGGTCATGTTTTGAACACTTTCTTTGTACAAGCCCATTCATCTTTTTCCATCTCAATTCACACACGGCCCTGGCTTGATTGTCACAGATAATATTCACGAGATTAATTTCTTGTAAATTAGTCCTTTTCAATCTGTCAGTGAGGCAGAGCACGCTGGTCCCTTCGAACTAAAGATCAGATATAAACCTCTTCTCAAGGGGTTTAAAATAAATAGAATGAAGAGAAATGGAAAAGCCAGAGAGACACACTGATCCATCTTTGTTTTTTTTAAGCCTGTGCTAAAGAGCATGCATTCAAGTCGCTGACAGAATGTTTAAACCCAGGACGTGCTCATAGAACTGCAAGTAATCGACAGCCACTGGGGTGGGCTTTCCTGGGGTGGGTGGCTTTTCACATTCACCAGGAATGTCTCTGCTGTCCTTTACAACTGCCTGAGTCTTAGTCTCAAGACTTAAATCTCAGTTCCTTAAAAAACTTCCTGTGGTTTTTCATCCCACAAACTCTTGTAGTGTTCATTGCATGGATCAGCCCGCTGGTACTGTGCACGTATGATGTGTTGTCCAGATTCCCTATGTTGTAAGCATGAATCATAGCTCCTGGTTGCATCTTATACTCTTTTTATACAGAAGCTGTCATACTTCTATGTGAGCGCAATACATACTACTTACTTGAGGCTAGGTCCTGGGAAAAGAAGATTGAGGTTTGGAAAAATGAATTGAAAATAATGAAAGGAAGGCAGAGAGGTAGTGTGCGTGGAGGAGGTTAGGAGCAACCACCGTGGAGCTTTGAGGAAGGGATCACCTTGTAAGGAGAGAGCCAGCTGCAGTGGAGAGGATGGAAGTGTGGCTTGAAAGGGGTCACATAAGCTTTGGGAGAAATGTTAGGCTTAACTTAATCATACACTGCCTGGCTCTGTGTTAATGAATCCTTATAGGTGTTTAATGAAGAAGCAAAGAAATGAGTGAGTGAATGAATGAATGAATAAATGAGTAAAAAAAAATTTTTATTTAGCCTTCCCCCAAGCTCACTAGATTTCTACGCTGAGATGTAACATTGTGTCTGTCATCTTTTTTTCTCCTCTCTCCCAACCCCCTCTCTGTTGGCTTTTATTTATTTCAGTCTTGCTTTAGAGGATGTTACAATGTCTTTCCAAAATTTCATGAAAGTCTTTATGACTTGCTTGTAAATGGCATCATAAACAAATTTCACCATATAAAATTACATAAGCATATGGTTTTGACTAACTGATTGCTTGTGTTTTGGTGTAATATATAATGTGTATACAGAGTCCTTAGGAAATACGCTCTGGGTCCCTCAAGCTGTAACTCTCACTGCCCGGAGTTCAGGCTGACCTAAAATGGCTCTCTGATTAATTACGTTGCCTTGGAGAAAAGACTGGGCAAAACATTGGTTAGTTCCCTTTATTCCAAAGATAAGTTTAAAATTTAAAAATTAAATGAAATTAATGAAGTCAGAAAATAATCCTAATATTATGAGGAAAAGACTTTAAAAAATCTGTGGTTTTTTTAAAACATAAGAATGTGATGGACTTTTTCTTTTTTTCCAGTTTTACTACAGAACTCATATATCTAACTTCTAGAACAGGATCTATACTTTCAGGAAAGGTCCCAAAAATTTTTTAAGTGGGAGATAAACCACATAAAAATGGGCAAGTGTGAAAATGCCCATGTGACTGTCTGAAAGTACAGTTCAAAATTTGTGATTCATGGCGTGGTGAGTTTTTAAAATGACACAGATGAAGCACATTATTCAGTCAATTAAGGATGTAAAGAGGCCTGCTCCAGATCCTTTGAGCCCCTGTCTCTAAAGTTTATGTTTTAATTGGTCAGAGTCAGCCTTGTGCACACTTCCAGGCTGCCTCTCTGGTGAATAGTCTTTGGGGAAACGTATCCTTAAACACCTGGAACGATGCAGACAATGTAGGATGCCCTCAATAAAAATCATCGGAAAACTGAATAAATGTGATTCAAACATGGAGCAGTAATAGAAATAAGATTTCCAGACACTGCATGCAGAGTTGAGCAGCCAATCTCACGCCCTTGGTATGCAGGCACCCTCTGTGTGTATGCATGCATACTCTGCCATGAATAGTTAGCAAGCATTTCACATGTGTAAACCATTTCCTACTTCCCCAACCTTCACTCCCAGCCCCTGTTGCAGGATCTGTGTTTCAGGGCTCCTCCCATTTCCAGCCATGCCCAGCATGCCTGGACAAGAACTGTCACCCCCTACATACCAATTTTGGTTCTGCCCCCTGCCGAGCCATTAGCCGCCATCCCCTGACCTGTCTCCACAGTCCTATGATGGAAGCTGAAAGGAAGAAAGAGTCCAGGGAAATTTTTAGAAAGGAGGGGTGTGGTGTCTATTGAGAGGAAGCAAACAAGGCAGGATAAGGTGGTTTCTGGAGGAAAAAGTCACCTAAGCCATTAAAATATAGCAAAATGAAAGTCTTTTTTTCCACAATTCAGAAAACATGTTTTGAGAACAACTGTTCTTCCAGAGGTGAGAGGGGCAACTCACACTAGAAGAATCTTTCTTAGCAGGATGAGGTTGTATGTCCTTTTTAAACAAATGAGGCCAACATGTGTCACAAATGTAATCTTGCAGCTGGAAAACAACAGCCACAACAAACCCCCCTCCCACCCCCCCAAAAAAACCAGCAGCATTGATAGATTTCCATCCACCCATCCTTTTAGCCCCCTTGCGTGATAGAGTATGGGCTGCCTGGGAGAGTAAACTTGGGGGAGTGGGTAAGGTTCTTCCCTTATTGCTGAGGACAGTATCACATGGGAGGGGGCAGGACATGAAGGAGCTTGCTTTATTTTCAAGCTCTGCACTGCTTATCTGGTCCAGCTTTTTGGCAAAGAGAAGGACACCAGCCGGGACCTTGCAGTCCCTCCTCTCAGCACAAAGCTTCCTTAGATTAGTGCCCAAACTAATTTTTATGACATGTCATTCGAGTAAGGGCACTGCTGCATTTCACAGATGGGCTTCCCCTAGATAGCGACTGTTGATTGGCCGAGTTGGGATCTGGCTGGATTAGGGAAATTTAAACTGACAGCTGGTGTTTTTGCATGGAGCATAAAGCCCTTGTTGTTGGAGGAAGCAATGGGGGCTGGTCAGACCCCCTGGCCAAATAGGAGGACTGCTCTTGGCTGTGGCAACACTTCCCAAGCTAAGATGACTTTTTAAAAACAAGAATTGTGCAAATACAGTTACACTGTACATGCCCAAGTGATCTCAGGGCCTACCTAAAAGATCAGAATAGACAAGAAAACAGCCCAGTGGAAAATGATGTGGGAATGCAGAAACAATTTAAAGAAGCCTGATTCTGGGTGGAAATCCCAGAAGTCCTAATCACAGGAAGCCTGGCTTCCCTGGAGCAAGGAATGGTGTCTAAGCCTCTGCTGGAAGTTTAGTTTACATGATCAGTAGGTATGGAGTAGGGACTGAAAAGGTTTATTTGCCTGAGGAAAGAGCTGCAAGTATTGAGGAATAAAACTACTAATAAGTATTGAGAAATAAACTAATAAGTATTGAGAAATAAAACTACTAATAAAAGCACATGTGAAAACATGTGCCAGGCATTGTGCTAAGTGCTTAATGTACATTAACTTATCCGATCCTCACAGCTACCCTGTGAGATGGCTACCATTATTATCCTTGCTTTACAGAGAGGAAACTGATGCTTACAGAAATTAAGTAGCCTCTGGGCTAGTATGAGAGCCTTGCCTACATTAATAACAGTATTTTCTCAACTACAGGTCACAATCCCTTAAAGATTATAAAATCCATCTAGTGAGTGGCTACTAGGCTTTAAAAAAAGAGTAGAAAAAAAGTCAGAGTACACTACATATAGTAGGAATAAGAATTGTTTCCTTATCCTTTCAATTCATTTCTATATATGATACATGTTGTTGATTGCAATATAAAATATAGGCTCTTTTTGAACTTTGTGTAAATGAAATGATGTCACTTATGTTCTTTTTTGTCTTTGGTGTCTGGCTTCTTTTACTCAGACTACTTTTGAGGGATAATATAGTATAATATAGCTGTAGTTTTTTTATTCTCAGTATCAAATTGTATAGAAAGTACATATTGTGTATTGCATTACCACACATAGTTGTTTAAACCAGTTTCTTGTGGATGATATTTGGGCCATGTCCATGTTTTTTTACTATTACAGAGAGTGCTGCTATGAACTTTCTACTGTGTGTTTTTTGGTAAACATATATACATACATCCTGTTGGCCAGGGGATATAGCTAGGAATGGAATTACTGGAATTACTTCATACATACTGGGTATGTGGAAGTTCAGCATTGGTAGACACCACCAAATAGTTTCTTCAAAGTAGTACCAATTTAAATAATGTTTCTTACAGTCAATTATGGTCAAAGAAGTTTGAAAAATACTGAGTTGTGATTTCTGTGGGAAAATGCTTTTTGAGATACAATATAGAAATGATTCATCTACCCCTGACTCTCTTTTCCTTCCTGCTTGCACCCTCCTATCTATAACTCTGAGCAGGGCTGAGAAGGTAGGGGGATGGGGAAGAGACTGCAGTTTTGAAAACTTCAGGGCAGAACAGAAGGAGTGTGCACCTGTTGGGTGTGAACTAGCTGGCTGCCCAGTAACAGGTTCTGCTCTCTATGACTGGAAGGATCTCTCCTGACACTTCTGTGACCCTCCCCCACTAGTCAACCGTTGGCCACCCAGGAGACAAACCTGATCAGGAGATAAACCTGATCCCCTGGCCACTACCTAGCTTCCTGCCCTCAGAAGCCTACCTGGTCCATCAGAGCATTCACTTTCCTGCAGCTCTCTCCCTCCAGAGGCAAGATGTCTGGTCATAGAGACAACCACCTGAAGACAGACAAATGAATGAGTTTTTCATGATCAAAAAGGTAATGAAGTAAAAGAGAGACTAAGCCTGCAGCTCCAGAGGGGACTATCTTCAGAAAGAGGGGAGAAACAGAGAATAAAAACAGAACTCAAACCGTCCAGGGAGCAAAGGACTGGAGACTGCCTCTCTGCCTTTTTTATACTGCCAGTGATAAGCACATGGAACATTATTCTCTGTCCAGAACAGTCTCCTGCTGGCACAGGGCCACCCAAGACACACGTCCTGAAGGTCCTGCTCTCACTTCCATCCTGACAGAAACACCCAGGGTGGGCCCCCCTAACCTCACTGAGTGCACTCAACTAATAACTGCTTGTAGGGGCTGGCTCTCCTGTGTGCACTGTGCTCCCAGCTGGGTCTCCTCAGGGAGCCTACAGAGAGCTTGAGAAGGAAATGCAGGGCCATGGCTTGTCAGTGTGGAGGTGAGGGAATGAGGGGGGTTGATTCTGTCAACCAGAGGGGCTCCGTCATCCCAGAGCCAGGCCTTATTCTAATATCCACAGAGCCTCTAAATGAAATAGAAGGGGTCTGATTCTTCCAGTTTTCCCAGAAACCACACCAATCCCCTTCTCCACTACATTTCTGAATTTAGAAGTTGCCTCCAACCAAAAAGAAGAGTGATAGATACTGCAGGGTAAGACACATCTCTTGTAGTAACATGTCCTCATTTTTTTAAATGTTTATTTATTTTTGAGAGAGAGACAGACAGAGTGTGAGCGGGGGAGGGGCAGAGAGAGAGGCAGACACAGAATCCGAAGCAGGCTCCAGGCTCTGATCTATCAGCACAGAGCCTGAGGCGGTGCTCGAACTCACAGGCCATGAGATCTGACCTGAGCTGAAGTCCGATGCTCAACCTGACTGAGCCACCTAGGTGCCTCGTAACATGTACTCATCTAGAAAATTGACTCACATCAATAGACCCTAGCCATTTGTCGCATTAAGCACTTGAAACATGGCTAGTCCAAACTGAGATGTAAAATACACAGAGGATCTCAAGGAATTAGTTAAAAAATGCAAAATATCTCATTAATAATTTTTATATTGTTATGTGTTGAAATGATACTATTTGGGATACACTGAACTAAAGAAAATATATGATTAAAATTAATTTCATCTATGTCAGTTTACTTTTTAAAAAAAAATTGCCTGCAGATCACTTAAAATTACATATGTGTCTCACATTTACCTTTTGAATAACACTGCTCTAAAGTCAGACCACCTGGGCTGTCGCTAATTGCTTGCTTTTGGGAAATAGTCTCACTTCTTTGTGTCTCAATTCCCTTCTCCAGAGTATTCATGCACCTCCTTGGTATTGTGTTGGGAATAAATGTGTTCATGTAAATAAGTGTTGAAAGCAGTGCCTAGCATGAAATAAGTATTCCCTAAGTATTAGATATATTAGTCTTAACTTCATCCCGGGTTCTCTGTGAGAGCAAAACTTGACAGCTTCAGTAGGTCTTCTACCTTTGTCTCCAGGGGAAGCCCAGTGTAGCCATTTCAATCAACACAGATGGAATCAATCATTTGCACTTCTGAGATGCCTACAAGATTAATGATTATATGTCTGGGAATGCCTGTCCTTTCATATAGATGCCATTTACAGATAGGATTCATGATGTACTTTATGGTAAGCTACATCCTGACCTTTTGATGAAACCAGATTGTGTCCTGCTCTCCCCAACCCAGAGAATGCTGGGAAGAATTTTCCCTACAGTGTCAATTGGGCCACAGATAATAGCTGTTGTGGAAATATGCCCTTATTTCTAGTTTAAATGATTACTCCCAATGTTTTTAATTTATCAGAATACTGAGGTCTTAAAAAAAAGCCATGATTAATTTTGGAAATAGATATACACATTAAGAAAGAAATTGGAATCCATCTGGAACTTAAGAATATTTAATCTAAATCTTGAGCTTACATGTAATAGTTCGTTATGGATATTTTTTTCCCCTGAACTGAATGTAAGACCCTTGCTTTGGGCTACAATGGTGCCTGTTGTTCTCAACTCATTGAAAAACAAGTTCTGATCTTTTCCTTTTAAAGTATTCTGTTTCCAAATGCTTGTCTTGTTTAAAAAAGAGAGAGAGAGAGAAAAGAAAAAAAAAAGCATATCCTGGTGCCATGAATTGGAGGCTGCCTTTTTTTTCCCAGTTAATGGCACATTATTTACTTTCTAGATGTGTAAAAGAGTAATGAGTCCCTTGAGGGAAAGATAGTATTGAAGAGCAAATAAATTCCATGGCTGAAATCCACAGAATTTTAAAAAATGATTATAAACTCATGCTTTCAGCTAATAATAGTCAGGGTTTTGTTGAAGGATAAGAACGCTGAATCGAATTACACAACTAGGGAAAGAGAAATACATTTCCATAATTCACTTTGAATTACAGAGGTTTGATTTCTATGTTCTGTTGTTCCAGTTTAAAAAAAAATCTAAATTATAAGGAGAATGATTCTGTAGAGAAGGCAAAGTTCTTTTCTAAGAGATTCATAAAGCCAGGGTGTTGTTTTTCCCTCCCACTCTGGGCATCACAAATTGCTTCTGTGATCCCATAAAATATCTCCAGAGACTTATTGGCAACAGGCATGGCTAATTAACACAGCCCGGGAATGTGGCGCCTTCCCTGGATTCCTGAGCCCTTTAATCCGGAGCAGGACCCACACTTCTTTGCATGTCCCCAAGGCCATTAAATACTTATCAGAGATCCAATTACTTTAGATCCAGGTCAAAAGGCAAAGCCAGACAAGGAATACTGAATTGGACACTATTCTTAAAACTCTAAATTTTAGAATGTCTGTGACCACTCAGAAAATGGTGTCATTTACACAGAATTTTGAAGGAGACCGAAAAGAAAGACCTAAGGGAAATGAAGACAGACTTAGGGACTGACTTAATTGAGGCACAGGGATGATGAAACTACCTGTTTAAGTCCTATCCACTTCTATACCATGAGTGGTGTAGTGCCATTATCTTTACTGATCCTTTGGTATCACATAAATTTAACTTCATCTTCCTAGACTCAGACATTTTGTCTCTATAAAGAAATGTAATAATGAGTTAGTACTTATGAGTTCTGGGTCATTTAATATTAAAATTATATGTGACATACAATATATGTGACAAACTACTGAAGCAATATTCTTGCTTGGATGGTTTTGAAAATCAGAAGGTTATTATTTCAGTAAAGTGTTAAAGAAATACTTTGTGGTATCTCCATTGCCAAAATAGAGAATTGTAGCATTGCTGAATTTTGTAGCTGATGGAACAAGCAACCCACAGGGACTGACATAATTTTGAGGTGGTCCATAGGGTGAAGTCCCTTATTCTGTACTTGATCATTTCTGTCTTCTCCAATATAGAGGGCAAACTTATCAAATTTAAGCTGGCACAAAGCTGAGAGGGAGAATAACTATGCCAGATAACAAAATCAAGGTTTGTTTTTTTTTTTGAGGGGAAGGGAATTACAAAACAACAGACAAATCATGGAAAGAGCCTAAATGTCCATCAACTGATGAATGGATCAAGAAGATGTGGTTTATATATACAATGGAATACTACATGGCCATGAGAAAGAATGAAATCAGGCCATTTGTAGCAACGTGGATGGAACTCGAGGGTGTTATGCTAAGTGAAATAAGTCAGGCAGAGAAGGATAGATAACCATATGTTTTCACTCATAAGTAGAACAGGAGAAACTTAACAGAGGACCATGAGGCAGGGGAAAGGGGAAAAATAGTTGGGGAGAAGGAGGGAGGCAAACCATGAGAGACTCTTGAACACTGAGAACAAACTGAGGGCTAATGGGGGTGGGGGAGAGGGGAAGAGGGGTGATGGACATGGAGAAGGGCACTTGTTGGGATGAGCACTGGGTGTTATATGGAAACCAACTTGACAATAAACTATAAAAAAAATGTTTAGAAAGCCACCTTCACAAATACCTGTTGAGGATAATCTGCTTGGCACTACTGATGTGAAAAGTACCTGGGGGCTATTGTGTTTTGGTTGAAGACAAGTATTCATGCAAAATACCATGCAGCTGAATTAATATAAGAATCAAACTCTAGTGAGGTGGCAAGATTCCCACATACTTTGTACTTGTTTTTTACCACATCTGGAGTATGGTTTTCCTTTTTGCGCCCCAAATTATATGAGACACAAGCTGAGGTATGATCAAGAGGAAGTGACCAGAATGATATTATATAAGGAACAGAAAGAAGCAGAAAAGAAAGGCCTTTTGCATTGGCATGAGAAATGTCTTCAAATATCCCAAAGAGCATCAAGCTGTAGAGACAATACTAGGACCTCGAGTGGAGCACATTCCTTGGCCTTCCCTTTACTAGGGCACTAGCCATGCTTGTCCACCCGGGGATTGTAAACTACTGAATGGCAGAGGCCTCTCCTTTGATGCCCCTGAACCTCTCATCTGTTCTCACTGGGCTGCTTTAAAGCCTTAAGAGGCTTTTATCATAGTAAACGGCTTGGTACTTATACATCTCACAGTGACTATATATATATATTTTTAATTTGAAACAGTTTTTAAAATAAAATAAAGGTGCTTATGAAATTATTTGGCCCCAAAAAACTAATTTTGTTTACAAGTAGAATATTTGGGGCACCTATGTAGCTCAGTCAGTTGAACGTCTGACTTCAGCTCAGGTCATGATCTCACGGTCCCTGAGTTAGAGCCCCACAACGGGCTGTCTACTGTTAGCCCAGAGCCCCCTTCAGATCCTCTGTCCTCCTCTATCTCTGCCCCTCCCCCACTTGCGTGTGCGCACGTGCTCTCTCTCTCAAAAATAAGCATAAAAAAAACAAGTAGAGTATTTGGGAATCTTTGATAAGTGAGAAAAATCTACCTATAAACTGCTTTTGAATGTAATGGGATTTTTAAAAGTCTACAGTTTTAGGTTGATATCATGTTGCCAGTGGACGTTTAATTAACCGTTTATTCATTTTTTAATATATATGTTTATAAATAATTGAAATATATATTATAATATAAATACACTAAGCCTAGTATTTTCATAATCCTTTTGAAAACTCAGAGGTCCCAGGCACAGTACCACTGGTGACAAGTGGTTAAGAGATCACTGCCTGCCACAGTTTCTGTTACATTGTAAGCACTCAGTAGGTATTTACCAAATCACTTAAAATACACTGATTTATCAAATAGAAAACAAAAATTTTTGGTTCATTTCTCTGCTAGAAGCTTGAGAGGGGGGCATTAAAAGGAGAGTGGGAAAGGGAGGGAGGGCAGCAGCTGTCCTAAATTTCTGGTGGATCTGCTTGCCAAGAAAAGATACATCCTAATTTCGTTGTTAATTGCAGGTGTGATTGTCCCCAGTGCTGCACCAGGGCCATTTCATGTTAATAGCAGGAAGTGTACTGTGATCAAACTCTTATTTAGTTCAGGAGTTGAGTCACTGCTCTTCTAAAAAGGGAGGATTCTAAATATACTGAAAGGGGGAGCTGGCCACTGGATATTGGGAAGGGTGTCTTTTTGCAGGTCTTTTTGAAAAAAGGCAACAGATTAAGCAGGGGATCAAAATATAAGTGAAAGACTTGCCCACCAAGTTAAAAAGCAAAAAAGAACTGAACTAAAATAAAAATAGCTCAACCCAGAGATCAAGAGGACTATTTTGTCCAAGGAAAGAATAGAAGTAGTCCGCTTACACTCTGCCAAGCCACTAGCTTCAAGTGCATCTTTGTGCGGATAGTTGAGGGTCTGAAAGGCTTTATTATTAAGAAGTTAATGCTTGACAGCGGACGACTCCACCACAGCAAAATTACCCGCCTTCGAAAGACGGCCTCCTATGAGTCTTGGGTTAATTACTCAAACCTCCAAATTATCCTTCAGGGAACAAAATGAAGCATGAAAAATCAAAAGCAGATCTGTAGCTGAGATTATGAAAAGGGAGTGGGTTCCTTTCCATTTTAAAAAATGATTATTTCTATTGTAGGAACCACAAGAGGGGAAAGGAAAAAAAAAACCTGCCTGTGGACCAAGCAGGCAGTAAATGGCTGGCAGCTGTACAGCCCAGGGGAAAACAAAATCTGCTCATATAAATATTCACAAGGCAGTTTTCTTTAAATTTCCAAAACAAGTCACCCTGAGTCAAATTGCTTCAGAAGAATGGAGGTGCTGAGGAACACCCCAAGTCTTGTTGCTAAAGAATATTTTCACTAGGAACCATTTTGTTAAATAGCTGATGTGCTAAATCAAGCCACCTACTATCTACTGAAGATAACATAACTACTTAAAAATTATTTCCCCCTCCATCTATGCACATATCTATTAACTCACCCTACTTCCCATATCAGGAAGTAAATTCATTTTTAAAATAATTTGGTTTTGTTGAGAATCACCACCACCATCAAAACCTTTCTTTTGTTTCTCTGCTTCCCCCCCCCCCCCCGCCCATCAGTCATGGCTGTCAAATACTCCCAAAACCATCTAAGAGAAGTATTTCTCAAACAGAGGTATATCCCTATAGATGTTCTTGAAAGGGGGTGGCTGAGAGAATCTGGGTGATACACTGGAGAAATGTATAAGATTTGCCAGATGCTAAAACCAATATTGACCTATCAATTTCTCTAAACAAACTAGGGCCAACAGCTAATTAACTCACTCACTGTATTTTTTTTCTTTCTTAAAATTGTGGTAAGATATAAAAACATAAAATTTACCTTTTTAACCATTTTGAAGTGTACAGTTCACTGGTATTAAGAACATTTGCATTGTTGTCCAACTGCCCTCCCCATCCATCTCCAGAACTTTTTTCATCTTCCCAAACTAAATCTCCATCCCCACCAAATAATAACTCCCCATTTCCTTTGTCCTGAGCCCTTGACAATCATCATTCTACTTCCTGTCTCTATGAATTTGGCTGCTCTTTCACAGTCCTTTTTTGAATGATGCTCTAATTCTGAAATCAAGGTGAACCAAGAACTCTCTTTGGTCCTTTCCCATTATCTTGTATGGGCATATGAATCGCCTCAACTCCAGTTCTTAGGTGCAGTTCACTGACACATTTGAAATATTCTTCCCACCCCACCCCACCCCTATTCCCTTCTAAACTCTTAAATTGGCCCAACTAGAAGGACTGATCTGTCTGTAAGGCTGTGCTGTCTCTAAATGACCCACATAGGAAGTACACTATATGCCAAGACAGAAATGGAACTGCTTTCCCTCAGGTTTGTGGAGCAGCTATTTACAGTTGTTCTGTCTTGGAAGCCCTGGTTATGTCAAAGGTGCAATTTGATATGGGTGGATTAGAAATCCCAGCAGCCTTTTCTTGCAGCCTAGGTTTCAGAGGATTCCTCTTGGCCCATGCAAAGCTGAGAACTAGTAAGAGTGGCTCTACGATGTTCTTTTCTTAGAAATGGGCTGTTGGATGGAGTGCTCTTTGCTAATGGACAGGCAGAGAGCATTCAGAATAGCAGCAGGGATGGAATAAATTTCACTGTTATTGGGGCACCTGGGTGGCTCAGTTGGTTGAGCATCCGGCCTCGGCTCAGGTCATGATCTCACGGTTCGTGGGTTCGAGCCCCGCATCAGGCTCTGTGCTGACAGCTAGTTCAGAGCCTGGAGTCTGCTTCGGAGTCTGTGTCTCCCTCTCTCTGTGACCCTCCCCTGCTCACACTGTCTCTCTCTCTCTCTCTCTCAAAAATAAATAAAACATTAGAGAAAAAAGAAAAAAAAATGTTTTAATTTCACTTTTATTCACGCTTTGCCATTGATTACTGAAGGTTATCCTGTTCTATGCTAAACTCTGACTTGATGAGACAGGATGACATAGTCCCTATCATACTCAAGAAACAATAGATGCAAACCAGAAGTTAAAAGCTCATATTACAGTGAAATGTGAAGGGACACAATTTTCTTATTCTTGATGGGCTTTCATTACTTTTTATAGCATCTGTTTGAATACCCCTCTAAAGATCCTGTGCTTATTCTCTGCTATCCCTACATTTCTTCATTTGTTCTTGATTGACATGGGAAGCAATAACCAGACTTAGTCAGTGGGGGACGGTAAATTGCTTGGAGAGAAACCAAACAGAGAAAGGAGACTGGAAAGGAAACAGAACTGTGCATGTTTCTTTTTCTTTATAAATTTTATAAATAATATGCCAGCCATAGGGGAAGAAGAAGAATCTTAGATAAATAAAATGAGCCATTATAGAAAAAAACCTTGTAGACTAAGAAATAAGATTCATTTAGTTATGTAAAGCCTTGAATTAACCACCATGCATCCATGCTTAATCCCAATTATGCTTTAAAAGCAATAGACTAGAGTCTGCAAACCTGGTTTGTAGGCTCAGGTTGGCCACTAACTCTCTTTATTACCTTGGTCAAGTCAAACATCCTCTCCGAGCTTCGACTTTCTTATATATGTAATGGGAAAAAAAGTAACATCTGCCTGTCTCTCTGCCTTGAATTACTATTATGCTACTTTGCATATAAGAATTCATAAGTATACTTGCACTTATTCCTTCCCATTTTTTGTTATTCTTGTCATACATTTAACTCTACATATTTTATAAACCCCTCAATGCATTTTTTAAAAGTTTTTCTTTCAATGACAGTTGTCTTTCAAATAAATTAAGGAAAAAGAAAACACATCATTTATATTTACTCATGTAATCATCATTTCTGGCACTTTCCATTCCTTCCTGTAGATCTGAATTTTCATCTGGTATCATTTCCCTTTGGTCTAAAGACCTTCCTGTAGTATTTTTTTATAGTGCAGGTATGCTATGACAAATTATTTCAGATTTCATTTATCCAAAAATACCTTCAATTTCACTGTTATGTTTAAATGATATATTCATGGATATAAAATGCTGGGTTGACAGATTTAGTTTTATTTTTTCTTTTTAGAACCTTAAAGATATTATTTTATTGTATTCTGAGTTGCATTGTATGTAATGACAAGTTAGGTGTCATTTACATTGATGTTACCTTGTATGTAATGCGTCCTTTTTTTCTTTCCTGAATGATTTCTAAATGTTTTCATGGTTTTAAGAAATTTGACTATAATATGCCTAGTTGTGTTTTTCTTTGCATCATCCCATTAGAGATTTGTTGAGTTTCTCGGACTCTATTCTTATATCTGTGGGTTGATAATTTTTAAAAATTAAAAAAAATTTCTGCCATTATTTCTTCAAATATTTTTTTCTGCTCAATTCTTGCAGGGACTCTAATTGCCTGTAGATCTCTTGGTATTACCCAAAGATAATTGGCATTCTTTTTTTTTCCCTTAATTTTTTCCTCTTTATTTTTATTTTGAATAATTTCTTTGGACTAGTTTTCAAGCTTACTGATCCTTTCTTGGGCAGTTTCCCATGTAGTGTTAATTTCACCTGATGATTTTTTAACACTCAGAGATTTCAGATTTTTTGGCTCTAGAATTCCACTTGGTTCTTTTTTAGAGTTTTTATTTTTATACATTTTTTCTATTCAACATAATCACATTTTAAGTTAATTATTTAGTATATTTATAATAGTTGTTTTAAAGTTCTTGTCTGCTTATTCCAATAACTGTCATCTGCAAATCTGTTTCTTATGACTGTTTTTCTTAAATTTAGTCTTTGTTGTTGTTGTTTTTTCTCTCTCGTATGTAATATAATTTTAATTTTGTATATAAATGTACTTATGTTGGCTCAGTGCTTTAACTGAATCAAATTCACCTGTGTTTAACCCCACCTCCCTCATCCCAAGTCGGTATTTGATCATGTCAGTAGTTGAACTGGGTGAGGATTGACTGAAGTTTAGATATTTTTAGCTTGCTTGCCTTTGGATTAAACTGTAGCAGGGCTTAATAATGTGCAGAGTTGTACAATTTCTCTCTGCTTAACAATCACTCCCCCAAACGTTATTTTTCTCAGCGAACTTCATGGTGGATTATTGTGGTATCAGAAGAAGAATTTTTGGTCCAAGTGTTCTGTCCCTGCCTTTGGGGCTCTTCTAGACTCCCGTCCTAGCCAGAAAACATTGTTTTACAAAGTTGGCCAATTTCCCTCCATCCCTGAAAGGTCTCTACGTCCCAGTTTCTGTCTGTACTTAGACCAGGTGCCCCTACATGGAGAAGCTATCACAGCTCTCTACTTACCTATAAAAAGCTTATTTTTCCTAGAGTTAAGTTCATCAAGGCTTCATTGTATTCACCCCTCTTCCCCTGCCTTGTAGAAAAATTTAATTTTTATTTTGTCTGGGACTTTTGTGTTCCTACCTAAGGAAGGACAGTCTTTGGCATCCGTCTCTATCCTGACCAAAAGCAGAAGTCTCAAAGGAGGTAGATTGTTATTAAAACAGATTGCTCTGGACTGATGCATCATTATGTAACCCAAGTGTCTCAGAGGCATTCATTTGGGAAGACCATCTTCTTTCATCAGGAAGTTATTGTGTCTGTTTACAGATCAGCGTATTATTGCCAGTTTTCTACTGTCTTGTTTGCATCTCTGGCCAAAGTTACTCCTTATATCTTTTCATATTTTTCCTTCACATCTAGCCATTTACTGATTTTAAATACAAGATGATTTACAGTGAGTACATAGGTTTGTCTTAACTATAAAAAACCATGGGAAATCTATAGAGCTGTGTTCTCCTATCAGAAACATGTTTATTGCTATAGTGGAAAAGCACATTCCATGCCTGCTTCTCAGAGATACTGTACTTTGGTCCAGAAGCCACTTTTAGGGTATCTTACAAAACCTTTCTAGGCCTCAGTCTCCTAGTCTCTAACATGGGAGTTTGTACTAAATGATCTCTAAATATCTTCCAGTTCTAAATTTCAGATGTAGGTAGGGCTAGATCCTTTTAAAGGAAGATGATTGATTTGATAAAATTGACTAAGTATGCGTGTGTTTGCTCTTTAAGTTGCCAGTTCTGATTCAGCTGGACCTATGGCTAGAATTGGCCTGATCTGGTTAGACTGGTGAGTTTTCCCATCCTTCTCTTATGCTTCTTGCCTCTAGCCCCATGGATGTAAAATACAGCCTCTAGGTTCTGCCAGTAAAAAGCCTTGCCAGACCAGGGTCTAATCAGGATGCATCCATTATTCTCTTCTAATTTGAACCTTTTTATACTAGAAAGCATCAACCTAATATTTTAGCATCCCTTAAAGACTTAACAGTATCATTTTTGTTCAAATAAGCAGAATTATCTTTTTTACATTAGTAGTAACACTATAGTATCCCTGAGAAGTGGTAAAAAATATTAGGTAAATTCCTGGGTGACAGATTCATAAGGGGTTCTTTAGGGAAGTCAGGAAATAAGAGTTCCACTCTTAATATGTTAGGGAACTTGTTAGCATACTGCTATGCTTTCCCACAGACTTCTCTTTCTCCCATGAATCCTCAGTTTTTCTGGGGCTTGAAACTCTTAATCAAATAACGAGAACCCTTCTGAGGTTTTTTTTATGACCTTTAGAGTTTAACAAGCTCATGTGTGCACCTTATCTCTTACACTGATGACAGCCTTGTGTAATAGGATACTAGAACTGGCTATAGATCTGGTCCAAAGTGATGTCAGTCATGGAATTCAACCAACTCAGGAAAATCAAGGTTCTGATTTATGCTAAAGTGAGTATGAATGACTGAAACAGGCTTTCAATTAAAATTTGACTGTGACTTGATTCCGTGGAGAATGTGAGATTTTTAGAGATATTCTGAACAAAGAAAAGTCTTCCAAGGTCAAATATCCTTGGAAGACGATCATCTACTCTTAAAGAATCACAATGGACACAGGCATATTTATTAATGACTCTTCAATAAAGAAAATTATTTTCCATTTTGTTCAGCCTAATTGTTCCCCAAATTATTTGATTATGAACATTTTCTCCTACTTTGGAAGCCCTGGGATCCTCTGAGGTTAAGTTAACCTGACAAACTCTGAGCAGGAAATCTGTATGAAAGTGAAGCCAAGTGTGTTCTTAGAAGACTCTCTCCCACATGTGAAGGTATTTTTCCTTCAAGCAGAGGAGTAGACTTGGAATAGCAGAGTAGCTCTGTCAGAAGGATATATTGGCCAAGAGAGGCTGTGGTCTCTAAGCTTGCTCCTATCTCTCTCTTCTACAGTTAACCTTGGTAACATAAGCTGGGGGCTGCATTTTTCTCAGATGTATGAATTGATAGAGCCAAAAGTAAACAAAATTCCAAATGTAAATGAAAAAGCTCAGGAGTCCACTGTTGCTCTGTGCTTAAAGCAAGTTTTACCCTTAATTGCTTCTCTAAGTAGTTGTTCCTACCAGGGCTTCCCAGGCAATAGGAAGCCATTTTGTTAAGTGTTGTACACTATAATTCAGTAGATACAATTTGTGAGCTATTCCAGAGGACAAGAACCGAATCATCCCCAGCAGAAGATGCAGTGCTTTAAGAACAATGAAATCCCCTCCCTGTGGCAAAAGTAAAAAACAGACATTAAGAGTCTTAGAATCTCTTAACAAAATATACTAAGTGCAAATATACTGAGGTGATGGCTAATGTTAACATTGGTATAAGTTGCCTATTGATGTTTTGATGTTTGACTGGTTGGATTCTTTCCGATGTCACTCTCCACTCTCTCACAGTTAACCTTGACTCTGTTGTTGACCTAACCTGAGCCTTGCATACTTTTCTGCTACATGAGGAAAAGGTTAGGAATTTATAAAGCAAAGCAAACAAGACTCTGAGATTCATTACTGTAATGGTTACTTTCCTGTTGGGAACTTTGAATCTAAAACAAAATGAGGAGATCAAGCTTGTATATGGCAGGCAGCTTGTAAGTCTACAACACAGTTTATGCGTAAGATGCTGAAATGAAAGTTTTGCAGAAATGAGGCCAATTTGTCGTATTCAAGGGCCCAGTCTGCTTCTAACACACACATTTCTGTAAACATATTTTGAAATGCATTAAACATATATTCACAGTGTATTAAGTCACTTAGATATAAGCAATTTAAAGAGATGGGAAATGTATCCATAAACATGGAAACATGGAGCATGGAGAATATATCCATAATACCATTAACACTATTGTAAAAAGTACCAGTGGAACTGTTGAATCATTATCTTGTACACCTGAAACTAATAAATATAACACTGTATGTTAATTATACCTCAATTTTTAAAAGGTACTGGTTAAGGTGGCTTAGTCGGTTAAGCATCAGACTTCGGCTCAGGTCATGATCTCACGGTTCGTGGGTTCAAGCCCCGCATCAGTCTCGGTGCTGACAACTCAGAGCCTAAAGCCTCCCTCAGGTTCTATGTCTCCCTTTCTCTGTCCCTCCCTTGCTTACTCTGTCTGTCTCTCTCTCAAAAATGAATTAGCATTAAAAAATTATTTTAAAAAGTACTAATGATCTTTTTGATCTTCAATAAGTAATAATTTAATGGAAATATCAATGAGAACACACCCCAAGGATTATTGTCAAAGCATAGAACTTAGTACATTAACTCTCAGAAAGAATATATTTAATCCCATGAATACAGAATGGTCATTTTTATTTCAACAGGCAGAAGTAGTTAAACTTTGAATCTTTGCAAACATAAATTGATATTTGAATACCTGGTTTAGCTTAAGTCCTGAACAAGCTGCTTCAAGATTTGCAGGGTCAAATTCATTGGTACATTAGTGATTTCCATCTCCTTGCTTTTTGCTAGCCATTCTTAATATGTAACATGGCCGAAATACTACTGAATGATCAAATACTGGGTCTTAAATAAAAATAGGTGAGGTAAACAGTCTAATTCTGCTAGAAAGTATTTTTTTCTTTTACAAAAATACTTGTTTTAATCTAACTGATGTTTTTAATTCTACAATTAGAAATGTATTACCTTGGGTTAAGACATTAAACCCTATTGGGTAGCACCTGGCTGGCTCAATGGATAGAGCTCTCAACTCTTGATCTCGGTGTTGTGAGGTAAAACCCCAAATTGGGTGTAAAAATTACTTAAGTAAATAAATAAACATTAAAAAGGGGGGGCACCTGGATGGTTCAGTCAGTTAAGTGTCTGACTCTTGATTTCAGCTCAAGTCATTGAGATCACAGTTTGTGAGTTTGAGCCCCACATTGGGCTCTGCATTGACAGTGACGAGCCTGCTTGGGATGGACTCTCTCTCTTTCTCTCTCTTTGTTCATCCCCTGCTTGTGTTCTCTCTCTCAAAATAAATAAACTTAAAAAAAGGCATTAAACATTATTAAAAAGTAAACAGAAGAGCTATTACAGTATATTAAAATAGACTAATGTATCACAGTAAACTCAGTTACTGAAACTCAGGGAGAATGAATTTGCCAAATATTTTCTGAAATCAGACTTGGACAGGGAAGGTAGGGTGAACTTCAGAACAGTAAATGCTGAGGAGCTCCCAGAAACAGGGGTGAGACCATTCTAACTCATAGTTTCCTTACATTTAAAAAGTTGACTCTAAAAAGTCCCTGGAGTTGTGTTTACATTTTTAGAACCCATATATTCTCAAATCTTCCCAAATAGCAATATTCTCACCTAAGAAACTTGTTAGGTTTCCTTAGCATCACTCAGTGCCTAAAATGTTCTGTACTGCTAGACACTTCTATTCATTGAGCAAACACCTAAGTATGATAAGATACTTCTGTAGTCTTCCTGTTTGGTATGGGAAGACTGGGAAAGACAAACTCAATAGCAATGTGTCGTTGTTTTTATGGATTCCATATCTAGTCCTCTCTGAAATCATTATATATGACCCTTTAAATATTTTATTTGTTTTGCTTTGAAAATGCATCCTTTTAAATTAATTACATTTTCCTAGGACCATTTAGCTTTCTTGTTGACCATTAAGTCAACAATATGCAAATAAATGTGATTCTAAGGAATGTATTTTGAGATTTTTTTAAGTTAACTTATTTTTTAATTTACAGCCAAATTAGTTAGCATGTAGTGCAACAGTAATTTCAGGAGTAGATTTCTTAATACCCCTTACCCTTTTAGCCCATCCCCCCTCCCATTACCCCTTCCAGCAACCCTCTGTTCCCTATTTTTAAAAGTCTCTCATGTTTTGTCCTCTTCCCTGTTTTTATATTATTTTTGCTTCCCTTGCTTTATGTTCATCTGTTTTGTATCTTAAATTCCTCATATCAATGAAGTCATATGATATTTGTCGTTCTCTGACTGACTAATTTTGCTTAGCATAATACCCTCCAGATCCATCCACATACTTGCAAATGGCAAGATTTCATTCTTTTTGATTGCCGAGTAATACTCCGTTGTATATATGTACCACATCTTCTTTATCCATTCGTCCATAGATGGACATTTGGGCTCTTTCCATACTTGGGCTATTGTTGATAGCACTGCTATAAACATTGGGGTGCATGTGCCCTTTTGAAAGAGCACCGCTGTATCCCTTGGATAAATACCTAGTAGTGCAATTGCTGGGTTGTAGGGTAGCTCTATTTTTAATTTTTTTGAGGAACCTCTATACTGTTTTCTAGAGTGGCTGCACTAGTTTGCATTCCCACCAGCAGTGCAAAAGAGATCCTCTTTCTCTGCATCCTTGCCAACATCTGTTGTTGCCTGAGTTGTTAATGTTAGTTAGCCATTCTGACGAGTGTGAGGTGGTATCTCATTGTGGTTTTGGTTGGTATTTCCCTGATGATGAGTGATATTGAGCCTGTTTTCATGTGTCTGTTAGCCATCTGGATGTCCTCTTTGGAAAAGTGTCTATTCATGTCTTTTGCCCATTTCTTCACTGGATTATTTGTTTTTTTTTGGGTATTGAGTTTGATAAGTTCTTTATAGATTTTGGGTACTAACCCTTGCTCTGATATGTCATTTGCAAATACCTTCTCCCATTCCGTCGGTTGCCTTTTAGTTTTGCTGATTGTTTCCTTCACTGTGCAGAAGCTTTTAATTTTGATGAGGTCCCAATAGTTCATTTTTGCTTTAGTTTCCCTTGCTTCCAGAGATGTGTTGAGTAAGAAGTTGCTGTGGCCGAGGTCAAAGAGGTTGTTCCCTGCTTTCTCCTCTAGGATTTTGATGGTTTCCTGTCTTACATTTAGGTCTTTCATCCATTTTTAGTTTATTTTTGTGCATGGTGTAAAAAAAGTGGTCTAGGTTCGTTTTTATGCATGTCGCTGTCCTGTTTTCCCAGCACCATTTGCTGAAGAGACTGTCTTTATTCCATTGGATATTCTTTCCTGCTTTGTCAAAGATTAGTTGGCCATACATTTGTGGGTCCATTTCTGGGTTATCTTTCTGTTCCATTGATCTGAGTGTCTGCTTTTGTGCCAGTATCATACTGTCTGAATGATTACAGCTTTGTAATACATCTTAAAAGTCCAGGATTGTGATGCCTCCAGCTTCGGTTTTCTTTCTCAAGATTGCTTTGGCAATTTGGGGTCTTATCTGGTTCCATACAAATTTTAGGATTGTTTGTTCTAGCTCTATGAAGGTGTATTTTGAGATTTAATTGATATTTGAGATTAACTTACACAAACTGAACTTCGCAGTAAGTTGTCCTATGTGTATTGTCTGGGAAAAGGTTTTGCAAAGACCTTGCCCTTTGACTGGACTAAGCCTCCTCTGGGAGGAAGCTTCAGCCTTGGATTCTTCATGTGTGATGCCAGCTAGACTGGATACAGGGAACACCCAGGAGGAGTCTTCTTGCTAAGTTTCCTGATTTAGAACTCATTTGACAAAGGTAATTCCTGTTTTTGGAAATAATTCACAACCATGCTGTATTTTTTTATTTTTGCAAATGTGAAAAACCACAGAATTGAGAAGGAATAAATTTGAAGCCTGCTTGATTGATGAGAAAAGTAGAGTTTAGGTAATTGCAGAACCAGAACTATCTACTGGGCCCAGAGATAAAACAACTTGCCACAGGTTTAATGGAAACCAACATCAGCAGAACTCAGAACCACACAATTTCCCTTCCAGACTTTTGGTTCATGTCCAAGAAAGAGGCTTTTGTCCCTGAAAGTTACAGACTGATGAATTCCAATAAGAGCAAGAAATCTTATGGCTAAGCAAATCTAATTGGCAAATAGTGAAGTGCCTTAATCAATTTTGAAAATAGATCTTTTGCTATTGTAATACCCCAAATAACCTGGGATCACCTGGTTAAGGGTCCTTAGAGATATGCCTTAAGGTATTTAAAAAATTGTGTCATGAATTGGAATTCCTTTATCTTTATTTGTAAAATTAGGTTATGTACCTAAATGTTACACCCACACATATATTATACATATCTTATTCTTCCTTTCTTTGTGGAGACAAGGTATTTTTTTCATTGTGAGGAAATCTTTATTTTAAGAAAAAAAACAAAAAAATTTAACGAGTTTCACTTAGCAAAATACACCCAGAAAGAAATCACTATACAAAGAGAGTTTTAAGTCAAGGCCTCACTAATTCCTAGGGTATTAGTAACGTGACTCAATTTTCAAAACTAACTTATTTTTAAAAGCTTAAACTTAAACTAAAAGATTTTAAATGAAAATAAACTAGAATGAAGAAACATGAGAAATGTTCCTCTTTGAATTAGGGATCTAGTACCTTGAGATTTCAAAAAAAGCACATCTCCCCAGTGTGTTCACGGTGATGTGGTGTAAAAAAGCCATTTAATGTACTGAAAACTACTTTAATTCAGATAACATATTATGCTGAAGTACAGTACCAAAATGTTAATGGAAAAATGCTGAAAACAGTTTTAGCTTACTCAATATTATATGCTAGAAGAAAGTTTGCATGAGAAAACACTGACAAGGTCATTTTTTAATCCAAATTTCACAAACTCATGGTGCAAAATGGATCCCACAGCTTCCTCTAGAGTAATAATTGCTTTTCAGGGTTTGTTGGCTGCCTGTGAAAATTTGATTGCAATAACTCAAATGCCCCTACAAAACTAGTGCTATCCACCCATGCTACTCTGGCCTCAATAGCCAGCCCTGTAATAGCCTCTCACAGATAGCCTTTCAAGGCTTTTATAGGTGGACTGAGCCAACACCCCCATGCCTTGCATTATCTGACTGCTATATGCCCCATTGCTGGACCCAAAAGTGGAATTCAGGAAAAGGTCTATGTGTCTATGTTGCATGTTGGCCCAGTCCTTGGACATAGCTGCCCAACTCCTTTGGGAGTGGCAAAGTCAACATCAGCTTCTCTAGTCAGTCTTCCATCAGGACCAGTCTCAGTATGGACTCTCTTAGGGTTGAATGGAGAAAAAAAGTTGAAAATGTCATTCTCTGTGGCTTTGTATGACATCCCTCTCATGTGGACTCTGTGCCCAGTAGTACTCTGGACAGTAAAGTGGCCGTCTCTGTATCTGTGGTCATACATGGCTGAGAGAGAGTAAGTAACTGAGGTCTCTCCCGAGAGAGAGATTGCTGGTGAAGGAATAGCCATTGATGAGGCTGCTGTTCTCCTCATATCCCCCATAACCTGTACTGTAAGGCCCACCTACTGTTTCTAGGCCCACTTGCTTGACAATGACAATATACCTCCTGGCTGTGCCAGGGCAGTCATAAAACCCCGACTGCTATACAGACGTGAACTTCAGAGGGGGATCTGAGTAGGCCTAACTCCTTCCTGACTGCTCTTGGACACTTCAGTATATCTGTGCCCCATTCTCTCCTGCTTCCCTAGGGCCTTCTCAGCCAACTCCTGTGAGGCAGACTTCCCCAAAACTTCCCCTGTAATCTTGCTTTCGTGGTCCACCAGCAATGTGATCTCATTTGGCACAATTTTCAACCCTGAGGAGAACTGAAGAATTTCTTACTTGGTGCATCCAGATGGGAGTCCCCAAGGCCGCACAAAGCTATCACTGGCGGTGTCGGCACTGTTTGGACTGCTGTGTTTCAGCACACAATCCATCTTGGTTCTGTGGGACTTGAACACCTCACTTTACTGGTCTCCCATGCTTTCCCATGTCTTTTTTAAGGGCCATTTTTCATCGTGTTCTGATTCAAGTTCAACAAAAGCCTCACCACTCTGCCTGCCTTCTCTAGCGTAGATGAAATGAATGCCTGTATCCCCATCATGAATTGTGCAGTCAGAAAGGAAGTTCTGCACATCCTCAACAGAGCAGCAGCAGGAAGGCCATGGAACATGACCGCAAAGGCTTCACCTCTCTCGAGGCCCAGCATAGTGACACTTGAGAGGAACAGACATCAAACAAGCTCGGGTGCAGTTTTTGCAGCTTAAAGAACAAACCATGGTCGGGGAGTGGAGGGGGATACCCAGAGCTGGAGAGACTCCAGGTAGATAACAGAGTGTCCACTGAGGGGAACAGGATTGATTTCTGTTTTCATCACACAGGTGCGGTTTACAGACTAAAGACCCCTAAATCTACCTGACACTTAAAAATACAGAGGGATCCAGGGAAAAACTAGGTGCCTCTCCTTTTGTTATTATCTTTGGGCTCCTAGTCTCCATGCTCCTGCTCTTCCTCACATCCAGCACCTTGGTTGTCCCTCTGAGTACCTTATTCTCCAGGAAGACACAGTGCAGTCCAAGATATTTTTAATTGTCCTTTAGACTAGAACACTATGTGGGAGAAGGTTTCCCAGCATAGATAAACTCTTAAACCAGTGTTCTTGTGCCATTTTTTTCAACTTCTATCAGATTCTAATGAAGAACTTGCAACATCCCCTTCCAGCTTCCTTCATCCTGTCTTCACAGCCTGAAGCATTCATCTCACAACTATGTTGAGTACCTAACATTTGCTTCCTGGAAATGTATGCTTTTCTTAACATATAAAGATGACAGACCGTTATTAGTCTGTCATCAAGATCTAAAATGTATTTTCTTGGGGCTCCTGGGTGGCTCAGTCAGTTAAGCATCTGACTTCAGCTCAGGTCATGATCTCACAGTTCGTGGGTTCGAGCCCCGCGTCGGGCTCTGTGCTGACAGCTCAGTGCCTGGAGCCTGCTTCAGATTCTGTGTCTCCCTCTCTCTGTCCCTTCCCTGCTCGTGCTCTGTCTTTCAAAAATAAATTTAAAAATTGTTAAAAAGAATTAAAGTGTATTTTCTTCCAGCCCCAATAGTAAACTCACCTGGGGTTGTTTCCAAGATGGCAGTTTGAGGCCATGAAAGAGAGAAAAGGGTGATCCATACAACCACCGGACCTGACCCTTGACTCATCATGGTCCAACCAATGAGTTTTCATGTAAAAACCCCAACCCTTTTATGCAGTGCCTTTAACTGTGGTTTGTCAGTAGAGATTAAATTGTGGAACCACTGGCTGCATCACCAAATTTAGTCAAAGCACTTGCAGTGAACTTTCTTTCTGATTCAGCAGTACTGAATTTTATTTTGTTTTTCCCAATTAAACAAAAATGCCTCAACCATGACTAGAAAAAGAGAGAGGGGGGGAAATCAACCACTGAACCTTTCCAATATCTCCACAAACCTCATCTTTTCAGATTATAAACTATATATATATGGTTTGTAATATATAATAGTATATATATATTGTTTGTAAATCAGTAACATACCATTCTCTGTGGCCTGTTTTTCCTGGAAGAAAAAAAAAAGTTTTGGCAGGTCATCTTTTTTTTTTTTTTGTACTTAAAAGTAGCCTTAAGAACAATAATATGTATATATAATATAGATAACAATAATAATATATACAATATACATGTTATATAATATGCTATATATGTTTATATGTATTATATATATAACAACAATAATATATATATAATATATATAGATCTGTGTAAATAGTTGTGTGTATGCATTAACACCCAAGGACTCAGAGGAGGAAATGATGGAAAATAAAGCATTTGTTTCAGAAGTGGTCAAAAATGCCTTCTCTCATTATCCTGTATTGAGTTCTGGTTCCTGGCACTTCCCTCAACTATGACAAATTCTGATGGCTCAGGCTTTGATTCCACTTTAAAAATTTTACTTTTCGTGTGTTGCAGATGTTTCCCCTTCCCATCTTCCTTCTATCTGGTTCTAATTCCTATGTTGCAGCTTGACAGTCAGTACATCAGGAAGAATAAAAAGCTCTGCTGCCTAACTAGTCTGCAGAAGCCAGGCTGGTGGCGTGTTCTCTAGACATCACTCATAACACAAGATTGTCTTGCCGTGAATGGACACTTGCAAAGATTAGGTTTGCCTAGAATTAGCCAAAAGGTTCCTGGAGTTTCTATGTGGTTTATTTATTTTTTATTTAGGTAAAGTTCATATAATTACCATCTGAATTTTAACCATCTGGAAGTGCGTGATGCAGTGGCTTTTAGTACATTCGTAATACTGTACAACTAACACCACTATCTAATTCCAGAATCTTTTCATCATTCCATAAGGAAACTCTAAGCCTCTTAAGCTATAACTCCCCATTTCACCTTCCCCCAGCCCCTGGCAATCTGCTTTCTGTCTCTGTGGACTTGCCTATTCTATATATTTCATATAAATGAAGTTATAAAATATGTGGCCCTTTGTCTGGCTTCTTTCACTTCCCATAATGTTTTCAAGGTGAATTCATGTTGTGACATATAGTGGCTCTTCTTTCCTTTTCATGGCTGTATAATATTGCATTATATGGATATACCACATTTTGTTTATCCATTCCTGAATTGATGGACATTTGAGTACTGTGACCAGTGCTGCTGTCAACATTCATGTACAAGTTTCTGTTTGAACATCTGTTTTCATTTCTTTTGTATATATACCTAGCAGTAGAATTGCTGTGTCATATGGTGATTCTACGTTTAACTCTCTGAGGAACCTCCACACTGTTTTCAATAGCAGCTGCACTGGTTTACATTCCTATAAGCTATATATGAGGGTTCCATTTTCTCTACATCCTTACCAGCACTTCGTTACTGTACAATTTTCTTATTATAGCCATCCTACTGGATGTTAAGTGGTATTTTATTGTGCTTTTGACTTGAATTTCTTTAGTGATTAACAATGTTAAAGTTTTTTCATGGGCTTATTGACCATGTGTATATCTTCTTTGGAGAAATGTCTATTCAAGCCTTTTTCCAATTTTTAAATGGAGTTTTTGTTCTTCTTTTGTTGAGTTGTAAGAGCTCTTTATATATTCCAGATACTAGACCCTTATCAAATACATGATTTGCAAATATTTTCTCCTTTTCTTTTGGTTGTCTTTTCACTTTCTAGACCGTATCCTTTGATACTTCTGTGTGAGTTTTACCAAGCTGGCCTCCTGTGAAATTTGAAGGAATATCAGTCAGTCAGTCAGTCAGTCAGTCTCTCTCATGCCTTTGCCCCCTTTCACTTTTCTTCATTCACTTCCAGTTTTTTCATTTCTCTTATACTATACTCTCCAAGGACCAGGAAAAAAAGTTTTCTGATAAATTCATTCACACTGGGGTGTAAATGACTGACAAGGCCTAATGACTTACTCTCCCACCAAAGTTGCCATCCTCTCAGTAGTTGAAAAGAAAGCAAAGGAATTCATGAAATGTCAGACATTGATGAACACAGTGTGCTGAGATCATGGGACACCTTTCTGTTGCTTCTGAAATCACACTAAGTTAATACTGCCAGTTCCACTTAAAATAAGGATTCTAGTCCTAGGTCTGAGGTTTTTACAAAGCCAATCACACTCTCTGTGAAACTCTCCACTAAGCCTACGGGGCTTCTCTGGGCAGCCCTCTGCCAAGCACATTAGTAATTAAGTCTGAGGATATTCCGTTCTTAAATAGTCTGTGGTTCAGATGCTTTTAGAAAGTAGATCCTTTCCTTGAGACTTATCTATAGGACTTCTAAAGTCAGGTCTGAGTTCCCATTCTTATATATCTTCAGAGCACCGTGAAGTCTACTGAACATGGTTGCATTTTCTTATTCCCGAATCATATTGTCCTGGCGTTGAAATGAATCTATAACCTCTGAGCCTTCTATGTCTGTTTGGGCACCCATTGGGTCTTCTCCATCATTCTCTGGATGTGAATCTTCATTTTAGCATCACAGAGGCTCTTGACAGCTCTAATAATTATGCTTGAAGACAAAACCTAAATTACCCTAATCAGCCTGCTCTGGGGCTGGCAGGTATGTGGTGCTGTCACAGCGAGTTGGTGATATACAATCTGCCATGAATAGAGCTTTTTTTCAGCTGCTCTGGCAGGGCCACCTGCCGTCTGTGCCCTACTTCCTGCCAGGAAGCTCTGTGACCTTCAGTGTCCAATGCCAAGTGATTAGAAAACTGGTAGCATTTGTGCCAGGACCTTGGTCTCTGTGGGTTTTGTTTGCTGCAACAGAGAATCAGGAAGTTCCAGAAAAGAACTGCAGAGAAGTGTTCTTATCCAAAGATGCAGGGTAAGGATTCTTCCTATACGAAGGTAATGAGAAGTGGCCTAGTGTGAATATTTCCTTTCCCAGACCTATGTGAATAAGAGTTGGCCAACAAATCTCTCAAAATACACAAGTACATTTGAGCTGCTCATGCATTTAGCAGTGAGAACAGAGACAGGAAAATCTAATGAGATAAATCTAAAACTTAAAAACCAGACCAGCTAAACAATGAATAATTGGAAATAGAAATTTTTAAAAATACCATTCCAAAAATATGAAAAAATAGGGATAAGTCTGACAAAATGTGTGTGAAAACTGAGCAATAAAAGCTAAATAAAAATAAAAACTGAGAGAAATTAAAGAAGACTGAAATAAATGGAGAGATATATCATGTTCATGAGTCAGATGATTCAGTATTGTAAAGATGTCAATTCTCTATAAAATGATCTCTGGATTCAAAGCAATCCTAATCAAAATCCCAATGGACTTCTTTGTAGAAATTAATGAGTTAATTCTAAAATTCTTATGAAAGTGCAAAGGACCTAGAATAACCAAAGCAACTTTGAAAAAGAAGAACAAAGTTGGAGTGCTAATGCTACCTGATTTCAAAACTTAGAAGTCTATGGTATGAAGATATTTTGGTAATGGTTTAAAGATAGATCAATAGCAGAGAATAAAGTCTAGAAATAGACCCACTCATTTATGGACACCCAATTTTCAACAAAGATACAAAGACAATTCACTGGAGAAAGTGTAGTTTTTTTTCAACAAAGAAGTGCTGGAATAATTGAATATCCAGATGCAAAGATAGGAATCTTGATCCACATTTTGCACACTATGCAAAAGTTAAACTCAAATGCATCACAGACTTAAAAGTTAAGCCTATAAGAGTACAAAACTTCTAGAAAAAAACATAGGAAAAAAGGTTTATGATCTTGGATTAGGCAAAGATTTCTTGGATATGTTACCAAAGATCTGATAAATAAAAGCAAACACTGCTAACTTAAACTTCATAAAAATTAAAACCTGTACTCTTTATGGATATCATTAACAGAATGATCACACTAGACACAAACTGGGAGAAAATATTTAAAATATGTTTCTTATAAAGGATTTGGGTCAAAAACACATAAAGAACTCTCACACTCAATAATAAGAAAATAAACAGTTGCAAAATGCACAAAAGATTTGAATAGATGATGAAGTCCAAAGCATTAAAAAAGAAGACCATTTTCACAATCAGTGTCAAGAAAGAGCACACCCCCACTTAGCCCTTTAGTACCATTGTCTAGAACAGCTTCAGCACGAATAGCAACAAGGAGCCCTGGTTTGGGGAGTTTCCCCCCAATCCATTGTTTTACCTTAAGATTCTCAACCTTTCCAAAGAAGATACAAAGATAGAAATAAGCACATGGAAAAATGTTCAACATCATTAGTCATTAGGAAAGTGCAGATTAAAACCACTGTGAGATACCACTCCAGACCTATAAGAATAGCTAAAATTAATAAGACTGACCATACCAAATGTTGATGAGAAGGTGGAAGAACTGAAACTTTCATACAGTATTGGTTAGAATGTAATTTGGTACAATAATTCTAGGAAATACTTTGGCAGTTTCTTAAAAAGTTAAAAAATAGTGAAAGATATTTTCACACCCACGTTCAGAACAGCACTATTCACAGTAGCCGAAAGCAGAAACCACCCAAATGTCCATGGGCAGACGAACAGATAACCAAACTGTGGTCTATACATCCAATGGAATATTACTCAGCCTTAAAAGGGAAGAGAGTCCTGGCACATACTACAGCCTGAAAGAAACTTGAGGACATCGTGCTTAGTGAGATAAGCCAGTCACAAAGAGACAAATATTACAGATTTCGTTTATATGAGGTACCTAAAATAGTCAAATTCATAGAATCAAAAAGTGGAATGGTGGTTACCAGAGGTTGGAGAGAGGGGGAAAGGGAGTTATCTAATGGACATGAAGTTTGAGATTTACAAGATGAAGTTCTGGAGATCTGTTTCACAACATGTGAATATACTTAACACTGCCAAACTTTGCACTTAAAAATGGTTAGGATGGTAAATTTTATGTTATATCTATAATAAGAAAAATGACGAAAAAATTAAACATTCTTACTCTAGGATATAGTAATTCGACTCCTAGTATTTACTCATGAGAAATGAGAGCACTTGTCCATAAAAAACTTGTATAAAAAAGTGCATGGCAGCCTTATTTGTAATAGCCAGAAGCCAGAAACAACCCAAGTATCTATGAACAGATGGATAGATACACAACTTGTGCTATAAACCTAACAGTTTATTTCTGGACTCTCAGTTCTCTTCCATTAGTTTATGCATGTGTCCTTATGCTAGTACCACACTGTCTTGATTATTGTAGTTTTGTAGTTAAGTTTTAAAATTGGGAAACGTGAGGGGCATCTGGGTGACTCAGTTAAGTGTCTGACTTTGGGTTAAGCGTCTGACTTTAGCTCAGGTCATGATCTCATGGTTCCATGAGTTCAAGCCCCACATTGGGCTCTCTGCTGTCAGTGCTGAGCCTGCTTCAGATCCTTTGTCTCCCTCTCACTCTGCCCCTCCCCTGCTTGTGTGTTTGCACATGGGTGTGCATGCATGCTCTCGCTCTCTCTCTCACTCTCACTCTCTCTCAGAAATAAATAAAAACATAAAAAATAATATTGGGAAATGTGAATCCTCCAAACTTGTTCCTCTTTTTCAAGATTGTTACCTCTTCTGAAATTACATTAAATCAACATATATCTATATATCACCAAAGATGGAAATCCAGCAGTCTCTCACAGAAACCTCTCTAAATATTGAACATGCCCTTTCACATTTGATCATTTTACTAATACAAGCCATTTTCTTTTTACTTTGTTCATAAACTCTGGGTAATCCTTTTCATAAACTTAAAGAACTTTCCTTGTTTGACATTATTTATCTTAAGTTACTTTTGTATTCCATTAAAAACCTAGCCTTTCACTTTTAGTCACTTGGAATCTGCCACAATAGCTCCAAAAAGAAGATGGTAATATATGGCTCTGAAGCCCACTATCAGTATTTATTCTTTGTTGCTGTGTTGCCTTCATTTGAGACCCTTGAAGATACGGATACTGTGGGAAGAGCTATAGCAAATCCAGATCAGATCCTGTTATGTTACTAACAAACATCCCAAGAATGCCAAATTTATGTGGGACAATTCTGGCATTGCACTGGCTTGCTTTGGCTTCCTAGAGAAGCCTCTTGATAGCTTTGGACCTTGAAAGTCTTTGGCCTGCAAAAGGGAATGGTGAGACAAAGAGACCTGGACACATGGAGACACTCCTTTAACAAAATCTTGACTGTCCCCCCTCCATGAGGCCTCAGTGTCCTTACCGTCTGTTCTGTGCCAACAGAGAACCCAGGACAAAGCAGTGTGCTGACCAGGAAGCTGGAGGGGCAGAGAGGCAAGGCCACAGGAAAGGACTGAAGGGAGCTTCAAGGACAGAAAGTATGCCCCATGAAGCAAATCTTCTTCCCCTCCTCTGCTATGTTGGATTCCAACTCAAGCCAAGAAGCAATTGTGCAGAAGTGGGAGGGCTTATTGTTGGCTGGAGGTCACCCAAAATAGAAGATTCTAGAATGCTAATGTGCAGGGAGTGATGATGAAGTCCAAAACATTTAAAAGGAGGGCCATTATCAGAGTTAGTGTCAAGAAAGAACACACCCACACTCAGCCCTTTAGTACCATTGTCTAGAGCAGCTGCAGCAGGAACAGTAACAACAAGCATATCTGACTTTAGGAGGGATTCCACCCAATCCATTGTTTCACCTAAAAGGTTTCCAGCCTTCCTACTCCAGGATCTCACTGTTATGTACTCATTTTTACTCTCCGCTTTGAGGAGGGGCACTACAGCACAGGACATGGCTGACAGCTTCACTTGGGGAAGACTTACTCAGAACTCTCTAAAATATGTGGTCTTTTCTTTCTCTGAAGCATTTTGCCTGCCTGGCTTCTGTGGTCCCACCACAGTACCATCTGCTATCCCTATATTCACCTAAGGGGGCAGGTTGTCTCTATTCTGGACCACTTGGCCCTGAGCAAAACTCATAAGACATTTGATTTTAGTGCCTGTCCTGCTGCCCAGATACCTCCCCCTTTTTAGGGCATCAGTTTCCTCATTGAAGAGCTTGGCTGTTAAGTTCTCTGTATATCATGTGTTCCATTACATTCAGAAAGTGGTTGGCTTGGTATCTAGTGCCAACTATTGCCTGCTTCTACTAGAGCTTCTCCACCTCAGCTGCTCAGACAAGGACCTTGAGGCCATCCTTGATTCTTCTCTCTTTCTCTCTCACACTCCTTGTATAATCCAGCTGCTGATGCTCTCAGCTCCACCTCAAGTCATTATCATCTCTCACCTACAGTATTGCCCCAGCCTCACCATTGGTCTTTTACTCCTGCCCCCTTCGGTCAATTCTCAACTTTGCAGACAGAGTGATCCCCTTACAGTATGAGTCAGATCATATCACTCCTTCACTTAAAACCCACTGAGGCCCCCTATTTGACTCAGAGTAGAGGAAAAACACCTTCCAGAGCTTTTACAACTCCTGGCTTAGGGCTTTGCACTTGCTGTTTTCTGCCTCTACACTTGCCAAATGTCTGCACAACTCACTCCCTCAACTCCCTTGGGATTTTACTCCGCTGTCACCTTCTCACTTGGGCCTGTGCTTAGCAACCCTACTGAAAATGGCAATGCCCTCTGCCTTCCCTAGCCCTTTTCCCTGCTGTACATCCTCCATAGTACTTCCATCACACCATGTGTTTTGTTTGTTTTCTACCTACCTCGTTTAGAATGTTTGATCAATGAGAAGAGGGATTTTTGTTTGCTTGGTTGGTTGGTTTTTTATTTTTTTAGCTTTTTTTAATGTTTGTTTATTTTTTTTTTGAGAGAGAGAGAGACAGAGACAGAGGATGAACAGAGGAGGGACAGAGAGACAGAGGGAGACACAGAATCCAAAGCAGGCTTCAGGCTTTGACCTGTCAGCACAGAGCCTGGCCTGGGGCTTGTACTCAAGAACCGTGAGATCATGACCTGAACCGAAGTCCAGACACTTACCTGACTGAGCCACCCAGGTGCCCTGGTTGGTTGTTTTTGTTGTTGTTATTGTTGCTGTATCCCTAATGCTTAGAATATAGTCTGACATTTGGAAGGCTCTGAGAACTGTCTAACTAGATTAATGAAATGAAGAACAGCAAGTTCTTTCTTGCCAGGAAATACAGAGGTATCGCAGAGTATATACTTTCCTTCCCTCATTACTCAGTTTCCTTCCCTTCTTAACTTACATTTGCTACTTATTTCTTAAACCTGATATTTCTTGGAAGTGGCATGAGGAGGGACCACATTCCAGTGGCAGTCTGCAGGGCCATTTCTTAAACTAGAAGTGTACCTCATATTACCTAACACTGCATTTCTTTAGTGGCAAATCCACTCCAGCCTCTCTTCTGTGTCTTGAGCATGTTTGTATGGCTGGCATTCTTAGCTCATGTTAGAACTTGCCTGTTTAGGAAGACAAAATTGAGAGTTAGGATTCAGTATTTTGAAAGTCATGACAAATACACAATGAATCCATCCAAAACTGAGCCTCTAATCCACCTTAGTTTTGGACTTCAAATCTAAAACATCTTTTAAACTTCCAAGGGGAGTTATATTTATGTGCCAATGCCTGTGAGGAATGAAAAAAAATGGTTTGTTAAAAGGGTCTTCATGATGAAAGTCTATATGTGGAAATTTGAGGTTGAATCAGATGTAAAAAGTATTTCTCTCTCAATTACTCCCTCAGTCACTTATTCATTTATTCACTCAATATCCATGTGGCACCGTCTCTTCATGGAGTAACTGTCAAAGAAACACAGTTAGCAACCAAAACTAAACTTAAAAATCATCTTTAATTTTAATTAGAGAAGTGGACCCAGAAGATCCATGAAGCACACCATCCCCCCAGCTTCCCTCTCTTGCTTCCCTCTCTTGTGGGAAGGGGCCACACACCTGGAAAATGAATTCTTCTTTCTCTCACATTGGGATTTCCTGGTGAACAAAATTCCCCGTTTCATTATATGGTATAATGACAAAGAGAGACAGTGAACCAATACTTGCAGGTAGCTCAGAATGCCTATGGAGATATGAAGAAAGTTATGCTCTTTGCCACCTGGGGCTATTTTTTTAAAGTACTGCTACCTAGGGGCACCTGGGTGGCTCAGTTGGTTGTGCGTCCGACTTCAGCTCAGGTCATGATCTCACAGTTCGTGGGTTCCAGCCCTGCGTTGGGCTCTGTGCTGACCGCTCAGAGCCTGGAGCCTGCTTCGGATTCTGGGTCTCCCTCTCTCTCTGTCTCTCCCCTGCTCATGATCTGTCTCTCTCTGTCTCTCAAAAATAAATAAATGTTAAAAAAATAAATAAATAAAGTACTGCTATCTATACCCATCCTAGATAATCAGATTTAATTGATCCAGGGTAGGCCTGGTAATAAATAGTTTTTAGGAGCACCCCCAGGTGGTTCTAACACATAGCCAAAGTTAAGAATGAATGGTCTAAACAAAAATATAACCTAGTTTATTTGTTAGGCCACTGAAGTGTGGTGATTTTTTTTAATATTTATTTTTATTTTGGGGGGAGAGTGCAAGTTGGGGAGGGATAGAGGGAAGGGGAGAGAGGATCTGAACCAGGCTCTGAGCTGACAGGCTGACAGCAGTGAGCCCGATGTGGGGCCCGAACTCACAAACCACGAGATCATGACCTGAGCAAAGTCAGACACTCAACCCACTCAGCCACCCACGCACCCCCAAAGTGCAGTGATTTTAAGTTGAGATTGAAGCAGTAATGAACTAGATGAAGTGAAAAGTACAAAGGTGTGACACAGCATTCCAGGCAAGGGGAATAGCCATGAAATACATGCTAGTGTGGAAGTCCTGGTTTTAGAAAGCCAAGAGCAGCCTCTACAGCCATTTTAAGCAGTTCTTTAGGGTGGAGGCGTTATGCCCAAAAGAACATTAGCTTCCTGATTTCCCACAAAGCCATATAGGAAATCACCTAAAGAAAACCCACCATCATATAGAGCTGGCACTACTCTGGGACTGATTGGGTGTGTGGATAACAAAAGGAATAGGTCTTTTCACTTTCCTGAGTAAATACAGATGAAGTTTGCAATTTTTGCACACATAACTGTTATATTTGGGATTAATGCCTCAGGACCATACCTCAGGACTCCTCAAAAGGAGTGCTAATGAATATAATTCCATATTGACTTTATGGGTTTTCAGAGACAAAGCTGAGACCCTCTGCTGACAGCATACTGAAACTATCCCATTGAAAATGTGTTCATCTGAAGGGTGCCTAGGTGGCTCAGTTGGTTAAGCGTCCAACTCAGGTCATGATCTCACAGTTAGTGAGTTTGAGCCCTGTGTTGAGCTGTGTGTTGACAGCTTGGAGCCTGGAGTCTGCTTTGGATTCTGTGTCTCATTCTCTCTCTGCCCCTCCCCTGCTTGTGCTCTCTCAAAAATAAATGTTAAAAAAAAGTTTTTTTTTTTAATGTGTTCATTCTGAATAGTTATCCTACTTGGTGAGAAAAGAGATAGAAAATGTCATGTTAATAAAGAAAATGCAGAATTTGAATCAAATATTACTAAAAGCTACAGGAAAGAATTACCTTTTATTATATTTTTCCCCATCTTCTGAGAAGCAGGGGTTATATCTCAGTAATCGTTTTAACTGTTGACAGCCTCTGAACATTTTTTGTGTATCTTCATCTTTTGTCTTTGTCTTCCAGTTGCTAAAGGTTTAGGAGAATTAATGGACCAGGGGATAAACAGGTTTTGTTTCTGAACATAAAGGCTTTATGGTCTTGCCAAAAAAATTTTTTTCTACACTATATATTTCCCTCTTTTGCTGATGACAAAAAAAGAGGCTAGCAGAAATATTTGTCTTCTCATATGCCTTATGCTAGTCATGAGGGAAATATGAATTAGAATGACCTTAAATCCTTGCACCATATTGTCTTTACTTCAACCACTCATGGTATCGGGACGGAAGAGGGAGAGGGAAGTTGCTAAAATAATGTGAACCTAGGGTAGACTTTCTATTGTGAACATCTTTTGAATTTCTTCTTCACTCTGAAATGAACTATTTGAAACAAATCACTGTTAAAGCATTTTTTTTTAATTCTAGGAGGCCAAAGATAAGAGACTTATTTTCTTTTTTTTATTTAAAATTTTTTTAATGTTTATTTGTTTTTGAGAGACAGAGCATGAGCAAGGGAAGGGCAGAGAGAGAAGGAGACACAGAATCTGAAGCAGGCTCCCGGCTCTGAGCTGTCAGCACAGAGCCCACATGGGGCTCAAACTCATGAACTGTAAGATCATGATCTGAGCCGAAGTTGGCCGCTTAACTGACTGAGCCACTGAGGTGCCCCAAGAGACTTATTTTCAACTTGAAGCAAAATTTTGGGTCTTAAACAAACCTTTGAAGTGTTTAGCGCTCTCTTCAGAACATTTGACACCGCCTCTTTGAATTCAGCATATAGTCAATACAGTGTATATATATTCAACTCTTATAATCAATATATTTTAAAGAAGCTCACCTTTGTATATACTTATATACAAGCATTAACTTCTAATTAGTTGCCTTGAGGAAGAAATGGGATATTGGAAAATGGGGCCATTTTCACTGGAAAATATTTGCAAAGTAACTTCACACTGGAAGTAGTAGAAACAGAAAGTGATTTTCTTTTATTTTGTAAAAATTTGGGTACCTGTTATGAAACAGATACAAGGCTAGAGCTTGAAAATATGGATTAAGACATGATACCTGGCCTTGAACAGCTTTTACCTGAACTGTACCCTGGACCATGGCTAGGAGCTAGCCAGAAGGAGGAAGAAAGGATGTTCCAGCTGAGGGAAGCATCATTTTCAAGGACGCAGAAATGTGAAAAACCCTAGAAAGTTCCAAGAGTCAGAAGATCTTCAGAGTAATTGGAATACTTGATTCATGTAGGAAAAGATAGAAGTCAAGTTTAAGATGATGAATTGGGAGGTAGCCGAGGGTAGTGTTTGACAGCCCAGAGTCTGGCCTGAGGTTAACCCCTGGCTTCTTCATTTAGTAGCCACTTACTCTCTGCACCATTTTTTCCTCATCTGTAAAATAAGGAGGATAATAATAACTCATGGATGTTGAGAATAGTGCCTGGCATGATTTGCCAAATTAAGGCAATGGTTTATCCTGAGGTGACAAGGGCTAATGCTAAAATGATGTCAGTGTGAAGGAAAGGAAAGGCCAATTACAAGAGATGTTTCTCAGGTGTATTTGAAAGGCTTGCCAAATGATTGGCTTGGAGTGAGTGAGGAATAGAACAGGAAGAGGTCAAGAACGGCAATCATGCTTTTAACTTAAGAAGCCCTAGATGGTGGGATCTTTGATCAAGATCAGAATTGGGGTGCCTGGGTGACTCAGTCGGTTAAAAGTCTGACTCAATTTTGGCTCAGGTCATGATCTCACAGTTTGTGGGTTCAGGCCCCGCATTGGGCTCTGTACTGATAGTGTGGAACCTGCTTGGGATGCTCTCCCTCACTCTCTGCCCCTTCCCTGTTAGCTCGCTTGCTCTCTCTCTCTCAAAAGTAAATTAAAGCATTAAATTTTTTTTAAATATCAGAATATAGGAGGTGAAGATCTATTTTTGTCATATTGTGTTTAAGCTTCCCACGTAACAACCAGGCAGAGGCCTCTGTTAGGAAATTAGTAAAAAAGAGTATGGAATTTGGGAAATAATAAAAATAATGGATTTGACACTACTCAGTATAGAAATGGTCATTGAAGTCAAAAAGGAACTTTTAAAATGAGACTATGTAGAACAGGTTTTCTCAGCTTTGGTGCTATTAACATTTTGGAGTGGATAATTCTTTGTAATGTTGGGGGGTGTGGGGGGCTATCCTGTACATTCTAGGATGTTGAGAAACATCCCTGGCCTCCACCCACTAGATGCCAATGGCTCTTTCCCCCTTTGTCAACAAACAAGGATGTCTCCAGATTTCACCAAAAGCCATGCCCCATCCCAAGGGCAGGGAAGGTTGTAGAGATTGGTCCCTTGTTGAGAACCTCGGGTGTAGAGTAATGATGGTGGAGGAGGAAACTTCAGCAAATTATATACATGCTGAGCCCAAGTTTCTGAATACATTAATTGCAAATAATTATAGCAGTGACACAGATATTGTTTTAAGAAGCATTCTAAAGCAGTCAAGTGCTGAGCAAATGATACTTATTCTGATGAGCCTAAGTTTAAAAATCCATGTGTGTTACAGGTAAAATGGTGGGATTTTTGAGAGCCCTTCTTGTTAGAAGAGTGGTTTTGGTCGCCTCAAAGGATATTTATCCATCTTCTCTAGAGTCAGCAGGTACTCCTCACCTCTCACGCAAATGCTCGATTTCAGATGGCAAAGCCAAGGTCCCAAACCCTAGACTGCTTTTACTCAAGGCTGCACTGGCTGTTCAGCTGGATGAAGTATTTTAATCCCCTCTTGTATTCTCAGTTTCTCAATTTCTCTGCTCTTCCTCTATCCCCAAAAGGAGAAACTGATGCTAACGTCAGACAACATGTTTGTGGCTGTTCATGAATCTTGGTTGTCACAGTTGCTGAACATGGGATTTGTGATAATATATATCGGTGTTACTAGGAAACATTTTTTAAGAGGCAAACAAAAACGAAGTCAGACCCTGGGTCCTGGTTTTCAACAGCAATAAATAATTCCCTGTATTCTCTTTCACACTAGGTCCTTTTCCACATATCGTGGAAGAAGCTATATCTCAAAGGAAGTGCCTAAGCACCAAATGGCTCCTGTAAATCAAGGAACTAGCTGTAGAAGATGGCATAATCTCTGTCTAGAAACTATTCCTTACAGCCTCTTGCCTTAGGGAGTAATCATTCATGAAACTTCTCATTTTAAGTGTTTCTCCTCTTCGATGTACCTGAGAGTTGTTGGTCTTTCTCAGTGTTTTTTTTTTGTTTGTTTGTTTGTCTTTATTTTTCTCTCCCCACTCCCCAACCAAATAATCTCAAGAAGCCAAGATTTACTGCTTGGAACCGAGAGTCACTGTTCATTCAGCCAACAAAATCTGGTCTCTAGCTAAAATTAAAGGCAACTGTCTCTGAGTGCCTCAACCTGCTGAACCTGCAAAGGCCCCACCTCCCACACTGCTGGCCATTGCATGGAAAATTCCTGGGCACAGAAAGGTCAGCCTACGGACAAGAAATCAGCCAGCCATGCTCCTCTGGGCACAGGGACTTTGGCGTCTGGCCAACCACTGTCATTAAAAATGGGGGCTTTTATGTTAGTTTTTCTTAAGTTCATGTTTCGGGCAGCTTTTTATTATGATGTGATTTTTTTTTCCCCAAGGCCAGGCCTCCACCCTCACATCTTTGGTGGAATGTGTTAATAATTTGCTCTAGGGAGATGAAAGCCTCTTTGATACAAGTAGAATAAACACACGGAACACTGCTCAAAGGTCTAATTTCCACAATAGGAGCCCAGTTTGGGGACTGAGAGTTGGATAGAGAGAATGGTCTCATTTCTGAGTCACTTTTCTCCTGCAGTGTCCCTCCTTTGCCTCTGCAGCTCTTTCCTGACTTGTCCAGCTTCGGACAATGCCCACATGTACTCTGAGACTCTCCAGACAGTTGGCAACCAACAGAGGCCATCACTAACTGTTGTGGTAAATCTCTATACAAGTCCTGAAACAGGTTGTAAAGGCAGTTTCCTTCTGAATAGGGTTACTTTGTATGAGCTGAGGATCTTTCTAAGTGCTAAATTAAGACTTGCTTCATGAAATCATAACATAGTAGAGTAGAAAAGACATCACTGAGTCCTGCCTCTTCATTTTATAGGTGAGGATATGAATGCTCAGGGAGGTCTTGTTGAAAATCACGCAGATCTTCCACATCCCAGTGTAGATTGTCCCACAATCAGGACTGTGCTGTTATATTATATGCTTCCAAAGACTGGAAGAAGTCAAAACAAACAAACAAACACAAAAATGCTCTTCAGGATTTCTCTAACTGCCTCTTTCTGTGCCCGTCCCCATTTTGAGATACTTCTCACCAAACTCTAGACACCACCTCAGGAGCCCATGAGCTCTCTAGAGTCTCACTCAATTGCTTGGTCTCAGTGGTTTGTCATGCTGGGAGTATCTTCCCCACAGTTCTCCAAAGCCTTCAATCTATATACTCTCAAGGACCTGCTTTCCGAACCCAAAGGAATTATCAAACAGCCATCCCAGCAGACAGTGAGTCAATGTACTACCTGTCTCAGACCCCAGACAGTTCATAAAAATTCCTCTCCATTCATAGAAATTCATTTGAACAACCTGAAGCCAGCCTGAGAAGACTTGAACATTTGAGGCCCTTTCAAGTTTTGTTTTGATATTCATTCATTGGTAGGTTTGAATACTTCAGAGGAGTTGGTTTCAGAGCAACTCATGGTGTGGTGGAGAGTCCCAGTTAAGGTATCCAGAGGCCAAATTCAGGGAGGTGCTCTCAAATATATTTGACCTTATGAAGCTCTGTAACCTCCCTGTGTTCTGCCTTCCCAACTATAAAATGTGGATAAAACCTTCTCTAATCAGTTTCTCAGGATTGCTGTGAATATACTTAAACAACAGATATTAAAGTAGTTCTTTATGTAAATGGATGGAAAAGTCTTATTATTTATGGAAGTACATTTTTCACCAAATAATCTTATGGATTGATGAACAATGTATAAATAATCCTACCTACAAGTGGCTATTTCATTAATGGCAGACTCCTACTTTAAGCTTCACTCCATGCAGCATGCATTCATGTGTTTTTCTACATTATTATGATGAATTTTCTATGTAAAGGTTTGCAAGATTTTTTTTGAGGCACCCAAATATCCTCGTTTTGGCTACTTTGATCCAAAGGTTATTCCATCATTTTTTTCCCAGAACTTGAAACATGACAGTAATCCTCTTCTCATCCAAAATTTCTAGCTTTGATCTTCACTATCTTAACACTCAAATTACACAAATTTGTTTTTATCATCAAAGTCATAAGATGTGTTTTGGCCCAGACACCTCAAGAGATTGAGTTCACTTCTTCAGTTTCTCTGTCAGATTTTTCCTTTGTAGCAATTTCCCTGGGTATCCTAAGGCCACATTCCTCAGACATGTCTTCCTCCTCAAATGCTATCTTCCTAATTCCTCTCTCACTATGCTTTACACATAGTCCTTTCTAAAACACACAGTTCAAGATTATTTGAGAAAAACCCCGGATAGTGGCCAGTTGTTTAATTCCTTGTGGCTTCATTTCATCTCAAAGACAGCATTTAATTTGTGTTTTTAAATTAATATCCTTTCCAAAGTTGAAATGTCCCTGAGAAAAACTAGAAGTACTTTTAATCCCCTGGGAATTAGTAGCATCTTGCCCCTTAATACTTGCCAGCCATGACAGTTTGAAACTTATGCCTGAAACTTCTTACCGAAATCAACTCCGTGGCCATTTATGTTCCAAAAAATATTAATACTTCTTATTCTGTCCCTAAATCATACTCTTGCTGCATGTGCTTTGAGAGTAAACTTTCTTCCTTCCTCAGTTTACCCCCATGGAGAAATGACCCACAACATGCTGCTCTTCAGACCCTCAGAAACCTAGGGTGCCAGGATGCCAAATAGGGCACGAAGAACAAAAGTAAATCAAAAAAGGGCACCAGAAAGAGAGATAGGTAGCTTCACTTACCCAACTGTGGAGTTTCCTTTCAATTACTAGGAGAACCAGCCACTTTTATGTGTGTTCCACCTCTACCTACAGCTGTCTCCTACAGCTGCTAAGCAAAAAGGGCCTGACTTCTAAATCCAAGTTGGTGAACCTCAAGCTACAAATTAGTTTGTGATTAATTAGTGATCTCCCACAGAAACAGAGAAATCCCACTGACCTCCAAAGAGGTTGTGTGAATTCTTTCTTGCTTTGTAGCTTGCTTAAAAGAGACAAAGCATTCTATAAAATGTTAACAAGGTCCAGCCTTGAGGATTTACAACTGTTTACCCAGCACTGTTGCTCCCGCTGTTAGGATGTCTTGTCACTTGCCCAAGTTCTGCCCTTGTCTCATCCTCCCCTGACCTGATACAAAATGAGAACGCCAATATGATGACCCTAATAATGGTTCCTTTGTGTTTATATCATTGATTTTCACCCAGAGGTCCTTCAGCACATAAACTAACAAAGCCAGGAACCCACTGACGTCTGTATCAGCCTGCTCTGCTTCTGGAACATGGAACATAGTCTTGTTAATTCATATAAGGCTGATGACAGAACACATTTTCCATGTGTGGCATTGCAAGAGTTAAGTGATTAGTCTGAGACCAGAGAAAGAATAAATTGTAGCAGAATTCACCGTGTTTCACAATAGGCTCTGTCTGTGGAGTTATATTCAGAAGTCACCCTCTGTTAGGCACTAGATAAATTGTGTTGATACTCATTATTAATTGATAACTGGCTGGGACTTTCCACTACGAGAAAATGGCAAGATAATAAGCATTCCTTTAACCTATGCTTTTCTTCTGAATCAAATTAACTCTGGGGCCAGCCCTCTGAAGCAGTCACGTGCCTTCATTTGTTCAATATGAGCTTATTTTTCTTAAGTTTATTTATTTATTTTGAGAGAGAGAGCGAGAGAGCACACAAATGGGAAAGGGGCAGAAAGAAGGGGAAAGAGAATCCCAAGAGAGAGAATCTCTGAAAGTACAGAGCCTGATACAGGAATCAATCCCATGATCTCAGGATCATGATCTGAGCCAAAATCAAGAGTCCGAAGTCCAACTGACTGAGCCACTCAGGCATCCCAATATGAATTTATTAAATGTCTGCTTCATATAGAGTCTTATATTTGGGAAAACAAAAAGTATCTTCTTGTAAGAAACTGGGTTGTGTCACTGAAAAGAGAAAAGATCCATACATGGAAATTATATTTCCAGGCAGTATACAATTAAATGCCAAAGCTAGTCGCTCACTTAATGGGTGTTCTGGGGTCTCCAAGAGAGAAAAGTGAATGGGAGCCAAAGAGGTCTGGGAAAATTCATGGAAGAGTGGATACATTTCTGGGATTTCATGAATGATTAAGACTTGCACAGTGAGCTTGGGAGCAGACCAGTATCCTAGGCAGGAAGCCCTAGTAAACATACCATGTGTTGACAAGAGCCTAAATAATATTTTGATAAGGTGGAAAAGAAGAAACAGAGCCTAGTAGTGGGTTGCCTGGCTGCTTTGGTCTGTGATCTTGTCTCTCTCAAGTTGGTCAGGGCCTGGACCTGGCTCTCTGAGGTGGGACCAGACTCTTCTCAGCAAGCATTGTCTACTGACCCAGAATCTCCTGAATCTCTGTAGCATCTTCTCTCCAAACCTAGCCTCTGCTCCATAACCCTTAATTCCACCACAGAGGTCCCCAGGAGGCTCACAGACTTTTCACACAGAAACAGAGGCATAAAACTTTAGGGCCTCCACTGCCTGAACACTATCCTGCAGACTAGTTTAGTGGCAGCTGGAAATTTAGTTTCTTCCTGGGATCTAAGAAAGTGGGAGCCAGCCTTCTTTGCCATCCGTGTTCCCTCTACCTATTCAAATACTTTCTAGGCCACCAAGGTCTTTTTAACGGTCTCTTCTTTGGTCCCCATCCCCTATCAGGAGCAAGATTCTAATATGTGGCCACTGCATCCTATAACCCTTCCACCATAAAACAGCAAACCCTGGCCTTAATGTCCTGGAAGAATGATTTTTTTTTCTTCCCTGTGGGAAGAACAAGTAGGGTTTCCAAATCTTGATTTCTTAAAGGAAAGATTTAAATTTATTTTCTTGAAAATCTATTCTCAAGACAATAGCCTTAAAAATAGGTCCTATTTTGAACACCAGAAGCTGACTAGTTTCTAGGCTTTTACAATTGAAAAAGCCTACTTTTTAAAATCCAGTCCTTTCCATTTCCCCATTCCTCCATTTTGACTCACATACAAAGATATCCCCAGTGTTTGAGCATTCCTATGGTCAAAGAGAGAAAGTAAAGAAGTCTACAAGCAAGAAAAGCCCAAAAGCACATTCATATTTTCCAAAGTTTTAAATGGCATATGGAAGGAAAGTTAACAATACTTCTTAAACTAATCCCGCCCCAGTGAATTTTTAGAGACATTGAAACTTGGTCCACATAGTCATCCAAAACACCTAAGTGTTTGTTTTCTGTAACATGAAAGCTACATAGGAAATTATGCAAGCCATTTGGAAAGAACACGTTCCTTCTGCAGAATGGGCCCTTTCCTTTCCAGTTCTAACTTTTGCTTTTGGGCAACTTGTTTATGTTCCAAAATACCTTCAGTATCAGGAGCACAATAGCCATCAAGACTTATTTTTAGAAAGAACACCACCACCCTATATTCTGAGATTCTTTTCATTCTGCTTTACTAAGAGATCTTATCTATTATACATCTAATCTGTTCATGGACTACACAAACACCTGATTCAAAGCCCTTCAGCAATTACTGGTCTAGTGATGACCACAATCTATAGAAAATTTTAATGAATCTTGAATGAGTCTCTGAAATATGTAGGCCTCTATGTAAAATTCAGTTTATACTAACCAACTGCCATGGGTTGAATTGTGTGTCCTGCAAAATTCACATGTTGAAGCCCTAACTCCCAATGTGACTGTAATTGGAGATAGGGAGTTTAGGAGGTGATTAAGATTAAATGAGGTCATGAGGGTAGGGTGCTAACCTGTTAGGATTGGTAGCCTCATAAGGCTCTCTTCCTCTCTTTCATATGCACCAAGGAAAGGCCCTGTGAGAACGTGGTGACAAGGCAGACATCTGCAAGCCAGGAAGAAAGCCCGCACCAGAATCCAAACCCTGCTGGAACCTTGATTTTGAATCTTCCAGCCTCTATGAGTAGATAAATTTCTGTTGCTTAAGCCATCCATCCTGTGGTATTTTGTGGCAGCCAAGCCGACTAATACACCGATCAACATGCAGGGTAAGAAAGTTTTGCTCAGCATCATCTTCAAAGATAGTCTTGAACACCAATTAGAGTTGTGCATGTGTGTGTAGAGAAGATGTTTTATTTTTCTCTGAAGTATGCTTCTGGATTTGTGAACATGTTTACTGAGAGTAAACTTTCAGTGATTTCTGCATGTTGTTTTTGACTGATTGGAAGAACACAGCGGTTTCTTGAAAAGAGCTGGGGAATACATATGAGCCTAGTATGAATTGTTGTACACAGCTTTTGTGCAAATGATCTCTATGAACTTTAGATAGTTTGGGTTAAAACATAAGGAATACTGTGGGTTACTCTTATGTAGGATGTTGACAATAGAGAGGCTTACTTATTATAAAAAGAAAGAGATAACAATTGAGGCAATTAGAAAGGGAGTTCCCCCTTTCTTGTTTTTAGTTGAAAAAAAGCATGTGTATGTTGTACATTTAATGTAAACTATTACCTTTACTTTAGCTGCTTTACTTCTAGTAAGCCTCACAACAACCTGAGGAGGCATCTATTCTGGTGCCTCTGCCACTGTCTAATCTCATGATCAGGCAAGTCCTTTCAGGTTCCACACCTGGAAAATGGGGACAATATTAATACCTTTATCTAGGGTGGTTGTGAAGATTACATGAGATAGTATCTGAAAGTCCATAGAACAATATCTAGTATGGAATAGAAGCTCAAGCAATAGTAGACTTGTTAGCATTATCATTACTATTATTTTTACTGTAATGGTGATTTTATAGATCTGAAAGCTAATTCTCAGAGCAGTCAAGGATCTTGCCTCAGATCACATAGCTAGTAATAAGTGACAGATCCAAGATTCAAATCCATATCCATCTGATGTCAAAGCCCCTGTTCTACATTGCCTACCACATTTACCCTGTCTCCAGCTATCTAGACATGCGCACCCTGCTCTTACAAACGCAGAGCTGAATACTTAGTTGACTAGAATGCCTATCGTATTCAGAAGAAGAGTCCTAGCTTACTGGAAAAGAGCTTGACATTTCTTTTCAAAGGTCAGCAGCTTGGGTCACTGCCTCAGACCAGAAGCGCAGAGCTGCCTTAATCTTCTTCTGTCTCAATTACAGCCTTCCTTCTCCTCACCCCACCTCCTGGATGCTGATAAATCAAAGAAATAGCAACAAATGGAAAGCCCAAATAAACATTTCTTTAAGGATCGTATGAGAGGGGATTTTTCCTTTCCATTAAATATTTGATAACAACATCTTAGACAAGCTTTTTGATGTTACTTTCCCATATTTTGGACTGGATGAAAGTGTATGACTCATAGAAATGACCATGGGAGGAAAGCAAATGAGTCACCTTGCCCAGCCCATCTGGATCTTTCCTCTGCTGTGCCCCTGGGAGCAGCATCCCCAAGGGCCAACCCAGACAGCATTTGGCTGCGGGGGCTGGATAGGACAGGGGTTCCTTCAGGAGACACTGGAATCTCAGAAAAAGGAGTGAGTCAGGGAAAGTGAAACATCAGAGCCTGAAGGAGTTACCCTGAAGCTTTTCCAAAAAATATTTACTGCTATCACCTCAGAGGTTTCTTGTCCACGTTTCATCACTTCTAACTCCCAGGTACCCCCCCGCCCACCTATCCATGGCAGAACACTTTCTCCTCAGTGCTGTGCATACTTCAAAGAGTTGCCGTCCATGGTACCCTCCTCCCCCTTCAAGCAAGTTCAAGGCACTTCACTTTGTGTATCTTTCCAACAGATAAATCTCTGTTCCCTTTACTGTTTTTATTGCTCTGTTGGAATCTGTCCAGCATGTATCCTTCTGGTACCAAAATGCCCTGGTTAAGCCCACGCTCTGGCCTCGGTTTCTGGGAGTTGGAAGGAGAATTGCTACATCCTTCAGCCCACTTTGCCTCAGGTCTTTTGAAACTTCCTCCTTTTAGTCATCTAGTCAGTGAACCACATTTAAAACCTAAGCTGCTGTCCATTTCTGTGCAACCTGAGTCTCTCTCGGTATGCTCTTTCTCTATATTCACTCCTTGGTTTTCTCAGTTCAGACTTTGATGCCCGGGGGCCTTGAACTTGAATTCCTGCAGCCTTAATTATTTAGCTTATGGACTTGGGGCAAGTTGATCAGTCTGTCTGAGCCTCAGTTTCCTCATCTGGGGCAAGAAGATAATAATTCTCATTTCCTAGCATTGGGTGAGTATTTGTAGCTGAGTGAGTTGGGATCATACTGCTTGTCTTCGTTGGGCCTCTTGCAGTCCACATCATCCAATAACCTCTTTTTCTCTAGGGACAATTCCCCTTTGTAGTCATTCAAGGTAACATTTAAAGTTTTTCCATTCATATTTTCTCTCAGAGGAGGTTTTTTTTTTTTTTTCCTGTCTCTTCACCAGAATTTGTAATTCTGCTATTTCTTTATTCTCTGATACCAGCAGCTGACTTAAGTCTAAAATTGCAGTTGTATCTTATTCCCCTTACCCAAATCAATAATAAAAATTGAAAACAAGATCAGTGCTTCCATTGGTGCTTTTACAAATTCATTTAAAACTTCTTGGAGTGCCTGGGTGGCTCAGTTCGTTGAGCGTCCTACTTTGGCTGTGGTTGTGATCTCACAGTTTGTAAGTTCAAGCCCTGCGTCGGGCTCTGTGTTGACAGCTCAGAGCCTGGAGCCTGCTTCAAATTTTGTGTCTCCCTCTCTCTCTGACCCTTACCCGCTCGTGCTCTATCTCTCTCAAAAATAAACTAACACTTAAAAAAATAAAAAAAAACCTTCCCTCCCACAGAATGTATATAACTTCTAAATAAATCCAGACATGTGAACTGAAAAGCAATAGAAAAGCTGCCTTTACATGCATAAGTAAATTCACCAGGAACATTAAAATACCCTCAGGTGACTTTTAAAAATAACACCTTAATCTCTGCTCAGTTAAGAAAAAAAGCAAACAAAAGATAAAGTTCTCCATATAATGTCGTGCTTACATTTTGTGTTCATTGGCCTTAGGTATGTTTATATATATTTTTTTCATCTGTCCAGGTTGTTAAGAGATAATTTCTTTGCAGATAATTTGTTTGACTTTAAATTTGATAATCTATTTCCTTCTTTTTAGAATGATATACAGACTTCTAACACTCAACTCTTAGACATCTGTGCAGAGTTCTCCAAAGAAACAAAGCAGTTATAACTGTCATTTAAAATTCATCCAACAGCCTCCCTTTCAATGTAGGTTAATATTCCAAATGTCAGTTTGGAAACAATTTCAAGTTCAACTAAAAGAGGCACAAAGGAGTTGCATAGGACTCTACCTTTTATTTAAGGTGGATATCTTTTTATATAGCTCCACCAAATCTACCCTACCTCACTCCCCTCCCTCAAATAGCCAATAATTAACAGCCATGAAGTACGTTATATTTTTGTAAACTGTTCTGCTATCAATCTAAGGACCATCCTGTTGCTTGAGGCCTGCTTTTCTGTAAAGAGCTCTTAGTCCATAAAAAGGATTTTAAGATTGCATGCCCAGCAAGAATGAATCCTAGGAAGAAATAGGAAACCAAAGTTTTCACATTCAACAGTGTTCCTGATAGATGATCATTCTTATTCAGAATGTGAATTATGACTAAACTAGTGATTAAGCTAAAAATAAAAGATGTATCTCAATTCTTTCATAATTAGCATATGACTTCTATTGAGAAAGGGAGTTTCAGAAAGAGTTGGCTAGTAGTTTTCACCATGATTAAATCATAACTAACAACTGCAGACCCAAATCAATCTTTTGAAGTCTCTTGTTGTTATTAGCATATTAATGACAAGATATAAAATACAGAAAGACTAAATCATTATGGAGACCAGAGAATGCAAGTGCTTCTTCGTTCCAGCCATTTAATGTCAAGTGGAAAAGCAGGTCCAGAAGATCTGTTAGATCTTCTGAGTTTTGGAGAGAACCCAAAAATAATAGATTTTTTTAAAAATGTGAACTCTGCTCATGTTCAAAATTTTAAAGTAATTTGAATTTTTTTAACATTTATTTATTTTTAAGAGACAGAGACAGAGCTTGAGTGGGGGAGGAGAGGAGAGAGAGGGAGACACTGAATATGAAGCAGGCTCCAGGCTCTGGGCTGTTAGCACAGAGCCTGACACGGGGCTTGAACTCATGGACTGCAAGATCATGACCTGAACTGAAGTCACACACCTAACTGACTGAGCTACTCAGGTGTCCCTAAAGTAATTTGAATTTTTAAAGCACTCACTGCAAACCCAAAGGAACCACAACTGGGGACAACATTTAGCTTCCCTGATGCTAATATGGGATCTTTAATTTAAATTATATGGCAGCCACTAGTTGGATGATCACCAAACTTGTTTCCTCTTCTTTCTAAGCACAGAGCTAAATTATATTTCTCAGTCTCCCTTATAGTGAGCCCAAAAGAACGCGGGTGGAAGCAGTGGCCATCACTACCAGGCTCTACCCTCCACTCCCACCCTCTCCTCTCTTTTCTGCCAGCCCCAAGCAGAGAATCCAGAAGGGCCCCAGGGTCCCGGAAGATGGTGTGACCTCCACATTTGAGGAGCCCAGATGCCCTCTTGGAGGAGACCCTCCCTCCGCGTTCCTCCACCTCTAAGAGACTTGCATTATACTGTGAAAGCAAGAAATAAACCTTTTTAAAAGCCCTTGAGATATTGGGGTTTTTACAACATTTAGCTGATCTTGATTAATATAGTTTAAGAATTTCTCCATTATGTGTCAATAAGAGGGGGTTTGTTAACTCAATTTGATCTTTAAGCCCTGAAACCTCAAAAATAATGAAATACTGAAGTATTACATGAAGAAATAATGCTAATATTTTAAATCCACTTTGTTTTTTTGAGGTCACAAATGGGAGTATGTTTTCATAACTAAACTGTGTTCATGAATAAGCCTTATTGCTAGAGACAATAAGCCTTCTTGTGTATAAAATGTTCTAAAGGCAAAGACAGGGTGAGTTAGAGAGGACTACATTCCACAACCATATCCTCAAGTCCTTTTCTCCTTCAGGTTATCTTTCACATTTTTGGCTGACCTAAAATCCCATCACTTCTTGAATAGCATGAATAGCTGTGTGTTGAGTAGAAATTAGAGAGAGTGCTTCCTCCCCCTTCTGCCTACATGTAGTTTTTCTGTATCCCCCTACATGACTCCTATTTTTAATGTTCAACCCAGAGAGAAATACTAATGCATTAGAATGTTTTAACTATTCCTATTCAAAATCATTTCTTCTTTGGAAACTTAAATAATTTCTAAATCAGTAAAGAATGCACACATAGCAAATAGGGAAAATATTGCAGGTGTAGATTTATGACCCCTCTGCTTCATTCTCAGAATGAAGAATTCCATTCCCAACGTTGCACAAGTTCATTGGAATATAGTAGAATAAAAAAAAAAACAGTAGCAAAGTGGCCTTTGTAATAATGATAGACATTTTTAAGCGATTTAATATACTGGCTATGTACATATACATCCACATAAAATATTTGCAGAATCAGAAAATAAAGTTTAAAACTCAGTAGTGATGTAGTCTTGTGATTAGATTGGGCACCAAATGGGATATTAAGAGAGTAGCACAGACCAGTAATAATCTTCTTATAATCACCATAAGTCAGATCTTTGGTAGATTATCACTTCCAGTTGTGGCTCATAGTGCAGAAGAAAATGCAGTATAACTTGAAAATTTAGAGGAAAACCCCATATCTGGTTAAGAGAATGATAACAAGATCTGCCTGGAGAAAGTAAACTGAAGCCAACAGTTTCCAAATATATGAAGGGTTTTGCTTCCTTTCTTTGGAGAGGGGGAAAAACAAGAAAAGATGGACACAGAATATATACAGGTGGACAACAGACACATGAAAAGATGCTCACCATAACTAACCATCAGGGAAATGTACATCAAAACCACAGTGAGATATCAACTCACACCTGTCAGATGTGACCCAAGAATGACAAAGATCAGAGACAAAGCATGGGACCAAACAGAAATTGAGTATCTTAAACATAATTTTGTCCTATTAGATCGATAAGCCAAGCTCTGTCAGACAATTGTGGATTTCATTATTTCCTTGATTATTCTGCTTTGGTTTTCATAGCCTTTAGAAGTGTTTTCCAATTAGGGGTGTCTGGGTGGCTCAGTAGGTTGAGGGGTGCCTGGGTGGCTCAGTTGATTGAGCGCCTGAGTTTGGCTCAGGTTATAATCTCATAGTTCGTGAGTTCGAGCCCCGCATTGGGCTCTGTCTGACAGCCCAGAGCTTGGAGCCTGCTTCCAATTCTGTGTCTCCCTCTCTCTGCCCCTCCCCGACTTGCACTCTGTCTCTCTCTGTCTCTCAAAAATAAACATTAAAAAATATATTAGAAGTCTTTTGCCAATTAAAAATAAGAAAGTTCATCAATTAACTGGCTTTTTTTGAGGTTAGGGAGTAGAGGGTAGTAGATAATCCATGAGGTAAAAGGAATAAGAAAAAGAAGAGGATTTCCATTTTGCCCACACTTGAACTCTAGAGGGAGAAGAGAAACAGTGGGTTCATAAGCGCTTATAGCAGAGGAGGCCAAGGTGGAAGAATCCCAGGGAGTGGAAGACACTTAAATCAGGGACTGCTTGATGCAGAAATCCTTCCATGAAAGACTTTCCCCTTGTAGTGGCACTCATGTGTACCAGCCTTGGAGGGCATCAAGTTCAGTTATTCATCCAAACTGAATAAAAGCTATGGAATGAAGATCTATCTCCTTTCCCTGTACAAACCCATCAAGGAAATGGGTCCTCCCAGGCAGTGACTTCCTTAAAAGTCAGGATCAAGAAGGAGGACGTTCAAAGTTTAGGAAAAATGCCAACCAGGTGGCAGAGCCCTAAGCAGTCCAAATTAACTTTCAAATCAGGTGCTGTCATTCCTCTAGCATTATCATTTTTCAAGATTTTTAACTTAGGTCTTTTGAATTTCCATGCAAATTTTAGAATTAGCTTGTCAGTTTTTACATACCAAAAATGTCTATTGGATTTTAGCTGAGATTATGCTAAATCTATAGCTCAGGAGTTGGCAAACTTTTTCTCTAAGGGGTCAGATAGTAAAACCGTGATTTGTGAGCATAATTAGTTCTGGAAACATGCTTGTAATCCAAAGTACTTGTATATCAAAGCAAATTTCAAGAACCATTGGCTCAGTTGTGATCATGTGGCATTCTGCATCACGTACTACTTGTATTGCAAGACATCACTAATTTATCAACTTTAAATTTACCAGAAATGTATGCTTGTCGTGTGGAACACTTGCAGAACAAGTTACTCACAATCCAAGGTTTTACTGTATTTTAGATTGATGGGGGTGGCAAAAACAGCCATACGATAGATAAATGAATAGGCATGGCCATGTTCCAATAAAACTTTACTTATAAAAGCAGGCAACTTTGGCCCATGAACCATAGTTTGGTCCATGAACCATTGTTTTTTGACCCTTTAGTGGAGGAAAAACTTTTCCTTCTACTCTTCTGGATTCTATATCTGTGGCCCTGAAAAGTAAACTGACAAAAGATAAATTAACAACAGAAAAACAGCCAAGTTTATTAACATGAGTGGTGCATATACATATGGGAGAAACTCGGTGATGAATAAATGGAAGGGGTGGTTAGAACGTGGGTTTTAGATAGCATTTTAACAAAGGAAGATAAATTTGTAGAGAAGTGACAAGAAAGGAAAAGGGGTTTAGGCTTTTAGGGGTGACAGACTGTGGGAAGGTAAATATATAGGGAAGCTAATGGATGATGAGGGCTAATTAGTGTGTTTTGTTTGTTATAGACTGTCAGTGCCATCTCATCTCCAAGGATAAGGTTGTCCCTCCTTCCTGGTAAGGAAATAGGAGGAGGACAACTCGATAGTAAGAATTTATGTTTTGCTTTCACACAGATAGGGGGAGGGCAGAGAGCTTGTCCTATGGCTGTTTTTCTTTTCTTTATTTCTTTTTTTTTTTTTTTTTTTGGATTACATAAAGATTTGGTGGGTTTTTTTGTTAATATTTATTTTGGAGGGGCACGAGTGGGAGAGGGGCAGAGAGAAGGTGGGGGACAGAGGATTCCAAGTGGGCTCTGCCATGACAACAGAGAGCCTGATGCGGGGCTCTAACCCACGAACCTTGAGATCATGACCCCTGTGGCTGCTTTTCCTTAATTGCCTTCAGCTCAAAATAATCCTTATCCCAGAGTGGCATATTTTGGAGTGACATGCTCTGATTCTCTTTATTCTCTGTTATAGATCAATTGACTTTGAACAATGTTAAGTTTTCCAGTCCGTAAGCATAGTATATCTCTCCTACTGAACTCTGTTATTTTAATTCACCAATGTTTTGTTGCTTTCAGTGTACTAGTATTGTACATCCTTGTTAAATATATGCATACTTGATGAATTTTTTTGTAATTGGATTTAAATTAACTTTGTATCAGTGAAGTTTCTTTCTGTAAAGTCTATTTTAGGGAATATGGGAATTTATAATTTATTTCGTATAGTCAAGAAGAGTATTACTACTGTTTTGCTTACTAAGTGATGTTCAAATATGGGACTGGAATAAAATTAAAAATCAATATAAACCAGTCTGCTCTTAAAATCACATTAATTTTCCCTCTTTGATTTAATGCTTCCAAATAAAGACTTTTTAGAAAAGCAACTGAGAAGACAGAAAATA
>CM053572.1:36523886-36583313 GCA_028646485.1 Cryptoprocta ferox | reverse complement strand
TATAAAGGTAAAAAAAAAAAAAAAAAAAGAATTAAGATTACAAATAACCAGCTCTCCACAAGTCCCACTTAGGGACGGTAAGAACTGCTGCATGTTTTATTTTGAATGGCCACTTTAAAAAGAAAAAAAAAGATTTACCATTGTAATTACACTTTGCTCAGAACAGCCTTAAGATCAGTTGGTGGGATATGTATATGCCTCTAGGTGGCCATGAAATTAGGCCTGGGATTAAGATGTTGCCACAAAAAATTTCTAAAGTAAAAAGCCATAAACAAAGAAGAGTATTTGTCTTGTGTGCATATGTATGGTACAGTGGTAAAGATGCTGGGTTTGCAGTCAGAGAGCTCTGGTTTCAGTCCTGGCTCTGCTACTTTAACTCTCTGAGACGTCGGGCAAGTCATTTAAAATTTCCAAATTCCACTTCCTCATGTATGAAATTAAAACAATATCACTACGTACTCCATGAAGTTGTGGTGAATATTGAATGAGATAACGTATGAAAAATTCTTAAACAGTTCCAGGAGCATAGTAAATGACCAGTATGAAATAGACACTATAATAATGTTCTTATTTATGAAGATGTTGAAATCAGTGATGGTGATGATGATTGTATTAAAGCTTATACAATCATATGTATATGTATATAAGCTTATGTATATGACAAGTTTTTTTTGGAGTTTCCCCACCAAAACCCTTAATGCAAGCAAGAGAAATATCTGATAAACATCTTTAGATTTCAGTAGTCAGCTGGGGAGAGTCAGGGGTGTGGAGAGATGGGAGAGATGGATGGCATAGAAACAGACAAACAGTAAATCTTCCTCACTGGACTTCAGCCTGAGAAAAGAAGGCCTAGAAAAGAGCAATGAAGGCCAGTCCTGACACTCTTTTTGTTACATGACAAAGGAAGAAACAGAACCTCTCTTAAGGGTCTTCACTTCTAGTCTTTTGGATCCCAAATCCACTATTCTCTGTTTTATGTCATGGCCAAAAATGAATACTAAGAGTTTTTATAAAAAAAAAAAATACAGCTCTGTGGCCTTCTCAGGAATTAGGATTTCCCCAGAGAGAAGTGGTTCACCTTCAGATACAACCAACAATAAGCCATTTTTTGCTATCCAGTGTCCAATATGCAAATACTAGAGGTTAAGCCTGGAAGAGTTTAGAGAAGACAATGTATTTTCAGTAAGTCTTTACAGGAAAAAGCAGTGAACATGATGATGATTTATGTAGAGAAATTTAGCCACTTTTAGTATGAAAAATGGTCTGCCATGCAACATAAACAATCTTTTGTACAGCTACCTTTTAAATACATCCATTTATCTTTCATCATTTTTATTACTGCCTGCACTTTATTATAAACATTATGAGCAGGATCATTTACAAGGGATAAGAGAGTCAAGAAAGTAGCACTTACTCATAAGAGTGATGAAATGCTGATACAGTCTTCTCTGTGTGTGTGTGTGTCTGTGTCTGTGTCTGTGTGTATGTACAGATTTTCACATCTTTCTTTGTCTGCCTTTGCATGTTCTAGGCTAAGGGATTTCCTTGTGTAGAATTTCTATCAGAAATGCTTCTTGCTTTCTTCAGGACTCTCTGAGTCCTCTATTGAGTCCAGTAGTATGCCAAGCACAGGGCCCAACATCCTACACATTTATTTACATTTTCCTTCACTTAATCACACTTTTCTTGCTATTCTCACCGTCATTCTCTTAGGTCAAATCTTCAAACATCTCATCTGTTTTTAGGACCCTCCAACTGGTCTCCTTACCTTATTTTCTGGCTGTTTTAATTTATACTCCATACATTCAATTATGTTCACTTAAGCATCTCTCTAGGATTCTGGGGAAAACATCCTTTTAAAATCATTTAATCTCACATCATAGTCAGGTTCAAGTCAACAAAAATCTTGAGAATGGCTGCAAAATGGTAGCTGTTTCCACACCTCCCTCCCCTATAGCTCAAACTGTAGGGAACCAAAAAAAAAAATATTGGTAAGATGTTTGAAGATGTGACCTAAGAGAGTGACCATGAGGATAGTGAGAAAAGGGTGATTATGAACATCTAAAGGGTAGCATCTGTAGGATCTGTGACCAAGTTGATTGGTCAGGGTTCAAGGGTGATGCCAAGTCACTCATTTGAGGAACCAGCTCAGTGGTGATTATACAGCCACAGGCACCTACTGATCTGCTTTCTTTCATGAAAGACTGGTTTTCACTTTGTAGATGTAAAGTTTTCTTGATTGCCAATTACCCGAGAGTATCCCTTCCTTGTTGATGTGCTCCATGATGTACCCCCACATAAGATTTATTCTCCCCTCACCTACCCACTGCCTTACCACATCAAAATCTACAGCTTCCCGAAGTCCTCTTGTCACCATTTGAAGGGTAATGATACTAGAGGGATTTCCTGATAGATTGCAAAATGTTGCATTAATAAAATATTAAATGAGCAATATTCTCAAGGGCATTGGATGAGGTAATCCTCAAAGTCCCATTCTCAAAAATCCTCTGATTTGCTGCATTTCTGCTTAGTTCATGGACCCACAAATGAACTGTCCTTTCTAATATGGATTTGCTAAAGACACAAAGATAGCTAGGACTAGTGAGATAAGACTAAATGAACACCCCAGTTACCATGTTGGGGTTGTCCCCAGATTCATCTCTTGTTTGGCCTATGTGGAAAATAAACAACAAACAAACTAATAAGTAAATGCCAGCAGACTAAGTTCCACATAGTTATCATTTTGTGATTCGCAGAGCTACCATACGAATTAAATTCAGTTGGTATCCCGAGGACTCCAGTGCTGCCTTAGAAAAATAATTAGTCTGGTAAACCAACATCCAGGCAGTCTGCTGAAGCCCGATTCTGGGAAATAGACGCTTTGACAGAGTAACAAGCATGGATGCCCAAGGGAAGGAGAAACCCTGAGAGATGTTTTAAGTAGCTGTTTAATGATTGAGCACCTTAAAATGCTTTCACTTGGTGGGGAGAAATTATAGTACCAAGGGATGTGTGGGTGGCATTTAAAGTTGACAGACAGTAATGAGTTCTGGTTACCAAAAAGAGAGAGAGAGAGAGAGGTATTTTATTGCTCTAGCAAGTTTTACACCTCCTGAGAGATCTCCATTGTATATTTTCACCTGTATTAAGAAAAAAGAGCAAAGCAAAGAAGAAAGGAAGAAAGAAAGGATGGAAGGAAGGAAGGAAGGAAGGAAGGAAGGGTGTTTCTTCCTTGTTTCCAAAGACCCCTGTAACATTTTAAAAGCTAGTAGTAATTATCTCTTACAACTCGTCAGACTTTGTGCTCAGTGCTTTACAAGTATTAGCTTATTTAACCTTCACAACTGTGTGCGAAGCATTATTTCCCCCTTCTTTTTTTTAATGTTTATTTTTTTTAGAGAAAGAGAGCAAGAGAGCAGGGAAGGAGCAGAGAGAGAGAGAGGGATACAGAGGATCTGAAGCAGGCTCTGCGCTGATAGCAGAGAGCCCAGTGATACAGGGCTCAAACCCACAAAACATGAGATCATGACCTGAGCCAGTCAGACATTCAACTGACTGAGCCATTCAGACACCTGTATTTCCCCCTTCTTACAGCACTAAAACCAGAGAAATCCTCGACAAACAGGTATGAGTTAATTATTTTACAAGAATGCAAAAAAATTGAAGGAAATCTTTATCCTTTTCACAAAGCTTCTCCAAGTTAAGTGAAGGAATATTACAGTGTGTAAAGAGACAAGGCTCCACTGAGTCCTCATTTCCACTGCTAATAGCAGCTAGAAGACCTTGAATAAGTCACATGACCTTTCTGGGCCTTCACTGCTTCCTTATTGAAAGGATGGATAAACAGTCCCCACCCCAGCTGCACACTAGAGTCACCTGAAGAACCCTGAAAAACTGCTGATGCCCCAACCCTGCCCCCACCCTGACTAATTCCTGATTAACTGAATCTCAGAATATCTGGAGTTGAGGTAAAGTGTTTGGCTTTATTGCAGGGAACAAAGTATATATGTCCCTACCTCTTTGAGCAAGCAATTTAGTGGGAGAACAAAAAGGCAACACTTATATGTTTGTTAATATATTAATATATGCTTATATTTCATATATATGTGTGTATATATATAACACTTGTGGTAAGTGCTTTCAAGAAAAAAGAGAAATAACAGTGTTAGAGTGAATAATAAAGAGAACGTGATCAAAAGTGAGGAGGACGGGCTTGGGAAGACCTTATTGTGTGTCAGTGGAATAGGAAGTAGGAATTGGTCAGGCACAGGGCAGGGGCAAGAGCTTCCCAGGCAAAGGGAATATATGTTACTTGGTTAGATACGTATCAAACTTGATTGTTTTCATAATATATGCATACATATATTTACATATACAGATATATTCCCATAGGTACATACAGAGTAACTTGTTTGAAGGCCCCAAGCCAGAAAAGAAAGGTGCAAAAAACAGGACAAATTGATAAGGAAAACTGCATGAGACTGGCCTTGGGGAGGTCAGCAGCAGCCAGAAAGTGTTATTTGTTGTATTGAGGATCTTAGATTTTATCTTAAGTGAAATAGCAATAGTCAGCCAGTGATGGTTTTAGGCATGAGAGCTACACATTCAGATTTGTCTTTTAAAACATCACTTGTGATTAAGTGTGGAGAAAGGTTTGGCTGGGGCTAAAGAAAAAGAGAAGAAACTTAGAAGATATTGTAATAACCAGAGTGAGGCTTTTGTTCCTTAATGATGCCAAGTTTTATTAGAATTCTAGGTACCTGTGGAGACTGAATAAAGAGTGGAAGAACAGGAGGCAAGAAGTTTGACAGAATGCAAGTGACATAATTCATTAAAAATCAGGAAATTGCTTTGTACTGAATTTAGAGTAGTGCCTTTGACTTTAATACATGCTAGTCTCTTCCGCCTGGGTTTATTCTGTTCCCATACAAGCACATTGAGTTACCCTACCCCCATTCCTATTCTCTTTCCCATTGTGTTTCTTCTTCCTTGTCATTGTTTATATTTCTATTCCAAGGCTTACGGTGCCATTCAACCTTGTAGCTCCTATTTTCCATCTTTGCAAGGGTTTCCATTGTGCACTAGAGCATGGTTGGGGGAAGACACTAATTGTGCAAGGTTTGGCCAAGCATTGATTATTTAGCTTTTTGTGCCCTGCTTGAGTGGCTGGTCCACTGGCCTCAGTCCATTTCCTAATGGAGAGGTGTCAGCTTCACAAAAACATCACCTCGATTGGCACTAATTACCACCTTTCAGAGCAATCATCACCCAAAGGCTCAGGAATGAAAGGTCAGCAGGAAAATGAACTTCCACTCACACCTTCTGGGGTGGTTCCTGGCTTCTGATCGTGCAGAGAGCAAGGGCTTTTGGGGAACAGATCTCTCTGCCTTTTTGCTCTTACACCAGATGTTTCTTGAGAAGCCAGCCTTATGACACCAATCTTCAGCTCATGCAATGACTGAACCCACAGCAGAGCTTTGTCTTGTTAAATTTCTGTCCCTGTCCTAGTTTCCCAATGATTCCCAGTGGAGAGACTGGGTTCAAGCAGCAAATGGTCCTGGAGAAGGAAGTGGCAGTAGCATGCCCATTTGCCAGCAGGTGTATGTTCACACTGCCCACATCCTTATCCAGGCCATGAATGAGCTGTCACCCAAGGCTTCTTGCATAAAAAAAAAGCTTCAGGTCAAAGACAACTTTTCACATAAGTTCTTTACCTTTGATCCTCACAACACTTTTTTGAAGGGAACAGGGCAGGCATTGTTATTAGCCCCTTTTTACAAATAAAAGGGTAGAGACCAGAGAGGCTGGTGACTTGCACAAGGTCCTGCAGTCATTTTATGGTGGAGCTGGATCCTCAAACTGAACTGTTATGAGGTGCAGGTGTATGTGGATCAAAGGGGATCACATGTACCAAAGCACCTTGAAAGCTGGAAAGCACTGTGTTTTAGTTTCCTAAGGCTCAAGTAATTAAATTACCACAAAATGAGTGATTTAAAAAAAACAAATGTATTCTCTCACAACTCTGGAGGCCAGAAGCCTGAAATCCAGCAGGACCTCTCTTCCCCTGGGGAGCTCTAGGGGAAATCTGTTGTTTGCCTCTTCCAGATTCCAGAGGTTGTCACCATTTCTTCACCTGAGGCCACTTTACTCCAATCTCTGCCTCAGTGGTTGTGTTCCCTCTTTCGCCTCTCTATGTTCTCTTCTTTCTGTCTCAAATATTCCTCTGACTTTCTCTTAGGAGAATACTTGTTATTGAATTTAGAGTCTACTCTCTAATCCATGGTGATCTCCTCATTTCAAGATCCCTAATTTAATTCCATCTGCAAATACCCTTTTTCCAAACAAGGTTACATTCGTAGTTCAAGGATTAGGACATGAGTATGTATACAGTATTTAAGGCTGTTGCTGGTGATGGCAGTGGTGGTGATGCTGCTGGAGATGTGACAGAGGCTCAGAACTGTCCAGTAGTCCACATGACACCCCCTTTCTATGTCTGATAATCAAGTTGAGGCAACTTAGCCTAATAGTTAAGAACGTGCACTCTGGAGCCAACCTGCCCAAGGTTCAAATTCTAATTCTACACTTGATGATTATGTGACATTGAACAACTTCCTTAATCTCTCTAGGTCTTCATTTCTTCCCCTGTAACATGAAGGTACAAAGTCTTTTCTCACAAGGTTGTTGTTACAAGAATCAAATGATTTAATTATGTATAAGATACTTAGACCAGTGTCTACTACAGAAACATTGACTGTAATTATTCCTTAGGTGGCACCACATCACCTGTTTATTAAGTAATGATTTGGGTAAATAATGGACTTGCTTCCCTAGCGAAGCATTTTTTAATCAGTCACTGATTCTAAGCCTTTCTGGGTGTATATTCTAAAAAGGAACATTCCAAATTAAGTATAGAAAAAAAAAACTAAATGCAGTAAGAAAGATTTTTTTTTTAATCTGCCATTAGCTTCTCATTTGATTGTGAAGGTTCTGGTGTCTTTTCAGTTCATTGTTCAGTCTAAAAGTTCAATTTGTCTTACAAGGATTTAGAAGAGTTCTGCAGGCTGACGAGTCCTTAAAATATTAGATAGAGACATTTAATAGAATGCAGGGGTTTTTAGGAAGGATTAAGTATTTGAGCAAAATGTTACAAATTAGAATGATGTCAGATAGACTCACTTGTGGAGCTTCAACCCAAACGAGTAATGTTAGGCTTCCTGGACAAGAGCTGAGTACTACTGTGCTTCTTTTGGGTTTTATTTACAGTAAACACTATTATTTTTCCTAGAGTCTGTCCAGTTTCCCCCACTTTAGTCTCAGCCAGAGGCACAGTGTCATAAGAGAAGTAAAGAATGAGGTTTTTGCTGCTGAAATTAGGCTTACTAAGACAAACATTAAGTTTGGCATCTCATTAGTATATCCAAAAGAAAATGATGGGGGAGCCTAAGGGCTGTCATAAAAATAAATGTTGACAGAAAATAGACCAACTAGAAGGAAACTTTGGTATCAGTTTATATAATTCCTGTAAGTTTATTTTTTTTAACTTTTTACTGTGAAAGTGAAGTATATTCATCAAAGATTTTGGAAGTTATAGAGAAATGCCACCCCAAAACTTAATAAAACTGTTTATAGTAGTCTTAATATCCAGAGATAACTATTAATATTTTTTATTTATTTCCTTCCAATATAAGATGTGGTTTTCTTTCCATGGCTGGAATTATGCTGCTGAAATTAGAAATGAGTTTCCATTCAGGCCAGCTGGGTGGCTCAGTTGGTTAAGTGTCTGACTTTTGGTTTCAGCTCTGGTCATGATCTCATGGTTTCGTGGGTTTGAGCCCCACATGGGGCTCTGCACTGACAGTGTGGAGCCTGCTTGGGATTGTCTCTTTCTCCTTCTCTCTGCCTCCCCATCCCCACTCGTGTTGTCTCTGTTTCTTTCAAAAAATGAATACATAAAAAAAAGAAAGAAATATTTCTCCTCTCTAGAAAGACAGTATTTTGATCCTTTTTTATTATAACAATATGATAACTTTTATCATAAGAGACAGAGATGGATCAAAAGAGTCTCCCTCTCCTTTGAGTACAAATCTCATATTACACTGCCAAGGAGTACCCAGTTGTCCACACTAATTTTGTCCTTTGCCCAAAGGTAGGACTGTGCCACTGTTCTCCCAGGTCCACGTAGCCCCTCAAGTGGATGAAACAGTGTTGTCTTCTACTGCCCGCTGAACATCAATACTAGAAATAGTCAACGATACATCTCTTTCTAAGACAAATGAAAACATTACTGATAATAATAGTTACAATTAACTGAGATCTTCCTATCTAAATACTTTGAATCTAGTAACTCATTTAATCCTTACAATAATCCAATTAGGTGATTCACCTTCAATAGGTGCAAAGTCAGGCTTTGACTTTGACAGTTGTCTTGCTTCTGATCACCTTAGAAGAACCCCTATAAAGATGCTGCCAGTGTGATGGTGATACCAAAGCTACAGAACTTTCTAGTGATTAAGAGAAACTGGAGAAGTTTCCAAACTGAAAATCTGAGAGTGAGTTAGAAATTCAGGATGTATTCAAGTGTAAGATGTTACCATACTTCAAGAAATAGAATGAATTAATTACATTGGGAAGTGTTTAGTTTTGTTTTAAAATTAGTCATCCATTGAAGTGACATTGTAATAGTATATAATACTTAGATTTATCTTCTTTCATATTTTATGATTGAAAAAGGATAATCATATAGAGAACCATGCTGACTTTGCCTTGGCTAACTGTCCCAAGGGAAGGCCGTAACTCAGGTGAGAAGCCACCACCTACTAGAGAGAGTCAAGCAGTGGGGCTTCAGATTCAAATTCCTATTCCACCATTTGCTAGGTAAGCTACTTACTAGGTGCTCCTTAGTCATCTTTTTTTTTAATTTCTTTTTTTTTAATTAAAAATAATATTTTTAATTCCAATATAGTTAACATATTGTGTTAAATTAGTTTCAGGTGTACAATATAGTGATTCAACAATTCCATACATCACCCAGTGCTCATCACAAGTGCACTCCTTAATCCCCATTACCCCCATACCGCTACCCACCTGCCCTCAGTTTGTTCTCCATAGTTAGGAGTCTGTTTCTTTTTTTCCCCTTGTTCATCTGTTTTGTTTCTTAAATTCCACATATGAGTGAAATCATATTTTATTTGTCTTTCTCTGACTGACTTACTTTGCTTAGTATTATACTCTCTAGCTCCATCCACACATTATTGCAAATGGCAAGATTTCATTCTTCTTATGGGTGAATAATATTCCATTGTATATATGTATATGTGTGTATATGTTATATATTTTATATATAATATATATACTAATAATATATAATATATACATACATATATACTAATACACACATATATACATATATACAATGGAATATTATTCACCCATAAATAAACCCATATATATAAACATCTTCTTTATCCATTCATCTACTGATGGGTACTAGGGCTATTTCCATAATCTGACTGTTGCAAATAATGCTGCTATAAACATAGAGGTGTATGTATCCCTTTGAACTAGTGTTTTTGTATTTGGGGGTTAAATACCCAGTAGTGAAATTACTGGGTCATTGAGTAGTTCTATTTTGACTTTTTTAGGAACCTCCATACTGTTCCACAGTGGTTGCACCAGTTTGTATTCCCACTAACAGTGGATGAGGGTTCCTTTTTCTCCACATCCTCATCAACACTTGTTTTTTCTTGTGATTTTTATTTTAGCCATTCTGACAAGTGTGAGATGATATTTCATTGTGGTTTCGATTTGCATTTCCCTGATGATATGTGATGTTGAGCATATTTTCATGTATCTGTTGGCCATCTGTATGTCTTCTTTGGAGAAATGTCTGTTCATGTCTTCTGCCCATTTTTTAATTGGATCATTTGTTTTTGGGGTGTTGAGTTGTATCAATTCTTTATATATTTTGGAAACTAACCCTTTAGTGGATATGTCATTTGCAAATTTCTTCTTCCATTTTGTAGGTTGCCTTTTAGTTTTGTAGATTATTTCCTTCACTGTGCAGAAACTTTTTATTTTTGGTGTAGTCTCAATAGTTTATTTTTGCTTTTATTTCCCCTTGCCTCAGGAGACATATCTAGAAAAAAACTTTGCTATAACCCATGATCCTTGTTCATCTTTAATTTCCCAAATAGAGAAATGGAATAAAATCTCCTTTGCAGTGTTTTTGTGAGGATTAAATAAGACACTGTATGTAAAGTACCTGGTAACAGAAGTTAGTGAAGAAATAAATAACTTGTATTGTCTTTGCTTCCTCATGACAATATATTGTGTTCAAAACATAGTGTACCCAAAAGGGAAGGAACATCCTCATACATTCTGGTGTTGGCAATAGAAGACTTATCATGGCGTATATGGTAATCAAGCAGGATGAATACAGAGGTTAAAGAGAAATAGTGCATACCCCTCCCCAATACAGTGACCCTATTTATCCAGCCAGGGGCAGCAGCTGGATCAGGAGAATGGAAGCTGGCTGGCCTTCTGAGCCCAACTGAGATCAGATGAAAGAGGAGCAGAGAAGGGAAGAGAATCTGTCCCAAATGCTATGCTCATCAGCTCTTTTTTTAAAACCCCTGAACCTTCCCAGGCTCATCCCGAGTCTTCAATCTATGCTTCCTATGTCCCTTGGGGATACAGATGATGATAAAATACTTAGAAATATGACTCAGCTACATTATAATATTACATATGAGAGGTCTGGTACAGAAAGACTGCAAGATGGTTGAGAATAAAATAATTACAACCCCCACAGGATCCTGCCTTTGACATTTCTCCTTTGAAGAGTCCAAACAGTCTTGCCAATAATAGACTTATCCGTGGTCCCAATGCTAAGAAAAGGAAAAGGGACAAAAGGAAGAGATAGACTGTTCCAGGGCCCTAGTCAGTGAACACCAGTTATTGGTCTCTGAGGAGTACTAACAGCCGCGGAGAAGTTCACAAACTTCAAGTTGCTTGTGGGGCCCAAATTAATCTAAAGCTAAGTGGTAGAAGCAAAGGAACAGTGAAGAACTTAGGCTTCCCCTGAGAACTGAGTTTTGATTGTAGCAGAGTGAGGTGAAGCTTGAGGTGAAGCATGATTTTTTTTAACTTTTTTTTTAAGTTTATTTATTTTGAGAGAGAGAGAATGCATGTAAATAGGGGGAGGGACCAAGAGAGAAGGAGAGAGAGAGAATCCCAAGCAGGCTCAATGCTGTTACTGCAGAGCCCAAGGTAAGGCTCGAACCCACTAACCATGAGATCATAACCTGAGCAGAAACCAAGTCAGACGGTCAACTGACTGAGCCACCCAGGTGCCCCAGCGAAGTTTGATTTTTTTTAAATAAAAGACTATTGAAAAGCACTTGAACTTGCCGAAGAGTGGTGGGAGGAAATTGGCGTGAGAAATTCAGGGATCTTCTGTGAGGGAAGGAACTAAAGCCCCAACCGCTCTTCCCTGTGATTCAAAGTTACTGAAATCTCTTGAGGTGAACTAAGGGTCAGTGGGTGACCTCAACCACCACCCAAAAAAAAAAAAAAAAGGCAATGAAGTCTCTGAAACAAAACTACTTTGAGGGAAGAATGAGACAAGAGAGGGGGGGCTGGTCCTGCTATGTATGAGCCAAGTGGTTGAAAGGAGAACAGCAGAGGAACCTGTTCCCCACAGGGTAGACTGGAGCCTCAGGATGTGACTGAGTGAATCTAAGCCAGTTTCACTGCAAGTCAGCCCAGGGTTGGTGTGGAAATCTCTTGACTAAGAGGAGCACCAAAGGGTGGAGGGTGAAGGATTATCCTCGTTCCCTCCTGAAGAACTGTTGCGGTCAATCCCTGAAGAGGGCTCTCCATTGAATTGTGGGGAATGGGAAGCACAGCTACTAGCCAAGCCAAGGCCAGTATGCACTCTTGGCTATGCAAAGAGAGACTCTCTGCAGACCCCCTGGATTTCAGCTGTCTCCCTCTTCCAGTGTCTGGATGATAGAAAGGTGTTAGTTTCTGCTAGGAAAAAAGATTGGTTTTCCTGCTGATGTGAATGGCAGTGGGCTTGGGAGTTGTATTTTCTAAGGCCAACCTCAAAGTAGTTTAAACTTTAAACTCATTAAACATTAAACTCATTTAGCAAAGGAGGAGCCAATGAGAGAGAGTGCCATGGTTTAGAGCTTGGGCTTTGTGGTCAGACCTACCTGGGTTAGAATGCTGTCCCTGTCACATAGTCCTTGAGCCAATGGCTTCAACTTCCTCAGCTCATTTCCTCATGTGTTCTTGTTTTCAAATGGGGACATTAATGATGCCTATCTCACAGGGTTGTTATGAGTATTAAATGAGATAATGCATGTAACATGCTTGGCACCTACTAAGCCTCAATAAATGTTCAATTAGACAAACAAACAAAAACCAGATCATTGCCAGGCCCATTCCATGGGGAGAGAACTGCACTTGGCAAGTGTTTTGAGTGGATACACCAAGTTGTGTGTGAGCAACGTCAGTGAACAGTATACTTTGCTGATGTGGAGAGAGTGTGCTGAGAAGTAACGAGCAATTTGGGGGGAAAAAAGCAAGTGAGTTTTGGACAGGCTCAGAGTGTTCAGAAGAAGGGCTTGGATGATTAGCAGATTCAGACAGGATTCTGAATCTAAAACAACTATGCCTTTTTGGGTGTAGTTTTCGATTGTCCCTAAAGATTTTCAGTTTTGTACAAGGACATTCTTTATTTTAGTCTCTCTTCCTCTGATTCTCCCTTTCCCCCAAATCTCTCTTGAGGATTCTATTTCCATCATCTTGTTACATCATTTGATTTTAATTATCATTTGAAAATAATCATGTGTGCTATTATTCATTTGGTGTTTTGGTCAAATATACTCTACGTGAGACATGAGAACGCACTCCTCCAAAACATACAGAGGTGAAGAGCAAGTGGTGCCTCTCAGGATGGTGGTGGAAGAGTCATAAAACTTCATACGTCAGGAATCTTCTTGACAGGCCTTCCTAGGCCTGAGTCCAAGATGAAGCTGAGAAAAATGAAAAGGGATTTGGCTGACAAAGCAGATGACAGGCAGGGAGAGCCAGTGAAAAGGAATTGGCCAATGGCAAAAGGGGCATTGGCAAGGCTTTGTGAAACCCCTTGCTGGAAAACCATAAACCTCAGATTGTCCGTCTGGCGCATCAGTCCTCAGAGGCAAATCATTTTTGCCTATGGAAGGTGCCTGCCAGGAAGCTGCACCTCAGGGGGTGCCTTTGGAGAAGGGGATCGTGTCTGGATCAGTGCCCAACATTAAGTGGATGGAGATGAGAAGAAAGGGCTCACAATGAGATCTCTGAGGGCTGGGAAATGGGGAACCGCTCCAGTGGCTGACACTCGTGAGTCACAAAGATGGGAAAAGAAGTTGAGAAACAGAGGAAGAGAACAGGATGCTGGGGAGGGAGGAGGTGGGAAGCAGCTTTGTTTTTTCAGTCGGAGGCTGTCAGGGCCTGTCTTCTTCTGTGACGGGTCTTCACTGGGAATTACTCATCGACCCTTTCGAAACTCAAGTCTGCCTTCCTCCAGGTGAACGAGCCACTTACACGGGTCTTCCAAATGAACGCTTTCACTGTGAAAAATCTCTCAGAAATAAAATGTGTGTTTGAGTGCATGATCTCGATATAGGCTGAGCTGACACCGGGGAGGAGGGCTGATCCTCACCAGGTGGCAAAGCAAGGCCTTCACTGCAGATCCTCCCCATTCCTCAGAGTGTCCTTTACCTTTGTCTTAGTGCCATACCTTTGGCTTCCAGGCCATCCAGAAGCCTGCTTCCAGTATTCTTGAGTGGCCTCTCACTCAATTCTTTCTTTCCTAAGAGTGCTGGTTTATGACACATATTTCCTTCATCTCTCCTATCAATATTTCCTTGCCGTATAGTCCCTTTACATTGAGAACTGGGGGGAAGGTCCCTGCTAAAGGGTTAATAACTAGCACTAATATAGTGTGACAACATATCTTAGAGCACATTGTCTTTGCCTAGTTCTCCCCAACCTGTTTTTATGTCCAGTGCACATAGAAAATTTTTCCACACACGGGGATAAATGAAAGTGAGAGACAGTGGGGCACGGAAGGCTCGAAGGGATTGATAATGTTCAACTTCTACAACCCTTCTGTGCACATCGCTTGGGAAGCTCTGCCTTAACCCAGTGATTTTTTAAATGTGCTTCAGTGAGCTGTAGCAGTGTGCAGGTGTGTCTCAGGGTGTGGGCCTAATCCAATGGGTCTTCTCCTTCAGCTACTGCCTCTGTGATTTTATGTTTTGTTTATGAGACCTCTGAATAAAATTCTATGGATAGGAAGAGTGTTGGCAGCTTAAAGGAGTTGAGAAAATCACTCTCTTAAATGCAACAAATAAAATCTTTAATGGTAGAAGCTTGGGTATCCATTACAGGGTAATGAGGGAGATATTCTGAAGACCAGGGTTTTGCAGGGCCCTTCTGCCATATCATTCAAGAAATATAGTTACTTCACACAGACCACCATATAGGTAGGCCCCGCACATCAAATGTGAATATCTTGCTTGTCTTCCTATTGGGGTTTTGTTTCTTTAAAAACTCTGATGCCTGAAAAAGCTGTCCTGGCACCAGCGGGCAGATTAATGCCAGAGCCTACTAATGTCTTAGCTCTGTGAAACCAAAAACACAATCACTCTTCTTGCCTTTGGTACCTTTTGTATTGCATTTTGATTTATTTCTGCCATTTTTCAGAGGCCATACAACATCTAGAAGATCAAAGCTGCTGAAAGAAAGCTGAGCAATGTAATGCTTGTAGGTTGGCTGAGCTATTTCATAAGATCGAGGCATTGATTTGTTTGCTATTATAATTATATGATTTTGTTTTTATTGTATGTATTTCCACCCTACCTTCTTCCAAAAAGGACTCAAAATGGGAAACACTCATTGAATTGTATTCAGTAAAAAATTTAATCTCAAAGGATGAATACATAATTTCAAAACTAACAAGGTTTAATGCAAAATTATTTTAAGACGTTCATTGCCTGATTTTCATTTTAAATCTTATATTAAAATAAAGTATCAGAGATGTTGACTGTATAAAGGACATTTACAAGGTTGTGTGTGCGTGCACACATGTGCCTATGTATATTTTTTATTTATACTCCACGTTCTATAAGGGATTTGAGGCAGCAAGAACAATCGTTTACAACCTGAGTGAATGTATTAAAATACTGGTAAAGTTTTACCTTTCAGCCCAGATCCACCAGTAACATTTTCCTGTTAATCAGTGGAATTTTGATAACACACTTGAAATATGGTTCTTCACCTTTAAATGTTTCTCTACTAGAATTTTTTAAATTGCTTTTCAGAAGGAACAGAGGAGAATAGAGATGCAAAATTGGTTAAAACAGACTCGTTTCTGTGACCCTTGCCTCAAATTCTCTCTCTTTTTTTTAATATTTACTTTTGAGATAGCACCGGCAGGGGAGGAACAGAGAGGGGGTTTGGACAGATGATCTGAAGCTGGCTCCACGCTGACAGCAACAAGCCTCATGTGAGACTCGAATTCACAAGCCTTGAGACAAAGTCAGAACACTCAATCGACTAAGCCACCCAGGTGCCCCTCAAATTCTCTTTCTAAAGCTCTAAATACAGTCGTCTGATTTTTTTTCTGGATACTTCTGGGACAGTGAAATTCTAATCTTTAAAATAAAAACGTTCTAGGAAGAGGCCAATTAAGGTTTATTTCTTATAAAGTAAACCAATCTCCAGCAAAGAAAGCCTGTCCTTCCATGGGACTCAGCACCCTATTAAAGCAGGATTGATGCTCTTGCAAACAAAGGAGAAAGTCAGCTGGTTAAGACTGTTTCTCTTGCTTCCAACTATAGCTTACCCTCCCTTGCCTTTTTACTGTTCTTATGTGTTCTACTGTCTGTGTGGCATTTTATTTTAAAATATTTCAATATGGGGACACCTGGGTGGCTCAGTCTATTAAGCGTCAATTCAGCTCAGGTCATGATCTTGCGGTTCATGGGTTCGAGCCCCACGTTGGGCTCTGTGCTGAGAGCTTAGAGCCTGGAGCCTACTTCAGATTCTGTGTCTCCCTCTCTCTCTCTACCCCACCCCCACTTGTATGCACGCTCTCTCTCTCAAAAATAAAAAATAAACATTGAAGTAATATAAAATATTTCAATATGAACATTGTGGCGTAGTTGTATTTAGTAGTTAACTCTAACCTAATTGCAGTTAGCCTGCCTTTAAAATACCCTATATTGGGGTAGATAGGTTAACCAGCAGATGAAGAACCCTAGCCAGAATCAACATCTTCCAAGATGGTCACTTGGCCTTATAAATACAATTGGGCAAACCTACACTAGAAGACTTACCAATTAGCATTAGGGATGTTTAAAATAGTTTTTAATTGGTGAAATGAGTGATATTCAATATAAGTGGTCGGCTAATAGTGTCAGGAAGGAACCACCGCCATTATGTGAATGAGATAGAAGCGCGTAACAAACCCAGCTTGCTGAATACAAAGGGTCCAGACTTGAGATCTAGACCTCTGAATTGGCACTCATTGCTTCTGCTCTGCCACAGAGTGCCCTGTGCCTGACACAGCACAAAGCTGGCCACACCTGCCATCGGAAGATGTTTGCCTCAAATTCAGTTAAGCCTTTTTATTGGAAACGTTGAACAGCAGGCCCAGGTAAGAGAGGGCCCAAGGGTAAAGGGTGGGACTTCTCAGCTACATAGAAGGTTTAAGACTATTTTTAAGCCTAATGTCTAGGTGTTGTCAGAATATTGTCAAAAACTTGTTTTCATTATAATACAACTCCTGGTAGCAAAGCTATGGGGAAAGGAACACATAAGCTCCCCTATTCTCACTTCTAAAGGTTGGAAGCTATTAACATTTACCATCCAAAAGGCCAGTTTGGCTTGTGTGGATTGCCATGCCATGCATATTTCAAATCTATGCTTCAAAGTCCAGAAAGGACTCACTTACAGACATCGAGGGTTTATTTAGATAAAGATGTTTTTAGCTTAGGGTTGTATTTTTTTTTTCTTGGAATTTTGGGACTCTGATTGCATTCTGTAAATATCCCATTCTCAATTGTTATAACTGCCTGGGGGCCTTACACTTGTCCCTGAACTCCCTATTACTGTGATTTCTGAGATATTTTCTGAACCCCTTTAAATTCTGTGACCCTGTGAGTTTCCTTTTTGAGCAGTAATTGTGCTCCTTTTCTGTGGCATTTCCTTATAAACCACTGGATCCTGGACAGGTTGCAAATCCAGAGCCACTGAGGAAAGGGTGGCAGCTGGGTATAGTGTTCCCTCATTCTATGCTGGCTGTGAGAGGCAAGCACTGCCCAGGAACCAGGGAGAGACCCACTGAGGACCCCAGGCTTCATGCCTGCAGGACTTCTTTTGAGATTTCATGCCTATCAAGTTCATCTTAAAGAACACAATGCCTGTCTGATTTTTTTATTATTATTTGAATGAGAGTCAACCACTGACTAATTGTGTCTGGAACATGTCAGGCCAAAGCCTGCATTGGTGGAAGAGGTTAGACAGATGATTGGGACCGAGAGGGGCTTTGAGAGACCCCCTCTGGAAATCTCAGGGTAGAAAAAGGTAACAAAATTTGGCATTAGTAATGGAATTTCTTTTATTCCACTCTCTGAACTTTTTGGACCACCGGGAGCCTTGGAGGTGGTGTCCATTGGCCTGGAGTGGATGAGCACTGTTCCCAAGGGCTGCAGAGCTATGCAGCAGAGATCCCCTGGGGGGCAGCACTCAGGTGCAGAGTTCACTGAGACTCCGGGCTGCAGCACTGGGCAGGCAAACAGAGGCCAGCCTCTCCTGCTTCTCATGTAAAGATTACTGAACATGCAAAGATGAAGAACATTTTCTAAGCAGTAATAAGGCCTTGAATACAAGAAAGCAGTGAGCCAGAGCAGATCAGCATGAAACAAGAACAAACTGGTGTGTCCAGAAGCACACAAGCCAGGTTTCACCACGTTTTTATTGAAAACAAACTGGATGTTTATACGAGAATCCTAAGGTATAATAATCATAACTGGATAATTATTCTTAACATTTGGTCCTCATTCCATATATAGATTCAGTCATTTTCTGTGATTTTATTGTTTTCATGAAATCTGGAGTTATATAACTACCTTGTCTTTATTATAGATAATGACCTGAAATGGTTGGCTTCTCCCTGCTTCTAGAAGTGACAGTTCTGGGCCACTAGGTGAATGTGGCTTTAAGCCATTTATTTCTGAGTCTCTATCACATCCCATACTCACCAGTTTTAACTTTTTTCAGAGAATTGCTGTTATGGTCCTGTTATGATCAGTTACTTCAGATATTATGTGGATCTTAAATAAGGAGACGAATCTTTAGATTACCTTTGAGAAAGCTTCAAGCTGGATTATCTCTGACACAAATTGGTTCTCTTCCCTGCAATACCTGAAAACTATTCTAGAACCCAGCAATGTTTCTGCCCTCACTCGAGTTACCTATGCTTCCGATGCCAACTGGTGCCCTCATGGTGTCAGTAGCCTGGGTAAATGCACCAGTTCCACCTCTTTGAAAAGCCTAAGCCTTGCCCTTGAGTTCTGCTGATTCATAGAGGAGCTTACCCTCTCATGGACCTTTGTACCTCCAACTTCTGGGACCATGTATGCTGTCTCTGCATCACCCTCTGTCAACCCAGGTGTAATTGCCATTTTATATATAAAAAGATCACTCTGTAAGCATTTATGAATAACACATTGTACTCAAGGCTTGGAACTCGTGGGTCAGAGTACATGAATGTGTCATGTCACATAACTCAAGGCCTCACAAGTTCCTAGTGCCTCTCTCTCCTGTTCCCCAACCTTCTTTATTATCCCTGAGAGCTCCATGATCCCTTCCCTCTGTTGAGCAAACAAACCCATTTCCCTTAACTCCCACCTGTATCCTTCTCTCAATGACCTCACAGAACCAAGTGTCCTCTATCTAACAAGATCCATGCTCCTGAGAAGACATCTAGAAATATGAATAACATAACAACAACAGAAATTCAGTCACATGCATTTAATAGTTGATTGAAATCTTCTGAATCTCTACCTCCATTAAAAGGCAGCGCGATATTTTAGAAAAGGACCTGAGTTTAGAGTCAGTCCACTGAGGTTTAGAGCCAGCAGCACCCCTCACTAGCCACACGAAAAACCAGCAATCCATTTGGAGTCTCAGTTCACCATCTGAAGAATGGAGATGTTACTAATATTTTGAATCTTTGTACGGATCCAAGGAAATGATTTTTGCAACACACCTGAAATGTTGCACCAGTGGTTCTCAGTACATTTTTAGCTTGAACCACAACTGAGGTATGCCACTGGCATTTAGGAACACTGGCTGTCCTGCAGCCTAGGGAGATTCTGCGTAACACAAAACAATAGCATCCCTAGGGGGACACACTGTTTCTGAACACAGTATAAGCAAAAAGTATGTTACTTCTGACCTTCTGCCTTTCACACAAAATGCAGATGGATTTATACATGGTGTAGTTAGTTCTTTAAAAAGATTTTCCTTTTTGGGGGTTATTTTACCCCAGTCTTTGTCACAAGGTGATAGTTTCTCTGGCATCTAGTATTCTGCCAACGTTTTAATTACAATCTTGAGTCTTCTGTGAGGAGTGTTTCCATTTAGGATGTCTTTGTTTAATCTTTCAGTGGAAACTATATTTTATCCTCCAGAAGAAAAAAAGGAGAACAAATGATGAGATAAAAGCCGGGGGAATTTTGCACATGGTGAAGGTACACAGAAGCAGGTGATAAGTGCCTTGGGCAGCTGCCCAGGCCACAGGAGTTGTCCTCCCAAGGCCATTGTTAACTGGTATAAATAACTGTTGAGCTAAAGGCAGGTCAGGTTTCAAATCTTTGCAGTCCTTCCCCCTGCAGTATGCTCAGCTTGCAGTATGCATGGCAGCCCTTGATAGGACCAAGGCCCCTAGCCCCCAGACCTCCAGGAGCAATGTGGTTCTGATTCTCTGGCTCTCCATCTGCCCATGAAGCTGTCGAGAGGCCCAAAGTCTGTGCAGCAGACTCCAGATATGCTGTTCTGGCTGTAAGGAAGCACTGCGGTGACCCCTCTACACTCTCCCTGTATGCTCAGTTGTAGACTTGGGGCTGCTGCCTTTACTATGGGGTGGACTGCAAGAGCAGGGTGGGGGGAATTGGCATGTATTGTTCTTGGGCCAGGAGCTAGGTGAGCATTTGTACTCCCCTCACTGACTCTGCATCCTGGGGTTTAATGAGCTGCTTTGGAAGATGCTTGATGAAGTGATGTCTCCTCATGGATGTTTTATCATTTATGTAAGCAGAAAACAAAACCCTGCTTTTATGGGCTTAAACAGAATGTGCTTCAGATGAGAGTGAGAGGGCCTAGCTGGCTGGGAAGATTCAGAACCTGTAAGCCAGTTGTAATTCCACTTTCAGTCAATAGGCTGAACGATGAGTTTTTGTTCTTAGATCATATCTGATGACTTTGACCATGCCACTTCTCCCTCTGAAGCTTTCGATGCCTTTGTATGCTGGTAGGAATCTTTTAATTTCCTTAGTCTTTCATCCAATGTATCCATAATCTGGGTCCAACCTACTTTTCTAGTCTTCTCTCTTGTAACTCCCTTCACAAATCTTACACCTTAGGTCCCTTAAAAAAAAACAAAAAACAACAACAACAACAACAACAAAAACCACCACTGTTCTTCCCTGAAAACAGGTTCTCCAACTGGTTCAACTGCTGATTAATGAGCAGTGTGACCCTGGTTAATCGTGAACATCTCCAAGTCCTGGGAGCCTAGCTTGTAAAATCCAGGGGTGAGGCCTAGGCTGTTGAATTTTTCACAGGTTCCCCAGGTGGATCAAACACACATCAAAGTTTGTGAGCCTCTGGGCCTAAAGTCCCCTCCAACTCTGATTTTCCCACACATTACCTATGCACTGCAATTCTGTGTCTCCATGTGTTTTAAAATATCTTTTCCTGGAATGTTTCACTTTCCTTCTAGTTAACCCTGTACTCCTCTGGACAGGCTTGCGTGCACATGTGCTCACGTGTGCACGCACAGACACACGTCAAGGTCCTTCAAGATCAGCTCCAACACCATCTCCTCCAGAAAGTCTTGCCTGAGGTCCAAGCTTGCCTTTCTATGCTCCTTTCTTCAAATAGCTCTACCACAGTAGTTACCACAAATCAGTCTTAGTTTTAGGTATTTTTTGTTTAATTCACCATATAGACTATAAAATTCCTGAGCATAAATATTCCTTCTTGTTCATCTTTCATATTCCATATTATTCATGGAAGTAGCTTGTGAGAGTTGGGAGAGTTGAGGTAAATTGATGTGATATGAATTAACTGAGAGACATCTTGGCGAAGGGTCTTGGGAAGATTGCTGATAGGGTGGAAGGCTTGTATCACTATTACTATCGTGGAACATTTCCTATGTGTCTGTATCTGCAAGTGATTGTAGCCTCAAAATAATATGAAAAGCTGCAGCTGCTTTTTGTCAAAATCAGATGATTTTATATCTGTAATCTTGCAGCCAGAGCAGTTGAACCGATATATTTAATGACTCACTCCAGACAGACGAAAGTCTGTTCTTGAGAAATGAGGAGGGGGAACTATTAATCTTTTCTAAAATAAACAGAGTTGTAATGACTCTTTAATCTGAAGAGTAGAGATCCTGAGCTGGAACACAACACCCAAGTACCCGCCAAATTCCCTGACTAGTACAGAGTGCCCAGATGATAATTGACTGTGGGACCATTTTCCCTCTGGTCTCTGAGCGACATTCACAGTATCACCAACATTTAAAGGGGCCTTATTGATGTAGCTCCTCTAGTTACATGACAAAGAACAGGTTGTCATCATCTGTGGCCTTTAGGACACTTGCTTTTCTAAGCTTGCTGCAAAGCTTTGGGGTGCCCAGTCAGTCAGCAGTTTGCTTTTGATTGCCTACCCCTATCCATGCCACTCCCTTCCAACCATCCCCATCCACAGGAGTTCCTGCTTCTCTCTGAGGCATGGGGGAGAGAGATTCTCTCCTCTGCTTTCCCAGTACTCACTTATTCATTAATCTCTGAAATTGGGCCAGTGCCCCTCTCAAGGTCATGAAGCATTGTCTTTCTTTGCTGCCAACCAGGCTCAGCAATCTCTCTCCTGGGGACCCTTTTTGACTTCCGAAGGGCATACCAGACTGCTGGATTCCCCTTTTCTGCCTTGGTTTCCAAACTGATTCATCTCTGCTTCTCTTCTCTAACTTTTTCACATGCTTCTTTCTTGCCTGCCACTTAACTATCGGCATCCTCAAACTTCTTTCTCAAGTCAGCCTCTCTTCTTCCTTTGAATTCCCTTCCCTGATGTCATTTATTTCCACAGAACTCTGATGCCAAGAGCTCTCAAGCCCACAGACCTCTCCCAAGCTATAATCACATTTCTTGAGTGCCCTGATAGACATCATTTGGATTTTTTTATTGGTATTTCACTCACCATTTCCAAATCTAATGGATTCTCTCTTGTACCCAGCTTCTCTTCAGATAAACTTCAGGGCCCATTTTCCATTATCTCTATTTCCTATAGTAGCCCCACAATCATCCCAGCCGCCTTGTTTCTAAATCCTGGAATGTGTATGACTTCTAACCTCTTTTCCATTCCCCTCTCTGTGGCATGTCACTATTTATAAAATTCTTAGAGTTCATTCTTATAGAGTCTTCGCCTAAATTGCTTCTGATAGGTCTCTTATTTGTACAACTACAAGCACAGTTTAGGCTTTCACTTTTTGTCTCACAATAGCCTTGTTACTGGTGATCCTACTTCAAACACTATTCATTCCTAGATGCCAAGGCTCAGGGAGCTTCCCTGGCTGGCAGGACTTGGCATATGTTCTCACAGTGATGGAAAATGAAGCTCTTCTCCATCAACTCCACTGGGAGCAGACATCTGGCAGGTCGTACCTGGTTTCTCCTGGACTTGAACACATGAACCTTTACCTTTGCTGATTTTAATTTGTGTTCTCTCACTTTAATAAATCGTGACTGTGAGCATAACAGTTTCTGAGTTACGTGTGTCCTAGCAGATCATCAAGCCTTAGGGTGATCCTGAGGACTCCCTGCTACAACACATCATTCACAAACTTCAAAACTTTAATTCAGAAGTTATCAATTGCTAGTGATGACTTCACAACTGATTGTAAACCACCAGCAAATCCTAACACAAGGATTGTACTTTGCAAGGAGAGGGAATGTGTCTTTCTCATCATTTCATCCTCTGCTATGCTTTACACAGACTAGCTCACAGTAGGTGCTCAGGTAACACTGAATTGTAAATGTTAGGAGCAAGATGTTGAGCAAATATTGGAAAGTATCTCCCTTGGTTGTGTCTTATTCACAAGCCCAAGAAGCACTATATAAGGCTAAACTACAGAACAAAGGGACACAAAATACAGTGGCTTAAATAAATCCCACATTTGTTTTCCTCATAAACCAGGCTTGAGATAAAAATGCAGGTTGTGGTTTTTCCCCGTGTGGTCATTCAGAAACTCAAGTTCCTTTTCTATGTCACTTAGCCATCCCTTAAGGCAGAGGTCAGCAATCTGCAGCCCACAGGTCAGATGTGTCCTACCACCTACTTTAGTAAACAAAACCTTATTGGAATACATCCACAGTCATGTTGTCTTTATGTGTTGTCTACAGCTGCTTTTGTGCCCCAAACGCAGAGCTGAGTAGTTGCAACAGAGACTCTGTGGCCTGCAAAGTCCAAAATATTTACTTTCTGACCCTTCACAGAAAAAAATTTGCTACGCTGACAGGAAGAGGGAAGAGTATTAGAAGAGTACACAGCTAATATTTTAAGGCTGAGCATATCAGTGATATGTGTCGCTTTCACACCCATCTCCTTGGACTACAGCTAGTCATGTGATCTTGCCTAGCTGCAAGGGAGTCTGCAGAATACCATCTTCAGCTCAGGAGTCAGCAAGCTTTTTCTGTAAAGAGTCAGGTAGGAAATATTTTCAGCTTTGAAGACTGCATGATTTCTGTCACAATTACCTGATGCTGCCAGTGAAGTGTAAAAGCAGCCATAGACAGTATGTAAATAAGTGAGAGTGGCTATGTTCCAATAAAACTGTATTTACAAAGTGAGTCAGTGTCTGGTTTGGCCCACAGGCCATCATCTGCCAATTCCTTCACTAGCTGGATGGCCATGTGTCTATGTTTATATATTTATATTTAATGATAGGTGTTAATATTATTAAAAAGAAGGAGAAAAGAGAATGGATGGGAAGGGGGGAGGTTGTCAGCCTCTGACATAAATACTTTTTGTTCCCAGGCAAGTCTTGAAAATAGTTACCCGTGGTTTATTTATGGTATGTACCTCATGCCAATTCTTGTTGCAAAAGTCGTAAGTGTTGGAAAAATTGATCGCTTTACCCTTTTTAAAAAATAGTCTCCCGTGTGCCTGAGTTCAGCTATATACTAAAGAAACCTGTTCAGTGTATTCTTTGTTCAATGTTTCCAGTAGTCTTCAACTAATTCATTCTACTGGTTAAAATCCATAGGCATAACTGTGCTGGATATGCCTGATTGGCATTCTGCATTGATTCTATGTGCCTTTTTTCAATGTGCTTTCCTATACTGAATAAGCTGGAAAACTAAAAACTGTATTTCCCAGACTCTTGAATCTAGGGTTCTAGATGAAAACTAGGTTTCACCAACTGGATGCATGTAGACAAAATCTGAACTACAGAGGTGAGACAGAAGCTATCTCCCTGCTGCTAATTCTGCTGGGAAGCAGGTTATGGTGATGTATCAGAATAGTTGAGGCAGCTGGATTCAGCATTCTGTGATTTTGTCACCAGCTTTCTAAGTATTCAGAGGTAGTTGTGGCTGCCATGCTAGGACCCAGAAACCAAGATCAGGAAATTGCTAGTGGCCCTGAAGCAGAGAGATCTCAGCAGACAGCCACATCAGTGCCAGAAGTGTAGGCTGGGAATATACCAGATGAGAGCTCCAGGATTCAAGGAAAGAAGTCACCAGAGGCAAATGACCAGTTTGCAGGACCATAAATAGGTCTTCTTCCATAAGTATATTTTCTTGCCACGAGGCAGACAGTGTGTTTTATTCTGATTTTATATGCAAGAATATACACAAAGTCATTTGTTTCTGACAAAGTTCTGACTATATGCCTCACCCTTAGGTTATTATTTTGTCTCACGATTGTATGGTTTGGGCATGTTATATCACACCTTTGGGCCTCAGTTTCTTAATTTGTCAAATGACAGTGTTTGAACTTCCTAAGGGCCTGTTCTCTTCTAAAATCTTGTGTGCTATTTGTGTTTTTAAATCTTGTGATCTACATCCTTTTTTTCTTTTTTTGCCCTAGAGCTCTGAGTCAGCTACAGATTTGTCTTAGTGCTGTTGGTGACTGTTGTGGGCTGAATTGTGTCCCTAACCCCAAAATTCTTATGTGGAAGCCCTAACCCCCAGTGCCTCAGAATGTGACTGTATTTGGAGATAGGGCCTATAAAGACGTGATTAAGGTAAAGTAAGGTCATATGGGTGGCCTCAATTCCCTATGGCAGGTTGCCTTAGAGGAGAAGAGATTAGGAAGCACACAAATACATAGACTGAAGGATGAGCATGTATGGACACAGTGAGAAGATGGCCATCTGCAAGCCAAGGACAGAGGCCTCAGAAAAAAAACAACCTTTTTAAAAAAATTTTTTTTAATGTTTATTTATTTTTGAGGCAGAGAGAGAGAGAGAGAGAGAGAGAGAGAGCGCACAAACAGGGTAGGGGCAGAGAGAGAGGGAGACACAGAATTCGAAGCAGGCTCCAGGCTCTGAGCTGTCAGCACGGAACTTGATGTGGGGCTCAAACCCACAAACCGTGAGATCATGACCTGAGCCAAAATTGGGCTCTTAACCAACTGAGCCACCCAAGCATCCCATAAGAAACCAACCTTTCTAACACCTTGGTCACAGATGTCTAGCCTGCAGAATCATGAGAAAATAAATGAATAAATAAATGTCTGTTGTTTAAGCCACCCTGTATATGATACTTAGTTATGGCAGCCTTAGCAAACCAATATAGTTATATTAAAACTTTCCAGAAAATTTTTGACAAGATAGGAAAGCACTATAAGCCGCTTATGTTGTAACCCAACAGGCCTCAGCCTCTGCCTCTGCAGCCAGCAAGGCCACAGCTGGAACCACTTGGTTTCCACCTGCAGACTCAGCACAGCTCTCACTCAAGGGTGAAGCTTATTTTGGGCCCAGGTGCCCTGGTCTGAATATCATAACCATATGTTGAAACCTAATGCCCAGTCTGATGTTATTAGGAGGTGAGATCTTTAGAAGGTAATCAAGTCATGAGGGTGGAGCCTTCATGAATGAGATTAGTGCTCTTCTAAAAAGACCCCACAGATCTCCCTAATTCCCTTCCCCTTTATGAAGTTACAGTCTTTAAACCAAGAACCAGAACCCAGATCTGCCAGAAACCTTGATCTTGGTCTTCCAAGCTTCCAGGACTGTGAGAAACAAACTTCTGTTGTTTATAAGCTGCTTAGTTTATGGTATTTTTTTAAGTGTATTTATTTATTTTGAGAGACAGAGAGTGAGCAGGGGAGGTTAAGAGAGGGGGGGAGGTAGAGAGAATCCCAAGCAAGCTCTGTACTGTCAACACGGAATCTGTTGCAGGACTTGATCCCACTAACCGTGAGATAATGACCTGAACTGAAATCAAGTGTTGGGCACTTACCTGACCAAGCTACCCAGGCACCCTTGGTTTTTTTCTTAAATAGCCTAAACAGACTAAGACACCAAGGAAATGTAAGTAACTTGACTAGTTTAGCATCAAGTAAACTTTGGTCCACCTGTCTCAGATATTGGGCCACCAAGAGAGGTTAGTGGGTAGTGGGTAGTGACCGCTCACAGTCAGTGGTATCCTGATTTCAGGACCATTACACTGCACAAGGGATTCCCAGCTGGGTTTTTTTTTTAAATTTTTTTATAATGTTTGTTTGTTTTTGAGAGAGAGAGAGACAGAACGTGAGCAGGAGAGGGGCAGAGAGGGAGGGAGACACAGAATTCAAAGCAGGCTCCAGGTTCTGAGCTGTCAGTACAGAACCTGATATAGGACTCGAACTCAGGAACCATGAGATCATGACGTGAGCTGAAGTCGGACACTTAACTGAGCCACCCAGGAGCCTCTCCCAGCCTATTTAATACTCTGACACACATGGAAATTATAATAGTTTACAATGCACTGCAATGGGGAGTGTACAACTTAAAGGTTCCGGCCACCCAGGACCTGCCTGTGTTCCCAAGAGTTTTGAGAGTCGTTTACTTGGCACACATTTACCTGTAACCCACTCCTGTGGAGACACACAAGTTGAGGACCGTGATACTGTATCCCACTGCATCTATTAATGGCAGTAGGTAGAACCATAACTATCCCTTGTCATCTATACTATACTAGTACTTGAGGGTACTATGAGATGCCTACTAAGAACTGAGAAATAAGTGAAATGATGTTCCCTTCTGCACATTAAATGTTAGGATAAATACATATTAGGCCAGAAGAGGGATATACAACTCACTGAAAAACATAGCATGTTGCCCAGGTAACATTGTTATTTATAACTTGACTAAAAGCATAGAAGATATAAAGGAATAATCACCAGCATAGAAATATGAAAAATGGTGGGATGAATATCAGCTAAGACTATTTAGGGACAGAGAGACTGTGTTATTAGCCTTCCATTTCTCCCTTTATGAAGACTCTCCCGATGGTGAGATGGATATGCCCAGCTATCTCAGCCTGGTGCTATTAGTAACACATGTACCTAAACCTTATCTTGATTCCATGCACAAAAAGCATCCTTCTCATTTCAATTTTGTCTCCCATGTAAGGGTTTTTAGGGGGAAAATGAATTTATTTTAGGGAATTTCATATTGTTGTGGTCCCTGAGATAGGGATGTCTTCCGATAAATCAGTAAGATGACTTCTGATAATGACTTGGGTTCCCAGGAAGCTTCTTACAGGGAGAACATTCTTTGGACCAAGCCAAGGAAAGCTTTCTTGTCCATATGATGACTATATATTTCATGTAAATTAATTTTTTTGACATCCTTGAGTCTTATGCAAACTAATGTTTATTTTTATTGGCATGGATAACTTTTAAAAGCCTGATCACCAGGCACTGCCAATAGTAAGATGCCGAGTCTTCCTAGAAATGGATGGACCCTCACATGGAGTGACCTAATTGAAGGCCTGTAACGTGAAGAAGTATCTAACTCCAGTGGGCCCTTCCTTAGACCCTACCACTATCTCTGTTATATCTCTCAATTTCTGTGTAACTCATGTCTCTTTTTGAAATAAGATACAATCTTGGGGCATCTGGCTGGCTCAGTCAGCCAGAGCGTGTGACTCTTGATCCTGAGTTAGAGGCTCATGTTGGTTGTAAAGATTACTGAAAAAAAAAAAGATATAATCTTGAAACAAGTGAGTTGTGCCTTGCTAACTATTCATTGGATAGGAGAAAATTGAGCTTTTTATAACTCTAGCAAGTCTGTGTCCTCTGGAGCAGCTCTTCTCAAACCTGAACGTATGTATGAATCAGTTGGAGATCTTTGTTAAAATGAAGGTTCTGACTAAGTAGCTCTGAGTCAGGGCATAAGATTTTGCATTTTTCCAAGTCTGCTAGTGATACCAGTACTGCTGGTAGACCACACTTTGAGTTTCAGGCTCTAAGAAACATGCATATGTAGACCAGGTGGCCACTTAACACCCTGGGCTTGAAGAAGTAGAAACCAGGACTACCAGTCCTCTGCAAAGTATCAATCCCACAACTTGTCATTGCACCAGCATGGTTTTATGCTTTTGTGTCAGGAAATTTTTCTCATCTTAGCAATCTTTTGTTAAAATGCAAATACCCCCCAAAAATAAATAAAATAAAATGCAAATATTCTTTGATGAAATCATGCCTTAAGTCCAGCTAATACCATTATCTGCTGGAATACCTTAACAGTGATCCCTTCGAAACCATTTGGAAACAAAGATGGCAGTTGGGCTATACGGAAGGTTGCAGTATAACCCTTCCAAAAGGAATGCTGTTCAAAAGGAAGGAACATCAGAAAGGAATGTTTTCAATTGTAAGTAGCAGAAAGCCCAATTGAAAGTGATTTAAGCAATAAAAACATTTATTCTTCTCACCTAATAAGAAGTTTAGCAGTTCATGGCTCTATCATATCATCAAGAATCCAGGTTCTTTCTGTCCTCTATCCTCCACCCTCTCCACCTTTGGCTACTGGCTTTTATTCTTGTGCTTATTGCCTCATGGCCCCAAACTGGCTGCTGCAATTTCAAGTATCCACTTTGAAAATGAAAGAAAAATGAAGGAGCTTCACAAGCCTCATATGTGACTTTTACTAAGAAAGTGAAATTCTTAGCAGAAGCTTCAAGAAGACCTCTCCTTGCATCTTATTGTCGGAACTGGATAACTTGGCTTCCCTTAAACCGATCACTAGCAATGGGGAATAGAGTTAACCTAGGCTTAGAGTAACCATGACTCACTCTTCTGAGGTTAAGGGAGGGGCCTCCTCTTCCCAATAACAAGGCAAATCCACCTACTTCAAAATCAGGGAGTGAAATTTGGGGCAAACGGCATTGAGTAGACTATGAATACCTTCCATGGGAAGAAACAAGTTCATACCTGTAAGAGAGATGGCAGAATGCCAAAGACCAGTTCTGGCCGTGCCTCAGTTTGAGCCAGGTACAACCCTATCCCCCATCTTCTGATAGGTCTCCGTGACTTCTTTACTTTAGAACAGAAACATTGATTTGTTTTCCTTGAGTTCAGGAAGTCTGGGGGGCTTCAGACTGTATGGTGGGTGCTTGGTAAATATTTACTGATTGATCAAAAAGGGAATGTAAGAAGAGTGATTTGAGGTATTGAGAGAGACATGGAAAAAGATGTTCAGAAGTAATGGGTCTAGTTCTTTGAATAAAGCAAAGATTCTAATAAAAACATTATTTTATTTATATCTCAAAACATTCCTATGAAGTAACGATCATTTTTCGTATTTTATAGATCAGAACAAGAAAGATTAAGAATCTTGCCCAAATCCACATAGTTTGTCTTTGGAAGATTTGAAATTCCAGTAGGCTTTCTGATACCAAAGTTCTGAACTCTTTCACCACAACTTATACATTCAGGTGAGGGTCTCACTCAGAGTGGCTTTTATACTCTTTTTCAAGAACTCTGCTTTGCTGAAAAAGTCTTTACACCCGTGTTACATGTATGAACACACACTGGCCATGTGTACAAGCACACATGGAGAAGAAACTGTATTACTTTAACACAGTTACATCTGAAAACTCTGAAGTTCCAGATCTACATTATTAAATATACAGCTCTAACTCAGAACTTACTTCTCATCTCTACCTCTGTCTCTGCTCCACCAGTCATTGTTATTGTCTTCCTGTTTCAGAATTATTACAGGTTTAATGAAGAAACCACAGAATTTTGGAACAGAAACAAAAATATTCTAGGACTGCATTAAAATTTTCAGCATTTTATTTCCCTTCCTCAGTTTTCTAATAATTTTCCTACACTGGACCCCTATTCACTCCAGATATAAAAAGCTTTCCACTCTCTTAGTGGGAATCATGTCTGATGGAAATCCAACTCAGGCAATTAAAGAACTCTGGTGGAGGGTATCTCATTTGGGCCAGCTTGTCTACTGATTTGTTTCTGCCTCCATTGATTAAATTTCTTTTGAGTTGCCTCCAGCAATTAGGCATTCAGACCCTCAACGCAAAGATCAGCACTGTGAACTCCGAGAGAAACAGATGTCTAGGAAACATATCCTGCTCTTTTAACTCAGGGCCTCTTGGTTCTGCCTGGTGAGGAATTTGCATGGCTTTTTTTAGTGTCTTTGGTATTCCTTGGCCTGCATATACCTGGGTCAGGCTATTTGTCCCCTTTTCTGAGCTGCAGTAAGTGTTTAAATAGGAAGAGGCTGTCCTATTCCTTGGTACAGTTCTCGTGAACATTTATCTCCTAAGCATCATCAAATTGAGATGCTAAATTTGCACAGCTTTTTCAGGAGAAATAAAAAGCAGATAATGCCTTTTTTTAATATAGTGCTAATATGAGCTATAGCAAAAGGGAAAAAGAAGGAACGAGTATGAGGAGGATAGAGAGAGGGAAAGGAAACCAACTCTCACCCTATTCTAGGAACAAGCTTAGGCTTTGGCATACATTATGTAATTTCATCCTCACAAGGCTGAGAAGGAAGCATTATTTTTCACATTTTACAAGATAAGGATGTTGAGACTCAGAGAGGCTGTGAATTTTGGCCAAGGTCAAATTACAAATGGAAAATATGGGATTTGTATAGTCTGTTTGAGTCCTGAGCCTCTTGCCATAACAATTTAGTATTTTGGCCAGATAGGACACTGTTTTGGAAAAGGCATGGAAAACAGAGACTCCATCCTGCTATTGATCTCAAATTGTCTCCATGTCTCTCCAGCAGTAGCATGTAGATGATGATCACTGGGATAAAACCACTGCCCAAACATGCTGGAGAAAGCTAAGACATGGCATTTTAATCCTTTGGCCGCAAAGATTAGAGCATAGGAGTATAATATCCAGGGAGACACGGGCCTAAGATAAATGAAGATAGCCCTGGAGATACCTTTTGTATACTAAAGTCTATCTAAATCAACTTCTCAGGCTCCAAAGTTCCTTTCACTCAGCAGTTGAGAGGGGCAGCCTCTAATCTGGACAGACCTCTGCTTCAGCTTCAGGCTCCCTCCTCCCATATACAGGCCAAGAACTGGAGGGTTGCTGGGCTGGGAGTCACAAAGCTGCGAAGAGAGGCAGACCTTTCTCTTCCAGCTGCCTCTTGCATACTTGGGAACATCCTTCACTTTTCTTATGTTACCTCCCTTTCATTTCCATCTTCTTACTCTACATGGGTATAACCTGGAAATCACCAACAGCTGAAGCTATACAGTTGACCTGGCTCTAAAAATGAGTTATTGGAGAGAAGCATTAGTGCTAGAAACAATTTTTACTGTGTTTCACCTTTTTCTACCCTCATTCTATCATCTGGATTCATTAATATAAGATTTGTACCTGTATTACACACCCATACCCACACACATTATATACATAGGTTTGTCTCATTTACTGAGCCCTCGCCATGTGTTAAGCACTCTCCTGAATTTATACACATACACACATTGATTCTGCCTCACACACACACACACACACACGCACACACACACTCCCATTTAATATGAAGCTGTATATTTCTTTATATCTGTATCAACAATCCTAGGCCAAGTGAGTGAAGCCTAGCATTCTGTTCTCTGAAGAAGTCCTTTGGCTGTGAAGTCTTACTTGATATAATTAGGCTGGAGGTAGTGAAGAGATCAGATACGGAAATTGTAGAAAATTTGTTATGACCTTCGAGTCAGCAGAGCAAAGCTCCTTGAGGACATAATAGGGAGTAGTGATAGAAGCAGCTCCTCCTTTTTTTTTTAATACAATATTTAATTGTATTAAATACAGTTTAATACAACTGGTTATTTTTTAATTTATTTTATTTATTCTTCTTTTTTTAGAGAGAGAGCTTGAGTTGGGGAGAGGGACAGAGAGAGAGAGAGAGAATGAGAGAGAGAATCTTAATTAGCAGTTTCCATGCTCAGTGTGGAGCCTGACACCCTGGGATCATAACCTGAGCTGAAATCCAGAGTTAAATGCTCAACCATCTGAGCCACCCAGGCGTCCCTGAGGCAGCTCCTTCTAAACTGAAGAAAACTTGGTCAGATTCCTAGCCCGCCCTGACCATCTGAATCACTGTGGACAAGCTCCTTAACCTCTTTGAGCTTTAGCACTGTCACCTTTTTTATGAGAGCTGCAATCTTTACTTGACACTGTGTTGGGAGAAGTAATTAGAATAACCAGCTATAATCATTATTATAATGATGAATATTTCATGCCAGGTCACTAGGGGTAGCAGGTGGCTATTGTCCTGCACCTATTGTTCTTTTCTTTTTCCCCTACAAAACTCTGAAAAACATAAACAGTGCATATTTGCCTTTGGGCCCCATGGCAGGTGTCCAGTTTTCTTTTGTAGGGAGCAAAGTCCTACCTGCATAGCTGTCTGTTAAAGTCCGGCATGGGATGATACTTGAGTGAGAGTGAATGGGAAGTGCAATCTCCTAAGGATTCAAAACTGTTCACCGTTGATGCTACCAGGGGGCATTTTTTTCTTATCCCAACCTCCTCCTTTCCATATCATTCCACTAAATGGCCTGAAAGGTGAGGTACAGTTCTGTGGGCAAGAAATAAAGGGACTTGCAGTAGACACTGAGCTTGAGGCACCATCTGCACTCTTCCATCCCAGCACCAGCAGTCTCCTTGGTGATGGGGGGGAGAAGGTCTGACAGCATACACACCCATGGCAAAGAAAGGAAAGAGGCTGCTGTTGTGGACACAGTGGCCCATGTGGAGATGGCAGACCTTACCAGGGTGTGCCACACTGCCAACCACTAATGCTGTTTTAGGGACTCCTAATTCAATATCTGCTGAGCAGCTCTAGGACATCTGGCCAGAAAATACACAATAAGCTTCTCCATCATTCATGCACATGAGCCATATGTAACTACCAGGGACCAGCACAAGCCAGTTTCCTTGGCGAGGGCAGGGTACATACCAGACACCAGAGGACACATGCAGAAACAGACAGCCCTGCTGGCTAGAAGTCCATGCAGGATTGATGTGCCTTCTGTCCTCACATCCTGGGAAGTATGGAAAGCTCCAGATTTCCAGGTGGGAGAGGCTAGACTATATTTCAAGGGGAGAGAGTAACGTCTGGTGCCTACCTCCTGTCCTTTCCACACTGCATGTGGGACACATTTCTGCTGTTCTGTGAATTGAAAAAGGGAGAATCTCAAGAGGAAGAAAAAAGAATAAATGCTTCAAATACATCCTTAAGATCATGCAGAAGCCCCTGAAAGTAAACTTCAGTCTTAATCCACTTAAGTACATAAAAATTACAAGACCTAAATGCTGCTCTGAGGACAAACATTTTCAAAGTCAAATAGTGAGTAGGGAATGCAAAATAGAGAACGAACAAAACTCAGCCTCAACATGTGGAAATTTTGCTCTAAATTAGAGCAAAGTGTGCTAGTTGTAGAGTTGTTTCATCAGTTCTTTTAAGAATTGAAAAAAGAAACAATCAGACAAACCAAACTAAGAATCACTTTGCCCAACAATTAGCCAAAATGCTTAAAAATGCTAATGTCATAAACAGCCGAAGAGTATACTAGAGTAAAGGAACCAAAGAGGCATGACAAATAAATGCAATGCTTGATTCTGTACTCACTCCTGGATTAAAAAAATAAGAAGAAGCAGCTCCAGTATTATTAGGACAGTATTAGTACAATATTAGGATGGGTGGAGAAATCTGAATTTAGAATGAATAATAGATAATATTCTGTGGTGTTAAGTTTCCTGCAGGTGATATTTATAACGTAACTGTGTAGGAGATTGCCTTTGTTCTTGGGGAAATGCATTGAAATATCTAAGGCTAAAATGTCACAATGAGTGCAAATAATTCTCTAATGGCTCAGCAAGAAGTTAATATTGATGATGCTAAGACACACAGAGAAAGAACAAATTAAGCAGATGTATAAAAATGAAGGTAAATGAGTGTTCATTGCTTTTTGTTTGCAACTTTTCTTTGTTTCAAATATTTCCAAATAAAATAAGGGAGAAGAGGTAAGAGGAATTGTTATGGATTAAACATACTTAAGAAACAAAAACAAATGTAATGTCTGGACCATGTCTGAATCTTAATTGGAACAGACCAGCTATAGAAAAGGATATTTTTAAAATAATCTTGGAAAATTGAACATGGATTAAGTATCATATAATATTAAGGAATTGTTAATTCTGTAGGAGTTGATAATGGTATATTGTGGTTATGGGGGAAGCAAAGTCTTTATTTGTTAAAGAAAATAAACCTATCATATTTTACAAGTGAGATGATATATTGTCTGGGATTTTCTCTCACATAGTCCAGAAAAGAAAAAAAATAGAGATAAGTGAGTTAAAACAACAATGACAGAATGTGGATAATGGTTGAGGCTGGGTAATGTATATATGGATGTTCTTTACACTACTGGCATCTCAGCTTCGTGTCCCAAAATCTTCATAATAAAAAGTTGTTTTAAAAAATGAAAATACATGCAAAGTGGTACTATAAAATAATTCTTTCTAAAAGATAGGAACAAATGATTTATATTGAGTTGTAAATTGTAGCTTTTTTATCTTAGCTGTAAGAATTTGAGGGTTGGCATGTACATGCATACACAAACACACACGGTTTTTTTGAATACCCAAGACACAGTTGTCCACATCCCAGCCCCAGAGGTGATGCTATGATATGTAGACACTTCCCATTTGCCAACTTAGCTTTCCAAGTTCAATATTTTCTTAAATTTACTTTATGTTAGAATATCTCTCTCTCTCTCTCTCTCTCTCTCTCATTCCAAAATCTTCTGTCTCACCCACTCCTAAAAGAAGCAAAATATAGACTATGACTCCCCACAGGCCTCCAGAAAAGGTGTTTTTCCTTTCTGCTTAGTTAAGGCAGGATTGTAGCACTCCCTGTTAAGGCAGGGAGTAAGTTAGACAGGCTCACAGTAAGTCTGTGGTTGGGCTAAGACTAGGACCTTGGACCTTAGACCTCTGCTCTAACCATTAGTCAACATGTCCTCTCTTGACCATCCATAATTAAGGTGGCTCTAGTCTCTATAGTAACCAATCTTCCTAAAATAGGAATTATGTGAGGAACAAAACATTTAAAGCCAATTGGATCCATTCATACTCAAACAATGTCGATTTAAGGGCTGTTACCCAAGTTTGTTGGCTCTTTTGAATGTTCTCCCACCATGGGTTCAACGAAAGGAAGTGGAGGGGGGCTCTGCATGGTCCATTCCATACAGAATCTCACATGCTGTTATCCCCTTTCCTCTTCAAACATTTCTTTATGTCCCCAAGTCATAAGCCCTTAAAGCAAACTTTTTGTCAAAGCAGTTTTATGACCACAAGACTGAAACAAAAGTGGGAGTCTGAGAATCCTTTATGGACAAAGAGAGCTTCCCAACGAAGAAATGGGACCAAGTCCAAATCCCTCACAGAAATCTGGCAACTTCATGCATTATTTTCTGTTTACAAGGTGGGGCTTTGAACACTTCTCCTACTGTGTCAGCTCCCCTGGGGTTCTTTGGGAAGGAAGTGGAATACTGTTTGGAATCAGAGCTAACAGGGCACAAAACTGGAAAGTCAAAGAGTCCCCCTTGCAGTGAACACCTGCCTCATAGGCTTTGTGAGTATTCAATGGGAATGCCCTGAGAGAAGTGGTATATGATATGTGTTACATACAACTAATATTATTTCATCATCATCATCATCATCATCATCATTATTACTTCTGTATGTATGTTAGGTATAACTTTTGGCTTTCACACTAGAAAGTATCTATTCATCCTGTCCCTATTTTTTCATGCCTCATTTTAGAACAGGTTTTGACTTCTGAAATACTGCTAGGTACAGAAAGCAGTATGACCTGTACTAATCAAGTCACCCAAAGTTTTGTTATTGGTGTTATTGTTGTTATTTTCTTAGTTTTCCCAAGTGGAAAAAGATAAGCAACGACATTTCTTTTTTTGCCTTTCTTCTTCCTCTTTATTCAAGAAGCATTTAGAGAATGGGAGCTTGATGCCAGGACTGGAGTCTAGTTTCTTACTTAGATACAAGTGCCTTCAAAGAGCTCACAGGGCAAAGTAAGGAATAGACTTATACACACTTGAATTACAGCACAGCTAGTCTTGCCATACTTTGCAAATGAACATCAGGATGCTCCACTGACTTTGAAATTCTGATAACTAACAAATAATCATCATGTAACAATGTATGGAACCTACATATAATAAAAATTATTTATTATTTATCTGAAATTCCAATGTAATGTGGCATCATGTGTTGTATCTGATAATCCCAGTATGCCCAACACAGCAGTTGTTGTCAATGAATACAAGAAAGGGCTGTGGGAGCAAAAAGACCTGTCCCCTTCACAAAGGAGGTGACATAAAGGAGACTTTTAAATAAGGAAAAATGTTTGCAGATACCAAAACCAGGGAGGACCTGAATCTACCAATGACCTGAAGGATAAGGCAGGTCACATGTGTGGTAAAATGTGAGAAGCATATAAAAGCTGGAGCACTGGGCTCCATGTGGATAAGTGGCTTGAGGTCTACTAGGTAGGCCATGAGGGTCCTTAGAAAATTTTGTGCTGGGGAGTGACAGGGTCAGACTTGTTTTTAGAGTGGGAAAGGATGAACCGCAGGAAAATGAAAAAGGTTAAAATGAGCAGTTAGACGGCTTTTACAGTCATTCAAGGAGAGTTCCCGATAAGGACTGAAACTAAGCCAGTGCCTCTGCAGATAAGAGAAGAAGGCAAATTGAAGAGATGATTAATCAGTGAAGCTTGTCAGAATTTGTTGATGGGCAAGGCAGTTGGCCATGACAAGCATGCCTCTGTGGTGTCTAGCTTGGGAGGTGGGGAGAATAACAATACTGTATTTGGCTACAGATTGATGTAAAAATGGAAGTTAACTCCAGTCTAGCAATTTAGCAGCAATTGGTTAACATTCAAAGTATCTAATGAGAACTATGCCCTTCAGAGGTAGTTAAAACATTTGAGAACGCCAATCAGAAATCAATACCTTTCAGAATTGTTACAAAGCACTTCCTATAGTTTGTCTTAATCTACCCCAGTGGGTTTGTTGCTTAGCATAAGGGAGGGAGAGCATTTAGGAGTAAGAATCTGGCATGCTCAGCATCATATCTCAAGCCCCACTGTATCTTTTAACTTCATGAGGAGCATGACCCTATTATTTACAGGGCTGGCCCATTCTGCCTTTGAAATATCTCTGTATTTGTTTTTCATGGTTATGAATAAATATTAATGTATCTGCCAAATTTTGATCCAAGAATCGCTATCATTTTAACATACCATGCTCTCTGGTAGTGAGGTGTCAGTAAGGGATTATAAACATCTCCCTATACTTACCTCTTGCCACTGAGTGATACAATAGCATTAATGTATATCAGAAGAACATTACATAATTTGCTGATGATCAAACTGGCTTAAGTCCATTCAAAATAGATGCCATTGGAAATTGACTTTAGGTTGAAGTGAGGAATTTCCTTTAAAAATCATGGGTCTACTTGCACCCCGCCCTGCAGATTTTAGACTCATCCAGAATATACTGTTTACTTCACACCTTATGTGAAGATACCCCTTATCCAGCTCTCATGGAGTCAGATTTAATCGATGAACTTCAGCTGAAGAAACATGGTCACACATGATTTTAACAAAAGTCTGGAAAGACTTAAAAATTAAAATAAAATGTACTCAGGCATCCCATCACAAGTGTGGGCTCCAAATAGAAGATTTTATTGTAAACCTTCCAGACGTTCAGACTCCACTGTTATTTTTGAAAAGGCATTCCAATAACAGATGCCCCTTCAATTGGGGCATGGTTTGATACAAAGCAGCAGGCATTATTTAAAAGAAAAAAAAATAGGTCTCTTGAGACGTCAAAACAAATTAGCTGTTATGCTAAAATTATTTCCTGTTGGGTTTAATAAAGTTAACAAGATAAGTAAAATGAAAAACAGCATTAGGAAGCAGGGAATAATTTCCTCTCAAGCATGGAGCTCTTGCAGACATTGATAACAATAGATAAGAGACTTCGTTTGTCTATTTTTATTTACCACAATACCCTCATTCCATTTCTATTTTCCAAAATTTCCTTCAAGATTTCTTTTGAGATGAAGTTATTTGTGATACTATGACTATTTTTAAACCTAGTTAGAAACCCATGGTTCTAGCATTTTGCTGGTTTTTTCATATTCTGTTTCTACATTGAATGTAGTACTTCCAAAAAAAATATTGATAGACAGTGATTCAGGAAAAGGTTGAAGCTGTTATTTAAATGAACTTTGGGCATTATATGTGCCTTTCATTTAGCCAAGTTTCCTTGGTCCCAATTAGCATAAGTAATTAAGATTTGACAGCAAGCTAAAGAGACATGGTGCCTTCCCCCAGTAATAATCTAAAAACAGGCTCCTCCAAAGACAGTTTTCTTACTGTTTCTAACCATTATTCCCTTGATTTATGTGTAAAAAGCCTTAAAATTTAGGAAGACACACAGGTCTTAAAGTCATCAGACTGGTTTCTAGTCAACACTTTCACTATTATTTAATCACTTTATCTCTCTGATCCTTAGCATTACCATCTGAGAAACGAAGGGATAGAATCCTTGATAATGATTAGCATTGACTGAGCATTTAATAAGTGTGAAGCCCTTGACTAAGAATATTGCACACATCATCTAATTGTTGCTGGCAATAACTTTTAAAGGTATTACCTCTATTTTATACGTTGAAACTGAGGCACAGAGAAGTTAAATAACTTCCCAAAGGTCACTCAGCAAGCAAGAGACTAAGCCAGTATTCACATCCAGTTCCACTCAAGTCCAAAGACCATATACCTTCTCTTAGCCACAGTGCCTCCCATTATGAGATACTACCTCTAGATCCTTTCCTGATCAAATGCCCAAGGTCCTATGATTGTTTTAGTGAGGAAGAGAAAATACCTTTAGCAACATGGAGTATGATGGTCCAATGGGCAGAAATACAGAACATGATGGCATAAAAAGGAAAATTTTGAATTCCATATTGATGTGGATTTTATATATTGGCAGATATGTCCAACAGGTATTTGGAAATTTAGACTGGAGCAAAGGACAAAAGTCAGAGCTGAAGATAAAGAACTAAATCCCCTGCAAGAAGATACTGATAGAAACTATGCCGAAGAAAGAGAGTGCCAAGGAAGAAAGTGTGCAAAAAGAATGGGGAGACTGCTAAGAGCAGATCCTTGGGATCAACCACATGTGGGTGAAAAAGAAAAAGGGGGAGCCAGAGAAGGAAATATAGAGAAGGAGTAGGGAAACCTCAAAGGTAGTATTTCTGAAGGCTAAATGTGGAAGGGATGGCCCACCATGCTGGGTGCCATTCTTCCTGAAGTCAAGAAGGTTAAGAATAGGGGCATCTGGGTGGCTCAGCTGGTTAAGCGTCCAACTCCTGATCACAGTTCAGGCCTTGATCTCAGAGTTTTGAGTTCAAGCCCACGTTGGGCCCTGTGCTGGGCATGAAACCTACTTTAAAAAAATTAAGAATAGATAAGAGGCATTCACTTGGGCCGTTTAGTGATCAATTTGTTGATGGAGAATCTAGAGTCAAGAAATACATGATTACATTAATTCTAGGCCCATACTTTTTTTCTACCATACTACTTGCATATGAGTAAAACCTTTTTTCAACTTTATTTCAAATAATTAACCCATTAGATTTTGTGATAGGTATGGAGGAAGGGAGGATTTGTATTCATCTGACTTTGTGAAATGAATATTTCCCTTTTCCTCATAATACATGCTGCTCATTATAATTTGCTTCACTATAACTTTGATAAGACCTTAAAGCCACAAGTTAGAAGCTGATTTAGGAAGCATCTTGCTAAATTAATACAAGATGAGCTGTATCACTGGTCTTGCAATCCCTGAATCTTCTTAAGCTAAAGAACTTTACTGACCTTCAGCTGCCCACCCATATGGCAACACTCTGGGCTTCCCTCTTGAACCTCTGACCTTGCCCACTCGTATCTTTATCCTCCCATACTTGCCCTTCCACTTGAATGGGGACCACCAATCCTTCATCTTCTATCTTTTTTCCCATCCTTCAGCCTGATCTAATCTGAACTCTTCTTTCACAGGTTCCTAAGCTCCCTTCCTCTGTAGTCCTTTCTTCCAGTGCACTTGCCTAAGAAAACCCACGAGCTCACCAGAAACACAGCAGCCTGCCTTGGCTGCTCTTTTTACCCTGGCTGCTAATGTCCTGCAGTATCATGGTCTCCAATGTTGCTCTAACCATCAGTCCTTGAATTTGTCTGTCATAAGCTCCTTCACCATCTCTAAGCTCCAGCTCAGTCTTCAAGTGCCTTCCCTCTCCTTCCCTTACATCCTCCTACCTGACCTCCTACTGGACAGAGAGTAATCAAGGTAATTAGGAAGTATCTCCTTCAACTTCCTGCCCCCTTCACTATAAATATATTCATATCCACACTCATCCTTTTTCCCTTTTCCCTAGTTTGGAAGGCTGAGACCTCCCTCTTCTTGGTCAGAGTTTGACCTCTGCCATGAACCACATACTGTTCTTCCCACCTCTTTCTGCTGTATCCCCAGCCACTTCCTCTCACTGGGCTACCTTCCCTGAGCTTCTAACTATGGGATCACTTCTCCAGTCCTGAAAGACCCAACCCTGCACCAAAGGCTCCTCTAGCTCCTGTCAAATCTCTTTCTTCCCCTTTTCACCCAAACTTCTAAAAAATGTAGCCTACCCTCTTCTTCATGGCCAGTTCCTCAGCCCACTGAAATATGCCTTCTGCCCTCCTTCCACAACTGAAACAGGTCTCCCAGGCCACAAATGACCTCCTGCCTGGCAACCCAAAGCATACTTGCCCCTCTCTACCCGACCAACCCCTCTGCTTTGGCTACATGGATGATTACTCATTCCTCAAAACTCTTCTGTGATTCTACACTTTCATGATTCTCTTCCTAAATTTCACTCAGCCACTCATTCATTCTAAAAAGCATTTATTTGGCATCTGCCATAGTAGGATTAATCCAGGGGATTTCAAGGATCTAGAAGTAAGGAAAACATGATGCATACACTAATGAAGTGTACCGTCTGGTGAGAGAGACAATATAAACAGGGAAAAAAAGCAAACATGGAGTCAGTTCTCGTGATTCATGGTCATCATGTTCTATAAAATCACTGTAAACACTGAATTAGCAACTATTAAGCCATTGCTCCTAGGGGAAATTCAGGGTCAGATTCCTACAAGCCTCTGGTCACATGTTTACCAGCTGATCAATACAGAGTCTTGTTTTATGTGTGTTTCTGTTTAAAGATGCCTATTCAATTTTTCAATGTATATTTTTTACTAATAACAAATTCTATACCATATTTCTTTAGAATAAAACAAACTGAGAAGAGTTTAAGTTTTTCTTGATTCTGAGTATTCCCTCCAGGCCAGAGTCTCTGTTCATTAAAATCATTTTCTAAGCTGCTCGTTCTTTCTCTCTATCTCTCTCTCTCTTTCACACACACACACACAACACACACACACACAGACTTAACATCTTTCAACTCAGGTCAAATTATCAGAGCTTATGTCTCATCCTACAAATTATCTCGACACATTTATTTCTGCTTCTCTAACTATAATTTATAGAATGCTGTGATTAAATTTGAACCTGACACATCAGATTTCCCTGAGCATCAAGATGACATTTCATCAGCCAGAGATGGTGGTGAAGATTACTCTGGAGTCAGTGAAATGCTGAAGTGTGGAAACAAGAGTGAGCTCCAGATTTGGACAGACCTGGAGTAGATTATGACTGTCATTTGCTAACCGAGACTTCAGTTTAGGTACTTAACTCGTCTGAGCCTCAATTTGTTCATGCATAAAATGGGAGTAAAAGTATCTCAGAAGAATACTGTGAAGACTAAATACACATTGCATGTAAATACCCTGCCTCATAGTCAGGGCTCAATTTATGCTACTTTTTATTTCTTAAGATTTGTTCAATTTTCAGAACCATCTTGATGTTCACTCACCTGGGGTGATTCCCTGGGCCCACTGGAGTAATCTGATATTAAGAGCATCCTGTGACACCACAGAGGAGGAAATCCTCATGGCTTAACTACAGAGAAAGACTTAAAAGAGGAGGCTAGGATCTTGGGAAAGGATGATACAGGTGCAGAGGTGCAACAAAAATGTCTTTAGCATGTTAGAGGAAGAGGAGATGATGAAAAGCACAGTGATGGGAAGAAGGGGCTGGGAAAGAAGGACAGGAGTAGACCTAGTAAGGCAATCAGCCAAAGTGGAGTAAGTGAATGGACTGTCAGCATGTGAGTAACCATCCCTTGGCACCCAGGAGGAGCCAAGTGCTCCTGAGATTCAACACTCAAGAAAATGAACACTGAGGGGGAAGGCCCAGGCAGATCTTAACAGGAGGCTCCAGGATATGTGGTTTATTCCCATGACTGGGCTGTTGAACCCCAGGTGTGGAGAGAGATGGGGCAAAAGAGAGTGTCTGGAGAATTGGGGACTCCAGCTATCAGGCCTGGCTGCAGCGTTTCTGAATCCATCTAATTTGAATACAAGGACCCAGAAAAAAGTCAAAAGGACACCTCCTCCATGAAAGCACTTGAACTTATAGTTATTTAGAACACAAATACTGCTTAGTTCAAGTGTAGATTTTTGAGGGCCACTTTCAATGATGTTGACAGTCTATTCAAAGATTTAGAGCCCCTGGTTCAGCATAAGGTGCAACTCCAAGAAAATCCCACAAATCTTTTATAGCTCTCTCTTCTTCAGTTTTCCAGAGGGGGATTGGGGTCACATCAACTCTTCTAAGGAAAAAGACCGTCTCCTCCCCTCTTCCTCTGTGCCCCAGAATGGTGGAATCTGACACTCATAATTACATTCTGGCCTCACTCAGTTTCATCTCATTCACTCCCCATCCCCATTCTCCCTGTTGCCAAATTCCTCTTCCTGATGAGTCAGGGATTAAAAATGCTTGGCATCCTTGCTGAGCAAATAGTATTTGTGCACAGTGATACTGGTCAGTGGCGAACTGCCTTTGCTCTGCGATGAGGAAGTGTAAGCACGCAATTAGCAAGCTGATTCTTTAGGACATGGCCAAGACGAGGAGCAGGATTGTGGTCCTCTACGTGCATCACACTCCTCATGTCCTTGGCTTTGCTTATACTTTACTCTAACTAACTAGGCTGACTGGTACAGAAGAGGAGAGAGAAGAAAGAGAGGACAGGATGTGAGGGGAAACAGATATGCTGGCTTCATAAATCTTCTACCATTTGATCAGACCTGTAAAGCTTCTCTGATCATTCCCATTTTAGAGATCCAGAGAAATCAAATCACTTGTTAAATTTTCAAGTATCAGAAAAGCTGGAATTTGAACTGTTGTTTTCTTAGTGGGAGCCTATTGTCTTTTCTGCCACATCAGGCCACTGATGGAAGTGAGCAGGCAATTGACTGAAATTGATTCTGCCTGCCTCGGGGCCTTTCGGAGATGGTCTGCCCCAGATATAATGGAAGTTGCAATGGGCATCAGACAACATTTGCGTCTTACCCCTTGGCCTGGCATCAGGCTGCCACAGAGGGGATTTTTTGTGTTTTGGGGCATCTGCTGTGTTTTAGGCAGCTGTGGAAAAGGAACTTCCCCTGGAGTGGTGGACACAACAGCCTCCTGCTGCCCACAGAGATCCCCCTGGGTGGGGATGGGGTGAGAGGTGCAGCCATGGCAGGAATTGTTTACTTCCTTTAGCAGGTTCTGACCATCTCAGTTGGTCATATTAGCTCAGTGTTCTCTGCTAGGTAAGTTTTTTGTATTTTCTCATTTTTACATCTTCAGGCACCTCTTTGAATGCTCTTTAAGACTTAGGAACTGATGGGTCAGTCATTCACTCCTGAAGATTCCATTTGTATTCATGCCTAACAGTTAATGCACGAGGTGACCAAAGTTCAAAGAAGGAAGTTCCTCAGGGTCACACAGCTGATGAATGACAGAACCAGGCCAGAACCAAGACAACCGACTATGATTTAGTGAGTCATTCAACAGAAATTCCTTGAGTGCTGATTATCCACTAGTATTAGGCACTGAGCTGGGTGCTGGGTGCCCAATGTTTTAGTAGAAATGTGCTGTGCTACTGTAGCTGGTGCTTGCTTCCTTGCTCCTCCCTTTGAGATGTTTTCCATTCCCAGCCCCAGTCTAACCCCAAGACTCCCAGAGCCACTCACCACGGCATTCCTAAAGACTTAGAAGAGGTGCCTTTGTGTGCAGACTTTTCCTCCAAGTCCCTGGAATGCGCGTTACGGGACTTGCTGATTTATAGCCATGTTGCCTTTCAAAGAATTCCCTGGCCTGCGTTAGGTCAACAGATATGAGAAAAGGCTTGTTAAAAGTTCTGTCACGGGAGCCAGTTGCTCCTTGTGTTAGCAAGATGCTTTCTTTAACCCCGGGCCCCTCGGGCCTGCAACAGCACACCCTGGTCCTACAATAAACTGCTCAGAATCTACATGGAAGACTTGGAAACTCCTTAAAATATAAAGGTATTCAATGCCATCTCCAACCTTGCCACCCTTTCCAAAAACTCCATGCCTCTCTTCTCTCATTTGCTGCTTTTTGTTTTATATTTGACTGTCTTAAAGGTTTCTCTGTTCACATTGACCTATTTTCTATTTTTACACTCTTGTCATTTTGCTTATCAACTGAGACGGTGGACACATCCTGTCTGTGCATGCTGACCTTTTGCGAGAGGAATTCATTCATTCATTCGCTCATTCATTCATATATCCACCCATCCAGTCAACATTTCTGGCCCTCTTCTGGGAGCTGGGGACACGGAAAGAGACAGAGATCCTGCTCTAGTGGCTGCTGCTGGGGTGCAACGCCCAGATCCCCCATTCAGGATCACTCTGCCCATTCTCCAGCTGCCAGGAGTGTTGCTGGCTGCTGACCCATGACTGACTCCTCCTGGGAACTGCCCTTGGCCACAGGGAGCTGTGTTACCCAAGGCAATGCCTCTTCCATGGTGCACCCTGTGTCCAATGACTGGCTGCTGTGGGGATACAAAGGCCCAGCCCCTTTGTCTCAGTTCAGAACAGGCCGAGGCAGTACCATATCTCCAGAGCTCCCCTTGGGATCAGCTGAGACCTGTGTTCAACTGCACTCCACTCTCTGCCCAAACCTGTTTCCTCAGTCCCTTATGCTGTTCCTAGACACATTACCTTCCCCCATAAGCATCCTGTGCACAAATGTCCACCTCAGAGTTTCTTCCCAGGGAACTTGTCCCAAAGCACCTGCCATTGTGAAGTTTATGTACTGGAGAAGGGAAATAGAAAATAAACATAATAGTAACACAGTATGTGAAAAGTGACATTGCTATGGAAGAAAATATAGTGGGGTCAGGGGATCAGGAAGATGGAATGGAGAGATAATTAATTTTAATTTTTAATGTTTATTTATTTACCTTGAGAGAGAGAAGGAACACAAGCAGAGAAGTGGTAGAGAGAGAGAGAGGGAGAGAGAATCCAAAGCAGGCTCCACACTGTCAGCACAGAGCCCAGTGCATGGCTTGCACCCACAAACCATAAGATCATGACCTGAGCCAAAACCAACAGTCGGACACTTAACCAACTAAGCAACCCAGGCACCTCTAATTTTCATTTTTAATATGGTGATCAGAATAGGCTTCTCTGAGAATGTGATATTTGAGCAAAGACTTAAAATTAGCAACCTGAACGATCAAAAGCTTCTGGATCCAAAAGTGTTATTGTCTTCAGGCAGGATTTTCCAGATAAACAGAGCTAATTGTGTGTGTGTGTGTGTGTGTGTGTGTGTGTGCGCGCGCGCGCGCGCGCGCGCGCGCGCGCCTGCCTGCATGCACAAGCACCCTCTAAGGAGATTTGTTTCAAGGAAATGGCTCAATTTGGATTTGTTTGCTGCTTCCTCATGATTAAATTAAAGTGAGATTATGCATTCGGGGCAGGAATATCACAGATGTGTTGATGTATTTTCATAGCAGCCCATAATATGACACATGATCTTGGTTTATCCTTTTAGTGAAGTAAACTTTGAGCTCTTGTGTAGCATGGTGTCTCCTAAGGTTCTCCACTATAAGATTACTCTTTTTTCCCTTTGCAATTAATAAGGGTTTTGTGGGAAAATATTTTTTTATTTTTTTAAATGTTTTATTTATTTTTGAGAGAGAGAGAGACATTGTGAGCAGGGGAGGGTAAGAGAGAGAGGGAGACACAGAATCCGAAGACAGCCTCCAGGCTCTGAGCTAGCTGTCAGCACAGAGGCTGACACCGGGCTAGAACCCACGAACCGCGAGATCATAACTTGAGCCAGCCTGACAGACGCTAAACAAACTGAGCCACCCAGGCCCCGCAATGGGAAAATAGTTTGAGGCTATGTAAATGCTCCATTCTTTACCCAACTTTTTACCTGCTGGTTTTGGTATCTTTTTGATAATTTTTGCCTAAAATAATGATCATTATGGGTCTCAAATTGTGCTTTTCTAATTTCATAGTTTCTTGAACATTTATTAGCTGGTGTTATACTATAGGGAAGATTATTCTTTTCCCCTTACATGTTCATTTACATATTAATATTAGGAAACACTAATGAATAATCCATTTTAGTTAATGGGACTTAATCTGATGCTATGATTTCATTTATGTCAAATCATTCCAAATTGGACCATTTGGCACCCCTTTGCACGGTCTTCTGTGTCCCTTGGACATGTCTCCATCACTCTTTGATTATCTTCTGGAATTATGAGATGTTCTAAACATGTCATATTTTTCCTGTTCCAGCCCTGGAATCAGCACTATTCCCTTTTAATGGAGGCTGGTGTGTAGAAACCAGGATCTGGGCTGGTGTGTAGAAACCAGGATCTGGGCTCTAGGTGGAGTCTTCATTATTGGGGTTTCACTACCCCCAAGCTCTCTCAGGGATACTGGTAGGAAATATATGTATTTATACATGTGGAATACACATGTATGCATATGCATACATATGAAGATATAGATAGATGTGTTTGCACACATACACAAAAATGTACATTACTATTTCTCTCTATATCTAACTCTACATATTGAGAACTCTAAGTTTGCACTGAACTTCCAATTCTAACTCTATGCCACATGACTCATTCCAGCTTTCTCCCTTTCTGTATTTATTACTCCCTTTTCTACTGAGGAACTTGGTTCTCATTGCTTTATTACATTCACTTATTTTCTAAAATCCTCTTTATCCTCTGCTTTTAATCTATCTCCCAAACCCAATGAACTGTCACCCATGTTAGGCCATCTTCATTAAGTTGCCCAGACCCTATCAGGCCAATACTCTCATTTAGACATTTGATTACAATGATAAAAATACAGACTATGAACTAATAGCCTGGACACATGTCTTTTGTAGAAAACGCTACAAAAATTATGGTACAACAGACTTTGAATGTGTTTCTTCAGGGAATTTTGATGATTGGTGACTGTGAAAGTTAGTCCATGCCTGTGAAAGAGTGTTTTCTCTAAGAAAAGCTGACTACTTTGTGGGTTTAAATCTATGAGTTGTACAACAAATGTATAACATAAGCCATTGTTCAGTGTCTCCTGGTGTGCCACAAAAGAGAAAGGTGACCACTGTTTTCTTCCAGATTGAAACAAGAAAATGGATGTTATAGACTTTCTAAGGAGACTCACATTTTCCCCAAGGCCCAAAGTTAGAAAGGGAAAAAGCATACATGGGGTCATGGGTGGGCCTCTTGGCATTGCAATTTAACAGTTAAAAATTATTTAGGAATATGTTATTTAATTTCCTCTTAGTCCTTAATAGGAAAGATATCTTTATGGAATTATTGACTGTGGTTTCAGGAATGATTCATACTGAAAGATTCTCTAGGCTAATCAGATATTGTTCCTTTTTCTCTTTACTAGATGCATTCTGGTCTGTGCATGATAGATGATAGTGCTAAATGATTTACTCTTAAACCTGCCCTAGAATCATTGGTGTGCTTACATGTTGAACAAAGTCAGCTTTCTAGGAGAAAGAGCCCTGACTTGCAGCATTTGCTCATTTCTGTAAATATTCTCACCATGACCATGTTAAGCTATAAGCACAACACCACTTAACTAGGTGGTTAGTACAAATGTACACAATTGGCTCTCCTGAGTTTGCATAAGCATCTCCAGCCTGGATGCCTGTGAAACCTACAAACGAGTTAGACCGACCCATCCACTTGAGCATTGTCTTCATACTGCCACTAACTTACAAGGAAAAGTTATTAGAAGGGAAATCCTACGCTCTGAAGAGATAAGGATGAGGGATGTAGACTAGAGTCTTTGCTTCAGTGTGTACATGCTTGACTCTGAAAAAGACAACTGCCCTGTGTCTACTAACCAGCAGAGGGTTCTTGCTGCAAGAATATAAAATAAGCAAATTGCTTTGAAGTGAGAATTAATCTTTCTGGTAAAGCATCTGAAGTCAGCTGCCTCCTATGTTTTCATGCTTCTCTTCCTGAAGAGAAGCGTGGACTCACAGAGAGTTCCTGCTGAGTTCCTATTAGCAGGATTTGTCGATCTTGAGGTTAAAGGTGCCAAGCAGTAGACTGACTCAGCCTGGACTCTCTCTCAGGCATAGAGTACCTCTGACCCCCACTGGCTGCTGGCATGTGTTACACTTTGGGGATGGCCAGGGCTCTTCCAAACACTGCCCTGTCCCTAACTGCACATGACTCCTCAGAGTTTGCCTGCCTGATTCATTTTCTGCTTTGTTGTCAGTATTTCCTACATGGTCACATCTACTATCTCTCACTGGTTTTCTTTAAAATTTTTAACCTCTTCATCTATTTCTCCTCTGGAGCAGTAGGTATGTCTACTATCATTATTCTATATATGGTTTTATTTCATTTGATGAGGAAATGAACCAAAAGAAGGTTTGAGGTTGTCATGTTTGCAGTTGGTTTTGGTTTCTCTTGCTCTGGCCCTTTGGGTGACAAACACCAGGTGTTTCTTCTTTGCTTATGAGAAGCCCTTCAGCTGGGTTGGCACCTGGGCCCATGTTCACTTGTGGTCCCTGTGGTAGAGCAAAAGCACTGGCCACAGCAACAAAACAGTCACCAGGCCAGGCCGTGAATCTCTGTAGGGAGCCAGTGCAAGGGCTGTTAATGAAAGCTTGGGCCAGTGGGCCACAAAGTCCAGTCTATAATCAGAAAGTCCTGCCTATTGAGCATATTTGAGTGTCTGATTCCATCCATTTGTTTTCGTATTTCTACGGCGTCTCTCCCCATGATACCTTGGCAATCTGGAGCATGAGTTAAAACAAGCCCAGGAAAAGGCAGAGTGTTATTGGTTAAGGAGCGTGCTTGCCAGTGGGTTTGCTCAAGCCAATTTAGCAACCTCTACTAATTTCTGACCCTGCACTGAAAATAAAACAATTGTACATTACAGGTGTTCCCTATAGGAGATATTTTTTAGTACTGTGTATTAAATTAATTTCAATTTTTGAACTGAGACCTGAATCTAGTTGTTAATCCTCTTTTTAGAAGGAGATTTGTATTGCTATTTCTAGCTTAGTCTTCTCTCCCCGTTTTATATTATAACCCAAGTTGTGACGGCCCTGCTGAACAGGAAAATTCTTGGCTCTCTGTGTTTTATTTTCGAAGACAAAATTCAGGATTCCTTGTCCTGAAGAACTGCTCTTTTTTTTTTTTTTTTTTTTTTTTTGCTCTTGTTTCTCACCGCCAGCAGAGGGCCCCAGGGTAAGGCTCACACCCAATGTGAGATTAGGCTTCTCTACAGTGGTGAAAGATCCCCTAACTCTCCAGAGAAGTGACATTTCACCCAAGGGTTTCCCAGCACACACACAAAAGGCTTGAGAAATAGAACTAAATCTCCTGGGACCACAGGTAAAATAATCTTTATTTGGGACTGAGAAGAGCTTTACAACCACATCCACCTCAGGCAAGGAGAGAGAAAGCAGGTTAACCCTTCTTTTGAGAATCATAAAAATGAAAGGAGAAAGCAGCAGAATCCTGGACCTGGACCATTACTCATCACTATCATCACACAACTCAGAGTTGGGGTGTAGAGCAGAGATATTCGGGAGATCAGGGACTGGCTCAAGCTCATTATGATTGATAAACTTTATAAATGTCCTATTCTTCATGGGTATTATTTTGTCACCTGTCACATTTTTTTCCTGTTCTGTTTCTTCTTATCCTGTAGATAATCCTCAAACTGTATAAAAAGTAATCTTGGGGTGCCTGGGTGGCTCAGTCGGTTAAGCGTCCCACTCTTGATTTTGGCTCTGGTCTTGAGATCAAGCCCCATGTTGAGCTCCATGTTGGACATGAAGTCTGCTTAAGATTCTCTTGGGGCGCCTGGTGGCTCAGTCAGTTAAGTGTCTGACTTTGACTCAGGTCATGATCTCGTGGTTTGTGGGTTTGAGCCCCGCGTTGAGCTCTGTGCTGACAGGCCTAGAGCCTGCTTCAGATTCTGTCTCCTCCTTCTCTCTCCCTCCCTCCTCTGCTCACCCTCTGTCTCTCTCTGTCTCTCAAAATTAAATAAACATTAAAAAAGTTATAAAAAAAAGAAAGATTCTCTCTCTCTCTCTCTGCCTCTGCTCATTCCCTGCATGCATGTGCACATATTCACTCTCTTTCTCTCTCTCTCTCTCAAAAAAGTAATCTCTTTGTCTTAATAAAATGTATGTTATAGTCATAACATGTTATAGTCATGTGAATTTTGAATGACCAATTTATAATGACCAGAAAAGTTTTTAAAGATTCCTGGCATGTTTCAATGGCATCTTCAACCCGTGTCTATGTGGCTTTGCTAAAAATTAAGTTGAGGGTCAGTTTTATTTCTTAACACTAGGTAAAACTGAGCAATAAAAAGCTGTGGTATATTTATCATGATCAGGGAGGTCTCGAGGCAATGCAAGGGTTACAGAGAAACACAAAGTATGGTCCTTGAATAGAAGAGGCTGACTGCCCTACTAGGAAGACGTGGCATGATCCACAAAATGCAATAAAGAATATCAGGTAATCTATTTAATGGTAATAGTGGTAATATTAATAAAATACTGTGTATTGAGTACTTACACTTTTCCAATCACTGTGCTAAATGCTTTGTATACATTTTCTCATTAAATCTTCAAAACATCTTTATAAGGTAGGTACTACTATTTTTTTCATTTTAAGAATAAAGAAACTGAGGCACAAAATTTAAATAACTTGCCCAGATTTGATTCCAGGCGACATGCCTGACACCCAAGACCATGCCCTCTGATATCCAGTGATCTATACTGTCTCATGAGAGCAATGGGGGTTCTAAGGTAGGAAATCAGTGTGGGCTAGATGAGGCCTTCTTGGAAGAAGGGTTGAGGGATGAGTGTGGTTCAGGAGATAACATGGAGAAGGAGAGGGAGTGAGATCATTCACACATGCAGAGAACTGAAGGTGCTCAAGGCAGGTTGGGCTTCCAGGAATGAACCTGCTGCCTGCTGTAGATGGTTTGTGCATGTACATGAATGAGTGGAAAATGGTCGCTTGGGAAAAGTAGATTGAAGGCAGGTCATGGAAGGACCTCCTTGAATAACACTTTTAGAAACTGGTGTTGAAAAAGGTAGCATTGGAGTCAAGACAAACAATAAGTAGAGCACTTCAGTGATTCTCCATATGAGGTGATAAAGGTAATACTTGAGCTGTGGGCAGGAAATGACAACGAGAGATGAGATGTCCCCAGCGGGATCTGGCTAAATTCTGGCCCCAGGCATTTTATGTTCTAACCCCTATCAGGGAGGGTCAACTACTAGTATATTTTGCAACTTTGGCATATTCACCTAAAAACCAAAAACTATCTCTACTAGGTACTTTATTAAGTCCTTTTCATATACCTGTCACTGTCACACCAAGTGGGCTTAGGAATTATCATCACCACCACCACCACCACCATCATCATCATCACCATCATGTTAATGATGGGAAAACTGGGGCTCAGAGAGCACATGACTTACTAAGAACATCCTAAATAGCTCAAACCCAGATCCTCCCACTCCAAGACATTCGCAAACGCCCTCTGCAAATGTTGACTGAGTAGTCACTAAACACCTCTGTGTCTGATGTTGGGTGTCCAAAGATAAGGACCTCTACCCACCGCTTTAGGGAGCTCACAGCATTTAAGTGAATAAAACAATACAGTTGATAATGATAGGGCAAAAATCTGTTCTAAGCATCTCAACATTTGTAAGCGGGATGAATGTGCATATAAAAATAAAAATGAGAGCATTTTTTAAAAGTAAAAATGTTGATTCACATACAGTTTTTTTTATCTCTCACTTCATGCAGAAGAGTAGCTGACAAGAGCCAGCAGCCCTTCCTAGAGAGTGGGACCAAAAAGTGATGAGTCTGATTTTTACAGTTTGCCAAGAAAGTCATTCTCACTTCAGTTGCTTGTGTAGAAGTAGAGGAGGCAAGTGCTGACTGATACCAACCTGCCACCTGCTGGAACCAAACAGAATTACCCAAAGCTGCTGGGGACCGGCTGGTGTGGGATATCACAAGGCTCTGTTCTCTTCTTGGGGCCTTGGAGTGTGAGTTGACACCCTGCAGTTAATTGCTCCCAGCCACCCTTTTTTAATGGGTTAAGCTTGGAGAAATGGGACCCTGAGGAGGCTTTCAGGAAAGTAAGTCATAAAGGATTTGCAAGCTGTGGAATGAGACCTAAGCACATATCTAACTTGGCTACTCACTTGCTATGACACTTTAAAGATATTAGTCAGCCTCTCTAAACCTGTTTCATTGTCTGTAAAGTAAGATTACTGGCAATCAAATATATGTTGAATGAATGAAGAGAATGCATGAATACGTTTTTGGTGGTTGGTTTAGAAATTATATATTGCACTTATTGTAGCATATGACATCAAGGTAAAAATGGGGTGCCTGGATGGCTCAGTTGGCTAAGCATCCAACTCTTGGTTTCAGCACAGGTCATGACCTCATGGTTCATGAGATCAAGCCCCACATTGGGCTCTCTGCTGACAGTGCGAAGCCTGGTTAGGATTTTCTCTCTCCCTCACTCTCTACCCCTCCCCTACTCTCTCTCTCTCTCTCTCTCTCTCTCTCTCTCTCTTTCTCTCTCTCAAAATTAAATAAATAAAAACAGGGGCGCCTAGGTGGCTCAGTCAGTTTAGCATCCAACTTCAGCTCAGGTCATGATCTTACAGCTCATGGGTTTGGGCCCCACGTCAGACTCTGTGCTGACAGCTATATTTTATTTTATTTTATTTTATTTTATTTTATTTTATTAATAAATTCAATTTATTTTTTATTTATACATAAAAACATTTTTTGAAAAAGCAAAGTAAATGGTAGCTGTGAGGAATTATCAATAGGACGGAAGTGTAACCAAACCCAAATTAGTATGCCTGACATGCAGCAAAGCCAATCACTGAGGCATGTATGCAGCAAAGAAAGAGTTTTTCTGAGAGGCAACCGAATGAGGAGATGGAAGGGCAGGCCTCAAATCTACCTCCCCTGACTAAGATTAGAACAAGTTTTACAGTCATAGGGGTTGGGATTATATACAAAGGGTGTGGAAATTTAAGACTATGCATGAGGAAATTGCATCTCCATTGAGCAAACATATATGTAACATACATCCCATGGTCACTTTGGGTTGGAGACTTAACATTAAAATGAGGCAAAATTTGGCCCCTGACATCAGGAGGTGATCTGTTAGACAAGGAGACAACTATGTACATGTTCCAAAAGTTGGTATAAACTGGATGGGGTCTAGGGCTCCTTATCTCTGGGAAGGAATGCAGAGCCTAGCTTATTCATAGGCTAGAATCGTGTCAGTGACCTTCATGTGTGTCAGTCCAGGCCTCTTTGGAGACAGATAGTGGATTTGTTAGTGGCCTCCGAAAAGAAACAATAACTGATTAGAGAGAAACAAGTCTCTGAAAAACAAGGTTTAAATTTTCTGTTAGTCTCAATCTTTAACCCTGTCGGGCATGGTTTCAGAAGTTATATAGGAATACAAGTCTAACGGGAATTTTTGGAGGAATAACCCATGGGTTCTTGCATTTAATCCTTTATAATAATCTTATAAGCCACATACTATTATTTCTTCATGTTGCAGATAAAGAAAATGAGGCTCAGCAAATTGAAGTATAGTAGACACCATTGGTTATCTACCTAATAACCTTCCTTCCTTGTGGGCAGAGTTCACTTTTATTCAAATGCTCATGTCTCCCCAGGTGCCTCTGCCTTGTATACAGATTCAGGAAATTGGTCACAGGAATCCCATTCTCCTTACTGGAGATTGGCTTAGGCAGAAACAAGGGACCTAATTATGTTCAATAATCATGAAATGAGGTTTCTTCCTTCAGGTATTTTGTCTGAATATGACTCAGGAAACCAAATAGATAAAGACAATATCAGTACAGAACCTAGATTCTTGGTGATGTTATCAGGCTATTGAATTTACCAATCCTAAAGAAGTTCTACCTCAGGCTCTAAGGTAGATTTGAGATAATAAATTATTCTTTTTAAGCCTTTGAGACTTAGTTTCTATTACTTGGAATCAAAACCTTCTTAACAGAGGGATTAAATAACTTGGTAAAATTCACACATCCAGCAAATAGCAGATCTACATCTTAATTTCCCCACCCCCAGTTCCTTTGGACATGCCTAGGAGTGCAGAAACACCTCAGGACTCTGGTGCATCTGAAGAATCACTGACTAGAAGGGGAGGAGATACAGAAAACTGAACTGGATCATCCCTGGGATGACTCTTGTAGCCATTCCTGTTCCTTATACCAGTGCTCTTCCAGATCTGAGGAACCCACCTCCTTAAAAATATACTATCTAAACATTTCCTCTCTGCTTTACCCTTTACAGTGCTTCACATTGCCTCTAAAAATTTCTTGCCATGGGGCACCTGGGTGGCTCAGTCAGTTAAGCGTCTGACGTTGGCTTAGGTCATGATGTCACCGTTCCTGAGTTTGAGCCCCATGTTGGGCTCTGTACTAACAGCCTGGAGCCTGCTTCAGATTCTCTCTCTCTCTCTCTCTCTCTCTCTCTGCCCCTCACCCACTCATGCTCTGTCTCGCTCTCTCTCTCTCAAAAATAAACATTAAAAAAAAACTTTCTTGCCATGAATTCTTAAGAGTTGACTACTCTAAATCACTTTTATCACAAAGTTCTAGGACAATTATGGTTACACATGCTTTTACTTTTGACCAGTGTTAAACACTGTGGATATGCCCAACTAAAAACATGACAAACTTATTTTTAAAAACAATTTTCAGAGGAAAGTTGTAGAGCCATATCTAGTTTCATCTTTTTTCCTTTGAAAATGAGTATGAAGCAGCATGAGTTTTGATTCATTAAGTTATCAGGGTTAATCTTTTAAGTATAATTTTCACAGGTTAGGTAGTCATTTATGCATTGTCTAAGCCCCATTTTCCAGCACAGTTCATCCTGCATGAATAATGATTGATCTTTTCTTGTTTCTCCCTACATCCCACCCTGACCTCCAATCTTAGATGAGTTGATGCCATCTGAGAAACTTAGCATAAGTTTTGTTTTGTTTTCCAATAAAAATAGTTCTGCATGACCCAGCCATCACAGAATAGTTGGCATCATACTAATACTGTCTTTGAAAACAACCTAAATATTGCACAAAATACCTAAAGCAATTGTTCGAAGGCACTGGAGACAACAAATACAGACCAGACTTGAAGAAAAGCCCATGACCTGAGTTCCACATTCTTCCCAGATAATTTTCTAAAGACATTTACAAATTGCAGTACAGGGATATACAACAGGAGTCTTATTGGGCTAAAGAGGCAGAAGTCAAAGTTTGGAGTAGCTTGAAGCTTGCTACTTGGGGAGCAAAGTCCTAGAGGAGGAAGGCCAGCAGAGAAGGAGACTGAAATTCTGCATACACATTTCCCTAAGCTGGGTAGCTAAAGTACTGATGAGAGAATTCAGTAGTACTGGGGAGGCAGAAGTCATAATTAAAGCCCTACTAAGGTAGAGAAAGCTTAGTGCAAATCCCAGGCTTCGAATTGAAACCTTAGGCTCATGCCTTAGGAATAAGAGCCATACCATAGGAATAAGGACCAATCCATAGGAGTAGGAAAAAACCTAAGACTTGCCCCCAAAAAGCTTAAATCAACTTTTCTCAAGATCTTGACTACCGACCTACAGAAGAAAACTTAACCTTGGAAGAAGATAACATCATCTCAAGTCTTTATAATTTTACATTGATGACATCTGGCATTTAACCAAAAATTACAGTGTTTGTGAAAATATAATAAAAAATAAAGGGGATCCAAGTACTGAAATCCAAGTGAAAAATATGGGTAATAGGAAAAGATTTATAGGTGATTCAGATATTGACATTAACCCAGGTAGTTTAAAATAATAATGATTAATACATTCAAGAAAATGTAGGCAATGGTAGCCAGAATAGAAGAGAAGTTGGAGAATTTTAACAAAGAAATAAATCTATTTTAAAAAAAGAAGTAAACAATTAGATAGTAAAATTTTAAAAGCACCAAAAACATCAATTATGTAGAATAGATCTAATGAAAGATACACAATACTTCTACACATAAAACCACAGAAATGGGGGCGCTTGGGTTGCTCAGTCAGTTGAGCATCTGACTTCTCCTCAGGTCATGATCTCACAGTTTGTAGGTTCCAGCCCCATGTCAGGCTCTGTGCTGACAGATTCTGTGTCTCCCTCTCTCTCTGCCCCTCCCCTGCTGGTGCTCTGTCTCTCTCTGTTTCTCAAAGATAAACATTAAAAAGAAATTAAAAAAAAAAAACAGAAATATAGTGAGAAAAGTAAAAGAAGACCTAAATAAATGAAAGACTATACTATGAACATGGAATTCAAGGATGTAACATTGTTAAGATATCAATTCTCTCCACGTTCATCTCTAGACTCAGTGCCATCCCAATAAAAATCTTAGCATTTTTAATTGGTGGAAATTGACAAGCTGTTGGTAATATGTATATGAAAATACAAAGGATCTAGAATAACCAAGCAATCTTGAAAGAGAAAAATAAAACAAGATATCAAAGCTACAGTAATTAAAACAGGTGGTATTAATATAAGAATAGACAGTAGCTGATGGAATAGAATAGTAGAATAGAGTTTAACAGATCCACACCCATATGATGAGTCAAGTCATTTATGACAATGACACTACAGCAATTCAGTGGAAGAAGGATGGACAGTCTTTTCAATAAATAGTGCTGGATCAAATGGGAAAAAAAGGTAGCTTTGCCCTTACCTAAAACAATACACAAAATTTAATGCAAGATGGATCATATACCCAAAGGTGCAAGTAAAACAACAAAACGTGTAGAAGAAAACACTGGAAATATCTTCAGGACCTCAAGGAAGGCCACACTTTTTTAAACAGGACAAAGGCAATACTGATAATTTAGATTTAATTAAATCCGTAAATTCCATTTAATAAATTACACTATTAAGAGAATGGAAAAGCATGCATACACACAGACATCTAGAAATGATTTATATCAAAAATATCTTTTTAAAAATTATCTAACTCTATAAGAAAACAATAGACAGCACAATTTTTAAAATTGGTCAAGAATCCTGAGCAGGCACTTTGCAAAAGAGGTTATCAAAATGGTCAAATAGCAAATGAAAAAGTGTTCAGCATCATTACTCATGAGGAAAATGCAAATTAAAACCACATCTTGTTACCATATGTTGCTCATAATCCAGAAACGCCATTGTTTTCTCCTTGAGAAAACGATTGCAAAACCACAGCTCTGAATACCAGAAAGTGAATTAAAATAGGTGTCAATAATTATAAACAGCCTAGTTTAATTCACAGTGAGGTTTCTGGTAAAAGTAAGTTGCAGTGAAATGAATTTTAATTCCCCATTGTAATTACATAAGAAACTCTTGGCGCCCTAGTACAAAAAGCAAAAAGCTGTAACAGAAACTTCACTCTTGGAATTAAATGTCACTGTTTGCAATTATTGAAATCTATCCAAAGTCATTTCTTGATATTTAAAACTGTGGTTTTAAAATTGCTTTCTGATGAAGAAACATTGGACAAACCTGGCTCCACAATCACTCATCATCAGGGAAATACAAATCAAAACCACACTGAGATACCACCTCACGCCAGTCAGAGTGGCTAAAATGAACAACTCAAGAGACTATAGATGCTGGCGAGGATGTGGAGAAACGGGCACCCTCCTACACTGTTGGTGGGAATGTAAACGGGTACAGCCGCTCTGGAAAACAGTGTGGAGGTTCCTCAAAAACTATCAATAAAACTCCCCTATGACCCAGACATAGCACTGCTGGGGATTTACCCAAGGATACAGAAATGCTGATGCATAGGGGCACATGTACCCCAATGTTCGTAGCAGCACTTTCAACAATAGCCAAATCATGGAAAGAGCCTAAATGTCCATCAACTGAAGAATGGATTAGGAAGATGTGGTTCATCTATACAATGGAATATTACGTGGCAATGAGAAGAAATGAAATCTGGCCATTCGTAGCAACGTGGA
>CM053572.1:36507968-36523786 GCA_028646485.1 Cryptoprocta ferox | reverse complement strand
CTGAGGGTGGAAGGGGGAGGGGGAAAGGGAAGGGGGGTGATGGTCATGGTGGAGGTCACTTGTGGAGAAGAGCACTGGGTGTTATATGGAAACCAACCTGACAATAAACTATAAAGTTAAAAAAAAGAAAAGAAAAAAATAAAAATTAAAAAATAAAAGTGGAATCCTATATAGACATACATACATAAATAAATAAATAAATAAATAAATAAATAAATAATAAATAAATAAAATTGCTTTCTGATGAAGAAACATTGGACAAACCTGGCTGCACAATCTTTTAAAATCCCTCTCTAAGGACACCTCGGTGGCTCAGTTTGTTGAGCATCCAACTTTGGCTCAGGTCATGATCTCATGGTTCAAGTTTGAACCCTGTGTCAGGCTCTGCACTGACAGCTCAGAGCCTGAAGCCTGCTTCAGATTCTCTGTCTCCTTCTTTCTCTGCCCCTCCCCCAGTTACGCTCTGTCTCTGTCTCTCAAAAATAAATAAATGTTAAAAAAATTTTAGAAAAAATAAATCCTTCTCTGAGATGTGGGAATTTAGTGTCAATAGATCAGTAGTGTCAGTAGATGTGATAGCACTGCAAGAATGTGTCTAGTGAGTTGTGAGAAAACCAATTTATTACAGAACAATGAGAAGAACTATTACATGGAAATGCACAGCACAATGAAAATACATATACAGTTTACAGTCTCTGGGAATGAAGCATAGGGTTGGGTGAGCTGCGGAGATATGAAAAGCAGTTTGGCCTCCAGATCCACTTCGTTTCCCATAGCTCTGGCCCGTCAGTACCCTCCGCTCTTCCTCTCCATGTTACTGGTTCTGAAAATGGTGCTGTTTATGATGTGTTAATATAAAAGCTTATATACCACTATGTTACATTTAAAAATTTACTATGTTCTTATGTAATTGGTTTGCTTTGCAATTCCATGCTTTTTATTTTATGCATTTATCCTGATAACGCGTCCATAGGTTTTACCAGACTGCCAAAGAAGTTCATGCCACACATGCACACACACAAAAAGATAAAGCTCCCACCCTAGCCTATTATTAACTTATTATTTATCATGTGTTATTCCATAATGTGTTGCTAAACATGTCTTCAGATGTCAAAACACCTCATCTAGGCTAGAAGTCCCATCTTTCAAAGAGCCTTGCTGAATAGCTTGCATATGGTCAGTGCTCAAAGTGTTTTTGTTGGTTTATTAATAGTATGAGTCAGTGCTTAGGCCTGAAGTTAGACTACCTCTGTTCAAAAATCTAGCTCAGGGACCTTGGCAAGTGACTTACCCTCTCCAAACCTTAATTTTCTTATCTGCAAGTGGAGCTATTAATACTGCCTATCTCATAGGGCTCCTGTGAGAATTAAATGAGAAAAAATACACATAAAGAGCCTGGCATAGAATCAGCCCCATAATAAACTCTTAATGCACATCATCTCTTAATTATGAACATAGTATTATCCATGAAAGTTTTCAGTGAAATACTGTGGCCAGATAGCAACTAGGGATTGTGGGAGTTAAAGGGAATTGAAAAGGTGGGGGAAGAGATAAGACTTCAGGTTAGCTCCTTTAAAGTGAATTCAGACTTAGCGGCCCAATGGGGCAATCAAGGCTAATAGGGCTGACTCACAGCTAGTAGTAAACATACCTTTGTGTTGAAAAGTGTGATAAATTATTCCTGCCCCTCACATTGCCCAGTTCTCAAAGTTGCAGATCCTTGGCTAGGAGATCATCCCCAGAAGGTGATAGTAAACCAATGTTGATTTTCAGTCACAGAGCAAGAGTCAGCATGGAGCAGTGGAGAAAGTGCTGGCCTGGGTCAGCACACATCTGTGGCCTTGGTTTGCTCCTTTGTAAAATCAGGGTGTGGACTGGATGTCCTCCTGATGTCAGGATGTCTGAAAGAATCTGCTTCTTTGAGAGGGTGATTATGTTGTGACCATAGAGTTGGGTCTTAGAGTAGCTCACCACTGGCACCTGACTCACAGACACTAGCCTTGAAGAGTAAGTATAACTGATCAAGGGGCAGGAAAGGTTCTGAACACAAAGGACTTGCTCTGGAAAGTGGTCTAGAGGGGTCATAATGTAAGACTCATGAGCCAGCAGAAGGGACAAGATGTATACTCAGTTTATATCTATCTGTGCAGAGAAAATTGGACTGAAACGTACTTCTCCTTTCTGATTACTGGCGGTACAGTAGGTGTGAGAGAATAGATAGCTGATTTATGAAGCATGTTGGGATAGTGAATAAAGGCACCAAACATTACTCCAGGTACTTAGTGACTATGTTAATACATATTTCTTTATCAGTAGTCAATGAGTGATCTCCTTTAATACATCATTCTATCTCAGCTATTTGGTTTTTTTGCTCAGAAAACCTGAAGAATTCTGATTTGGATCTCTATATGTGCACAGTAAGCATAGAATGTAATACATAGGAGTGTTCCATGCAAACAGAATTACACGAACAGTATTTCAACAGGCTGATTTCCTATTGTGGAGTCTATCATTGCCAGAAAGGGATTCAGAATGATCATCATCTTTTCCCATAAATTCTTTTTTTTTAAAAATTTTTTTTTGGTTTATTTATTTTTGAAACAGAGAGAGAGCACAAGCAGGGGAGGGGCAGAGAGAGAGGGAGATAGATCTGAAACAGGCTCCAGGCTCTGAGCTGTCAGCACAGAACCCGATGCGGGGCTCGAACCCACAGACCACGAGATCATGACCTGAGCTGAAGTTGGACACCTAGCTGACTGAGCCACCCAGGCGCCCCTCCCATCAATTCTTAATTGCCTGATTCACTTCTCTCACATCTTAGTTTATCCAGCAAATAGCTAAAGCCTTTCCCTGTATGTTCTTTGTATCTTAAATTATAACAAAGAGAATAGTACAATAAAATGACAACCATAGGGGCGCCAGGGTGGCTCAGTGGGTTGAGTGTCCAACTTCGGCTCAGGTCATAATCTCACTGCTTGTGAGTTCGAGCCCCACATCGGGCTCTGTGCTGACAGCTCAGAGCCGGGAGCCTGCTTCAGATTCTGTGTCTCCTCCTCTCTCTGCCCCTCCCATGCTCATGCTCTGTGTCTCTCTGTTTCTCAATAATAAATAAATGTTGAAAAATTTTTTTAAAAAATGACAACTATATTCCTCTGCCCATAGAATTTCAGTTTGTTTGTTTAGTTTAGCTGGATGAAGGAAAGCTTATGCTTGTTACTGGAGATACAAAGATTAATTCAGGTTTTTGTTTCCTTAAACCTTATCATGCCTAAAGTCTCATGCTGCAAATTAAGATCTCTTCCCCCGCCCCCTATATCTCAATTTGGATTTCAATAGAATTTCTTTCCCTGAAGGAAAGAAGGGGAAATGTCAGAATATAAGCTCTGGAAGCTTAAATCCTACAAATATCTGAAATGTTCCATCAAGCAAAAGTTGCCTAAAGGCTGGTATATTGCTGCATGTGTAACTTTTTCAGCACATTTCTCATTTACAAATAGGACAAATTAGGCCAAAGAAGGACTCAAGCATTGTTTCACCCAGAAACATGCAGCCTAATTCTATATGATATCAAAAAGATGGTTACTTTAGGGACTCAAAGCCTACCAAACCAGTTGTTTCGTGTAATTTAGACCCAATAAGTTACATGACAGTTTGGTCAAAATTTTAATTTTCCACTATGTAAGATTTATATTTAATATAAATCTGTTTCCTCCGACACCACTTCCAGTGGAGAAGAAAATAGATAGGTTTAAATTGTCTCTTACAAAAAGATTGGGAAATCATAAAAGGGATTGCTGGGTGTCACTCAGCATTTCAAAACCCTTATCTGGCATAAGATAACATTTCTGGCTCATATGAAAACATCCTTTTGGACGACGTGTAAAGGAAACCCTCAGAGCCTTGATGTCATCAAATTGTTGATGCTGTATTCATGCAATGGGAGTGTCACCTCAACCTACTGAGCAATAATCCAAAAAAACTTCCTTATTTTTCTTCCTACAAATGAAAGGAAATTATTCTCTCTGGTGAGTCTCTGGTGAGTATTGGTTTAGTTATCAACTCTCTGGGTCTGTTTGTAAAATGAGGGTGGTTAAGATAACATTTTGCTCTAATATGATTTATGATTCTCTGAACATTGGGAATTTTTTCAACACATATGACAGGAGGACTTCAGGGGTTAAGATTCTCTTAAGAGGAAAAAGAGATTAGAGGGAGAACTAGAAAGGGATAATACATATTATAGATAATAACAAAAAAAACCCAGAGTGACTTCAAGCAGGAAAGAATTTCATCTGAGCCCCCATTTCTTTATTTAAAGGGTCAGGTCTGAGTCCTGTGACCAGTTTCTTCTTCCTGCCTTAATCTTCCTTTAGAGAGAAAATCCTTTCAAAGCCCTTGGGTTTCTTCACTCTTTTGTGTAAGGGCCTGAGTTATAGACTCAGACACATAACCTCCGTTCAGGCTCTGCCAGAGTCAGACTCAACCTGGCTAACTGATACATTAGCATAAAAATAAGAAGGCAAGAGTCCTGAGTGATTTGCTGGGAAATAATTCTCTGCAGTTAAACAAGTATTGGTTAAGCAGTTAAACAAGTATTGGTTAAGCATTTACAATGTATAGAACAGAATGAGAACTTGAGCCCAGGTCTTGTGATAACAAAGTTCACCATTTTTCCCCACAATACCACATTGCCTAAGCTAAACTGCCAAGGGCCCGCCCCTATCCTCCAAATAATACTGAATGCTCTAGTGGTAGATACCCTGAGATGTGTGGAAAATATTATTTGAGCCTTTTCATAGCAGGCATTACTGATCAACTCCATGAGCCATACGTGTAGTGAATCCTAACAGTTCCATCAGAACAGGTGTCCGTCAGAGTACTGCATAATAGTGCCCATACTGAGCAGCTGTAGAACTGAAATTGTGATGGACCAGGGAAAGATCGGGTGGTCAGGAAAGAAAGAGCAAATGTAGACTTTTTTCTCCCCCAAAAGCATGCTGGGAAAGGAAAAGCAAACTTGTCTGAAGAAACATCAGTTTTGTTTTATATCGTTTTGGTTTGATTTTTAAGGATTGAAAGATGTGAGCATACACGTAGGCTGAGGAAAAGGATCTTGAGGAAATAGGATGAAGTTGCAAAAGAGATGGAATAATTGATGGTAGTAATAGTAAATGTGTATAAGAATTACTCTGTATAAGGTATTGCTTTTAAGAGCTTGACATATTTAAATCACTTTAATGCACTGAAAAACCTTATGGGAAGTCACTAATATGATTCTCACTTTACAGATGAGGAAAATAAGGCATAGCTTAAACAGTATCAAGCTGCAAGACTGGGGTTTGAACCTAGCCAGTCAGGTTCCAGTCATTGCTCTTAGTGGTTGTGCCAATCTGCTTCACTGGGGCAAGTTTTTGTGTACAATGAGATGAACTAATGGTGGCCTAGCATTCTCAAGGAGAAAAGACCCTTCTTTCTTTGCAGCAGAAGGGATTGAGGCTAGGGGAAGGAACAGAGAAATTTAGACAAAAAGGAAAGGAGAGCTGAGGGCATTCACATTAGATGGCTACGCTGATTCTTAGATCTAGTTGTCAGCACAAGTACACAGAGGGACATTACCTCCCTACCTGCTATGGCAGGTGCCATTTCCAAATTAATCTACCAAGTACAATTATTTTGACAAATATGTGAAAACTTATGACTGGGACACAGACCTATCTTATAGCACTTGTATATATTCCTTTCTCCCTGTTCCGATTTTCACATTATCACTGAAAAAACTTTGGAGAGATATTAATATCTTGGGATCTGTCCTGAGATCATACAGGTTGGACTCTAATTCTTCCTGTGAAGGGAATAGGGCTTTTGGAGCAGTGGACTCCAAAAATTCTGAAAATATGCTCAGTAGTCTCCTTGAAGAGATCAAAAAGCAAGGCATTGATCCATCATGGAATATCGCAGAATATGGTCATACCTCTGCAGCCTCCAGTTTCAAATGACCCACTCTTGAGAAGACCCCTATTATAGAATTTATTGAAAAGGAAGCTGCTATAAAATTTCCAGTGCTAAATGATGTGTTTCAAACCACAAGTTCTGAAAGAATTCAGATAAGGTAACTAAGGTAATATTCACAAGCTCTTTAGGCACTAGGTACTTTACACAAAGCTGGTAAATCAGCTCTCAAAAAAACAAGAAAAGAGCCTTTACCAGTAGCATTTGCTGTTTTCCATAGTGTAAATATTCCCACCATTGCTAATTTCAAGCTACCAACCACCTCACAAATTCCTGAATATTTAATAGTCAGCTCTAGAGAGCCAGTAGGTGCTGGCTTCAGTACACCACTGTTTTGTTATCCCTTTTATCCTCACAGCTGCCTTTTAAGGTGAGGACCACCATTATCTCCAGTATGCTTATTAGGAGAAATAGAGTTTACCCAAATGCACAGAAGTAGAATGGGGGGCAGAGCTCAGAGGGAAGCTCAGGCTATATGACCCTAACAACATCCAGCTCTAGGCCTGTACTCCTTCTTTAACCTAAAAAGAGCCACAGATATTCAAGGTGTTAATGGTTGCCAATCATTAACCACTCCCCACCTCTGGCTCACTTCTGTTACAGATACATTTTTTTGTGGCCCCTTGGGGACTTAGTTAAGATTTCTATTTCTTTACTATTCCATAGAGAACCTTGGTGTAAAAGCCTGGTAAGTGTATATTTTACTTAGTATTTGAAAAATATCCTGACCCCTTGCTACGTAAAGAATGGACCAACTACAGCATCGTCTGAGAACTTGGTAGAAATCTAGAATCTTTCTTACCCAGAACTACTAAATCAGAATCTGCCCTGTAAGATGATCCCAAGGTGATATGTATGCCCATTAAAATTTAAGAAGCATTGCTTTAGTCTACAACAATCATATTGGGGCTCTCATGTGCCAAGAATGTGTCATGTTGTATGTTGTTTTTTGCATTTGGCAGTAACTGGCACCGATACAATATACTCTATCATATCCCATCCCCTTTGTAGCTGATAGTGGTGCAGTCTGTGATCCCAAAAGATAGTGACTCTACAGAGTGAGACTTGGCCTCATTAGCAACTATCCTGAGCAAACGGCCACAGGCTTCTCTTCCATTAACCTGCTTCATAACCTCAAATTTTGTTTTTCTAATTCTACAAGAAACTTTGGAGAGCCAATTCCAACTAGATTCCTCACAAGGATTTCCTCTCAGAAAAATTAATGCAAAGAAAAATAAGTGCTAAACACTTGAGAGTCTGCCAGGAAGTGGTGGGGAGGAGTGAGCTTGCTGGAGCCAGACCTCTCTGACATGCTAACTTAATTCAAACCACAGGACTTCATTTGAACTTGGCCAATCATTCATGAGTTGAAAATAGAAGGAAAGGATCTGTGGCCAAAGTTAGAACTTTTAAAAACACTTTTGAGATGTTCAGTAAATTCACCATCCACACAGACATTTAAAAAGCATTGCGAATTGGGTTTCTATTATGTTTTGTTTTCTGTATTTTCCCAAACCATCAGGTTACTGAGGAAATGGCCACAACCCAGATGCAGTTGAAGGTAAATCCCCATGGTTTCCAGTTGAGATGGAAATCTAGAAATGAAAGAAATACAATTCAGAGAAAGAAAATTTCAAAAAATATCTATTTGGGATTTTAAAATCAAGGCCAAAATTATTCTGATCTGTGGACATCTTATAATATTAGTACTCAGAGTGAGAGGCAGGGTGAAAAATCCCTTAGCATTTTTCATCTGGCCAAAGTAGGGTAGCAAATCTGCCTACTATAGCGCCAAAGAGCAGCATTATTCAGGAGCATAGAAGGATAGAAGGAAAAACATTCTGTCTGCCCACGTATGGGGAGGGTTACTGTGTTCTTAGAGAAGGTGGTCATTCAGAGATATTTCTTTAAGCTTCTAGTGATCCAAGGACTCTGAGGTGCCAGGAGGCCACAAAAGGTAGTCTCCTAAATTATCCCTAAATGGAAAGCTTCTTATGAATGGGGAGCACATGCCTAGTTTGGTTACCCAGCACCAACACCATTGCCTGGTACATAATTAGTGTTCATTAAATATTTATCATGTGATGGATGAATGGATAAAGCCATTTCTCCAGATTAACATGAGTATGTTAGAAATGCCCAAAAATACTCACCAATTTCCCATCATGATATGCATGAAGGTAAAAGTTTACAGTAGTCTGGAAAACTAAATAAAGGGAAAACATAGGGCAAAGTCAGAAATGGGGATGTCTGCACTAAGTAGGAATGGGATCATGCAGACTGGGAAGGGGAGAAGAGGAGTACCCACTGCAGAGTAGGAAGTCTCCATCATCTAATTCATCATTTTACCAAAAGTTGCATTTGTCCATTTGGGCATTTGACAGTTAGCATTTAACAAATCGGTATCTGTTACTAGTTGCTCTGAGCATAGCACTGTTTTGGCACTGTGGGAGACAAAGACCTATCATTCAGCTCACACGTTCTGGGAACTTAGAATTTAGTTGCGAATGTAAGTCTAACATGATTATATAACAAATTTTAAAAAACACAATGCAAAATATCAGTAACTTATGATTAAGTGCCATATAGGGTAATGAATGTTAAATGGCCAGACATCTTTGTGAAAGGAGATCTATTTTAAACTCTAAGAGTCCCTAGCACACAGTAAGTATTAAATGTTTGTTTGTGTAAGTGAATGAGTGTTAAAAGGTACAAGTTATAAGATCAAAGCAACACAAAAACTGTTTTAAGAATAATGTGTATATATATAAAGTATACACCATATTTTATAGGGAGAAAGTTCATATTGCTGCTTCATGAAGTGAGTGGACAAATATAAATAAATATTTGGAGATGTGAAGTGACAGAGAGCATCGATTTTCAATTCTTCCAGAATTTCAGACAAGAATATATCTGTGAGTAAAACGCTGGCAACTCTTAGGTGTATGGGCTAACCTTAGGAAAGTTCCAAATTAAGCTATGGACAGTATCCCCTGATTTTAGAAGTAGTTTAGAAATCCCTTGACTCCAGGGATAGCAGCAAGAACTCTTTCGTCATGTGGTCCAAAGTTCTTTTCCACAGTTGATAATATTCTTGAGCAGCACTGCTTCTTCATCCCCAGCTGTGCTGGTTCATAGAAACACCTAATGAAGGGTCCTATAGGGGAGTCACATCAAGGAGAGAAGTGGTGAGGAATGGGAAGGGATGTCAGTCACAGAAGCATCTGGGAGTGATAAAGAGAAACACACATCACCAAGAAGCAACTCCAGTTCCACAAGGACATAAGCTAAAGCAGCCTCTAGACTGATCCAATAGGAAGGTGATGCTTGAAGGATGGGTGATTGACTCTTGTGTTATATAATGATAATGGTAATAATGAAAATGATGATGGTTTCTTGGGGCTCTTCAGTGTTCCATGTTCTTCAATGTACCTGTGTTTCCTTTCCTGTTCTATCTTCTTTCAGACTGCACCATCAGTCCTGCTGGAAATCAGTGATATGACTGATAAACAGCTAAACAGCCTTTCCTTAAGATTATGCAGAGTCCTAGGGGTGCTGAGTGATTCAATCGGTTAAGCGTCTGACTTCAAATCAGGTCATGATCTCACAGTTTGTGAGTTCAAGGCCCCTGTTGGACTTTGTGCTGACAGTTCAGACCCTGGAGCTTGCTTCAGATTCTGTGTCTCCCTCTCTCTATTCCCCTCCCTTGCTCATCCTCTGTCTTTCTGTCTCTCTCAAAAATAAATAAACATTAAAAAAGTAAAAAATAAATAAAGATTATGCAGAGACCTATAAAATAACAGTGTCCAGTAGAAATAAAATGCAAGCCACATACGTAATATTAATTTTTCCAGCAGGCCTATTCAAAAGTAAGTAAAAAGAAACAGGTGAAATTAATTTTAATGATATATTTAATTCAGTATGTCTAAAACATTATCACTATATATAATTAATAGAAAAATTATTAAGGGGATTTTTCATATTATCTTTTCACAGAAGTCTTCAGAATCTAGTATGTATTTTATACTTCCAACACATCTCACTTTGGACTAGCCACATTTCAAATGCTGAATAGCCACATATATTAGCTGATGGTTACCATATTGGACACAGCAACTCTAGAAGCTCTGAAATGACTACTTATAAGGATCTCATTAAAGTCTCAAAAAAAAAAAGTCTTTATAAGAGCACTAATCCTATTCCTAATGGCTCCACTCTCATGACCTAATCACACCCCAAGGTTCCAACCTCCAAATGCCATCATGTTGAGCATTAGGTTTTAACACATGAATTTGGTGCTAAAACAAACATTCATCTACAATGAGCACTGTGGAAATAATAATGAAAGAAACTTGAATTATTTAAGTCAGTATTAATTAAAATTATAATTGAAATTACACATCATGAATCATAATGGAAAGTACTTTGAAAATTCAGAGAGCTGGTTAGTTTCGGCCTCTAAGTAGACTTTAAAATAACAAGTTTCAAAAAAAATTATGTGTCTATTACAATAAATTTAAGTTTAATGTACACATAGATGTCATATTGGCATTATAAAGTTGAGTCTGCTTCGTAATGGAGGAAAGAGAGATAATATTCCAAGTTTTGTTTTAAAACATCCAAGGACTTTTGATTCTATAACACTTTATTTGTTACAAGAAACTACAGGATTTAGCAAGTTTGTGGTAGGGAAGTATAATTGTTCACTTAAAGTTTTAACCATGTTTGTTTTGGGACATTGATTTTTCTCATGAGTCTTATGAATAATTAACCTACCAACTGATTTCTTTGGTGTACTTTTAATTAACTCAACCAGGGGAAAAAGACTATGCATATTCTTTTACAATCAGAAACAAACCTAAAAGCATTTTTTAAATAATATAGGTAAGTGACTTCAACAAATTTCTTTAAAACCAGGGCATAATCTCAATTTCCCACCATAGCATTTTACATACATTATTGGGTCTTAATTCTTACAACAATGCTATGAATATTTTTTCCTTCATTTATAACTGGTTAAATGGTTTGCTCAGAATCACAAATGTGCTAGAAATGTGCTTGAGCTGGGACCTCAGTTTAAGGCGGCCTGAGACCCGAGGCCCGACACACTGCGTGTGGTGCCACCATTACAGCTCTTGCTTCCTTAACCTGAGCACATTGCACATTTCTGAGCACCAGAAAGCTCTGGTTTCACATGAATAAAATGTAGCACTACTTAAAATCATTCTGCAAGTTCACCTTTGGTTTACAACACAATCAGAATATCATTAAAATCCAAAATTCTCCAATATATGATTTCTTGTTTATATGGGAAATTTTGATCAGAAGTTCCTATAGAAAGTACTTAATACAGAATTACCCCAGAGAGCGATGTTTAGTTGGGTTTCAATGGAACGTTATCAGCTTTGGCAGGGAGAGTCATTCAGTGATGTTCTTCATTCTCAAAATAATTCAGTGAAGTCCTTCATTCACTAAATATTTACTGAGCACCTTCTTTGTGCTTTGCTCTGTGCTAGAATGTAGGGACACAGAGTGGACGAAACAGACAAGGGCCCTGTCCTTATGAAGTTTACCCTCTAGTGGAGAAGTGTCTTAATTTGGGTTTCCTTAGCAGCAGATCCTGGCACAATGATTCTATTATAAATATCTTATTAAGAAGTGCAGGAAATACCACTAGGAAAGGGAGGAAGTTATACAGGGAGGGAACAGCAGCCCATGAAAAGCGTGTTCTTGAACAGGGTATCACAGGTGGCAACAGAGATTCGTCCTGCAAGGAAAACTTAGGCATAAAACAGCATGCCTCAGAATCATTATAGCCAAAGGGAAGGCAGCTGGTAGGTATAGACCAGCTTCCAAGAGTCACTGGTTGAGGGCTGCTATTGGTTTGGGGAAAGGGTGATTAAGTCCCTCGAACTTCTGACCTACCCCAAGATCTGGCAGAGTAGCCATCTGAATTCTGAAAAAATGCCCTCGGACCAAAATATAAACATGGGCGTTTGAAAGTTGAAACGGAAGTACATTGAAAAGTCTGGGGACTGACAGGATCAGGGTCAGGAAGACAGATCATGAAGACATAATGAATATAAGTTAATTAAAGATAGTGATAATTTTAAGAAGGGAAAAGGAGCATGTGGTATTAATTGTAACCGGGATTGGGCAGGGAGGCGGCTGCTGCTTTAGGTGGAATGTGGAAGTCAGCCTCTCTGAGCTGAGACCTTAGGGTAAGAAGAAGCTGGCTATGGAAGAGTCAAGGGCAGAGAGATTTTAAACCAGCCCTAGGCGAAGTATGGAGCATGGCTTGTGCCAGGCCAGGAACTGCTTGTCATCATTTGGAGACAAGGTAATTACAAAAATTGAGAGTACTTCTAAGTGTAACCATTTAGAATTGGTTACAGCAATTTGACATTGCCACAATCTCTAAGCCTGTGGTGATGGATTTGTCTCTCATTGAACGTTGTGTAGACCTGGTTGGGTGTTGTCAAGCTTGAGTAGAAAGTCATGCACAATAGGATATTGTTAAATATTTGATGTTTTAAGGTTAGTTTGTCAACTATAACCTAAAAATGAATTAAAAATCTGATATAAGCACGTATTTCTTTTTAGAACTTGCTATTTTCAGTTTACTTTCTCACAAATGTGTCTTAAAGTTAGGATAACATTATTAAAGAGGTAAAATGTGTATTGTTGACTCTTGCCATTTTATGGAGATATGATTTACATTATCACCCTTTTGAGGTGTTTGGTTATAGGAATTTGACAAGTGAATACAGGGCATGTAACCATCACCATGATCAAGATGAAAAGCATTTCTATCACTCCAAAAATTCTCTCCATACCCTTTGTAGTCCCTTCCCTTCCCCTGGAAAGCATGCTTCTGATTTCTATCTCTCTAATTTTTGCAAGAATGTCTTATAAATGGAGTCATGCAGTGTGTAGGCTTTTGTATCTGGCTTCTTTCCCTCAGCATAATGCATTCAAGATTCATCCGTGTGTTGCCTGTATCAGTACTTCTTTCCTTCTTCTTGCTGAGGAGCACTTCATCTTCATGTGTACCACGATTTGTTCATTCACGAGTTAATGAACATTTGGGCTGTTTCCAGTTCTGGGTGGTAATAAAGCTGCTATAAACATGCATATATATTTGTGAACACGGATGTTTTCATTTTTTTTCATTTTTTCTTTTTTTTTTTTCTTTTTTTTTTTTAGAGAGAGTGCAAGCAGGGGATGGGGCAGAAGGAGAGAGAACTTGAGAGATGGAGAATCTCAAGCATGCTCTACACCCAGTGGGGAGCCCAACGTGGAGCTTGATCTCAGGACCCTGAGATCATGACCAGTGCTGAAATTAAGAGTTGTACATTTAACTGACTGAGCCATCCAGGCTCCCTGTTTTCATTTTTCTTAAGTAAATGCTAGGAAGTTGGATCACTGGGCCATATTTATGTTTAATTGGATAATAAACTGCTGAACTGTTTTCCTAAGTGGCTGTGTCAATGGCCATCTGCAGTCTGTCAAAGATTCCCCATCCTTACCAGCACCCAGTGTGTTAGCTTTTTTGTGTTTGTTTGTTTGTTTGTTTTAGACAGAAAGAGAGAGCACGGCAACCGGCCCATGCACGAGCAAGGGGATGGAGTAAAGGGAGAGGGAGAATCTTAGGCAGCCTCTATGCCCAGCACTGAGCCCAATGCAGGGCTTGATCTCTTGGCCCTGGCATCAGGACCTGAGCAGAAACTGAGTCAGATGCTTGACTGACTGAGTCACCCAGACACCCCTGTTGTCATCTTTTTTTAAACCTGTTCCAGTAAGTGTGTGGTGCTATTTCATTGTGATTTTAATTTATACTTTTTAAAAAATACTTTTCTAATGATAATGCTGAGCACCTTGTCATGTACTTATTTTCCATCTAGATCTTCTTTAGTGATATGTCTGTTTAAAGTTTTGCCCTTTTTAAAACGGGATTGTTTATTTTTTTATTACTAAGTTTTGAGAATTATTTGTATATTCTGGATACAAGTCCCTTATCAGATATATTTTACAAATATTTTCTCCCTGTCTGTGGTTTATCTTTCATTTTCTTACAAGATTTCTGTAAGAGCAAAAGTTTTTAATTATGACAAAACACAATCATAGTGTCCACTGTAACCGAGGAAATAAATTTTTAATTTTAATTTTAATTAAATTTACATAGCCACATATGGCTAGGGACTACATGTTGGACAGTGCAGCCTATTAATGCCTAAATGTACTCTCAATGAACAATGTGTATATTTTATAGAATTCTTTTTTGTATTCTATGTTTTGATTATTTTTATTGACCTATAACTTTATGCTTGCTGAATCTAATAATAAAAATTGGGGCTTGCATTCTGTAAACTTTTCTTTTTTATTTTTCTATTATTAATTTTCATATTTTATTAATGTGTCAGTCCATGATATTTTGGCAATTTTAAAACTTGGTCCTTTGCAACAGATAGCCTGAGAAACACTGAGGTACACAGGTGTCATAACGTAGGCAGAGGCCCAGTCTCCCTGACAGTGGTATTTCTCATTGTAAATCCACTAAGTGGCATTCCAGAGAAGGAAGTGACTGGTGGGGTGAGGGACTGGAGGACTCTTTCAGATAATGTGGTCAGGGAAAACCTCTATGAAATGGTGACATGTGAACTGGAGAAGGACATTCCAAATGGAGGGACAGAACAGCAAAATCTGCTGGGGTTGGGAGAGGGCATGGCCTGTTCAGGGAACATAAAGGAGAGCAGTGTGGCTAAATGTGAGGATTGGGGATGAAGGTGAGAGATGAGCTGCAGTGGAAGCCGAGAGCCAGGTTTGTAATCACAGAGACCTCACCTCTCTTCTCCTCCTACGTTACAGGTAAGAGTTAATGAACCACAGACCACCCCCCATATGTCTGAATGAGGGCCTTATTCAAAATGTACTTGGAGAAACAACCAAATGTTATCTTACACCTGGCTTTAGTTGTAGAACAAGAATTCTGTGTTCAAAGCCCAGGAGGCAGACTGAACACTGATAACTCTTCTGGTGCCTGAGTGGCTCAGTGGGTTAAACGTCTGACTCTTGATTTTGACTCAGGTCAAGACCTCACATTCGTGAGTTTGAGCCCCACATGGGCTCTGTGCTGACAGCTTGAAGCCTACTTGAGATTCTCCTCTTTCTCTGCCCTCCCCCACTCACACTCTCTCTGTCTCTCTCAAAATAAATAAACTTTAAAAAAATGGTAACTCTCACAAGAAGTTAGGGAGTGGAGTTTTCTTGTCACAGATTAAGACCCTTAGGCTCAAAAAGTTCTGTAACTTCACAGCTCAGGAGAAACAAACTCAAGCCCACATCCTTTCCATTCTATTTGACTGCCTTTCTTCAAAATGAGCCCCAAACAGCCCTTTTACAAACATAAAATTTTCTATATTTTAATTTGGTTTTGGTAATGTTATAAATGGGCACAGAAATGTAACAATTGTAGAGATTTTGCATTTATTTTGAGAGCCCTGTGTTAATGTCTTGAAGCCGCTGTGACAAATTAGCACAAACTTGGATGAAAACACAGAAATTATTCTCCCATGTTTTCTGGAGACCAGAAATTCAAAATTAAGGTGGCAGATGTGTTTCACGCCCTCTGAAGTCTCCAGGGAATAATCTGTTTCTTGCCTCTTGCAGTTTCTAGTGGCTCCAAGTGTACCCAGCTCGTGGCTGCATCATTCCAATCTCTGGTGCTGGTCCCATGATCTCCACTTCTCTTTGTGTGTCCGTTACAAGAACTCTTGTCATTGGATTTAGGGTCCCACTCGGATAATCTA
>CM053572.1:36414652-36507468 GCA_028646485.1 Cryptoprocta ferox | reverse complement strand
AGGGCAGTCCAAAAGCATATAACCAGCCAAGAGGAGAGATAAGAATATGCTACGGGATATATATCTGGATGGCAGCAGAAAAGAAGGAGAAGCAAAGAAAAAAGGAAAGAAAAAAAAGAAAAAAAAAAAGACAACTGCCCTGTGCGGATGGGCGTGGTCTGGCGTCAGGTCAGGTCTCGGGGGCTGCTCTCTCCGAGGCCCCGCCTTGGTGGTTGCGGGGAGAAGTATGGCGCCGCTTCAAAGCTTTGCCGGAACCAAGCGTTGCAACCGCCCTTCTGAGTCCGATCTCCCTGTGCCGCGGGGGAGCCAAACTGTATTCTCCAAGCTCCGCCTCACTTCCGAATCCCAGTCCGTGCAGTTCAACACCGTCACCGGGGATGAGATGCGTCCCCGCTGGTGGCTGGCCTCCCGGCCGGTTTGCGCCACCCTTTTCTCGAAGCCGCCGCCGCCGCCGCCGCCGCTGCGGCTTTTCAAGGCTCCCGCTGCCGCTGCACCCAAGGAAGAACTCGCCGGCCGGATGGGACGGATTTCTCTCCCGGCGCTCGGCTGATATATATGGGGAGACAGGCGAGTTTTTCCTCCCTTAGAGATGGTTCTAGGTGCGTTTTCCGTCTCTCTTTCTCTTCCCCTGTTCTCTCCGGGGCACAGCTTGCTCTCCCTGTGTTGGGCTCGGGGGCTCCTTCCCCCTGTGCCACCGGGACCCGCCCATCCCCTATTTTCCCAGATCACAGTCACTCACTCAGGCATCTTTGAGGTTGTCTTCTTTCTGGCGTCTGTTTCTTCTTTCCCCCACTTGCAAATCCAAGTTTTATCCCTTCAGTCCTTCTCAGTTCAATCCATACGGGCGTGCGCGGATTACAGAGCTCCCTGCTTCTCCTCCATCTTGCCCGCTCCTCCCCATATCAGTCCTTCTAAAACAAACTGTTGTAATATATGAAGAAAAAAGACTTCTATTTTCATTTCCACATTCACACAAAGTTAAAAAGAAAACAGTACCATTTTCAACAGCATTGATGACAGCATCTGTTATATGGCTGTGTGACTTACCCCAAAATCTGATTAAGTTGAGTGTAGAGCTTTGTTAGTTTGCTTTAAATTATATAAAATTTATAATGACAAATATAAAATAATAGACATTTATTATAATATGACTAAAATACAAAGGCAGATGGAATTAGAAATCTACTTCTTTAATTGCAATCCCCTGAGGTAACCAATATTAATGGTTTGTTGTGTATCGTTCTATATCTTCCTTGATGTTCCCTAGAACATATATATATTTACATATACAGTGGGTAGTTATTGTATTTATAAAAATGTGAACAAATGAAATATATAACCTTTTTCTTCATTTAACAATGGATTAGAGACCTCATGCCAGATGAATATATAGAGAGATTTTCTGACGTTTTTATATCTAGCGTATGAATTTACTACCATTTATTCAACTATTCCTCAAATGATGTACATTCTGGTATTATCAGGTTTTTTTCCACCACATATAATACTACACTGGACACCCTTGTGATTGCAGACTGTTTTAACTTCACTGTCATGGATATCTGAGCCTTGAAATCTCACCTTTGAATGCCACTTGCTTCCCTTCATCCTCCCTGTCATTTGGAGAATGAAGCCGAAGAGAGATTGCAGATGAGCTATGAAAGCCGATAACCACTCCATACAGCACATGGCCAGCAGCTTCCTGCTACACTATTTACGTCCTATTCCATTGAGATGGCACTCTCCGCTCACATGACCCAAATGCAGCTCTCACTCCACCAAGAACACAGCTGAATCCAACTGCATTGGCTGCTCTGCACATGCTCCGTCTGGCCCTGTGAATCCTCACTCACCCATTGAGATTTCTTTTGGTTTAAAGCAACATTCCAGCTGCTGAAGCTCCGTTGACCTCCAGTGTTTCCTGGCTCAGATCCAAGGCAGGTGCTCCCCTGCAAATAATATTTTTTTTAGAGTTTGAGCTTTTTTGTTTTTTTGTTGGGGGCTGGAAGGTGTATAATAATTACCTACAAGCATAGCTGATGAATGAAGCCAGAAGAAGTAACTCTTTTCCTGTCAGGTATCACAGGAATAACATTTATGTATTGCCATCATTTGCCTCGTCAACAATCTGCAGCTCTAATGCACATTTGATTCTCAAACCGGGGTCTTGGCAAATGATGCTGTATCTGACTGATGTGTTGACTGTAACATGTGAGATGGTGGGTTTTTTTTCCTCTCTAGAAACCTGGATGCTTTTTGACATTCTGATGGTAAATGATGAGACAGGCAACCATGGATTTCAGCACTCCATCTGTGTTTGATCAGCAAAAAGGTAAAAATGCTGCTCTAATACCTCCTTTGGTTCTTCCTATCTTTAGTTCAGTGGTAGGGATTCTGCAATTCTAAGGGGAAAAGAGTAATATGTGTGTGTGTGTGTGTGTGTGTGTGTGTGTGTGTGTGTGTGTAATAGGAAAAGAGGATTTCAAACAGAAAACAAACCTGTTCTAAATGTTCAATTCTTATTTGATAAGCATTTGGAAGGGAAAAATAAGCTTATGGTCTGTTTGTCTTGTTAAAGTATTCCTATGTAAAAATTTTAAAAATTGAGTTTTAAGCACAACCTCTATTCTCATTATTTTTTTTCAAATCTTTAAAAAATATATTATAGTAACTAATGTAAAAGGAACAAATCACATGTCTCTTTTTGCTCTATTAACCCAATATCTCGTTGCTGCAGTTTCATAAATACTTTCTGAATTCCTTTTAGGAATAGATGTTACCTAGATTTATACTATAGCTGATAGAATATCTCAGCTGGGGTTGTGGTGTGACTTATCACTGTTATTTGTAATGACAGGATATATCTTTGCTACTAATAATTTGCAGGGTGGAGGTCATTTTCCACATGAAAAGACTGCTATGGAACCAGCACATCCTCATAAAAAGCATGTATTCAGCCATACAGTTTATGTGTATGCATTTTGCATATGAACTGTGTACATATACATAATACCTTTGTGTAATTATGCATCCTTTCTATGTCTGCACAGGAAATTTCCACTCTGTAAATGTAATGAATATTTTTTAGAATATTTTTAAAAACTATCTTATATCTAAACCACTTTCTGTAGTCTGTGAATATTCTTCAGGACCCTAAAGTCCTTTGGTCATTTACCAGTTTGGGCTCCAACATGAAAGAGGTGATTTGTAAAAGCCTCAGTAAGAAAATCCATTGCTTCTTTCTTTTCCCCTTTTCCTGCTGTAGGCCATAGTGTGTTTACTACACTTCAAACTGTATCTGATTTCATGGGTGAGTTATTTTAGCTCAGTGCTTTTTCAAATATTAGATTTACTTTTAGATCTCTGAGGAACTATATGTACAGTTGTATATATAAAGAGAGAGAGATCTCTACTTCTTAACTCATTTTGAATTGCATGTGTGTGTCCCTTCAGAATATGCTGGTTCACACTGCGTTTGATGATGAACACCATAGGGAAAGTGACTGTTAAAGCTATGCCTACCACCATCCCCTCCCCTTGGTACATTTTGTATCACTGATGACCATCAGCAAAAGTGAAAGTCTGCCTAAATCCAAAGACCTCATACTGGCTACAAAATGACATTGTTATGCCATGCAATCCAAAGAGGAACACAATGAGTTTATTTTTTGATACTAATCTGAGAAAGCTGGAATTGACTGTGAGGAGGTAGTCCTTCATAATGAATTCATCCGTTCCAGTGTTGTGTCCCCTTATAGGCCTGAGCCCAAAGCAGAGTTAACTAGTTAACATATTAATTTGTCAAATTTATTTTCCTATAGCACCTTTCATGTGAGCAGTTCATAGCATTTCCTCCACCCTACACCTGACTCTCCCTCATGGAAGTTCACCTTCTCCCTGCCATCTCTATCTCTATTTCTCAGTCCTTTCTTTCTAGAGGTGCTGAGGTATGGTGAAAATAGCATAGGTTGGAATGGCAGATCTACTTCTTAGCTGTGTGACCTTAGAAAGTTACCTAACCTCTCTGGGCCTTATTTTACTCAGCAATAAAATGGAGGAAATAATGTTTGCCTATCAAGGTTGTTGTAAGAATATAAAATTATATGTAAAAAGAACCAGTCACATTGCCTAATTTGCCATAAGTACTTTAAAATTGTGGCTGCTTTTGTTATTGCTGTTTTAATTGCTACCTTGGACTGTGAGTTCCTCAGATGTGAAAGGCTCTTCCCTTCTCTATCTCCAGCTTGAATTTAGCAGTCTTCAGAACAAACAAGAGCTTAGTTAATACTAGTTGACTAGAAAACTTTTTTTTCAAAACAGGGTACCATTTAGAGCAATTTCCTAGAATAATAATTAATTAAATGATACCTGAGTAGTTCCATTATCACATTAACCTTTCCACTCTCTTGAAAGCATAAAAGGCCATAATGGTTTAGACCAGTATATAGCTTTTAAATGCCAATATGGTATTGTTGGCAAACCATGGCAGAGTGATTTTCTCTCCAAAAGTTGAACGTGAGCTTTATTCCAGGGCTTTCCATGAATTCTGAATATTTAGGGAATCAAAATTCTAGTAGCCACTGGCTTTCTGTGGAGATGTTGAGAAAAGAAATGATATCTGAAAGGATATCAGAAGTCATGTAATCCACTGGTTCTCAAACTCAGCCACACATAAGAATCACGTGGACAGCTTTTGAAAATTCTGATGCCTAGTTCTCCAGTATAATTGGTGTGGGAGGAGGCCTGACTAAAGCTCCAGGGTCTCACGAACTAAAACTAAAGATCTAAAGATCTCATGAACAATAAGGAATGAGAACCATTCATCCAGCCCATCCCCCTAACATCTCAGATGGGAAGAGTGAAGCACAGAGAGGTGAAAAGGCGGGACCTGTTTGTACTAATAACACCCAGCTAGTGAGTAATAGAGGGGCTTGAGACTCAGGTATTCTGTATTCAGACAACAGAACAATGAGAAATTTGTTTTCATGGGTGGTCCCTGGCCCCAGTAGCTACTATGGAATGGCGGTAGGGCTCAGGCAGCTCTGGTTTATGGTTTCCCAGGGAGTGGTTAGCATTGTGCACTTGGAAAAAATATGACACAGAGTGACCTTCAGGGCTCAAATGATGTGGATGTGTTAAGTCTGAATCCCTCCGGTGGCATTTTTCTAGATTTCTCTTTAGTAGAGGTATCAAGGCATCCTTATGCTAGGGGCTCCGGGACATATGGAGCTTGCTCATGTTCTGTCTCGGTTTTCTTTCCATTTGCATGAACCTGGGCAAACCGATCTCCTTGTCTGTGAAATGTGCAGGGTTGCTGGGAGGCTTAAACATCCAGTTATCTGGCCGTGGGAACAAAAGCCATGTTCCTGGCTTTCTTTCTAAAATTGTGACGCAGGAAGCCTGGGTCTTCAGAGCTCTCCACTCCTGCTTTGTGCTTTTTGCTTTCACCATAGCAACACTGTTTCTGGTCCCACGTGCTCCTCCTGGCTGTCTTCCTTCTCAAAGCCCACATGCAGGAAAGGACCTGTAGTAAAATCATTTACTACAGAACACAAAGGTTCCTACTGCAGTGGAAATGTTATATAATGGAAGATATTTACATTTTAAGCTTTGTCTCTAACTGTGGAAAGAAAAGGTTTGCTCTGCCCGAAGGAGGAACCTAAGGCCTCAGAGAGGATGGGAGCTGGATGAATGGTCCCAAGGGTCTCGCCCACACCCTGCCCTGCCAAGGGTCTGGACAGAAATGTGTTTCATGAGCAGTGTGTTTGTGGGCACCTGAGGGGAGTGCAGCCCACCCAGCAGGCTTTTTACTGGTAGAGTTGCTGAGAGAATAAGATGAGGGCCAAGCCCTCCAGTGCAGATTGAATCACTGCAGTAGTGTCCTAGGGATGCATTACAAAGTACAATAAACTGGGTGGCTTAAAACAGCAGAAATGTATTGTCTCACAGTTCTGGAGGCCAGAAGTAAGAAATCAGAATGTCGGCACCTGCTCCTTCTGGACTCTGCAGGGAAGAATCTTTCCTTGCCTCTTTCAGCTTCTGGCTGTTTGTGGCCTCCACTCCAGTCTTTGCTCCTGTCTTCACATCGCTTTGTCCTCTGTGTATGTCTCTTTTGTGTGTGTCTGTCCCAGATATCCCTGTGCCTCTCTCTTATAATTATAATGCATGGATTACCCACATAATCCAGGGTAAACCTCTACTCTCAACATCCTTTAACTTGATCATCACACCTTTTGACATATAAGGTGATATTCACCCTTTTGCCATACACAGTAAAATTTACCATACCCAGGTTCCAGGGATTTACAACATGGATGTATCTGCAGGGCCACCATTCAGCCTGTTACATGGCATGAACAGATATCAAATCTCAAGTCCCTTGTCAGAAAGTATTGTGACTGGGGTTTTGGAAAACCCCATTCTTTTTTTTTTTTTTTTTAATTTTTTAAATGTTTATTTATTTTTGAGAGAGAGAGAGAGAGTGTGTGAGCAGAGGAGGATCAGAGAGAGAGGGCAACACAGAATTTGAAGAAGGCTCCAGGCTCTGAGCTGTCAGCACAGAGCCTGACGCGGGGCTCGAACCCATGAACTGTGAGATCATGACTTGAGCTGAAGTCAGCTGCTTAGCTGACTGAGCCACCCAGGCGCCCCTGGAAAACCCCATTCTTGTTGAAACTAGAGGGAAATTTGGCTTTTGGAAGGCATGATGAAAAGGGCATCTATTTGGTGCAGACTCTGTGCGTGCACTTTACATGGATTACATTTCATGAGAACAAATGTCTATTGAGCACTTAGCAAAGCCAGACTCTGTGCCATGCAGTGTAATAGACTAGCTCGTTTAATCCTCACCTCTGCCCCACTCTCGTGTTCCCCACTTACACCAGTGAGGGAATTTTAAAAAGTTATGACTGACCCAAGGTTACAACCTATAAAATGGCAATGCTAAGATTCAAGCTGCTTGACTTCAAAACCCATGTTTTATCTACAACAGTAATCTTCCTTCATCAACCACAAATATTAATGAAGAAGTAAGAGATTAATGAAAATTGAAGTTAATGGGGTACCTAGGTGGCTTAGTCAGTTAAACATCTGGCTCTTGAATTCAGCTCAGGTCATGATCTCGCAGTTCATGGGTTCCAGCCCCACATTGGGCTCTGCACTGACAGTGTGGATCCTGCTTGGGATTCTCTCTCCCTCTCTCTCTGCCCCTTCCCTGCTCACATGCTCTATCTCTCTCTCAAAATAAATAAATAAACTTTAAAAAATTCAAATTAATGAAGCGTGTATTTTCACAATCAAGCTGTTCTTCCACTGTGTTGGGGATTTTTAAAGCTCCCATACACAGATGTGAGGGTTTTAATTTCCAACGTTTCATCCAAAATGGGAGCACTAAACAAAAAGAATTTAGAGTGTAACAAATTTACACTTTGCTGAGAAACCAAAAATGAAAATTCTGCGTGACAACCAGATGCCTCCAAAGGAAGAATAAATACATTTTAAAAGAGGTTTGGGAAGAGAGCAGAGAAAGGCAGGCAAAAGAGACAAGACAGAGAGGGAATGATTTGGGCTCAATTGATGATCTTAGGGTCAAAAACCTAAATGGGTACCTAGAATGAAACCCAAGAACACTGAGAATTCTGTGATTAATTTTCAAATTAATCATCCAGATAAAGGAAGATTAGCTGGCAAATCACCAATCCACAGGCTTTGAAGCAGACTGCTGTTGCCTCTGGTTATTGCTTAGCCTTCTCCCTCCTTTGGTGAAGGAAGAGCAGAGGGAAAAAGAGATGAGGGAATTCTTCTTCCAGCCTTTTTGCCCACTCAAGACCAAGTTTTCTGGAAACCTGCCCCTCACCCTTCTCTACTTTGTTGCTGTCCATTTGGCACAGGAACCTTCTCCCATCAACCAACTCCTGGGAAAGGTTGTGAAAAACCCATTCACTCCTGGCTCCTTTTGTGAGCTTAGCTAGAGGGAAGCCCTTGACTCATGTTACTGGAACAATTACCATTCACAGCTTTAAAAAGCCATGAAAATGCAAGTGATTCAGCGGGTTGAGGATTAGGAGAGTGGTGTCCTTGTCAGTATTCTCTACCACAGGACAGCCCTACTGTCCTGGAGAATGGGGTCTCTTGCCCTAGTATGCATCCCGAAAGAGAGGATCCAGGAGTGATAGTCAGAGGCAATGAAGGTACACTGGTCCCTTAGGTCTCCTGCATCGACCCTGATGTTATGTCCCACAGCTTAGCCAGATCAACTTGAGGAGGCAAACTCTCTTTTCAGCCACTTATCCGAAAGTCAGATGGGTCACCATGGTGAGGTTTTCCTATCATCTCTATCCATTAACTCCACATTTCCTTAGCAATTATTAAGCAACTGTGTTGGGTAATGATATTCATGCATTTTCTCTTTGATGCAACTATTTGGATGCAAGCATATTTTACTGCAGTCTGAAAGAAAATTTACTAAGCATGTAGCTATTTTTCTTACCCAACAAGTATGGAACAAACATATTACCCATCCCCAAATATGAAACAAGGTGAGAAGAGGGTCTAGAGGCACTTACATGCAAGATTGGTGTAAAAGATGTATAGGGACATATACCATCTTGCAGAAGGACCCCATCCAACCACGAGTCACGTTTAGCACTTGTAACTATCAGGAAGGAAGCCTGTCAATTAGTCAGTGCAAAATGTTTGCTGATTCTGAGAATCAAGAATGATCTACATCTCAGCTTTTCTGATTTATCTCTTAAAACCATGGTGGTTTTACCTAACACTAACTTTCAAGTAATAAATAGATTTGTGTGCTTAATAAGGGCCTTTAGTTTGTTTTCTCTGTGTAAAACTTAAAAAATGTAATTTGCTCATCAATGATCTTGTTTTATTGGTCTATTGTGGAGGAAGCAAAGGGGAGACTTTCTTTTCACACGGGAAATATTCCTATCTCTAAATGTTCCTCAGAATTTTAAAATACACATGTACAATATTTAATAGAATTCTAATCCTTTTTAAACATTTTGCTTAAAACTAATTTCAAACTTAGATGTTGTAAAAATAGCATAAAAGAACACTTGACTATCTTTTACTCAGATTCACCTAACGTTAATATTTTGCCCCATTTGCTTTATTGATGGCTTTCTTCTCACTGTCTGTGTCTCTCTGTCCCACGTCTCCCTGTTTCTGACTCAGTGTGTATATGTTTATATCTGCATGTGTGTATGTGTACTTTTAGCTAATCTGTCTGCATTCTGATTTTGTGTAGTGAGCTAGTAACATCTTTTGTAGCATTTCCTCCAGTACTGGATCCAGTCTAGGATGAGGTATTATATTTAGTTGTCATGTGTCTTTATTCTCCTTTCTTCTGGAACATTTCTGCACACTTTCTTTGTCTTTTATGGCATTGAAATTTTGAAATTACAGTCTCTCTCTGTCTCTTTTAATACTGAGTTCTTCTTTTCAGGTTTGTCTGTTGCTCCCTCAGGACTAGATTTAGACTGTGTGCATTCCCAGCTAGAGTACCACATGGGTGATGTCTTCATCTCAGGTTATCACAATATCATTTAAATCTTTTCAAATGGTAATTTGATGTTAACGGTGTTGCGTTATTAGATATCAACCAGTTCTTACAATGTTTTTTTAATACTATTTTTTTCTTATTGTAAAATTAACACCACCTTTTCCAAAATAGTCAAGCAATACAAAAAGGGTTTGAGCATAGAAAGTGTTGTATTCTAGCAATACAAGTGTTGTATAACTAGCAAACAGCTCTGTTCTTCAGTCTGTGAGCCCAGCCTGTCCCCAGCTTCTTAGCCACCCAGATGGACTCATAGTAACTCACCCTCCATGCCTGGGCTGGGGAGTAGCTTCCAAAGAGAAATAGAGGAGATCAGGCCAAGAATATTAGCCAGTATCACTAATCAGAATAAGATTAGTAACCGGTTTATTAAGCAGCTCCCACATGCCAGGCCCTGTGCTAAACTCTTCACTCCTATTATGTCACTTAATCCTCAATACAGCCTATGAGATATGTTCCGTCTCTAGTCTGTCTGAGGTCACATGACTTGCCCAAGGCCACAAAGGACAAGGGAAAAGCTGCCATTTTAACTCCAGCTTCTGACACCCAAGCCCTCCTCATACTCCCCTTCACCATGAAGTTATACTTTGTGGGTTCTGATAGCCCACTCCATCTATCCCTTTGTGACTCCTAGCACAAGAAGGAAAAGAAAGGTAATGGGCCCTCAAGCAGGGCTGCTGGGAGCTGATAGCCACTGAGGTGGCTCCACAGCCTGAACTTCCAGTTGCAATGACCTCTGCCCAGTGGGCTCTACTCACTGTGACAGCCTGACCTCTTCCAGGGCAGTGATAGACCAGTCTCCATAGCAGTCTTCTTTTGGAGGAGAGAAGGGCACCAGCATTCTAGGAGGAGGGGTCAGTGGCTAAAAGGTTGGGGTTACCTGTGGAGCTAATGTGATAGGAGCTGGGTATCTGCAAAATCAGGGCTTGGGTTCCATCACAGAAGCTTCAGAAACCAGGTTCTTTATCATATTCCTATTCAACACATTTGTTCCCTGAAACAACCTGTTGATGTTTCTCCAAAAGACAGTTCAGGGAGCCCAGCCCTATAAACAAGGTGACACATAAACAGCATTTGATAAAAAGCAAAAAGGAATTATTTTAACATTGATATCCTATGCTGTGATAATAACCTTGAGATTACTTATTTGTTCTCTTACTTACCACAGTAAATCAAAACACCGTCTGCAGTTTTATTTTTTTAAGTTTGTTATTTATTTTGAGAGAGAGCACAAGCAGGGGAGGGGTAGGAAGAGCAGTAGAAACAGAGAGACTCCCAAGCAGGCTTCATATTGTCAGCACAGAGTTTGGATCTCAGGAACCATGAGATCATGACCTGAACCATAATTAAGAGTTGGATGCTTGACTGAGCCACCAGGTACCCTCAGTCTGCTGTTTAAAAAAAAAAAAAAAAAAATCTTATTTTTAAGAACTGTGAGAGGGACACCTGAAATTCATCTGAATTGACACTTTTTTCCTTCTGATTACTTAGTGCTATTCAAAAATGGTGTTCTAGAGTTTTAGTCACAACTTGGCTGATTCAGCCTGATGACTGAATATAGAGAGGAGTAGAAATAGGCTCACAGGCATCTGGTTTCAGGTAGTCAGAGCAGAAACCAATTTCAGGATGGATCCTGGAAGTGTTTTGGCTGAGAATAGTAGTACTTTTGGAATTGGAAGAAACCTCAGTGAGTGTGTATTCCAACTCCCTCACTTTTTATGTATGAAGACTGAGACATAGAGGTATTGATGGGGATACAGTGTAATGCTATAATGGCCATTGAGGCCAAACTGAGCAGTTCAAGGCCATTGCCACCACTTACTGTGTGACCCAGCTGTGATCTCTACAACTCACTTTCCTGCCTTATAAACTAATACGAAGCTACTTCAGAGGCTTGCTTATATAGATTAAATTAATGAATCCATACGAAGCACCTGCAACCATGCCTGGCTCACAGTAATCATTCAGGGTGTGCTAGTGTTGGTTATAGGACTGTTATAAAGATGATTACAAGAATTGTTATAAAGATTTAATGAAGTAATACATACAAAGCAGTTGGAACTATGCATGGCCCAGAGTAATCACTAGGTGAGTGCTAATGGTTCTTAATAGATGACTCACATAAGGTCACATGGACAACTGGTCTTCCCAGGTCAAGAGAACATCTTACCCTTCAAGTTGACTCCTCCTTGGTAATGAATACGTGGCATAACACCACTGTTTTTTGTGGAAATTGGAAGAGACAGCCTTTTCTTGGGCAGAAAAAAACAAGAAGGAAATGAATTTTCCAGGAAAGCTCACATAGTTTAGAATACTTCTACTTTCCCTGTCCTCTCTTTCTGGTGTTATATCCTCTAAGACTTGCCTTCCAGATAAAACTCTTCTCTTGCTCAAAAGCCAGTCTACTGGTCAGCTTTCACTGTCTATGCTGGTGCCAGGCATGTTTCTGGGCTCTCTACATGGTTCTAGAAAATCTTTCTAGTTTTTAGGCAGAACCTCATTTGTTTAATTTAATAGTTTCATAATGTTTTACTCTTTGATAGAGCAAAATTCCCTCACTGCTCTTCTTTTTTCCCATTTTATTGGATATTCTTATTCATTTTTTGTTGCCTTTTAAAAAATATTTATTTATTGGGGGGGAGGGGCAGGGAGAGTGGGATAGAGAGAATCCCAAGCAGGCTCCATGTTGTCAGCACACAGCCAGATGCAGGGCTGGATCTCAGGAACCGTGAGATCATGACGTGAGCCATAATCAAGAGTCGGACACTTAACCAACCGAGCCATGCAGGTGTTTCCTTTTATTGTTTTTGCATTTGGAAGATATTACATTCATACATGTTCAAGGTGTAAAACAATATCCAGTGAAAAATCTCCCACCCCTGCCAAACTCTCTAGCCATCCAATTCCCCTTGCTGGAAGCACATCAATGTAGGCAGTTTCTTATGTATTCTTCCAGGGACAGTCTATGTATAGATAAGCAAATAGTTAAATATATTCCTTTTTTCTTCTTTAAAGCATAAGCTTAATCCATTTGTTTTCACAAATGAAAAGTAGTCGTATTCCCTGAACCTCATCCCATAAAAACCTATTGAAACTTTTAAAAAATTATTTATTTATTTATTTATTTATTTTGAGAGAGACAGAGACAGTATAATTGGGGGAGGGGCTGATAGAGAAAGGTAGAGAGAGAGAATCCCAAGCAGGCTGCCACACTACCAGCCCAGAGCCCGATGCAGGGCTCAAACCCACAAAGCCATAAGATCATGACCTGAACTGAAACTAAGAGTTGGACGCTTAACTGACTGAGACACCCAGGTACCCCAAAAAACTATTGAAACTTTTACTGAAATGACTTTAAACTTACAAATGAATCTGTGTAATAATTAAATTTTATTATACTATTTAGCTGTCCTTTCTGGGAATATGGCATGTATCTCCATCAATTCAACTCTTCTGTTATATCACTCAACAAAATAATATAGTTTTCCTCGATTAGATTCTGAATATTTACTCCTGGGCACTTTTTCTTTTCATTGTAGTTATTTTCAGTGTAAGGAGGAGTGATTTTCCTGCTTATATTATTACAAATAACTATCTAGCTTTTTATTTATTTTAAAATTGGATTAAATCAAATCTTATTACTTCTATTGTTTTGTCATTAATTTTCTTGTGCCATCCTTGTGCAGAGGATGAAACCAGATGGACTGTTTTCAAATCCTGCTCTGCCACTTAACAGCTTTGCAACTATGGGGAAATATTAAACTTCTCTATGCTTCAATTTCCTCATCTGCAAATTGGGATAAAGACACTATCTACTTCATAGAATTGTTGAAGCAAATAAATTACTCAATATAAATGAAACTCTTAGGACAGTAGGGATGCCTGGGTGGCTCAGTCAACTAAGCGTCTAACTTCAGCTCAGGTCATGATCTCACAGTTCATGGTTTCAGCACCACATTGTGCTCTGTGCTGACAGCTCACAGCCTGGAGCCTGCTTTGGATTCTGTCTCCCTCTCTCCCTGTCCCTCCTGCACTCATACTGTCTCTCTCTCAAAATTAAATAAACTTTAAAATTTTTTTAAAAAAGAAACTCTTAGAACAGTACATGGATTTGTCATTTGTAAAAGTTAGCTATTACTAAAATTATGATAATTTTGCTCTCCCTTGTGATTATCATATCTTTTTTTTTGTTTCATACTTACTGCATTAGGTAAAATTTGTCTTCTTTCTTTCTCTATTGTAACATTTGGAGTTGATTAGAAATAAATGTACTTAATTTAGAATGTAAACTTTTACTCTTAGATATTAAGCATTTTTTTAGGAACAGATACCAAGTTTTATCGAATGCCTTTCTATTCTTCACTCACATTATTGTGTATTTTCCCTTTGTTCTAGTGGTGTGATATATTTTATTAACTGATAACAAAAGTCAAAACATCTTTATAAGTGATAAACTGTTTGAACATGGTGTATTATTTTTTAAATATCCAATTGAATTTGATTTGGTAGAATTTAAAACCTAGAATTATGTACTCACAAATTAAATTATTCTGTAGGTGCCTGTGTGTGTGTGTGTGTGTGTGTGAGTGTGTGTGTGTGTGTGTGTTACCAGTTTATGCTGGCCTTAAAAAAATAAATTAGGGGGGTGCCTGCCTGGTCCAGTTGATAAGAGCATCCAACTCTTGATCTTGGGGTTGTGAGTTCGAGCCCCATGTTGTGTAGAGACTACTTAAAAATTAAATGTTTCTAGAAAAGAAAAGAAATGAGACAACTTTCAATCACTTTTTGTGCTTCACTATGAGAATTATTTGTTCCTTTGTCATATTTATCTTAATATATTAAAAGAATTCAGTTGACCTCACTTTAGAATCTTTACACTATTATCACTAACTTTAATTCTCTCCCTGGTGTACAAACAACTCTTCATAGATAACATTTCCAATTTTCAGTGAATGTGTAAATTGTATTTTTGCTACTAATGAGTATAAACTCCAGTAGGGTGATATCTATCAGGCAGAATGCTGAGGCAGAATGCTGAGCCACACAGCTTGTGCAGCAGAGTGGAAAGTCAGGCACAGGCTCTGTTAGAGAGAATGGAATGTAGAATGACCATCCAGTACCAAAGAAAGGTCACAAGTTCACTAGAATATGTGAGAGCTTTGCCTCCTAAGTAAAAGGGCAGTTATATACAATAGCGCACATAGGTCAGAGGGTGGAATCTGAGGCCTGACAGCCTGAAGCCTTTTCTGAGTTTCACCAGCTACATATGTGACTTTGGGTAAGTACCTTTCCTACCCTATGCCTCAGTTTCCCCATCTGTAAAATGGGAATAATTTGTAGCACATAGTTCATAAGGTGAAAATTAAATGAGTTGATTTACAGAAAGGGTTTACTAAAATGCCTGGTGCATAATAAGGATGATGTTGCTGTTAACCATCATTATGATTGTTCTTCAGACAGTGACAGAGACACGAAGAGCACAGTAACAGTGGATACTGTTATAATGACTGGAGACATCATTGTGCTGTAGAAGTGATCGTATAATAATTTTCACTACCTCTACAGTTGTTCTAAGTTTCTCAATTCCTTCATATAAGCTACCAAAAATTCTAGAATTCAAAACTCTCCTAGAAACATAAAAAAATCTAAGACCCTTGACTGCAGACTGACCACAGAACTCTATGGAATGTGTCTGAGGTGCACTTTGGCTATCTCCGCAAGTTCATGTGTGTACCACTGCAGAAAGGGCAGTTCTGGGGTCCTGCTTCCAAGCCACAGTGCCAGTGAATAGAAGGTAGGAGCCTCCTGTAAGAGTGAATAAGGATTTAGTATATGATAAGGTTGCCATTACAAATTCTCAAGGAAATGGAAAATTATCCAATAATTGGCTATTTGGGAAGACATTGTAGCATATATAAGGTTTGTAAATTCCATATTAATTATGGTTAAGTGCTAACTGTTAACATATAAATAAGTCTGAGGTCCCACAACTTCTAATCATTAAAGCAATGAAATAAATTTTAAAATGCAATGTCCGTGAATTTTGAAGATGTTATTTTTCAAAAACCAACAAAGCACCTGAGAACTTAAGTGGTAAACAGGGAAAATAACTGAAGCATAGATAACAGGTGAAAAGCTAGTGTACTTACTCTATATAAATATATTGCAAATTAATTAGATAAAGATAAATGCCTTGAAATAATAAGATATAAGGACACCATTAGATAATTCATAAAATGGCCATAAACATATGAAAAATAAAACTTTTCTCTCAGGAAGAATAAATAAATTGCCATTGAAAATTATATATTATTTTTCATCTTTCACATCAACATTCATTTTTTTTAATAATAATGTACACTATCATTAAGAAAGATGAAGTGGTATGCTCTCAAGCCCTGCTTGGGGAGGGTATGTTGGTTTAAACTTTCTGGAGGCCAGTTTAATAAAGAGTCAAATGAATTGACTCCCACGTTCACTCCTAGGAATATGTCCACAGGAAATAATCAAAGGTGTGGAAAAAGATAGATATCCAAGAATATTATGGCATTATTTGGAATAGATACAGAACTTATGATTCTCCAAAAAGAAAAAAATTTAAATGTCCTATAATAAGAAAAGGATCAAATCAATTATGCTAAGTTCAGTCAATGGGATTTATGCCACATTTTATAAATAACATTTTACAATCTTACCTTAGAACCTGGGAATACATGATCAAATATTAAATGAAAAGGGGCAAAAGTAAAAATTACATATATAGCATAATCTCATTTTGTAAAGAATAAATAGATGTATGTAACTGCAGCACTATGCTCAGAACTGTTAGTCATTGATTGTCACAATATTAAAATATCTCTATCCCCTCTGATCAATAAGGACCATCCATCCTTTTGTACCAGTCAATCCCCAGGAACACATTACCCACAATTTAGCAGCGAAAAAGTTATAGATCCCACTCCAGCTGTTAGGCCTGCTTCCACTCTGATGGAGGCTCTGATAAGCCAGTTGTTAAATCCTCTGATATAGACCTCTTAAAGTAGACCCTTGACCTGGTCCCTTATTATGGAAGGGGAATTTGGAGGGGAGTGGGAGGGGGAGACAAAGATTCACTTAGAAAATAAACAAAAAAATGCTCTTACTGTTAGCCAAACTCACACTATCGTAGAAAATCTTTTAGTCATTTTTTTTCAGGTTCTATCATTGTTTGTATTCCAACCAAGGAAAGATCACAGTGTGAGAGATTGACGGTTTGCATCACTAGCTTGGTCAGCTAGTCCTGTTCCACCAGCAGCCACAGGCATGAAGTCACTGTCCTAATCCCTGAGGCTTAGTACCTCAGGGGGCTGTAACACCTTCTAGGACTTTGTTCCTCTTGTTTTTTTTGCCTCCTGGCTTCACAGTTTTATGGCTCTTTTATTCCCTTTGCTTGCTCCTCAAGAACCTGCCTTCTCATTTATATAGGCTGTGAGATGGATTACCACTCATTTTCAATCATACCAATTTTGAGTGCAGAAGGAGGAGCAAGAGACAGTTGAGATTTTGAAGGAGAAGATGGAAAGAGCAGAGGCTCACAACTGCTCATTCTGAAACAACCAGATCCTTCTGCTCCTGCTAGCATTTCTCCATACCCCCTCATTACATTATACAGGCAGGTAGAGGAATAGAGGCTCAAGGAAGGAAGAGGTCAAAAGGAAGCCCATTGTGTCACAGAAGTCAACCACATACAACACATCAACATCTTAACAGTGATTATCTTTGAGGATGTAGTTTCTTCTTTTTATCTGTATTTCTGTAATTTTTATAAAGCAATAAAATATTGTAAATAAAATAACATATAAAATCATAGATCAGTTGAATCAAAATATCTGGGGATAGCATTTGGACATCAATTTTTTTTAAGCTCCCGAGGTGACTCTAATGTTTAGCCAGTGTTGAGATCCAGGGATATAGTCAATCTCTCATTTTACAAAATAGGCAGCTGAACCCAGATAGGTTCACGGTAATACTCTTGGCTAATATGCTCATTGTTCAAAAAGAGGATTCTTTATAAGATTCAGATTTAAGTGAGAAGTCAAATCTCTTAGTTACTTAGAAGTCATTTCTGTTGCTACTCTTTTAGATCTCATGATATTAAATGTGTACAATTCTGATAATCCAATATAAACCATCCTTAGTTTAACCATATATCCATAATATTTGATAGTTGACAGAAACTGTTAATTCAACTCCACTTAAAATCATAGGGAAAAGCCTTATGAAATTGTTTAAAGGAGCACAAGACTCCTTCTTCCATCACTTTTCCTAACTCTCTTCCCAAGGATTATGAAAAATGAGACTTCAGTTCTTATATCCACTCTCTTCAACTTGCAATTGGAAAAGAATATGCTGGGACACATGGGTGGCTCAGTCGGTTAAGCATCCGACTTCGGCTCAGGTCATGATCTCATGGTTTGTGGGTTTGAGCCCCACATGGGGCTCTGTGCGGAGAGCTCAGAGCCTGGAGCCTGCCTCAGATTCTGTGCCTCCCTCTATCTCTTTCCCTCCCCCACTCACACTCTGTCTCTCTCTTAAGAATAAATTAACATTAAAAATTTTAAAAAGGAAGAAAAAATATGCTGATGCAATCAATAAACACATAATTATCAAGTATCTACAATATATCCAATACTACTCCAGCTTCTACTATCTAATGTTAGAGTTTTTTTCCTGTAATAAAGGCAAAACTATACTGCCAAAATTCAAGTACAATCATATAAAGAGTGATTATTCACTAGGTTTGGTTTTATTCTCTTCCTTTTATAACATAGCAATGAAACCGCCACAAGAATAGACATCTTTAAAAACACATGAGACAGCCATTCAGGAACTTATTGTCAGTCTGTGACTATGGGCAGAAAGCAAGTATAGACATTTTCAGGGTCAGTGAAAATTTAAAGAAAATTTAAGAGATCATATCCAATCTGGGAATTAATTATTCATAAAGAAGGAGAAAGCAAAGTCAAGACAACAAGGACATCCATGGAACGCCAGATCACAGTATGTGTCTGCAACAAGGCTTCAGGAGCAATGCAAAGGAAAAGGACTACAGAGTGATGGACTTGTTCAATCGCTGACACTGGACCAAACTAAATTTGTTTTCTTAAACTGTTTTCAGGAGATCAGGGCACCAGGAACATTTTTTAAGTGGCCACAGTAGAGGACCACTTGGAAGATGTCTTTTAGAAGACCCAAGGAAGACTTCTTTCTCCAACCCCCTTTCAGCTCAGTAGTCATTATTCATCAACAATAGGTGATTTGTTATTTGTTTCTCCACAGATGTGAGAAAGACATGTAGAACCTCAATCATGAAAGGAACCTTAGAGGTCAGCCTTCTATTCAGCACAGGTATCTAATCAACAGCATCCCAAGCTATGTTGGTTAGAACCCACTTAAACATGGGTAGTGATGAGAAGCACACTAGCTTGCAAGATAAGCTCTTCATGTTTTGAATAGCTCTAGTTATTTAAAGTCTCAATTAGTTCAATTTCTACCCACCAAGAACTACCCACCACTAGTTCTCCCTGTGCATCTACAGAAAACAAATGTAAATCCTCTTCCAGTTTTCCAGTATTTGAAAACAGTGGTCATGTCTTCCCCCAGGTAACAAGCCTTTTTACCTATTCCTTACCTCCCAGAATCCCCAGGTAAAATGACAAATACTTGATGTGGGCACCTTCCATTTTTTGGAAAATGAAAAAAGTAAGTTGAATAGTATATATGATCCAGAAAAGAGTTAGGGAGATTGGAGGAAGGGTGGTTGAAATAACAACATTTGGCTTCCTTTGTAATTTCCAAAGGCCAACTAGGCTAACATAGTCCTTCATAAAATTCATTTAAAATTTATATGCCTTCCTAATTGCTAGAGAATTTATTGACACAATATTTTAACATCAAGATGTCCATGAGACTCCAATGGCTGAGAAAACCAGTTGAAAATGCAAGCTAAATCACTCAGTCCATTCATTGCACATGTACTCAAAGTCCTATGCATTGAAAATTGAGATCTCACTTCTTAAGAATTAGTATTATTAAAACAAAGGTTCGTTTTATGAAAATACATTCTAGAGAGGCATCATTACTGAAGTTCAACACAGACATGCTTCTTAAAATAGCAAATTCCATTTCCCAGTGCTCCCAGCCCCCACCCCACCTGTAGAGGTCCAGTAGAGATGCCAACTGTGGAATGGCATTCACAGGTCAGAAGAAGCACCCTGAGGAACACAGTGCTTCTTAGATTCAAAGAAACACAACATGTGCTGCATCACAAATCCAGTAATTAAGAAAGGTCTGATTGTGGTCAGATATTTACCCTTGAGATAATATTGTTGCAAGACTTCCTCCCCACAGAATGAAATCTCTTTTTCCACTCCCAAGGCATGAAAGTTGCTTTGAGTATTTGTTCTCTCAGCTGGCATATGCAGAAAGCTTGGAGCTGTTTTTCTCTTTAAAATGTTGAAAAGAAACTCTTATTCCTCCTCCCATATAACTGGTACTTTATAAAACACTCTTAAAGCTCCAGCCAATACACCCTGAGGGACTGGAGGAAAAAACAGGAGAAATAGCAAAATGTTTCAGCTCACAAGATCTCTGTAGCTTGCTCAGCAATGCATAGGGTGTCAGTAAGGACAAATAAGACAGAGAGTCCTATCTACACCAAAGAAGTAATATTAGTAATAATTGACATGGTTTGAATGCTTACTCTATGCAGGTGTTGCTCTAAACACGTTATATGGATTAACTCATTTAGCTCTCCAAACAGCCCTACCAGGTAATTACTATTCTTATCCCATTTGACAAGGGAAGAATAGGTATAGAGAGGTTAAGTAACTCACCCAAGGTCACACAGCCAGCAGATAAGTGGCAGTGCCAGGGTTCAAACTCTGGAGGTTGGGTCTATGCCCTTACAGTTTTTCTACATTGCCTCCAAGTATGTATGCAGTGTGTCACATGATATATATGATCAGTTGTATGAAATTACTTTTGTTTCAATGCCATTTATTAATGACTTTAAACTTGTTTCTGTCCTGCCAAAGACTTCCAGACTGGCTTTTAATTCTATCCAGCAGAACTGGGACCATCTTGTTCAGGGACCAGGTCAAGGCCCACAGAGACTCTTCATCACCAGTGGGTGGCAATATTGTCACATGGAGCCCTCAGGGTACAATGTAGGCCTGTCATCCTTCCTAAAATTAGAAAAGCCTCACCACCTTACGGATAAGTCATACCAGGCAGCTCCCAAAATGCAATTTCTCTATTGTCCCTGAAACACCCAGGATAATCCTGCAGGAGAGAGGATCTGAATTAGGAGAATGCCCAGGAAACTATTCATATAAGTGATTCTTCCTCCGTCTTGCCATATCCCTGGCATATCTCCGTTGTGAATTACACACTTGTCTTCCCCCTAGGGCATGTCTTTCTTAAACATGGACACTCTACAACCTTTTTCATAGCAATTTCAGCAGCCTAGGGTAGATGTTGAGTAAATGGATGAATGATTAAACTTCGGTTCCTCACAGGCAATCCGTTCCACTGCAAGAAACAGTCTAAGAAGGATCTACAAAGTCCTCTATTGTTAGCCACAGTGAATCCAGACTTCATGGTGATTCTAGGGTGAGTGATCCACCCAAGGATTCTCAGAAAAGAATGAACTAAAGAAGCCTCTCAAGACCATTCTGCTCTGGACTCTTGAAACTGCAATACCCAATTTATCTTCACATTGACCTGACTCTTCCACAAAATGGTCACGGCTTAAGCAGAACAAGTATCAAGCTGACTTCTGGGTAAATTTCAACAAAATAGGCCAGTAACTGATGCAGGCAATGGCTTTCCCAAGCAACTCCACAATAATAACTGAAGGACAGAACTACTGTGAGAAGCTGTAGAAAAGGGGCCTACATTTGTGTGAAACCTGAGAAATTCTGAGGAAGATCCTCTAATCCCAAACATTTCTAGTAGCCTGTCATATGTCTGAAATCCCACTATTAAAGAGCTATGCACTTGAGATTAGGTAGACAATTTATGATACCTCCAGAAAACTTTCAGGGTTTTTAACCATGAAAAATGAGGGGAATAGATGATTATAATGTCTATCCTTCCAATTTTTAGGTAAAAATTAATACAACTTTAAAATATGTATCAGTTTTTTTTTAATTTATTTATTTTGAGAGAGAGAGAGAGACCACAAGCAGGGGAGGGGTTGAGACAGAGAGCAAGAATCCCAAGCAGGATCCACACTGTCACTGTAGAGCCTGGTGTGGGGCTTGAACTCACAAACTATGAGATCATTACCTGAGCCAAATTTGGATGCTTAACCAACTGAGTCACGCAGATGTCCCTGTATCTGTGTTTTTAATCTAGGGTTTTTGTAAAAGGCAGAATTGGAAAAAGACATATATATTTTTTCTTTTTCAGAACTTTGTCAAATGTCCAGGACTTGTTTTCTCAGTTATAGACATACTAGGCTCTATTTGCCCATTTAGTAGTATCACATTATTGAAGTATTTTTTTAATGTTTGTTTATATTTGAGAGAGAGAGAGAGAGAGAGACCACGCAAGCAGGCAAGCAGGGGAGGGGCGGAGAGACAGAATCCGAAGCAGGCTCTGAGCTGTGAGCTGTCAGCACAGAGCCCAACACTTAGCTCGAACTCATGAGCAGTGAGATCATGACCTGAGCCAAAGTTAGATGCTTAATGGCCTGAGTCACCAAGGTGCCCCAGTAGTGGCACATTTAATGTAAAGCTTCTAAAACACACCCCTCAGCATTTAAGGAAAAAACTTGGTTTAATTCAATGAGTTTTAAAAATATAAACTCATAGAGAATTTGGACAATATAAAAGTTCTAAAGAACATCCAAGAGATGATCTCTGTTAACTTTTTGATTCATGTTCTTCCAATCTTCCACATTTCATGTTTATACATATACATCAATAACATTTTTATAAAACATAATCTACATCTATTCACATGCTTATTTCTTCCTCTTTGTCTCTTTTTCATTTTATCTACTTTCAACCTCTCTCCCTATGTGTGAATTCTGGAATTTCTCTTTATGCACCCATACATAAGTCTGTCTGTTTTACTTCCACACAATTAGAGAGGCAAGACCCATTGAAACCATGCTCCAGATGGTAGTTAGATGATACCAGGGAGAAAAATAGATAGATGATAGATACATAGATAGGTATGACAAGAAGGAAAGAAAGAAGAAAGAGCTCATGTATTGCTAGTTAATTTAGATCTTCTGCATATAAATGGTTTTGTGACCTTCAGTAGAAAAAATTTTTCTTCTGTTTTAGATTCTTTAAGAACCATCATTCATCCTTCTTATACTTACTATTTCTACATCACCTTTTCTCATTTTCACAGAAATTTTTTGTATAGTCCTAAATTTACAACTAATTATTTGCATTTACTTCAACTTAAATTGGCTGTTTCTATACATCCTCTGCAGAAACCCCTTCATTTCCTATTTCTTAATGGGTCAGTGGTTTAGTATGACCAACTCAGGGCTAGAAGGAACTCTGAAGTAGGTTTCTCTTCTGCCTCACACATCTTCCTGTCCTCTTGTGCTGTGCCTCATGGTGTCTGAATTCCTTCTACAGTATACTTCTTTGGTGGCTGTCTAGCCAGCATTGGCCATCTTCAGTGTCAGGAAACTCACTACCTCTTGAAGTGGCCCGGAGTATTTTTACAATGCTTTAACACTTAAATACCCTTTTCTTGGTCATTCTCACTCACTGCTATTTCTGACTGTTTGAGTTCCACAAAACAATTTAACCATAAAATTCTTTGCTTAAAAACTTTTTTGAAAAACAACTCTATATTTACAACAGTATCAAAAAATAAAATAAAATATTTAGGAATAAACTTAACCAAGGATGCTAAAGACTTACACACGGAAAACTACAAAACATTGCTGAAAGCAATTAAAGAAGACACTAATAAATGGGAAGACACCCTGCATTTCATGGATTAGAAGATTTTATTGTTGAGAAGTCAGTGCTACCCAAAGAAATTCACAGATTTAATGCAATCTTGATCAAAATTCAAAAGATATTAGATAGAAAAATAAATAATAGACAAGGAAAGAAGAGAAGGAAGAACTTATGTATTGTTTACATAGATCTTCTGCATACAAGTGGTTTTGTGACCTTCAGTCAAAAATTTTTTCTGTTTTTGCAGAAACAGAAAAATTCATCATAAAAAAACATGTGGAATCTCAAGGAGTCCCTAGCAGCCAAAATAACCTTATAAAAGAAAAACAAAGTTGGAGATTTCAACACTTCCAGATTTCAGAATACAAATCTACAGTAATCAAAACTCTATAGTACTGACATAAAGTTACATAGATCCACGGAACAGAACTGTAAGTCTAAAAATAATCCCATACATATAAATCAACTGATAGACCTCAACATGACACTGACCAGCTAAGAACAGAAAAGCCTATCACCTCCTTCACTGTGTTTACTAAACAATTATTAATGCAGCCAAAGTTCCTACTAGTTTGTCACACTGTTCATTCCTACAAAGCAAACCGTGAAGCTGAAACCCTAGTTCTTTACTCATGTGCCACTGCTAAAACCTTTTAGCCGTTAGAACTCTGTCAGTGATGAAAAGGAAAAACAAATACACAAACTATGCAAACTGACAAAAAAGGAATTTATTGGCACATTTAAATTTAATGGTGGGAACTTGAAGTGTGGCTTGATTCAGGAGTTCAAATGATGTCTCCAGGTCTCAATTATTTCCCTCTTTTCATCAAACTCTGCTTTGCTCCTTGTGTTTCCTTTATTCTTAGACAGTCTCTATGCCCATAAGATGCTTCCCAGTCTCTCCCAAGTGATTCATGGGTGGTGGAATAAAGCAACAGTATTGCTTCCATCAATTCTGATCAAAGTATATTGCCATTCATGGTCTCTGATTGGGTTATGTTCCTGAAGCAATCTCTTTGGCCAGCATAATGCTGGTGGTGAGTGGCTTATTTCCAGGTCATGTGTTCTGCCCCTGACCAGGGATGTTGTCAACTCCACTGAATCAGCCCATGGGCCAAAAGTGAAGAGTTGGTCCCTAGAGAATGCTCAGGTTACCATCACCTGTATGGTGGGGAGGTTTTGAGCAACAATAACTGTGAGTTCAGCCACCCTTTAATAAGTCCAACTGAGTGTTTTAAAACTAGGATACATTGCCCTGCGTTTATCCTTATTAAATACAATCTTACTAGAATCCTCTTGGAAAGTTATTTGGGGAATTCTAATTCTATCAAGCAGCAAATTCCTTGTTTCTCTCAACTCTATATGCTCAACAGTGTGATGAATGTGCTTTACAGATTTGATTGCACTCAGTATTAAACAGATTGTAATCATGTTTATATACGTCATATAAACATATTCTATAAGATATAAACATGCTGTTAACACAGAGCTGAACCCAACACCAAGATCTTCTTTCTGAGGTGACATTATCAGCATCTTTGGTTGTGGTCATATAACCAGATACCAGGCCCATCTTTGTCCTTAAGTGTGAGCCTGATTTGGGGACCCAAAGATATCATTATCAACCTTTAAAAAATTTCTAGACTGCTGGGAGGACTTCTAGCAGAGTGAATGATCTATGCAATGTATGGATCCTTTATCTAGCCATCATCAAAAAGAGGCCTTCTTCTCTATATATTCCAGATTTCTCGTATTTCCCAAACACACACACACACACACACACACGCACGCACAAAATAACAGAAGTAGTAGAAAAGTATATATAGTGCCTACTACATGCTATTCTCTGTTCCTTTAGAACATAGGATTAAATATTAATTCATTTATTCCAAACAATAATTTTATGACATAGGTAATTGTCATCATCATCATCATCATCATCATTTCCATTTTAGAAACAAGGAAACAGGCCCAGGGTAATTTCTTAAATTCGCAGAGCTAGTTAGTATCAACCAGGACTTGAACCCAAGCTGTGTGGCTCCAGAGTCCTTATGACAGAGGGGCCATTTGACCTTGACATCTCTCACCTCCTAGTTCCAGCGCCTAAGCAAATGCACAGGTGACCCTGCTTTAAAAACACCACGACCTACAACAAATTTACTGTGGATAAATTAGGGAACCACTCACTTTACAAAGCAGCTTGTTGTCATAAGTGAACCATTTTCAATAACAAGCTCCATCTGGAACAGGTCAACTGGTTAAAAAATCACTAACACTTCCCAGAAGTATGGGGCAGAGAAACCCAGCCAATAGGTTAGGATAACTGCCAACTAAAGATCTATTAGAAGTGTAAAGTATTTCTGGTGCAATGTCCACATTCATAGAAAAAACACAATTTTAAAAACTTTTCTTACACACACATATTTTCCCTGAATAATGGCTATGTAATGGGGGTAAATTGTAAAAGTAGACGGTCTCTGCACAGCACCTCACTAAAGCTCCCAGCCCTTACTGTGCTCCCCAAGGGTCACTTGACCCACAGTTTTGTTGTCACCTTTGGCAGTACTATTAGTTAATTCAATTGGTTCAATCTTGCACAAAGGTATAGTACAGGTGGCTACCAAATTCAAAGGAGTTGCATACAGATCTCTTCTTTCTAGAAATATCATGTCATGTAATCCCAGCTGATTCAAATGAAGGAGTTTCATGAAGACACTACATACAGAGATGTGGCAGGATGGAGAGAATGGTGTTTGTTACCAAAGGGAGCACAGTAAGAGCTGGTTCTGGGGAGGAGGAACCTCCTGGTGGGAGAGCATCAGCTACAATTAGACACTACACCAGGGAAAGGCAGAAAGAAATTCCCTACCCCTTTCCCTTCTCTCTACCAGTTTCTTGCCAGTGTCTCCTGTGGGTAAGCCAGAGAGGGAGGGTACCTGGGTGACTTAGTCAGCAAGTGTCAGCGCTCAGAGAACACAGCTGGGGGGAATAGAGTGGAGCATACATCATAAGAACAGAAAATAATGCAATATCTCTGTCAGAGGTGGGTAAACTGAGTCATTGAGTTTAACAAGTTTAATGTGTTTCAGAGCAAAGAAGGGAACCTAGAACCAACACGAGGGTCCCATTTTCCTCTCTAGTCTCACTGATTTTGAGAAGTCTGAAAGCCTAAAAAGAGTCATAAAATCTCAGAGGACATCTTATCCCTCAGAGTCCTTCTCAATATATGGTGGACCTACAGGGGTCCACCTTTCTTCAGAAGCATTGAGGGTACTTGTGAAGAGGATGACTCAGCCTCCTGCTCAGATTCATTAAAGAAGCTTTCATGAATCACTTGTATGTGATGTTGGGGGTGTTGTTATTCTTTCAGTGAATTTGGTACACACACTAAGTGTATCTCTTTTTGATTCATGAAGGTGACTCTTCTGAGGAAGTTGACCTGACCATGGTTTATCAGGCAGCTTCTAATGGGGATGTCAACGCTCTGACTTCAGTAATTCGGGAAGACCCTTCTATCCTAGAATGCTGTGACAGTGAAGGTAAGCTATTTATGAATTTTTGAATCCTGCAGAATGTTTTGCTCTATTCTTTTAGAGATGGTCTTCAGAAGTGAGCAGTGTTAATAAAATTACATCTAACAGGCCATTTGATCCTGGAGGGACAAGGAGTATCCTGCCTTGGCTACAGGTCCCGTAGTAGTTCTTTAAATGATGGTCTTAGACACAAATCTTCCAATTTTTTTTACACCACTTTATATAATGAATCCAGTTGGGTTAGATTTATTTTCAACTTCTTTATATGAATGACTAAAGTAGATAGGCCAAGTAGTTAAAAAAGGAATATGGAAAGAGGGCTATTTTGGGTAGCAGTGGATGTTGGGAAAGTATGACTGTTAAAGCCAGAAGCAAAGATCCACTTCTCAGAAGATGGAGTAGATATACTTTTTTCTCTATTCCTCCTGCTAAATATAACTAAAAATTCTGGATGTTGTATATAATACAAACATAAGGACACTCCAGAAGGTGGAGAGAAAATGACAGACTGGCTGGGACCATGGGACCTAAGGAATAACATCATGGTAAGTTTCTTGGGTTTTCTTTTTTGCCTCTTATATCCCAGACTTGGAGTTGAAGAATCCAACAGTTCAGAAAGGCCAACAGTCACAGACCCAAAAACATCCCCAACAAAAGCCTGCCCTCTAGTCAACGAACCAGGGAAGGGACCACATAGCAAGACAGAAAAGTTGTAGACAATAATGAATCTGCTCCAACCAAACATCACACAAAAAACAGACAAATGAAAACCTGTGGCCTTAGGCTCACTATTCTAACAAAGACCAATTAGAGATCTTGGACCTGCAGCCCAACTAGTGAGGTCCCCCCACCCAGTAATGAAGAGTGTTCTCCACCAAATGTCAATGGAAGCTAAATAGGGAACTTGGACTTCTAATTCCACCTGCCAGTAATGAGGTCACACGCATGCACCTTCTCCTGCTTTGGAGCAGTGTCAGGGAAAGCCAGCTAAAATAGAGGGTTTAAGTAAGATTAGGCAACTCAACACAATATCCCAACTGTCCAGATTTCAATAAAAACCAGTTTGTCATATCAAGAAACAGAAATGCCTCAAACTGAATGAAAAAGATAATCAATAGATACAAAACTGAGATAATAGATGTTAGAATTACCTGATAGATTTTGGAGAGGCCATAAAAAAAATACTTAAATGAACAATTACAAACGTGCTTGAAACAAATGAAAAAATAGGAAGCTTCAACAAAGAAATAGCAGATATAAAGAATACTAGATGGAAAATTTTTAAACTGAAAAATAAGTAATCACAATTAAAAGCTCCATAGATAACTCAGTAGCAGAACGAGGGAGTAGAGGGAAAGGATCAAGAAACTTAAAAATAGAATGATAGAAATGAGCCAATCTGAACAACTGAAAGAAAATAGACTTAAAAAAAAGAAGGAACATCAAGGACTTGTGGGACTAGGAGGTGATCACATGAGGAAGACAGAGCCCCATAATGTCTTTTCTTTAAAAACCAGAGGGGCTGAGTTCTGTGAGTTTTTGAAAACAGTGGGACTTGGAGCCTGGAGCTTTAAAAGTCAGTTGACTCAGCTCTGGGTGAGCTGAGAGAGTGAATGATAGCTGGGTCACTGCCTTTAAAGAGATAGAGGACTACATGGAGAGTCAACAAAAAACCAGGAATTTACATAATGCCAGGACACATGGGAGGCAGATCTGTTCATACTGATTTCTAAGCCTGTTGGGGGACTTCTCTGAAAATGAGGGAACTGGCAGGCACCATTTTCTTCCCCTACCTGCCAGCATAAACACAGAGCCACCTGGGGGAGATGGGATTGCACAGACATTTATAGCCTTGACCCAGGGCTCAAGGCAAATTTTGTTAAAGGTACACACATGCCCCACCCAGCCACCAGTGAACAACTTATCTTGAGCCCCATCCAGCCACAGCACAGCACCCAGCCACATGCCCCCTGCCATGTAGGGCACAACTTCCAGCCACCATAGCAGTTCAGGCAATCCAGCGTAGGCCTAGTGGCCCAACACAAATTTTGCTAATACTGTCCCCCTGCTCTGGGCCCACTAACACCACAGAGAGCTAGCACAGTCCACAACAGACAGTCAGTGCAGACAACTGCACTGAAAGGAAAAGTGACTCAGATGTAACAGCAAGGCATAAGCAGCACACATAGTATACTCTTCTGAAGTGCCAGGTCCTGATTAACAGGGGACACTACACTGCAGGGCGCTCCAGTACCTCCTTTTCATAAAGTCACTACTTTCAGTAACAAAAGACGTAGCTGACATTCTTAAGACACAGAAACAGACAGAGAGGCAGACAAAATGAGGAAACAGAAAAACTCATCCCAACTGAAAAAACAGAACAAGGCTAGAGCCAGAGATCTAAGTGAAACATATTTAAGTTACAATGCCTAATAGAGAGTTTAAAGCAATGATCGTAAGAATACTCACTGAACTTGAGAAAAGAGTATAAGACATGACAGAGACTCTTAAGATAAGGATAAGTGAGACCATTAGGTCTCCCTAGGGAGATAACATAGGGAATAACATAGCAGAGATAAAGGGATCAATAAACAAAATAAGAAACACTCTTGATGGAATGAATAGCAGGATGGAAGAAACAGAGGAATAGATTAATGACCTAGAAGACAGAGTAATGGAAAGTAATCAGCTGAATAAAAGAGAGAAAAAAAGAATTACACAAAATGAGATAGGCTTACAAAACTCAGTGACTCCATTAAACATAGTAACATTTATATTACAGGATTCCCAGAAGAAGAGAGAGAAAAGGGGGCAGAAATTTTCTTTGAGGAAATAATAGCTGAAAACTTCCCTAATCTGTGAAGGAAAGAGATATCTAGATCTAGGAGGCACAGAGAATTCCCATCAAAATCAATAAACCAAGATGTATTATAACTAAATTTACAAAATATAGTGATAAAGAAAAAATCTTAAAAGCAGCAAGACAAAAGAAATAAGTAACTTACAAAGAAAAGCCCAAAAGGTTCGCAAAAGATTTCTCAACAGAAACTTTGCAAGACAGAAGGGAGTGGCATAATGTATTCAAAGTGCTGAATGGAAAAAATATGCAGCCAACAAAACTCTATCCAGCAAGGCTATCATTCAGAATAGAAGAAGAGATAAAGTGTTTCCCATACAAACAAAAACTTTCATGATCACTAAACCATCCCTGCAAGAAATATTAAAGGTGACTCTTATTGGAAAAGAGAGACCAAAATTGACAGTATAAAGGCAGGAAACACGAAAGCAGTAAAAATAAATATTTCTGTAAAAAAAAGTCAAAAAACTCACAAAAAAAGGATATAAAGTATAATAACATATATCTAAAAAGGGGGAGGAGAGGAGAAAAGAATGGGTTCAAACTTAAATGACTATAAAATTAATATAGACTGCTATATGATATGCAGAAGAGGTTATATACAAACCTATATATTAAACCACATATCAAAAGCCACTAATAAACATGCAAAGGATAAAGAGAAAGAAATCCAAATATATCACCAAAGAAAATCAGCAAAACATGAGAGAAAAACAAGAAAAGATCAAAGAAAATCTTCAGAAACAACCACAAAATAAGAAATAAAAAGGCAATAAATACATATCTATCAGCAATTGCCTTGAATATAAATGGACTAAACACTTCAATCAAAAGACATAGGGCAATAGAATGTATTAAAAAAAAAAAAAAACAAGACCCATCTATATGCTGCCTACAAGAGACTCATTTCAGACCTAAAGATACCCGCAGAGTGAAAAATGAGGGGATGGAGAAACATCTATCATGCAAATGGATGTCAAAAGAAAGCAAAAGTAGTAATACATCTATCAGACAAACTAGACTTTAAAACAATAATTGGGGCACCTGGGTGGCTCAGTCAGTTAAGTGTTCAACTTCGGCTCAGGTCATGATCTCAGAATTCATGGATTTGAGCCCCACATTGGGCTCTGTGCTGACAGCTCAGGGCCTGGAGCCTGCTTTCAATTCTGTGTCTCCTTCTCTTTCTCCTCCTCCCCTACTCACACACTGTCTCTCTTTCTGTCTCTCAAAAATAAGTGTTAAAAAATATAAAAAAATTTTAAATTAATTAAGTAAATCAAAGACTGTAACAACAGATAAAGAAGGATACTATATAATAATAAAAGGGACAATCCAACAAGAAGATAAAACAATTATAAGTATGTACACACCCAACATAGAAGCACCGAAATACATAAAACAATTAATAACAAACAGAAAGGAACTGATTGATAATAATACAATAATAGTAGGGGATGTTAACCCCACTTACATCAATGGACAGATCATCTAAACAGCAAATAGGAAGTAATGGCTTTGAATGACACACTGGACCAGATGCATCTAACAGATATATTTAGAACATTACATTCTAAAACAGCAGAATACCCATTCTTTTCAAGTGCACATGTAACATTCTCCAGAATAGATCACATATTAGGCCAGAAAACAAGCCTTGACAAATTCAAGAAAATCATATTCATACCAAATGTATTTTCTGACCCCAATGCTATGAAACTAGCAATCAACGACAAGAAAAAATCTGGAAGGACCAGAAATACATGAAGGTTAAATAACATGATATTTTTTTAAAAAATAACATGCTATTAATCAATGAATGGGTCAATCAGGAAATATGAGAAGAAATTAAAAAGTACATGGATACAAATGAAAATGAAAACACAATGGTCCAAAACCTTTGGGATGCAGCAAAAATGGTTGCTATAAGTAGCAATACAGGTCTCCCTTAAGAAGCAAGAAAAATCTCAAATAAACAACCTAACCCTAAACCTAAAGGAGCTAGAAAAAGAATAAAAAACAAAACCTAAAGCCACTAGAAGGAAGGAGGAGATAACAATAAAGATTAGAGAAGAAATAAATGATACAGAAATTTTTAAAAAATAGAACAAATCAATAAAACCAGGAGTTGATTCTTTGAAAAAAATTCAATAAAATTGATAAACCTCTAGCCAGACTTATCAAGAAAAAATGAGAAAAGAGTCAAATGAAATCATAAATAGGAGAGGAGAAATAGCAAACCACAGAAATATGAACAATTGCAAAAGAATATTATGAAACACTATATGCCAACAAATTGAACAACACAGAAGAAATGGATAAATTCCTAGAAACATATAAATTACCAAAACTATAACAGAAAGAAACAGAAAATTTGAACAAACTAATTACCAGCAAAGAAATTGAATCAGTAATCAAGAAACTCCCAACAAACAAAAATCTAGGACCAGATGGCTTCACGGGTGAATTCTACCAAACATTTACAGAAAAGTTGGTTGCAAGGATGGTTCAATATTCACAAATCAATCAACATGACATATCACATCCAATAAGAGAAAGGATAAGAACCACACAATCATTTCAATAAGATGCAAGAAAAGCATTTGACAAAGTACAGTACCCATTTGTGATAAAAACCCTCAACAAATTAGGTTTAGAGCAAAGCTGGGGCATCACAATTCCGGAGATGTGGATTAAGTAGTACACTCCTCGTGATGAGCACTGGGTCATGTATGGAAGTGTTGAATCACTGTATCATACACGTGAAACTAATATTACACTCTATGTTAACTAACTTGGATTAAAAACGTTAAAAAAAAAAAGAATAAACTGGTAGGAATCAGTCTTCCAAAATTCAAGACCTATTATATGCCTACAGAAATCAATACTATGTGATAATGGCTGAGGGACAGACACATAGATTAATGGAAAAGAATAAGAAATAGACTCACACAAATATACTCAACTGATCTCTGACAAAGGTGCAAATGTAATTCAGTAGAAGAAAACCTCTTCAGCAAATGGTGCTAGAGCAATTCAACACCCATAAGCAAAGAAAGACAGTGAGAGGGAGGGAGGGATGGAAGGAAGGAAGGACGGATGGAAGGAAGAAAGGAAGGAAAGAGGGAGGGAGGGAGAGAGGGAGGGAAGGAAGGAAGGAAGGAGAGAAGAGAGGAAGAAATAAAGAAGGTACTGTTGCCACTATTTAAGACATAGTATTCCATTGCTGCCTTTACCCAAAGAGTCTTAGAAGGGAGAGATTTGTATAGAAACTGGGTTGTCAGCAGCAATCTTGCAGTGAGAACAGAGCAGCCTCACAATTTGTCCATTTTCAGGCATCTTCTAGGGTCATAGCTTGCAGCATATTCCAAGAAGAAGTTGCCAATGAAAAACACATAAATCTCAGCTTGGCAAGGGATTGTGTCTGAGATTTGTTTTCTTCACCTGAAGAGTGCAAAGCACCTGGATTCTGCCTCACCAGGCTGGCTTGTTCCAACAGGCCTACGAGTTAATCAGAATGTGTAATTTCATCTCCGGTTTTCTTCAGAAAGAAAACCCACAAAGAACCATATGCCTTGGCCTATATTACTAAACAAAACAGAAGTATTTCAATAATGGTGGACCCTTTTCTTAAGAATATGTGCAACCCACGGCTAGGCAACCATCACTGCCCTTTATCATCTACCACCTCTAATAAAAGTATTCTGGACCTGTGGCTGAGGTTGCCTGCCAGACACATCTGCATTCTACATTGTTCAAGCCAAGTTAGGAAAAACCTGCCTGTCATGTCCCAAATGGTGCTGATTCTCATGGTAGTAATAAGGAATTTTTAATCATTGGCACAAATTGTTTTATAATCAATTACTGCAAAATTACAGAAGATTTAATAGAGCCAGAAAAAAAATACATAGTTTACATAAATGTAGCAATAATCATCTTCATTTCTCTTCAGTCTCATATAGTTCAACAGCTGAGTTTGTGTTGTGGGCAGTTCATTTAATTGCAAAGAGCATAATAAGTGAACAGGCAAATAAAGTCTGCTCATAAATTTCACAAGTCAAATATTTTTAAAGGCTGTTGAAATGTCTTGCTCCAGGATGTACACCCTTGATGCATGCAGTTTCTGGACGTCAAGTGGACACAGTGAAGCTGTTGTTGAAGATGGGAGCCAATATTAACATGCAGGACGCTTATGGCCGCACAAGTCTATGCCTGGCAACGTATCTGGTACTGATTGTCTGTGGTGGCTGTCAAAGAGTGGGGAGGGCTTAGTGTTTTGTTATGAGGTCCCCTTGCAGAAGAGTATTCTTGGATTTATGCCAATGAAAATAAAGCTTGGAGCTTTGCTCCAATCATCTCTGACATTTATAGCACTACTATGAGACGGTTTTGTGGATCTAAGTCATTTTAGATCTTCCTAACAATCCTCCAAGATAGAGGTGATTTTGCCATTAGAAAAATATTGAGGTACCTAGGTGGCCCAGTCAGTTAGGCATCTGACTCTTGATTTCAGCTCAGGTCAAGATCTCACAGTTCATGGGATCAAGCCTCACATCTGTCTCCACACTGAGATTACAGAGTCTGCTTGGGATTCTCTCTCTCCTCTCTCTCTCTCTGTCCCTTCCCCCATTCTTTATCCCCCCATCTCTCTCAAAATAAACATTTTTTAAATAAAAATATTATTTTCGATTTTAACCACATCAGAATTTGCCTTGGGGCATTTCTGTACATACTTGTTACTCTTTTTAAGAACACACTCCATTAATACCCTGAGTGGGTGGTAGCACTTAAAGCTTCATGTAGCCTTGTGGGGTAGGAATAGCTAAGTAGAAGCTAGAGGATGAGGAATACGGGGAGCACTGAGAACCGGGAAAAGTCGGGGGTAGGGGTAGGAGAGAAATACCAGGCTATTAAGGGACGATACCAAGCATAGGACTCAACCCACAATAGTACTCAATTTAAAAGTTGTATAGCACCAGTCCTCATCAAGAGTTTTCAGTTCAGCATTTTCCAACATTAGGTAAGCTTGGTAAACCTTACTGAAAACCTTCAAGCCTCTCTCTTTTCAAATCCTTCCTGCAATCCTAGAATTCCTAGAAGGAAACCCCAGAGCTACCTTGAGTCTATGTCAAGCAAGTTCTTCTTAGTGCCACACGTGGGTCGTCATTCTCTTTCACCTCTAATGAGGTTCCCAGAAATCTTCACCATAACTACTGTTGCAGCCAAAGCAGATTCTTGGATTTGCTATTGCTGCCCACTGACAGTGGTGGATTCACCCTGGGTAAGCCCCATGGTGTCCTGAAACTGCCCTGCTGAAGGACTCTTCTCTTTCCCAAATACCACACCTTCCTGCCACGATCTAACACAGATTGCATGAGGCATTGCCCAATTATCACAGAGATTTTCTCTAGCAACTACTTTTCCTTTTTCTATGTGCATGCCCTCTTTCTCTAGGACTTAGACATGAAACTGGAAAGAATTTTTTTAAAGTGTTGTAATACTAATTACCTCCTGAGTCAGAAAATGAGAATAAAGTAGTGGGTGGGAAGGAGATGTCTATGCAGACAAACCTCCTTGGCAATTTTTATATTCACTCAAGTTTGAAAACCATTGGTCCATGATTGTAGGTGAAGTGTCATATCTCAGAGAGACACAGGAATGCCGTCCCAGGCTCCTTCCCTTCTAGCACATGTCTAAATAATTGCTTCTGCTACGGATTTTTACAGGAAGCATCCTGTGGATCATAGTGGATAGTGAGCCTAAAGAGGTGCCACTTTTGCAGACAACTCTTTCTAGGAATGCATTCAGAGGAGCTACATGAAGGAAGTATGCCTGCATGACAGCATGTGGCATCACCCTCTTAATGATGCCCCCTCTTCTTTGTGGCAACCCAAGGAAGGACCCCTCCCTAGTCTTTCTGAGGCTCCCTGAGAAGGGGGTGGGTGATCCTGGGGATTGCACTGTGGAGCCCACCAACCCCTTCTGGCAATGTTTGAATTCAAGTATTAAAGAGAAACTTGGCAAAGGGCATACTTAACAATTAAGTGTCCATCACAGCTCCAAACCCAGTATACAAATATACTTACCATGGATGTGTAACCTTAGACAAATCACTTCACCGTTTTGTGCCTCCTTCCTCATTTGTAAAATGTACTGAAAATAATATCCTACATTTATCACAACTGAAAAAGAAACACATGCAGAACCATCTAGCACATAGTAAATAAAAATTTACGTTGTTGGTTCTGAACAGTGACCACTGGTTTCAAGTGTATTCAGTGATTTTCTGATTTCTTTTCTGAAGAAAAAAGAAAACCACACACACATAGTTTCAGGAAATGTTGCAAGATGATAAAAATGTTTCAAACCCTCCCCCATGAGAAGATTTTTCAATAACTGTAAAACTTAGGCAACTCTAAAATTTGTCCAACATGCCTTTCTTTTGGGTTTCCTTGTCATATTTTTCCCTTTTAATCAGAGATCTTGATGACTTGGACATTAGAAACTAAAACCAGATTTAATACATTAGTAAATTATAACTCAAGAGTGAAAAACATTTGCTTCTACTTAGGACTTATATATTATTGGTCAATTCAAAACCATATTCAATATTACAACCTTTGAATGGGCTTTTATTAAAAGATTTTTTCCAGACTTTGCAGAACCAAAAAGTTATTTTCTTATTATCTTTCTTCTCCATTCATTTAGTAACATTTTGATTTTCATTGCTTTCAGTATTGTGAGAGAAAATCTTCAGTCATTTTTCTCTTCTGACAGAGTAGTCTTGAAGTTTAGCTATAAAGGAATGGAAGAAGGCAGGAAAGACAGTTATCATATATATTATACTTTGTAAGAATTGTTTCATCTACTTATAATTGAAAGAGTAACCCCAGTGGTTCTGGATGAATGTAGGAAGCATTCTCCTTGGCCAAACTTGGTTATCAGTAGGGTTGGGTCAGTTACTTAAAGGAGTGTATAACAGAAAGGAGGGAGGACTACGCTGCAGTTATATCTGCCCTTTGAAATGAGAGATAGTGAGGAAATGACCCAGCTGTAAGTGCTAACCAAGAAGGCGACAAGCATGAGATGTAGCAATATCACTCTCAGTCTGGAGAATTAGTGAACAGCAGGGAGTTAACACAAAGTTTCTTGGGGAATTCATAGTGACTAAAACACAGCAATTGGGAACCCTTAAAGGGTCCTGGTGAGGAGCTTTAATAATCAATTATACCTTGGGCCACCTGGGTGGCTCAGTAGGTTGAGCATCCGACTTCGGCTCAGGTCATGATCTTACAGTCTGTGGGTTCGAGCCCTGCATCGGGCTCTGTGCTGACAGCTCAGAGCCTGGAGTCTGCTTCACATTCTGTGTCTCCCTCTCTCTCTGCCCCTCCCTTGCTCACTTTCTGTCTGTCTGTCTGTCTCTCTCTCTCTCAAAATGAAATAAACACATAAAAAATGAAAAAAAAAAGATCCTGGTGATATCCCCATTTCAGCATCAAACACATCAGTCAACAAGATAGCAGGGTCCCAGCCATTTGATTATGGCTCAGGTTAGGATCCTAGACATTGGAAGAGGGAGAATGACTAAAATAAGCAAAATATTATCCTTGTGGTTACTAGAAAGGGAACTAGGAAAAGAGGGCCAAAGCTTGTTTATCAGATACAGATATAGATACAGATATAGAGGCACAGAATGGAGGCTGGGACTCAAGAATGATATAGAAGTCCAATTTTTGGAACTGGACCTGGCATCCAAGTCAGACAATTGACAAGCATGATTTGGAACTAAGCCTACAGAATGAGAGGGTAGAACTGCCACATGCCACATTTAGCCCTAGGAACTGCATATAAAAGTGGAATATCAGCAAGTAAGAAATGGGGAATGGGAGACAGAAGAGAGTCTAGGAATCCATCTATACCTGACAGGGTAAAGGTCCTCCAGAATACTCAGGAATCCACACCTCAAGGCCTTCAGCTTTCCGATGAAGTGCCTAAATTGAGGTTGTGATCCTTAACCACTTCAAATCAAACAAAACATTTTTAGCCAAAACACCAAAGAAGAAAGAGAAAGAAAGCTGGAGAAAGTTTGTTGGTCTGTTATACCAGGCTGTGTTATATAATGACACAGTTGCTCTTGTATTTCAGGGTTGGCTAGAAGGTTGTGTGAGTCTGCTCAGAAATGGTGCCAAGCACAATATCCCCGATAAAAATGGTCGTCTGCCACTGCATGCTGCCACTGCTGAGCCTGATGTGAGGTAAGTAGCCAGGTTCACACAATCCTCACATTTGGAGGAGCTTAACTTGGATTAGAAGGGCTCCTAATCAACCCTCTGAGGTGAATAAAGACAAAGCCCATCCATTTTTTTAAGTTGCAGCAGACAGGACCTCATCTCAGTGAATCAAAATATCCCGGAAGAATGTTAAATGCTAATCTCATTCCTCTCCTACTTCAATAAAACCCTTTTTTCCTACACTCTGATTTAAGAAATGCTAGTTTTCATCATCTGAATTCACATATTCCTTCAATCAGTCAGTTATTGATTCAAGAACTGTCAAGTGCTTATCATGGTCCAAGTGCTATTCTAGGCCCTAGTGGTTGCCAGTAAGCATGACAGCGTCTCTGACCTCACAGAGCTTACATTCTAGTGAAGGAGTAAACAAATAAATAGGGTAATTTCTAAATAAATAGGATGATTTCAAATAGTGGGGAAGGAAGTGGAAGGGCACTGACTGGGAAGAAGATTAATGTCTCAAGTCAGAGTCACGCCAACATTTATGAGTTGGAAGGAAGCAAGGGACTCAGCAAAGGAGAGAGACAGGAAAACCAGTGGATTAGAAGGAAAACAAGGCCTGTGAGCTACTGGGAGCTCTGTGAAGAAATACACACAAGTAACTTGGATGATCCAGAAGGTCACATTTTTGTAAGACAATTGAGCAACAAAGGAAAAAGTTTTGTCCAAACCAAGTGTAGCTTCCCCAATCCTCTATGTCTAAAAGGCTTTGGTCTCCAATCTTTTGAAAGCCCCTTGGAGCAGCTGATAATAGCATTTCCCAGTGTGGAATCAGCAATATTCTGGGCACTTCCTTAATCTCCATAGCACAGAACATGTCTCTGATAGGGATTTAGCATTCACCAGAGCTAAGAGCAGGCCAGCACCACAGGGGGTGCCTCAGCCTCTGGGAGCCTCATCCTCTAGACCCTGCATTCAGAACTAAAATGAAGGCTCTGTGGGGGTTCATGAGACCAAGGCCTCTTCCAGGTTGAGAGGTAACAGGATTTCTTCATTTCATTCTGTTTTACACCAAAAGGGTTTGGGAAATTCCAGAACTATTCCCAACCAAGCATTGCCTCTTATTATCATTGGATTATATCCAGGAATAATAGAAAACTAGGATTTACTCAAAGCCCAACAAAACAAGGAAGTTTAAAGAAGAAACAGCAAGCTCAGAGCTAACAATCAATAGACATCATAAAGGGATGACTCCCTTTTGATGAATTGGGAAAAAGAAAGAATGACTTTTCTGGACAATCCAGAAAAATGTTTAGTCACAAAATCATACTGTTTTCCCAAGCATAATCTTTCAAAAATATGTTTAAAATGTACCTTCAATAATATTCTACCTTAATTTACTCTACTTGGTGTACCAGCCTCACTGAGTGGTCATTTCAGAATCTGCCTGAAGATAAATGCCTGCTTTTGTTATGTTGATTATAACTTTTGTAACAAATAAAACCCAAAGCTTCAGTGTTTTTACACAATAAAAGCTTTGTCCCAGTTAGATGTTCCTGGATTGGGGGTGGCTCCCCTCCATATGGTATCTCGGAGACCTAAGTTTATTCCATCTTGTGGCCTCTCTTTCCCCGTCTTGTGGGGATGGGGAAAAAGTGTGTGAAGAAGTCCTCCCACCTTATTTCTTTAAAATCTCAGCTTTTGATTCAATTCACTTCTCACATTCTTTTAATAAGGACTAGTCATTTACCACACTGGTCGTGTACCACCCCTGTGTGTAAGGAGCCCTTGGGAATGTAGAATCTGCCTCCCAACCATGACTCCAGTCTAAGAAAGGGGTTCATGAATTTTGGTGAAAAGCTGTCTCTGTCACCAGGCCATTGCACCTGAGGGGGTGAACTAAGACTTGTCAGTCAAAATCACCGCTCAGTGTTAATTTGGTCAGTCGATTAGGCTCATCATCTCAAATCACTACGGTAGTAAATTAAAAACCAATCCAATTGTACTTCCTCTTTTGTGGACATATTAGTCTATTTCTTATTATGCCCAGCAGTGTCCTTAGACTCTCTAGGATCTACATTACCTCACTATAACTGAAATAATGCAGAGTTGTGGTTTCCCCTTTTACTTGAAATTATACCTAATGACCCAACCACCACCTTTGGAAAAGCTAAAGCCAGAAAAATAAACATCCTTCTGTGTGCTGATGATATGGTTTTATTGTCCTAAATGGACATTTAGCTGATTCTGGAAGATAAAATCCTACTTTAGTTATGATAATACTAGCTGTGGTAACTAGAAAAACCCACAGATTAAGATTAACAATTCCAAAACCAAAATCAACATTTCTGGTAAATGTTCTCCAAAACTGAATTGGGTGAAACCTCAACAACCCATATAGCAAAGCAACTGGCTTTGTTACTTAGAGAACATTTAGAAACTAGCTTGCCTTAAAAAAATTCCCTGTAACATTACATTGCTTAAAATTAGATATTTTATCGTTGTTTTATGAGAAATTGTATGGCCATGGCAGTGTTTGATTTTGATAGCCTCTGCATTCAGCGTTTCAAGCAGAAGGTAGCCAAACCATGTCCTTTGGCACAAAAGTTGGCCTTCTATCATCCATTTGTTTGTGTATCAGCATGAACTCATAATTGTTTTCTGGAAAAAATTATATATATATATATATATATATATATATATATATATATATATATTGATCTGGCTTGTGAGTACTTCCTAATCCCACAACCATAATGCAGGAGTGACCTTCCATTAGGCCATGCAAACCTGTTTGCTTACTTTTGGACACAACTGTACACCAGTTTGGCTAACCACTAAAGCCTATAGGTCTGCACTTACAATGATGAGGAAAAGGAAGACAAGCAGCACTGATTATTTACCATATTCTGAGCAACGTTCTGAGTGCTTTCCATGTACTCTCTCATCTAATCTTGACCACACCTTTATGTGATAGGTAATATTTTTCTCCCCATTTTATAGATAAGAAAGCTGAGGCACTAAGAAGATAATTAATTGCCTAGTGCATGTGTGAGGCTAAGTAACCTGCCCGTGTGTCTACTACGCTCCTAGGATCCACTGCTGTGGACCCTGTAGGATGTATTTAAATGGCCACAGTCTGTCATTAAGCCCTATGCTAAGAAGCTTTACAAAACTCCTTATTGTCTCATTGTCAGGAAATACTTTGTTACAGCATCTAAAAAATGAGAAACCACAAAAAAAAATTCTACTAAAGGAAGAATTGCTGTGCTTCTCCTGATTATTTATTTTTACTCTATGGACACTGTGACTTATGATTATGTTTTTCTCTCTGTATGTTTAAAACACTCAAGTTTGCATCCCACCTCTGGCATACCTGTTGGATCATAACTGCATCTTCTTTACCCTGTCTTTGTTTTCTCTCTGCCTAGTTTCTTCCCTTGTAATCTTGTTTTACTAAATGTATCTAAAAAGCACCTAACATCCTTTTTGGATTGAGGTAAAGGTTGGCCAGGACTGCCAGCTCTGGAGTCAGACTGACCAGGTTTGAATCTGGTCCATCTCTTAGTAATCATGTTATCTTGGACAAAGTTAACTTGTCAAGATTCAGCTAGCTTTCTTTCCTAGAAAGTTGGAATAATACATATTTATCTCATGGTTAATAGGCAGAAGTAAATGAGAAAATATGTGAAAAACACTGAACACTGCCAATCGTCAGTGTTCAATAAGTGTTGGTGACTGTGATGACGGTGGTGATGATCACGATGGAAGATAGATAGAAATAAAGAAATACCATAGATCAGTGCTAAAGAATGAATCCCTGCTAGTGCCACCCCACGAGCTCTCACCCCAGCCTTCTTCACCTGAGCACACAGAGGTCCACAAAAAACACGTTCACATACAGGTGTGTTGGGGAGGAAGAATTTCCTCTATCCTTCAAGGTCCTTCTGACTGGACTAAGAATCAAATTGCCATGAGACAGATTAACAGAAAAAAATCAAATTTAGTAGCATATGTACAGGGAATCCACACAGACATGGAAATTCCAGAGACAGTCAGGCAACATGAGGCTTGTATGAGCTAAGGAAAGGTGTAGGGGTCGGAGGATACAAAGGAGAGGAAGGCCATTAGGAGAAAGTTAAGAGGAAATGTTTGGAAAACAAAGATTGCCCTATTATGCAGTTAAGTTTCTTAAGTAAAAGGGAAACTCTATTAATAGATGTCTTCCTGGTACCGGCAAGCAATTGAGGGTGAGCTAAAGAGTTTTCTCTGAATCTAGTGGTTGGTTTTTTGTTTTGTTTTTATGTTTGAGAGAGAGAGACAGAGCATGTGCAGTAGAGGGGCAAAGAGAGGGAGACACAGAATCTGAACCAGGCTCCAGGCTCTGAACTGCCAGCACAGAGCCCGATGCGGGGCTTGAACCCACGAACACTGAGATCATGACCTGAGCCGAAGTCAGATGCTTAACCAACTCAGCTACCCAGGTTCACCTGAATCTACTAAGTTTTGATTACATTTAACTCAAAGTAATGTCCATGCCAAAGTGGCCCGTCTTAGGGTGGCCTGCCCTTAGTCCCTATAAGAGCATTACTAGACTTTAGAATCCACTGAGCATCAAATTCAACCATTCAGCTCCCCTGAAATTCCCTTCCTTACCTTTGTTAGTGCACATTCATCTCTATTTGTCCCCTAATCCTAAACATATATATGGGCCACATTGTGTCCTTGTACTCAGGTATTTATATTCACTTTAAAATCTACTAACACTTAGATTTCCAAATCTAAGCATGCTCCTTCCACTCAGTGCTCAACTAGAAGTTGAATGAAGCCTCAAACTGTAGCTGCTTGTAAACAAGCCAAGGGGACATCTCAATTAGCCCTCTAGCAAGGTTCTGTGATGCAAACAACTCATGAACAAGCAAGCCAGTTCCAATGTACAGCCTTAGCTAAGCTGCAGCTCAGTGAGGATTTAAGCCGATGCAAGAATAAGGGATTTATAATTATAAACACGATAGCAAGTTGGATGGACAAAAGCAAAGGAATGCAGGTTTCATCTCACGATTCCCTTTCCTGCTTTTAACCCCGAGCTTCTCAGCAGGTCCAAGCTTTCTCCATTTCAGCTCCCTATGGCTTTTCTTGCTTCCTTAGCTAGGACATTCAGAGGGTGCCAGTGTGAAAGAGGGGGCATGATCATTAAGACGAAGCTCCAAAGAGAAAGGAGTTGTGTTTGTACAATGCTGCACATGCTAGCGTTGGAAGGCAAGGAGCGATTTCCTCTGAAAGCAGCCACAGGGCTCTCTGGAGATCTTTTTCATGGTCTCCATGGTTACTGGCAGATTCTTTTTTTCCCCGGCCAGAGTGCTAGCAGCTCTGCCTCTTTTCAGGGCTCTTGATGACAGATAGAGAGAGGAAGGAAATTATTTCTTTGGGGTCCTGTTCTCTCATTACCAGGTGATGCATTCTAAACTGTAGGGGGATAATATATTACAGGATACTCTTACATCAGCAGCTTCAGGACGGGAGAGCAGGCAGCAGGCTTAGGGACCCTTTTCCCCAACCATCACTGTGCTGGTCAGATCCAGGGCTGTGAGCCCAAGGGGCCAGCAAAACAGAGAAGCCCACAGAAACAAGCTGCCCCCCAGCATACATCTAGCTGATCTCTCTCTGGCTTACCAGTCACCTCATGGAGATCAGGGGATCCCAAAATATAAAAAGTAGGAGCTTTTAAAAAATTATTAAATTATAGAGACAGAACATTCAGTGGCATGTAAATGTCATTCTAAGTGCTTCATATGCATTGACTCATTTAAAATCACAACAGATCTTTAAGAAGGAGGTGTTAATATCATTTCTATTTCACAGATGAGAAAATACGGGTACTGAGAGTTTCATAACCTGCATAAGATTACTGACTGGTTGGTAATGGAGCAGCGATTCTAATGGAGGCAGTCTGGCCCCAGCATCTGATGTCTTACCACTCACCATGCTGCCTGTCTGGGAACACTCCTGCTGGGCATCTGTGCCTGATCCTGCTACCTGGTATCCTGCTACCTGTGCAGCTTCTTAGAGAGCTGAGAACAGGACAGAGCTTGTGTTAATAGGAGACTGGGCTGGGGGTCTTGGGAGGAATACTTCTGAGATAACTTAGCACAGAACAAAGGTTCTGAGAAAACAAAACTAAGGGGTCTGCAAGTCCTCTGGTAATTAAGGCAGATGTGGGACAAGCACTTGGCAGATTACCCTGTACCGTGGAACAGCATGGAAGCCCCAGGCTGCAAAACAAATGCCTGCTTTCTAGTCCGGTCTGGATCACCACCAAGGCAATGTATGATGGCCCTGCAAGCAAGATCACTTGCTCTCACAAAAGCAGAGAGAGAGAGAGAGAGAGAATACTTACCTATAAATTTGTTTCCATCTTTGGAGATCAATGAATCTGAGACACTTAGGAATCAAATGGAATCAAGCAACGTAGGTTGGCATGTATCAATCAGGGTCACAACAGGGAAGTCATAGAATATTAAAAGGTAACTGAAGAAAGTTTAATGGAAGCCTATTTAAAATTAACTAACAAGAGATGGTGACATAATTCCTCACCTCCACTTCCCCCCAAAAAGCAGGAAAATGTTCTACCACTAGGCCAAAAGGATCAAGGAAGGGAGCTGTTACTGGAACCTGCTGAGGGCTCTGGCTGTAGAAGAAGACCCACCAGGCAGGAGCTGTGGCCTTTGGTAAAGAGGAAAAGTCATTGTCAGAAAGGGAAGTGGCTTCTTTCCTTTCTCCTGCCAGTTCTACTGGCCAAACCCAGTAAGAAGTCAGAGGGCAAGGGAACTTGGACGATAAAGTTATTGCAGGTCAACCTCAGAGCAGGACATTGCAGGGCAGCAAATGGATTTGAGAGGCAAATAGAAAAATATCCAGGTACAGGATTCATCCCATGACCTTTGGAACACCCCACCACCACCAGGATGTGACAAGAGGTCATGCTCTCCCCTCCCTCTTTCCCATCAAGTCAAAACCTGACTTCCTTCAGTGTGATCACTGCTCTGGAGCAGTCCCAGAAGATCCTGTCTGGCTATGTATGCTCTCAGTCTGCTCAGGGTTGGCTGAGGATAACCAGATTGGACCACAGCCGACCTCTTGCCTTTCTTTCCCACTCTCTCCCCACACCTCAGACCAAATGAACCCTAGAGATTAAACAATGGCCAGTAATGAGAGAGAGAAAAAAGTCAGTCACCAGTTGCCCTCCAGCCTTCTAAAGCAATTATAAGAGAAAAACCCAGGAGTGAAATGTAGTTAAAAGATAGAAAGTGTTATCCAAAAATGCAATTATTATTATTATTATAGCCTCTTCCCACTAGGTGGAGAAATTTTAGAATTCAGAAAGCTTGCATTCAGTGCCACGGTTCTTTTAAAGTCTGTGTCCTAGGAGCTTTACACCTATTATGTTATTCAGTCCTTACCACCACCACTGTTGTTATCCCGATGACAAACGTGAGGATACAGAAGCGCAGAGAGGTCATGCAGCATTGAGGACAGAATTAAATCACAGCATTATCCTGGCTCCCCAAAAGAGATAAGACTGGATTTAAACCTTAGGCTTCCTGGCTATTTCATCTCCACAGCAAATAAACAGAAATGCATCCCTATGTAAGCTCTGTCTGTGTTATATTTACCACTAATGCAACAGGATCAGTCCCACTTTGTTTTATTTGATTGTAGGTAGCAATTTAAGACTCGGGACTGAGTGTCATCTAAAATAAGAGACAGTGAAAATATGACTGGAGAGAAGGCTAAGCCATTTCATTTTTTCAAATAATTCTTCCAAAAATAATTTCTGAATTTCCCTCCCTGTCTCCCCATACAGTCCTTTATCATCTTTATGAGTGTATTAGTTTGCTAGGGCTGCCGTAACCAAATACCCAAAGACTGGATGGCTTAAGAAACAGAATTTTTTTTTTCGAATTTCTGAAGGGTGGAAGTTCACAAGCAAGGTGGCAGCAGGTGATTTCTTCTGAGGCTTCTGTCCTTGGTTGGAAGATGGCCACCCCCTTGCTGCCTTTTTACGTGGTCTCTCGTCTGCAAGCCATGCCGCTGGTGGGCCCTAATCTCTTCTGAGAACATCAGTCATATTAGATTAGGGCCCGCCCTAGTGGCTACATTTTAATTTAATTACCTCTTTAAAGGCTCAATCTCCAAATATAGTCATGTTCTGAGGCACTGGAGGTTAAAGCTGAATGGATTTGGGGGTAGGAGGAACACAATTCACTTCATTGCAATGAGTATCAATTGGTTAATTTATTCAGTACCTTTCTCAGTGGTTTTTAGACCCATTTACCAGAATTTCCTGAACAACTCTTTTAAACTGTGAAAGCTGAGCTTCTCTCCAGACCTACCGAGTCGGAGACACTGAATACAGAATCCAGGTATTTGTGGTTTTAAAAAATTTCCCCCTGGGGATTCTGAGATTGAGCCAGGGTTTAGAACTTCTAGGGTTAAGTGTTCTAGAAATAACATTTGCTGTGTTCCAGTCATGCTATAAATGCTGTATGCATTATCTCATTTAATCCTCACAATGAGTTATAAGGTAGGCACTTTTTATTACCCCCATTTTACAGATGAGGAAGCTTAGGCACAGAAAGATTAAGTTACTTGCCTTCGGTCATAAAGCTCGTCAGAAGCAGGGCTGGGACGTGAACCCAGGCAGTCTGGCTCCAGATTCTGGGTCCCTACCCACTACGATCAACTGCTTCTCTCCCACAGTGTTGACCTCAGTCAACCAAGTGTCGGACCCAAGTGAGATAAAAACTTGAACCTGAGAATCACTGATAGTTGTTTCACACTGATTACTGTTATTTCATACTTAGATATTTGCATGTTTTACAAAAAATAAGCAAAATTGTAAATGCTGACTGTCTCCTAGCATAATCTGTACATTTAAAAGGCATGACACATGTACCAAATGGTGAAGTGATTTGAAACCACTGTATACATTTATGTAAAAGAATGAGGAATAAGTGCTAGAGGAATTTAGTTCTTAAAGTACACCCATAAGGACACAGATCTGGTGAATAAGATGAGCCTAAAGATCTACTTTCTCCATTCCCTTTGTCCCTGTCCCCCTCTCCAGTGGCACCAAGACGGAGAGGAGCTGGGATGAGAAGAGACAGAGGAATCCCTTCAGGTGCCTTCTTACCGATCACACTGTCTTCTTTTCTATGGATCTTTCCTCCTATATAAACAGGAAGGGCTCATCTTTACTTGGAGGCCTTCAATGGACTGTACTTGTAATGTTATGTTCTCATACACATTCTGTTCTTTTGAGCCTCTTCTACTTTTCTTCACAGGCTCCTAACAGTCTTGGTGCAACAGTCAAATCTCAGCGAGATTAATCACCAGGACAATGAGGTGAGCCTGCCCTCTCAAGGAACCGTTGGGCATTGCGCATTTTAGGATGGCAGGAAGGGCTTTTCTGAACCAGTGCTTCCTATCATAAAGGTTCAAGGAGGGGATGGAGCACATTCTGGGGACCCTACCCTGAGAGGGGAGCTTGTGTCTTTACTATTAACCCTCAGGCAGAAATTTATCATCACCATGGGTATAGCTTCTACTGAGGAAGAATTTCTTGCATTAAGTACTTAAGCATTTATCATACCACTGAAATTTTGTAATTTCCCTCTGGACATTGAGAAATAAATATTGCTCTTTCCTGTCTTCTTGAGTCCCAGAAACTTCAATGGTAAGCTGTGGCTGCCAGTTTTCTCTCTTTGAGTGAAAGATGACAGATGGATGATAATTCCAGGCTCTGGAGGCTGCTTTATTAATGCCAATGATCACAATTGCTGTTTGCTTTATGTTGCAGAGACAACATAAGGCTTCCAAGATGACAATACAGCACTGTCAAACAAAATTCCTGCAGGAGAGTTATCAGACGCCAGGGAGAGCTGCCCCAGAGTAGCTTAGGTGTTATTCTAACTGCTTAACTCTTTTAAAAAGCAGGACTGATTTTTCATTACCCCGCCTGTTTTCTTTAATAAGCTTCTTTAAACTAATTTAAATACCTGGTTTTTATTTTATTTTTCTTTAATATAATATGTGCTTGGTTTGGCTGTACTTTACTCAGAATGTCTAATAACCTTAAGAAAGGCTGATAGCATTGAAAATGCATATGCCTCCAAATACCAAATTACACTGTTTTCAAGGAAGCCAGGTGGCCATACAAAGCAGTGTGGGAGGAAGTGCCATAACAGGGGCTGGGCCCCTTGTCTTTCTTGAACTTTCTGATTACAGGCTTCTTCCCAGCTGGCTTGGCATTAATGACCACACCAAAAAGCCCCTGCTTCACAACCTAGTTCTGAGTTTGGACACCACCCTGACTCAGTGGTCACACACCACTTTTACCCTCCATATCTTTTAGGGGTTTAAAGCAAAACCCTACGAGAGGGAAGATTGCACTGTTTTAAACTTCTGCTTTTAAAATGAGAACCAGAGATGAGAAAGCACACTTTGATCACTCTGCCCATGGTGTGAAAGCAGGGAACTTGAGTGGTACAGTTTCTGTCGGCTGAGCAGAGCTTCTAGAGCTTGGGAACGTTGACAACCACTTCTCCCACCTCCAGCTCCTACCCTCACCCACCAAAACTGGAGCTTCTAAAGAGAAGGTCGATTCAGTCATTCATACCCTAACATTTAACTCCTCTTATAGACCTCCCCCTCTGTCCAACTGTCAGCTGAAAGAACATCCTCCAGCAGAGTGATAGTTCCATATTTTTCCCCAGCCTGGGGGGGCCTGTCGCTGGTGGGGACAGTTAAAGTATACCCAGCTCCTTCCAAAAGCAGTAATTGTTAAACTTTGTGGATAATGTGTGCTAAATATTGAAATGCCTCCAGTTCCTTCTCATACAAAGTGACCTCTCAGAGGAGATTCCTCCCACTGTTACACCAGCGTTGTGACTCAGTGGCTTTTATGTGCAAAGAGAAGGGACCTCATAAAGGACACTTCCATCCTGTGTTGCAGCTTCCTCTTTGGACCATGTCACAGCATGTCTGAAACCCATCTAAGCCAACTGCTAATGCTCGCCTTTGTTTTGTTGCTAGTATGGTCAATCCATATAAATTTATAAGGTCTAGAAGCTTTTACCACTGGGAAATAAGGACAGTTCTGAATTGGAAATAACATTACCTTGGTAGATTTCCTGCATTTGGCTTCTCGAAGTTCTGAACAAGCAGTGGCCTACTCTCCCTCTCCCTCGATCACTTTGCCAATGAGCTCCAAGCACAGTACAGTCTTCATTATACTTGAGGGGATAACTATTAAAGTATAGGCACATGCATACCCTGCATCTGCTAAATAACAGGAAGGAAAAAAGATCAAAGTCAAAACAAATAAGAGAAAAGGTAAGTTAATGCTGCTAGTGAAGCATTATGGTTTTCTAATACAAGAGGAAAGAGCAAGGCATACCTCTACAGAGTCCAAATGAAATTATTTTCCAAGAATAACTGTAGGATTCCCAAGCTTATCACAATAAATGATTAAAGATTGAAGAATCAATTAGTAGAAATCTAACTTCATTAAGAGATCATTCAGATTATAAACTGAAACAAACTAAAGAACTGAGAGAGGAAGAAAGAAAGCCTCTCTCCTATAACTGTTCCAGTAAAACTTTTGTTTTTATAGTATTTTATATCAGGGAAGTGATTATCACCTTAGCAGCTGTCCTGATCTGAGCTCAGTGACTTAAAACAATGTTTTATATTATTAGTTTTTACTTGTATAAGTAATATATGAACACATTTGCTTTTGTAAAATTTAAATATTACAAGTAATGATAGGAAATCCTTCATTACTTCCACCCTACTGTCTTAGCCTCCAGGCAATCACTGTTGTGTCTCTTTCCCAATGTGTTCTATATATTCACAGATGTGGACTGTAACATAAAGAGAATCATACTCTGTATGTGGTTCTACAACTTTGTTTTCTTCACGCAAGAGCTCTATCCATGTTGATACATACAGATCTGTCACATTCCTTTTAATGGCTTCATGATGTTCCACACTAGGAAAATACCTCCATTTATTCTGCTACTTCCCTATGAATGTATACTTAGGTTATCTCCAATTTTTCACCATAACAAACCCTCTTCTAGAGTGTTCTCGTACAAGCCTCCTTGAGTATTTTACACAATCATTTCTCTAGGAGAATAATTGTTGGGCACTAGGGTGTCATTTCTTTTAATACACATGCCTGGTGCTTCTCCAAGATGGCTGTGTCACTTTATCGTTCTGTCTACAGCTATTAATAGGGTCCTTGTCACGTTTTCTTGTTGTCTTAATTTGCATTTCCCTGATAACTAATGAGATTGAGTACCATTTCATACGTTTTTATATCTTCTTTTGTGACTTGCCTATTTAGATCTTTTGCCCATTCATCTGTTGGGTTACTTTGTCATTTTTGTATGGATTCATAGTTTATTTTCTATTCTGAACGTTAATCCTTTGTCTGCTGTTGGATTGCAAATAGTTTTTCATCACCTGTTGTTCATTTTAGAACTATTTGTTATGTCTTTTCTAGTACAGAAATTTTGAAGTATGATATAATCAAAGTGATCATTCTTGTTCATTACTGCTTTTGCTTTTGATATGTTTTTAAAAAAGGCTCTCAGGACATAACCCCTAAGCCCTATAAGGCCCTAACCCCACAAGACATAACTACATTATGCAAACTTTTCTTTTACTTGTTCTGTGCTAATGATCTGTTTGTTTTTCATGTTTCATTAACCACAGAGCTTAATCGTAAAGTGATTTATTTAGAAGCTATCCACAGTGCAGAGTTACACACCGCAGGAAAGGTAAAATGGGCCAGATTGTCCTTTGTGCCTTTGTCCTTCTGGACCTCAGAGGAATCACTGACCTAGAGAGAGGCTGTCTATTGTAGTTATAGGGAGATAACAAGTTGCTAAACTCCTGGAATCTAACTTCTCTTGCTCTCATTTTAGCTGTGACAAGAACAACACACCATTAAAAGGGGCTATGAACTAATGACATTTAGGTTAGAGCTTTAAATGCATTTATCCAGAGAAGGACTGTTTTGCATTGTATTTAGGATCCAACGTTGATCCTATATTGAATGCAAATTCTGATCTAAGTACATTTTTGTGAGGGGCCGGACAATCCAAACTTCCGTTATAACTATAGTCTGAGAAAATAAATCCAAGTTGCAAAAACAGATGTGACCTTTGGATATAATTCTTAGAACTAAATTCACTTACAGCATTCCTAAGGCATAATCATAAGCAGAGATTGTGCATTATAAAGGCAAAATAAAAAATTAAAAAAACAGTGCCTGACTCTAGAAATCATTTTACTTTACAATTAGCAAAAGGTAAAATAATAAAGTAAATTTTTAAAAATACTCTAGAATTTTTATTCTAAAAATGAACTGCTTATAAAAATACGAGTAGAGTCACTCCTACTTAAAACCCTTTCTCCATGAGTATAAAGACAGGCCATGTCTTTTTTATCATTGGATCCGTAGAATCTAGCTCAGTAACTTGCACATAGTAGGGCCCCCACCCCAAATATATCTTTATGTATATATGTACATATGTATTATAGATGGAGAATTATGCAATTTAAGGGAAAGTCTTATTTTATTGGCCTTTTCTCTTTGTTTTGTTGACCCAACACAGTTACCCATTTTATTTACCAGACTTGACTCTCCAGGTGACTTTTAATTATTTCCAAAATCTACTCTCAAAAAAAGATTTTATATCAGTTAGGATCTTCAAAAAAATATACTCTAGACTCTAGACCAGGAGTCCTTGTTCACGTATGCCAGTGCGCTGGTGAAGCCTTTGGATCCCTCCTTAGAAAAATGTTTGAATTACATAAAATAAAATACATAGGATTACAAAAGAAACCATTTATATTGAAAAAGTTGCTAAAATATTACAAAGATCAAATCTGTAATGGTACTATGTAAGCTTGCTTGTTAAAGCATTTATTAAGATTTAGTGGTGGGACCAATAACTACTGTACTAGTGATACATACAAAGCATATTTTGAGATATCTGAACTAACTAATGCAATACAAAAGTATCTGTGATTTATATATTTGGCAAAGTCACAGGTATTACTAACAGTACTGTGGCTTGTTGCCTATATTCATATTTAAAGAAGATGCTGAATTTCAGTTTGAAGTTAATGACAATAAAGATGTAATTTATTTCTCTGATCTGAGCTCACACAGCCTGATTTCTGTCCATGGGTAGAACCCCTGTTGTGATGGTAATTCCAAAAAAAGATTTCCCCAAAACATTTTTGATCAACAAGTGGAATAATTGTAGGCCTCCCAAGGTGATCAGCTTGGAATGGGAAAATGGTCATTTCATTCGCTCAAAAATAATACCTACCTTGTCTCACGTAGGCTTGATTCCTGCTCTAATAGTTCACAATTTAGTGCAGAATGTGGATGTTCTGTTTAGTTGAAAAATATATATAACAACTTAGGTCTCTGTTCTAAAGGCTTTGTTTTATAAGTTTCTTCTCGTTGGAATTTGCTCTTTCACTTCCATGGCTTAATTTAATCTATATTGTTTCTCTTGTGTTAACACCTCATTTAAATTATAAAAATCTCCATCCTAAAGGTTTTTATATTTTTGTTGGAAACATTGTTTTTGTCATTATTATAGAGAGAAAGTGAGTGTTTTTGAAGAATACCATTATTAGTAGCCATTCCTACTGGCCTAAAACCCAACATCTTATTATTTTTAGTTATCAGTTATAATCTGTGGCTATTATGATGTGCACTGCTTATCCAGATTAGAAAACTCTAGGGGGTGCCTGAGTGGCTCAGTCAGTTAAGCGTCGGACTTTGGCTCAGGTCATGATCTCATAGTTTGTGAGTTCTAGACCTGCATCGGGCTCTGTGCTGACAGCTAAGAGCCCTGGAGCCTGCTTCAGATTCTGTGTCTTCCTTTCTCTCTGACCCTTCCCCATTCATGCTTTATCTCTCTCAAAAATAAACAAACATTAAAAAAATTTTAGAAAAAGAAAACTCTAAAACAAAGATAATGAAATAATTTACTAATCTTTATGATCTATAATTATAAAGTGTTTTCAAAATAAAAATTGAAGAAAATGGCTTTCATTTCTGCACTTATAACCATCTATTTTTTAAAAATCTTTTAAAGCACACAAAAGTTATTGTTGTGTCCTGTAGACAAAAAGTAGGAATGAATGATGCATTTATTCTTATGGTTTGTCTACAGGAGACAACTTTTGTGAGGAGTAGTCACATGTGATTGGGAGATTAATAGTACGTGAATTTTGAAATGTCAGCCAGAGCCAAGCTGGACTTCTGTGAAATCTTAGATCCTTTAGAAAATCTAGATCCTCTGAAGGATCTAGAATTGTTTGGCTGACTACTCGGCCCTTGCTAAAATTTTACTGCCCCTCCCCCCCAACCACTCCCCCACCCAACCCAGGGGCACCAAGACAAAGGATATGGCAAACTCCAGGCCATATCACACATTTCTCTCTCTGTGCCTTTCAGTATCTGCTGGAGCTGGTCTAAAGGTGCAATCTTGAGCACTTAATCAGATTTCTGGTTCAGAAAACACAGAAGTTACAGTGGTTTTGGATAAAAATGACAAAAGTTCTGAAACACTGATAGGACTTGTAAGACCTTAAATAAAATCTCAGTGGTATAGGCTCAAGGCACAGAATTACTCATCTGCATAGGAGCACTGCTCCAGAGCAACCCTGCTACCATCCAACAGATAGGACATTGATTCAGTCCTATCAGCAGTCTCAGGATGGATTCTAAGCCAACTAAAACTTAACATTTCTCTTCAAAACATTCTGGAGAGCTGTGCTCTTAACTGAATGTGAGTTACTTTTCAGATGTTGAGCCAAGATTTTCTGTTTTTCAAAAGAGTGAGGTTCTCCTGTCACCAGGCCATCTGGGCATTTGTTGCAACATGTCTGCAAGTGACTCCTAGCTTTTCAGCTCCTAGATGCTTCCAAGGCCGACTGACTCCTCAGTGAAATTCCAGAGAGCAACTGGTAGAAAAGGTCTCCATAGTTTGGACATAGATAGCTGGTTTGCATTCAACAGACTGGTACTTTATGCTCTCCATCAGTCCAAGGGAGCCTTGATAACCAGTAATCCTCTAATTCTTCCTGTGAGTATTTCTTGAACACTTACTGTGTGCTTGGTGCTGTGGGCATACCACATCAAATGAGCCACAGCCTCTGCCTTTAAATGCATCACAGCTGAACCGTGACCTGTCACCACTCAGTGCAGACCCCAGTCTCTGAGCATGAAGTCAACCCCTTAAATGGCCACCAGTCTTAACACAACTGTGATGCCTGCTGGCTCAACAAAAGCTGGAGGAAAGAGAAGGAGGCAGTTGTAAGAAAAAAGTATACTTTCCTAAACAAAGTATGTTGTGCAATACCACGAGCTGCCCTGAAGCTGATTTTGAAAGTTTTGGTTTTCATATTACTATAAGAGGATTTATTTTTATTTCTCATTAGCCCAGTTGAAAAAAATAGCAACAGAAAAGTTCCCTTGACTTGACTGAATGTTTACAACCTGTTATATAGTGTAATATAAACAGTGTGTGTGTGTGTGTGTGTGTGTGTGTGTGTGTGTGTAATTATTATTATTTCAAGAGGCAATGAAATGATTCAAGTCTTGATTTAGGGTCATTCAGATGATCACCAGTACACCCAAATTCTAGGGGTTAGGGGAGAAAATATATAGTTTAATACCTTACCAAAATAAATACTCTCCAGCTGTGTATTTAGTAAGAGCCTAGAGGCAGTGCCAAATGAAGCAAATAAAATATAGGATGGCAACACTTACTCTAATGAAGAGTACCATTACAGAAAACTAGAAGACCTTGAATTGTGTTACAATCACAAAGAATTTCCAACACCTGTGCTCGTTTCCTAAATGAAAGCCTACCAGCATGATGTGTGGAAAGAATGTTATTCTCCAGTGTTAGAGAGACCTGGATTTGAATCTCAGCTATGGCATGTTCCCATGGCCTTGGGCAAATTACTTAACCTGTGTTTTGGGTTCCTCACCTGTAAAATGGGCCTAAAAATACCTACCCCTTAGGATGTGTATGTATGTAAATATTCAATGAGGTTATGTATATACATTTCTTGAAAGGGAATATGTATACAAAAAATGGTAGTGCTCCTCCCCACCCCAAAACATGCAGAAGTTGGGCTTTTAAGGGTTTTTTTTGGCATGGGGGTGGGGTTGTTTTAAGGAAATAATTCCTGAAGCTTAGCAGTTCTGTTTAGGAGATAATGACTAGCAGTGCATGATCACAATTTAATTCATAACCACATTTTCATACTGAGTTCTCATATAACTAAATCATATCTATACATACAGTGATTGCCATCTACCTATTTGGAGAACTCATCAAAAATTCTGCCAGGTTTCAGTTGAAAAATTGATAACAATGACCATATCAGAAAAGTTGATTTTTCTATAAAGGAGAATTCATGTTTTGCCTTTTTAAAAATGTATATAATTTTTAAAAGCATGGCTAGATTTTAAGCTAAATCAAGGACAGTTAAGACATTCATTTTAAATAATTGCTTACTATTTACTACCTACGATGTTCCTGACACAGTTCTAAGTTCCAGGGAATCAGACAGTAGATAAGGGCCTACCCTCATGAAGTTTACACTCCATTGACTTCAAATTTTCTTTCATGTCTTTAACGCCGGATACTGATAGCCCTTCATGATAAAGCCAATGACTCTGAAGCAAATGGGAATCGGCACTGGGAAAGGGAAATCCATGCATAATAAAAATAATCTGATTCCCTTGATTTCAGATTTTATAATAAAGAGGACTTTTTTTGAAATGCATCGAGTTATTCTGAATCCCAAGCAAATACTCGGCTGTCAGAATAAGAACAAGAAGTTCTTCTGCTTTAGCATCAGCATTCTTTTCCATATGGAACCAATTTCTTGAATTATCCTCAAGAATATACCTGAAGGCTCACTTGTATGTCACCTATAACTTGAAAGCAGACTGTAATATAATGATTTAGAATTTTCAAACTGCTCAAAGGGATTAACATTTTAATCCCAGCACCCCACAAACCTCAAACCCTAGATTCAGTTCTGTGCTCACAGAACTTGGGAAGTTCACAGACTTGGGAAATTCTCTAGAACTCAGCTTCCTCTTCTGTAAAATGAGAAGAATGGTGGTACCTGTCAAAGTTGGTCAACTGCTATAGCAATTAACTCAAAAACCTCAGTGGTCTAACACAGTAAAAGCTTATTTCTTTTTTGTTTTTAAGCCTATTTATTTATTTTGAGAGGGAGAGAGAGAGAATGAGTGGGCAGGGGCAGAGAGAGAGGGAAACAGAGGATACGAAGCATTCTCTGTGCTGACAGCAGACAACCCCACATGGGGCTCATGTGAGAGATCATGACCTGAACTGAAGCTGGGCGCTTAACCACCTGAGCCACTCAGTTGCCACAAAAGCTTATTTCTTTAGAATCGTAGTCCAGTACTGGTCAACAAGGTAGGCTTATTCCCCCTCATCAGTAAGAGTCCTGGGCTTCATAATTAAACATGGTTCTAACATCTTCTCCAGTCTTATTCTCTGCATTCATTTGTTGGATGAGGAAGGAGAGAAGGTATGGAAGACCATATGGGTTTTGTTTTCTATGCAGGCCTGGTAGGGGCGTCCACCCCTTTTGTCCACATTGCAATGATCAGGACTCAGTCTGATGGCCATATCTATCTGCTGGAAGGCTGCGGAATGTACTGTGTGCCCCGGAGGGAGAGGAAAGTTTGGGAACATACAGCAGACTTCACCATAGTACTTAGTTCACAATGTTGTTAAGTGAAATAATATACATAAGAACTCATAAAGGTCTTCAGATCAATAAACGTTAGACTCGTATCTTTACGTTATCTGCAGAGATGACTATAAAAAGAACTTTAAAGTTGCCCATACCCCTTACCTCCTTTACCAGGTATCTTAATCTAGAGTCATTTTAGATATATTTTGTGTAATTGAAAGGTGTGGGGAAGGGGAACAGGCCATCTTTTCACAGTATACTCCCAAATAATAGTGGTTCCTCTTGGTTACTATTTCCCATAAGATCATTTTATTATTAAGTGATGCCTAAATTAAACTCGAAAAGAAGCTGGGATTCACCAAATGGACTCATCCAAACTACCACAGAGTGGTTTCTTCTAAACAATGTAAATCAGATCATGTCAACATGAGTTTAAAACCCTTCACTGTCTTTCCAATGACTTTAGAATAAACTCTGAATGCTTTATTCAAAGTTGGTATCCCCATCCCACATTCCCAGGATCAGCCTTGCCTCCCTCTCCAGACTCAGCTCACATGGCTCTCTCTCCCACTCCATTTCTTCTTTTATTCAACAGATATTTATCTAGTCTGTGTTGTAGCCGCTGGGGATACTGCAGTAAAATCCCTCATGGTGGGATATGGCAGGTTAGTGTGACCCCCGTTACAAATGGCTGCCTCTGTGGCTTGGCACTTGCTGTTCTGCTCCCCCAGCCTAGCTCATAGAGGCTCATGTAGAATAGTCACTAACTCCACAGTTATTCTCTCACAACATCCCACTTGCAGTCTTTACAAGCATTTCACAATCTGGAAAATCCTTTTGCTCATTTGCATTTGTTGTCCATCTTCCTCTACCACATTGCAATTCCCATGAGGGCAAGGATCTTCTTTATCTAACTCACTACAGTATCTTCTACACTTATTTTCCTGGCACAAAGCAGAAACTCAGTAAATATCTGTTGATTGAAAGGCTTAAGGAATGAACTGATAGGCAGCAACCAGCTTATGTGGTGGTGGCCCTTGGGGCAGGGGAGAAAGTGTGAGTTCCATTTTTCCCTTCCTGATAGCCTCTGCTCACCTCTCCCCTTTCTGACTGTGGTTTTGTAGGGAATGACACCACTTCACTGGGCAGCTTTCCACAACCGGCCTCAACACACCCAAATGCTGCTGAAGAAGGGAGCAGACCCCACTCTTGTGGATAAAGACTTTAAAACAGCTCTGCACTGGGCAGTCCAGGTGAGAAATTGGCCAGCAAATTGTCTCAAGTACAGATGGTGTAAAGCAATGTTAACAGTTCTCTGAGTATGTCAGAACTGAGAGATGGAATTATCAAAGGTGCAGCCACTGCAGTGACATGGAGGTTGTTTGTGTGCTACAGCAAGTAAGATTCTCTGCCCTCCTCCTGTCCCTTCATATCCAGAGCGGCAACAGCAAACCTGTCCATTTGGAGGATGTAAGTGCCTTAGTTGTGGAGAAGAAACCCCGTCAAGATACAGAGAGGAAGAGAGCCTGCTTTGGATGTTACACACACACACACACACACACACACACGCACGCATGCAAACATACACATAGACACATAACACCTCTCTCACTTGCTGTCTTGCTCTCTCCATCCACATGCTTCCTTAGTAGCTCACAGCATACAAGAAAAAAACCTTCAAAGATTTACTAGGAAAATCTCTTCCAAGTCTTTGGACCATAACTCTCTTCTTCCTTCCAAATCCCCCAAAGCAGAGTTATTCCAGATGACCCTGAATTCTGTGCTGAGCAATGAAAATCGTGCCTCATAATGCTACGCCACGATCACAAAATGGAGTCTTCAGTGACCAAAGAAATCAGAATAGGCCCAAGAAATCTATAGCCCAATGAGGGGGAAAGTGAGAATAAGGTGAAAGAATAATCATAGCTAACATTTATTGATGCGTTTTTCTATTTGCAAGAGGAATGATTACCAAAGAGTCTTCTCCATCCTTCAGAGGAGAGCGGTATTATGCATCATTTCAACAAACTTGCTAGCCTTTTCTGTCTTATGATACCCAAGCATAGACACCTCCACTATTTATCTTCATCAGCTCAGTAAGGCACCCTTGCCATATTGCTGCCAGGATCCTTGTAAGAGGCGTTTCTGCCTGCCTCGACGGCGGTTTCATTCAGTTGTTTCACGTGCCAAGCATACCAGAGACGGGCACCTGGCACTTTCAGGCCTGAGGAAAGAGGCAAACAGAAGTGATTTGGAAACTGTTCTGTTTTTTTTCCCTCCAACTCTGGTGTTAGTTACTCTGTACCAGGACCAGCCCTGAGCAAAACTGTGAAGTGAACAAAACTTATTTTGTCATCCCCACCTGCCCATAGCATCCTCCTACATACTTTCAGTATCTATTCTCCCACCCTGCCCCCCAAGGCGCTGTCCTCTGGCTGGGCAACCATGTGTGTTGGTGCTCAGCTGATGTGAGAGTGGCATCCAAATCAAGCATTTCCTGTATTCACCCTCATCACCCTTGCGTTTTAATCCAGCAGATTTCTGATGGGGCTCACTCTCTGCTCCCACTTCCTCCACCCCACCCCCAAATTTAGAGCTGCTGCTCTAGTCCTGCACATGCAATGGAATCATCAGCAGTGCTTGGAAAATGATAGGTCCCCAGACCCCGCTTCACACCTTCTAATTTGGACTCTCCAGGGGTGGGAACCCTTGCTCTTGCCCTCAAAGAGGCAATTTGGAAAAATGAAGTCAGAAAATCTGTTTGTATTGACAGACGTGGTTTTGATCTGAGGAAAATCACCAATACCTTCTTGGTTTAACTATCAGTGTATCTTTGGGGTATGAATGAGATTGCACATATGACAGCACTATGTAATGTGCTAGGTAATTAGAATAGATAACCATTTTTATTATGGTTCCTGATTTCTTCCACAACAGCTTAGTTATCATACCCAAATCACCATATTCTTTCTCCCTACTAGATGATATAATTTTTAACCTGCTACATTGATTTCAGTCCTGTCTGCACTGTAAAATCATCTGAAGAGCTTTTAAGCAATATTGGATACTGAAGCCCCACATCCTTAGATTTTCTGTCAGTTGTTCTGGGGTAGAGCCCAGGCATCCATATGTTTTTAAAGCTTTCCTTCATCTCAGGAGACTATAATATGCACCTAGGATTGAAAACTGATGAGGGAGCGTAAGGCAAGCTGATGCCTCACAAACCACCTCCCACCCCACCCCACCCCCCAAGTGGGATATGTGTGAAGTTCCTCAGGCACTGCTGGCTGCCCAAGAACAAAGGAAAAGACTGAGAACAAATGGTTGAACTAATAGAGATCACAGGACCTGAGCCATCCTCAGTTTACAAATATCTTAGTAAATTACAAGAAAAAGGCAAGTTTATCAATAGCCTAATCTCCAGGAACTCCCTACTATTAATTATAACGATTTGCTAGAGGGAAAAACAACCTTAGCCTGACAATAGCTAGGCTTCCAGTATCCTGTGAGTCTTCTTTAGCACTTGGAAATCCCTTTAAGAAACTTCCTCTTGACTTTATCTCCCCCAACTCCATGGCATATAACCAGTGACTCTTCACAACCCCAGTGCAGCTCTTTCTGCCCATGGGTCCTGTCCCTGTGCTGTAATAAAAGACATCTCAAGAATTCTTTCTTGGCCATCAGCTCCAGACCCCCATCACTCAAAAACCCCATCAAAAACACTATGGTAAATGAATTCATATTAATGGGTACTAAAACCTTATCTACTCCTACCTGAGATATTTCCATTATTGACCATGATTTTGTATAAGTGTATTGTGTCACTCATTTATTTACTAATTGCTTCATATATATTTCTTGAGCAACTACTGTGTATCTGGCATTGGATATAAAAAGCTTAACAAGGCAGATTCCTTCTAAAACCCCTACAATTGTATGAAATATGCTATGTGTGAGTGTGGAAGTATGTTAGCATACTTTTTTCTGAAGAAGGCATCCATGACTTTCTTCACTTCCTCAGTGAGGATCAGTGACTAGCCCCCAAAAGGTTAAGAATCACAATTATGGGAGAACCATGCACCTTCTGTCTCCTTGTGGTTAGCAATGAAATTCAGAAGTGGTGTGTCCTGGCCTTTACTCTGCAAAGAAGGCTAAGGGTAATTCCAAATGTCAGCTGCAACCACAATTACACTTGCCTCCTTTAGACTTCTTGTTCATTTATAGTACAGGATCAGCATTGTGCTCCTTTTACAGTTTTTCCACATGAATGAATCTATTTCCCTTTGTCATTTATTCCTTTCCCTGAATTTGCTGCTCTTCTCTTGGACCATATGAGACCACATTTAAAGCTATAGCACTTTGGAATAATAAAGCCTCTGTATTCGACCCAGATAACCAAAGCAGGAAAGATTGGAAACATTAAGCTCATCTGGAGTCGGGTTTCTGCCCCATCTCTCAGGTCCCTTGGTAACTGGTGGTGCCTTCCTGTGGGCCCAATGCCCTCATTCACCTCCCCTGTCTTCCCAGGAGACCCGGCCACTTGGCTCTGTCTGGGTTAACACTGAGCAGAGCCCTGACCCCATCCAATCTCCCTTGATGGCATCTCAGTCCCTTCGGGGCATGTTGTTGCCTATCTGTGAGGACACCCGTTTATCAGGAGTACACATGGGTGTCTCTCCTCCACAAAGCAAAAATTCAGTTCCCGGTCTTTTTCTCACTTTCTTCCTCAAAAAGAGGAAGAAACTTCACTTCAGCTATCATTCCCATCAGAAGATTCTCATCAGTTTCAGTATTTGTATTCCTACTTTCAGCCCTTTTCTTCTCCAGTCTGTTTTCACATTGCCACCAAGTGCTCTTTATACAAATCCCAAAGAAATGTACAAATACAACTGTTATTCCACCAAAACAGTTATGGTCACTATTGGTCCTTGGCTTAAAAAACTTCAATGAGTTCCATTTTTCCATACAGAACAAACTCCCTGTTCTAGCACCTACTATTGTGAACAAACACTCCCCACCCCCCACCCAGTCCCTGACCTCTCTTCTTTAGGCACTCCAATCACACTGAAATATGAGCAATCCCTTCAATACCTTAGAGAGATCCATTCTGTTGCCACCTTAATCACGTTCTACTCTTGGTGAAACCCTTCTTTTTGGACTTCCCACATCATCCCTTCCACTTGAAGAATTTCTGCATATTCTTTCTTATTCCTGAAGGCCCAACTAAATGCCAGCTTCTTTGTTAAGCTCCCATTCAAAATTGTTTCCTCTAAGTTGAGCATCTTGTACTTTCTTAAATATCTAGGACTGGTGTTGCAGGCAGTAGGATGCCTGATTCTTTCCTTCTAGACTGTGTGCTTAAAGGCAATGTGCCTTATTCAGGTAGATGTCTCTCAAGATCCAGAACAGATTTTTGTGAATCTTAGGTCCTCCAAGAAGTGTTCACTGAATCCAGTCCAATAAACTCACCCGTCTCAAATCAATGAGATTAATGGTTATTAGGTTCTTTATTTAGAACACCATTTGTTAGCTTAACTGAGCCTTGCAGGAGTGTAAAAGTCTTAATACCAGAGATTTTTTCCTAATGGTAAGATCTAGGATAGATATGATGTAAGGTCAGTGAGGGGGACAAGTGTTACTGCCCCTCAAATCCCACCACTAGCTCCCTCCTCTGCTTACTAGAAAATATGTTTATTTGGAATCTTCCTCAGAAGTACTTTTCTTTCAGTGCATTTTTCAAGGGAGGGTAGAAAAAAAGAATGACAATAATAAAAAACTATTTCATGTTTCTTCATTCAGTATGTGGTTAGTGTGGTTAAGGAAATTAAAGACACACACACACACACACACACACACACACACACACACACTAATAGCTCCTTAATATAACCTTTAAGTCTCTAATGCTTGAGACTGGTTTGGTCCAGTTGGTCCAATATGGAATTCTTCTCCTTCCTGTAGTGAAGATCTGTGGTCAACCTTCTGGATTGTATCAAAGTCTTATAAATATACTTTTACCCCAAATATATTCAGAATAACAATGGATAAGTGTCATATACCAGTGACCACCATAAGTGAAAGAATTTTAGAGCTGCAAGAGACCACAGTAAATCATGTAGTCCCACTATTCAGTTCACGGGTAAAGAAACTAGTGCACAAGGAGGTTGTCATTTGACCAAATACACCCAGCACCCACGTAGGCATCCAGGCCATATGACTCCCAGGAGGACTTACAAAGCCACTAAGCCCAAAGTAAACAAAGAAAAAAAATTGCAAAATCCATCTCTCTGGGAGCAAAGGCCAACCTGCTTAGGAAACTGCAGTCTTGAAGGGCAACCTAAGTTTAAGTGGCCATGAGTGTCAGCTACCCAGTGCTTGGTTATAGAGAGGAAGGGATGCAGTAAAAGGAGAAAATGACAGGGATTCACCTAGGAGTAAACACAAGTAAAAAAAGAAAGAAGTGAAAAAAGTAAAAGGAGGAAGATAATGAGGAAAAGAGAGAGAAGCTAAAAAGGATGAGTATTCTGTTTGGCTTTGCTGGTAGTTTGTAAGGCTTGTTTTGCTCATTTATTTATTTATTGCTCAGTAAATATTTATTATTACTCTCTGCTAGGCTTCATTTCAGCAGAAAGATTCCCAGTCATAACATTTAGCAAGGACAGGGTAGAGATATCCTGGAGACCTTCATCTTGTCTGACAACCAAAAGTGGGATTTAACCCCTTTCTACACACTAACAGAGCAATAAAGGAGTTTTGTTTTTTTTTTGTTTCTTGTTTGTTTCTTTATTTCCTATACTATAGTAGTTTGTTTTCCTATAGTTTTTGTTTTGTTTTGTTTTTTGGTTGTTTGTTTTCCAAAGTATTAGAAAACCTATGAAATGAAGTAGTTCAGCAGCTGAGGTTCACCATGGCTCATGTCCCATTCCTCCAATTTCTGTGTTGTACTAGCTCTCCAGGGGAGTCAGCCCCAGGCTTTGGGGTATAGTGGCCTCTGGAGTCAGGCCAAACAGTTAAAGACTGTGTCCAAAGGGGTTAACCATGAAGATAGTTCAGACTTTGAGGCACCATTTTTTATCTGGTTAGCCCTAGACTCTCAACTCTCAGATGTTCACCTCGTGTAGATAAGTAGATCTTTCCTTGGCGCTTCATTCCTAGCCCGAAGCATCTGGCTCTAGCTTAATTGATGGGCTAGTTCTTCTCACCTTTAAGAGGACTGTGTAATCTACAACCCTAGCCTCCCATTTATCTAATCACCATCATGCAACAAGTAATGCAAACAGGCCACTGCTTCCAAAAGAAGAAAGGAGGTTGGAGTGCCCTCCAAGAAGAAGCCACCATAGAGCTAATTCCCCAGACATTGTTAACAAATAACCAACTAGTCCTAAATATCCCACTAAGACTCTTTGGAAGATCACCTAGAATAAAAAGGGTCCATAGTCAGAGTATTATAATGTTTTTTAGCAATCTTCCTATAGCAAAATTCTTTTTTTAATGTTTATTTTTGAAAGAAAGAGAGCGAGAGAGAGAGAGAGAGAGCACGAGTAAAGGAGGGGCAGAGAGAGAATGGGGGACTCAGAATCTGAAGCAGGTTCTTGGCTCTAAGCTGTCAGCACAGGGCCTGACTCAGGGCTTGAACCCACGAACCACGAGATCACGACCTGAGGAAGCTTAAATGACTGAGTCACCCAGCCCCTGCTGGTAGCAAAATTATTATACATTAACTTAACTTCCTTTGTGGCAAGGTCTTTAAGGGTGTTTGAGGATTCAGGTCAATTCTGACACTATCTCTCTGGAGATAGCATCAGACAACACAGGTTAAGTGTTCAGTCCCACAAGGCTGCCCCTCACTCCCCACTTCAGATGCCAATCTCAAGCCCCAGGCTGCTACCTGTGATTCTGACTTACCAACTACAGACTGGAAGTTCCACTGGCCTCCTCCTTAGATTTGATTAATTTGCTAGAGCAGCTCACAAAACTCAAGGAAGCACTAACATTTACCATTTTATTAAAGGATATGATAAAACATAGGAATTGATAGCCAGTTGAAGGGATACATAGGGTGAAGTCCCAAAGAAAGGAACTTCTGTCGTCATGGACCTTGAGGCCTGGCTTGGTAGCACATGGAAGCCTTCTGGTTCCCCAAGCATGAAGCTCTCTGAAAAAGAACTAAAAAATTTCCCTCTGGAGGTTTTATTACATTGTCAAGATTAACTAAGTCACAGGCCATCAACTGATTGAACTTCTAGGCCCTCTCCCCTCTCTGGAGGTTTTAGGGTGGGGATAATGACAGTTCCAACCCTCTAATCACATGGTTGGTGCTCCTGGCAACCAGCTCCACCCTTGGGTGGAGTCCAAAAGTCACCTTCATTAATAACAAGCACCCATTTCACCTTTATGGCTCTGAAGCATTTTCAGGAATCTGAGAAATATAATTTGCTCATCTGAATGACTATATATATGTTTTTTATAAATCATTATATCACACAAAACCTCTTATGAACCCTCCCTCACGAGGTGTAAAGTGAAAATGACTAGCACTCACTAGTTCCCAGCAGTTTTCAGAGCACATGAAGGCAGCTGTATGGATTTTCCATGGACAGAAAGAAAACAAATACAACAGAAAACAAACAGATCCACAATCCACATCTGACCACTCAATGCAGAATTCCAGAGCTCTATAAGAATAGGATCTGTACAGTATTGTTACTTCCCCTGTTTAATGACATTTCTCCCAAATGGAATCCCACTCTCCACTCTTCCTGAGGGCTCTTCTAAGCACCACCCCATTCTTTCTATCCTGGTGCTTTCTTGGTCGCTGTGACCCTCTATGGCCTCCCAGGCCTGAAGCCTACCTTTGGCTGACACGGCCAGCTTGCCAAGAAGGAAATGCTGTTACCAGGAAACTACTGAGCTGGAGACCTCAGCTCAAAGACTAGTGCTCTCTTGGGCCCCTCAAATTCCTGTGAGGGTGCACCATGGCAACCCTCTGAGCAGAGGCTTTGAAAGCACCTCATGTTTCACTCTGTAAAAGGTCTCATTTGGCTAGGCACACATCATTGCTACTGATGTTGCAGTCTAAACAGGCATTTTTACTTTTGTTTCCCAAGTATGAACATGCAAGATCAAATAAACAGACCGTTCCTTTTCTCAGAGCAGAGTAGCGTAGTGGTGTAGTGGTGAAGTGCAAGGGCTCTGCAGACAGGCTGTCCATCCTGGCCATGTCTCTTCTTGGCTGTCACCCTGGGCAAGTTGCTTGATCCCCGTGTGTCTCCATATTCTGCTCAACAATATGGGGATCAGAAGAGTACCTACCTCACAGAATTCTTATCAGGATTAAATGAGCTGGCATGTGACAATGCTTAGAACAGTGCTGGGCACACACACAATGTCTATTCAGTAAAGTATCTTCTCAAAGAAAAGGAAATACAGTGATAATGTTGTAGAAGTGAGAGCTAGGTATAGAGGGAAAGGAGTTGCCTGGAAAATTCAGGATAGAAGACATTTTGGAGGAAAAGGTTAAGACGTTGGAGTTCTCATCTAGAGACGCTGTGTGACACGTCAGTCCTCAGGGGTACTGCTGACTGGGCCTGGCTGGTTGAGGTCTAGAAGAGGCTGGTGCAGAGTCCAGGGAAGCAACCCGGGTTTCAGTGTCACTTCCAGAAATGACTGCTCTCAGGGTCAGGCGAGGAAGGAAGAAGACACCGGGTGAAGAGATGGGTTTTGTTTTTTCTATCTGTGCTTGACACTCCCCCTTTCACACAAAGGGAGAACTGTGACAGGGCACTTTCCCCTTTGAATCACCTTGGCAACCTGAATTCTTTTGCTGTTCTGGGAAATTATAAACAAAATAAATACACTGAAATGACACTCTTTGCTTCTGTTTTCCTCTTCAAATGGTACTTTTTTAAAAGGCGTACATGTTGGGGGTGAGGTGCTCTTGATTGTTTTAAATGTATTTTAGACTCCTTCAAAATATGTTTAGGTAACATCAGGTGAAAGAATCTTAGAAAGGTCGATAAAGCAGGCACAAAAGCTTGGATGTGTTCAGTGTAGCCAACTTCTGGTAACCAGGCATGCCATAGAACTTCACCAATTGATCCAAATAATGTAAAAGTTGTTGTTACAAAGGAAGGTTGTAGGGAGCAAGAGGATATAAGAGGGAAGACAAGAGGAAGAGAAGGAAGAAACTTGTTGGTAGGGGCCACTTTATGGGCATGTGACCAGTACAGCCCAAGCAGGCCCCATGCTCAAAAGGGAGCCGTGTGCTTGGGGTATAATGCTCTGTGGTCACTGTCTGAAAATTCTCATTAATTTTATCTTTGAATTTTTGTCTTGTAAGTAAAGTTGGATAGGACACTGGTGCCATGGCTCACACAGTACTGCTTCCTCACCTCTCTAGGACAAACTCTCAGCCTCCTGGCAAAGGGTCTGGACACAGACTTGAGGATGGTCAGGATGAAGCATGTGCTGGGTTGCAGGAGGAAGGCCCAGGTACCTGCGAGGGTGTGCTCTAGTAGTAAGACTCTCCAGCCCAAAGGAGCACAACACAAAATAGCAAATAAAAATCACTGTGCCATGTCAAAAAAGACACCAAGAAGAAAGGACTGAGCTTCTTTCCTGCCATATAAACAGGGGGCTCCACATTTTCATTTTGCTCTGAGCCCCGCAATTATGTATCTGGCCTTGGCTGCAGCATTTAACACCCACTCAGCACTCCTCCTGTACCTCAAAGTTGAGAACTGTGAGGGTCCCCGGCCCTTGTCCTACAAGAGGTTTTAGAACTCATGTCAGCTGCTGCCCCTTATGCAGTGGAAGCACATTCTAGGGTTAATGGTGTCATGGCCATTGTGAGCCAGCAACAAGCTGAGTAATGGGAAATCCGGAGCGTCAAGTGTGTAGAGACAAGGGAGGGAAAGGAAGAGGAAAGGTGAAGTGAATGAGTGCTGTTCCATGGAATTGTGAAAACTGACTCCAACCCAGGGGTCAAATAAACAAGGTAACACAGTGCGAAGAAGACCAACAGGAAATTTTATGTGGAAAAATGTATCAGGAGATAGCCGTTGAAAGCATTTGAAGAATATCAAAATAGCAGCTTTTTAAAAATCCAACTCTCTTTCTTGCCCAGGTCTCTGACTCTAGCATGTGGTCCAGCTCTGGGCTTCCAGAACTACACCTTTCCCCTACTATTTCCTTAACCTGCTCTTCATGCCTCCTAGGGACCTCCATTCTACCCATAAGTCCTAGTGCATAGAGTTACAGGATCTGTCTATGGATTCAATTAGAAAATTAAAATGCTAATGAATTATTTGGATTGTTTTATAATCTTGCCAGAGATATCAGGAGAATCTAAAAGATAACACTTTCTATTGTATGATATAAAATGAGAATCTCTTTCATTGGCCAATGAAGATTTATTGTCATCCAAAATTGCAAATGCTCATACAATGTTTTTATTGATTTTTCAGGTCAATGAAAAGTATTCAACACCAGTAATATGTACAGATTTTACTAACCTATTTGTGCAAGTTGAAGAGATACAGGACACTCTCAAGGAAGAATTGGTAGCTTTTAAGACTGGGACAGGTTACTTAAAAAAGTGTAGAAAAGCCTCCTTTCAGAGATAGGATGAAAAGTTTATTATAGATCTAAACAGAGAGATAGACCCAATTTAGATAGTTGCCTGAAGTTCTTCCTTTCTCATATTTGTTGATTTTTTATTGATTATGATCCATTTCCTTTCAACAAGGATTTCTGGAGATTAAATTTCATGCAGTTTGTAGCAATTTGATCATTACTGGATCATCTTGGTCATCATTATGACACCAGTGAGTACTCATCATGGTCATTTTGTTAACATGAAAATTCACTCTGGGGTGCCTGGGTGACTCAGTTGGTTAAGTGTCCAACAAGCCCAGGTCATGATCTCAAGGTTCATGGGTTTGAGCCCCTCGTTGGGCTCTGTGATGACAGTGTGAAGCTGCTTTGGATTCTCTCCCTCCTTCTATCTGCCTCTCTCTTTCTCTCTCTCTCTCTCAAAAAAAAAAAAAATTAAAAAAATAATAATTGCTTAAAAAATTTTCACTCTTCTGGTTTCTCAGGGGTCAACCTCGCTGTAGTTGAGGAAACAAACAAATAGATTTGATGAACTAGTTGTTGTCTAGGTAGCCCCCCAGCATGTCAATCATACCCGTATTTAATTTAAGTCCTTCTTAGTTGGCTAATGATGGAAGACAATTTAGCTCATATGGGAAACAAATATCCTTCCAGTGATAAGAGGCAACTGGGAATTTGTTGGAGGGTTTCACAAAATGTGTTTACTTCCATTTTTAGTTTTCCCTTTCTTTCTTTTTCTATGTTGCATTTTTTCTTTGTATTTTATCTTAGTATGCATAAACCAGGAAGAGCACTGGATGATACATAATGAGCTTCCTTTGACTCTCTCCTGCAGAGCGGAAATAGAATTTTGTGTTCCATCATCCTGAGCCACCACCAGGGTCCGTCCATAATCAACTACGACGACGAGAGTGGGAAGACGTGTGTGCACATCGCCGCAGCAGCGGGCTTCAGCGACATTATTAACGAACTGGCCAGAGTGCCTGAGTGCAACCTGCAGGCTCTGGACATGGACGACAGGTATTCATGGCATCTCAAAGTGTTGGGAAATAACAGTTGTCTTCGAATGTTAATCTTAAAATAAAGAATATGGTTAAGGGGTTATCCCATATGACTATATCCTTGACTGCCAGTAATATTCACACATGTGCTTCTGACAATAAAAACTGCTCTATTTTAGTCAGGGCAGGAAAAATCATTGTTATGGAGAGAAATGCTGTGACTGTACAGTATTGTCAGATTTTCCACTTTTTGCTGAATGTTCTCAGAAGGCTTTCTGTATGTCAGCTTCCTGCTATATATGCACTTTTTATTCTTAACAGTAAGTCTTATGTTTTTTCATTCCTGGATTATGTCATAAAGTCTAGAAGTTATTGTTATCCAGACAAAGCATAAAAGAGGTGTTGTATTCAGAACTAGATGTGACTTTTTCAGGTTTTTCTCCCCCCCCCCCACAACCATTAAAGATACATTGGCAAAGAAAAGGAAGCAGCATCCAAAAAAGGGAAGAGACTTATCCCAGAGGTAGTTAGCAATGAAAGGAAGACTTGTACCCTTCTCTTCCAAACTTGGAACTTTTCATCCATAACCAACTATTAGAGCTTTGCCAATTACACTGTTTATCTAATCTTTGTTTTGGTTAGGTATTGATTCAGTGGAAATACAAGAATAACATAACAACAAACAAGACTATTGAAAATAAGTAAAAGGCTTACACACTGTGTATGGGTTTTTTGGCCTCTTCTGTTGAAGTGCAAAATTAGCCACCTATTTGTTCTAACTTCAGATAAACCCCAAGAAGCACCTCCTACTCCCGGATACCTGAAATTCTTATACACATGGGGAAAATTCTTGAGTTGCACATGAGTCTCAGGACTTGGAGATGGTTAACATGATGACTTTAATTAAAATTAAAGTATGGATCATTGAAAGTAGACCTTTTCCCAAGGGCAGATATTGATCTTGAGCGGGTAAGACCATAGCAGGACTGAAGTTACATGAACAGAAAAGGTGAATGAGCCAAAAAGAAGAAGAAAGCAACACATTTAAAAAAGGAGGGATGGAGAAAAATTTGCCTACTTCAAAATACTTTCAAAACCAGTTCCAAATAGGATATTTCCCATTTTGCATTATCATACACTTAGCAAAGGAAATCCAGTTCCCCAGGCTTCATGGAAGAAAGTAAAACCAAGAGTAGGTTAAAAAGTACAAAAGATAAGATCCTATGAGAGTTCAAAGTGAAATAAAATCTCCAGGAGAATCTAGTTCCTGCTCCAAAGCTCAACTAACATGTTGCCTAAACTGGCCAAATCCTGTCTTCTGTTTTGTTTTGTTTTCTGCAACCTGCAGCTGTGTCTTCACCCTGAAACTGTGAGCTTGTCTTAGAAGTAGAATTTTTCAAAAGTTTCACAGGTATAAGTGCTTTAAACTTTTGTAGGAATTGTGACTTCCCTATACTTCTCCTAGTGGGGAGAAAGTATTTGAAGCAAAGGGAAGAAAAATAAGGCAGTGATTTAAAACGAGAGACAGAGGCACCTGGATGACTCAGTTGGTTGAGCGTCTGACTTCGGCTCAGGTCATGATCTCATGGTTCATGGGTTCGAGCCCTGCGGTGGGCCCTGTGCTGATGGCTCTGAGCCTGGAGCCTGCTTCTGATTCTGTCTCTCTCTCTTTCTGCCCCTGCCCTGCTTGTACTCTGTCTCTCTTTCCCTCAAAATGAATAAACACTAAAAATTTTAAAAATAATAAAAAAAATTTAAAAAGAGAGAGAGGGAAAACATGCAGGCACTAGTCCTCCTAGATATTAAATTACTTTCTAGATCTGTAATATTTATTTTTTAAAAGTTTACTTATTTATTTTGAGAGAGAGAGAGAGAGAGAAAGAGTAGGGGAGGGGCAGAGAAAGAGAGGAGAGAGACAGAGAATCCCAAGCAGGTTCCGTGCTGTCAGCGTGGAGCCTATTTTGGGGCTTGATCTCAGGAACTGTGAGATTATGACCTAAGCCGAAATCAAGAGTGGGAAGCCTAACCAACTGAGCCACCCAGGTGCCCAGATCTATGATACTTAAACATGGTGTAATTAGCCTAAGATCGATGGCACAGAACACATAACTCAGAATTAGCTCATGTAGCATAAATGTCTCAAGTTTCATCAACCCGTGAGGTCATACTGTACTTTAATACCCAACCCATTTATCTTCAAGAAAGACAGTCCTTTATCAAGTTCTCCCTACATGCTTCTGGGAATTCTTTAGGGAATGCTTACATGTCCTATAAATCATTCCTTAACTACTGACATGTCAACCAAGGCTGCATGCTTATACCCATTATTTCCTGCCCTTCAGACACTACCTCATCAACCGCCTCTAATGAATTTCTTCTGAATCATGGGCCCTGACCCTCCAGCTTCACATTTTGATAGTTTCAGCTATCACAGTGTGAAGGTGTGTTTGTGTGCTGTGTTTTCAGGAAATTTAGAGATAAGAAAGGAATTACAGGTTAGATAATATGATATTGGATACTCCAGATTGCCCACAAAGGCTCTGTGTGTATTAGTTAGGAGTTAATTTATATACTCCCCCTGTTTCTCTGCAGAATAATTTATGTTTTCTACCAGTTATTCTGGACCTCTTTTTCCATGTTGCTGGTCAAAAGAATTAAAACACTCAGTCTTCACAATTGTTGTGAAGAAGTATTTCACACTGCTCCAAAGTGAGTTGTCATGTGTCCGTGAACCTGATGAGATTGATGCCCAACCCTTTATCTACTGAATTTTTGGGCAATATATCCTCTAAACAGGAAGGCATAATCTGGCTGGGGCCTTATCCTGGTCATAATAGATATTGTTTGGAGACCTCTCTCAAGTAGAATGGAATCAGTCACATCTGCCACATATTCAAATAAGCAGGGTGATTGATCACTATATTGAAAAAAAAATACGGTCCTCTTAAGTGTTCTCACATTGCTGGCCATAGTATAGCCTGAGGAGGAGGATGCTTGATCGACAGAAGACACAATCCACGCATGTGGATCTTGGCCACACTGAGGACAAGGCTACTCTCCCAACTACTGAGGCCCGTGCACCTTCATAGATAGCTCCAACTGAACTCTTCTCCTTCTAGCCCCTTGGCTGCCTCCATGTCTGAAAGACTGCTTGGCTGCCCTTCTGCCCAGTGTTCTGGCCCCACCACAAAGCCAAGGAGTTTTCCATACCTTCCTTTCCTGCCTCAGGATTGAGCCTTTCCCAGGGCAATTTAAAAATTATGGTATTTTCTCCTAGCCTCTTGCTTTTTATTTTCCTAAGAAAATACTAGTTTTACAATTTAATAAAGGTTTAAATACTGAAGAATATGTATCTACCTTCTGGCTGATGAAGGACTTTCTAAGTATAAAACTCTGAAAGAAACAAAAGTGAAGAGATACTTAAATGTGATTATTTTAAAAATGTTTATGGAAAATCACTATAAAAATTAAAAGTCATGTAACAAATTAGAAAATATGTTTGCAAAAAGATTGATATCTTTAATATATAAGGAGCCTACATGGATTAGGAAGAAAAACTAACAATCTAACAGAAAAAAATGGCCAAGAGGCATTAAGAGTCATTTCAGTGAGAAGACTCAAATGACAAAAATGTGTTTCAAAACTTCAACCTCACTATTAAAGAAACACAAAAGAAAACATCACTGAGGTATTATTTTGCCTACCAAATTGGCCAAGATTTTTAAAGGTGATGATAACATTCAGTTTAGGGAAGGAATAGGGACACAGCTGGTAGGGGGAGAAATTGAGTCAATGTTCTTAGAAGACAGTTTGCACTATGTATAAAAAGCCTTAAAATTGCCCATAGCCTTTGACTCACTACTTCCTCTTCTAGGACATTGTCAGAAAGGCCAGAGAAGGGTACAAGGCCCCAGAATGCTTAGATCTGGAGGCCAGTTTCCATCATCCTGAAGCCCCATCTAATACTTACTTACCATTTCCACACTGTAAATAGCCACACATTTTTCATGCCACATCCAGACTTTGAACAGCTGTCGCCAGCCAAGCACCTTGTGCCATTTCTGTGCTCTGACCCTTGTGCTGTTCCCATGTGGTCCCCCAGGACACCACTGCACTGGGCTGCAGCTGCAGGCAAGGCAGACTGTGTACAGTCATTGCTGGAGCTGGGCATGGACAGCAACCTGCGAGACACCAAGGAGAGCACACCCCTGGCCTACGCCCTGTACTGTGGCCACACGGCCTGCATCCGACTCCTCTCCCAAGAGAGCAGGTGAGTGGATTGGGGAGGGGAGGCACTCATTGTTTTCTTCCTCTCAAACATTTATAAAATTGGATGAAACTTTTTCACTTGCCGATGCACAAAGCCAGCAATAAGTTAATATTGTGCTTGCCAATGCCTAATGTATCGTGACATGTTCTCTACTCTGTGGAGCAAAATTATAGTAGTGAGCCCAAATCCATCAGCCTAACATCCATTAGACTTTCATTTCTTCTTTCCTTTTTCTCCTTTTCTTCCCTGTATGCCATGTTCTCTTCATCTTCTTTTTTCCATAATCAACAATTCTCAAACTTTTGTTCTCAGGACCCTTTTCCACTTTAAAACTTGGGAACCCCAAGGAGCTTTTCTTTATGGGGGTTATATCTATCTGTGTTTATGGCATTAGAAACTAAAACTAATTTTTAGTTAAATATGTACTTATTCATTTAAAGCAATAATAACCCCATTATATTTACGGGTTGACATAAATACCATATTTGTAGTTAAAAATAACCTATTCTCCAAAACAAAAAAAAAACGTTGTAATGAGAAGAACAGCAGAGCTCTGCAATGTTTTGCAAATCTCTTTGACATTGTAATAGAAGCATAATGGAATACAGCTATATTCCCACATCTGCTCCTACATTCAATCTGTTGCAATACGTTGTTTTGATTGAAGTGTCCGAAAAAGAATCTGGTTTTGCATAAATATGCAGTTGGAGAAGGGAATATTTCAGTAGCCTTTTCAGATAATTGTAGATACTTTTTCTTTGCTGTTACACCCAAATTTGACAAATGTTAGTTGCAATGTGGACTAACAGCATATCGATGAACTTTTTAGACTCTGTTGTTTTAAAATCCATTAGTCTATTTTGCACTTTAAATGGGTCTTATACCCATACAGGATTTTATAGTATCTTGCTTTGATCATTTGGGAAATATTGGTTCGCTTAGTTAGGAATATCTTCCAAAGGACACATTGCATTATACAATATTAAAAAATCTCATTTGTTAATATCACCACCGATCTTATTGGAAGAGCCTTTATGTATCAGGAAGCTGTTGAGCATACAATGTGCACACAAGTTTTTCAAAATTCTAATTTTTGCTTGAAAACTAGACTTTTGTAATTAGGCAGCAATTACTGTCAATTGTTTACCTTAAAATGACAGGCTTATTTTATTCATTTTTGAGAAATTTTCAGCAAATACCCAATTGCAAATAACCATAGATTGTTTATGAGTCATTAAAATGGTGTTTTGTGAGAAAATGTATCTAGGTTAGCTGGCAACTCAAACAATTATACAAGTGCTTTACCTCAAGACAACCATCATACTTCATTTTATAGTTGAACTGCTTATGGGTACTTCTGTTTTGTCAAAAAATGTACATTGAGAGGTCAATTTTTTTTTAATTTTTTTAATGTTTATTTTGTTTTTGAGAGAGACAGAGGAGAGAAAGAGAGAGAAAGAAAGCATGAGTGGGGAAGGGACAGAGAGAGAGGGAGACACAGAATCTGAAGCAGTCTCCAGGCTCCAAGCTGTCAGCATAGAGCCCAACGCAGGGCTCCAACTCACAAACCATGAGATCATGACCTGAGCTGAACTCAGCGCTTAACTGACTGAGCCACCCAGACACCCCACAAAGGTCAATATTTAATAAAATTTATAACTTTTACTAGATATTAATAAGTTAAATGACAATTTTTTATGTAAGTCCATTGATGCTACTGTCTTGATTTGTACCAAAGAGCCCATACTCTGATCCACTATGTCAATTGTACTCTTGGCATCAAAAGCACCACAGTGAAAAAGGCATGTTGATATTATGAATATAGTTTTAACCTCATAGAACCCCTGAAGACTGTTGGGAACCCCACCCAAAGAGTTTAGGGGACCACACTTTAAGACCCCACTGGCCTAAATCACAATCTGTAACAGAAGGAGCAAAGATTATAGAAGATACTACAGTAGGATTAATTTGCACAGGGGCATATTCTATCAAGGTCAACTTGGAAGAATGTTAGAGATCGCCTAGGGTAACATTAGGGGTCCAGAAGGTGTGTTCAATAGTTCACAAAGCCTATCGGAAGGTGAAAGAACGAGGATAAAAAATACATCGTGGAAATAAAGATTCAATTACACACTGTGTGACCTGTAAAGAAAAACACTAATTATATGCAGTCGAGTGGTGATGTTTTTCAAATTACAAATTACAGTATCTCACTCCAAAGAGTAATGTTGCAATCTGGCTTTTAGGGCACGCACATGGGTCAGGTTTCATCATTAACTCATACCACAGAAATCACTCAGTCAATTGTGGCCTCAGAAGAGAATAACAGAATTTTCCAAGCAACAAAAACAGAATGGTGCCTCAGGGAAACTCTCCACATAAGAGGAGCCAGCCGACAACTGCTGACCTTTTTTTCTTTAGAATTATTTGCCTGCCCATTGGGCATTGCTCACTTTTATTCTGCTGCCACACCCGATCCCTGGCACACACACTTCCTCTTGTGCAGCTGAAGCCCAGACAAAAGCTTCTTCCCTCGGTTTCCTTTTTTAAAAAGTACTTTTCAATAGGAAATTTAGCAAAAACTGAAAGGGAAACAAAGAACATTCAAATAGCATAAAATGGGCAGGCTTCCTGAGGTAGATAATGTCCAAGCTGTGCCCAGATCTTCTGAGATTTGTTTTAGAGAAAGCCTGAAACCATTCTCCCACCTCTACAAGCTCCCCCTGCTTCTACTAGTTGAAGCCTGAACTCACCTTTAGCCTTCATCTCTGTGACTTAAAACTTATATTCCTACTGCCTGTGCTTGAGAAGTGAGAACAGTAATGCTTTCAGCTCTTTTCAGCTTAGTTGATCCCTTGGTGAAAATAGCCAATCTAGAAGTAAATTTTGAAAGGACAACTCCTGAGAGACTAAGAGGAATCTAAGAAATAGTCTAACTATAGCAAGGAGGGGAGTTACCAAGGGTTTTGCAAGTTTTTCCACATCACCTTTGACTTGAAAGTGCTTTGGGGTGTCTTTGGATTACCTGAGACAACCTTCTCAAGAAGATGGAATAGAGGGAGGTAGTTTTTTGGTTGGGGGATTGTGTCCACTTCCTATCCTCTCACAGAGTCCTTGTTATTGTATATTCCCATAGAACAGAGCCTATTCGACCCCTTCCTTCCCAGAGCAGTAGACCCCAGAAGAAGGAGGGACGATTCAGCATGCTCAACCAAATCTTCTGCAAAAACAAAAAAGAAGAGCAGAGGGCCTATCAGAAGGATCATGGCAGGGATCGACAGAGGGGGGAGCACACCTCGGAAGTTGATGACATCATCACTACCTTTGACAGTATCGTGGATACCAACTGCCAAGAAGGGCCAGGCGATCAGGTGGCTATGATCGACTTTAAGAAGCGGACCTCAGAGAATTCAAAATATCTCTTGCCAGAAAAGAAGCCTCTGGGCCCCAAGGGGCTTCCACCAATCAGAACGCAGAGTCTCCCACCCATCACCCTGGGCAATCACTTCCTGACAGCTTCCCAGGGGGCCACTTCCCATGCTGGCCTGAGCTCTGGTAGTCATCATATGGCCCAGCGATCTCAGAAAAGCCGGAGTGAGCAGGACTTACTGCATCACAGAACTGGTTGCCAGGCTTTGCTAGATAACCCCTGGAAAGGTGATTCTAACCAGGTGTTCTGTAAGACCGGAACTGTGTCTTCTTCTGATAAGCTGCTGGACAGATTGCTCACCAGTGGCTCTGGTCACCAGGAGGTCCTTGGGCTGCCACATCTTCCTCATCTACATAATCCTTCATCAGGTATTACCCTTGCTTCCCTCTTCCTCATTCCTAGCAGGTTCTCTCCAAGAAATGTTTCCTACCGTTCTGGGCTAGGAACTGGGGGTGACAGTAGCCTAGAAGGCAGGGCCAGAACAAAATGGATGATTAAGGCCAATCTTTTTCCTTGAATCCACTGTACTCAACATCTTTAGGCTATGGAAACATTCTGCTTTTCCCCCCTGAGGGCAATCATCAAGTTGAAGTATGTGCCTTCTTATATTCCCAGCAGATATGTGTAGTGACTGGCAGATTAAAGCAGAAATAGTAATATTTCTAGTAGCTAAGATTCTTAACCAGGGGTAGCAACAATATCAATTATGAGGGGCAGATTTGTTTGTATGATGGCTTGCCTTTAAATCAGGTGTTCAATCCCTACTTCAGACCTACAGGCGCAAAATTTTGGTGAAGGAGGAGGGAAAATGGCACTACCTTCTAGGTCTGCAGGTAGAAAGGAAACACATTCACACATTAATGGTTCAAGTTTCCACACATACCAAAGGCTTACATTGTAATTCTCCCTCTCGTCTCTTCCCCCAGTCACCCAGGGCCACTCATCCAAAGCCACCGATATTATTTGCTGTTGTTTATTCTTCCAGAGATATTTTATACACATGCATACACACACACACAGTATGTATAAGCGAGTATATATACCCCTTTAAATAAATGTATCACACTAAAGAATTTATTTTTATATACATACAAGCAATATATATATAAATAATTATATTTTAAATGGACCACAGGTGACTCTGATGCACACTAGAGAAAGGGAAACATTGTTCTAAAGCAGAGGGTGAAAACAGCTTCGAAAATTAGTTCATTGCCACAGTATCTTATTTTGTTTTCAAGTGAATTAATTGCTAATATTTAAAAATCATGAGGTATTACATAAAAAACAGAAAATTTTCTTCTCTTGAGAGCTTCTCTTGAGAAATTAAAAGATCTGGCAACACTGAACCCAAATTCCACTTGGTAATAAGGGGCCAGTCACTGTCCCTAGTTCAAACCAGTCCACAACACTAGTATTTCTCCAAGAAGTGTCAGTGTTCTTCATCAATGTGTTTCTCTTGTTTTTCTCATAGTAGGGTTAAGAGAAAAAAAAATGACATATCTTGAACCCACATTTCTGTTGAACATAGAAGAATGAAAGACTGAGAGTGCTTTTGTATTGTAAGAAGTGGAGGAGGGATGGGGCACCTCGGTTGCTCAGTCAGTTCAACGTCCAACTCTTGGTTTCGGCTCAGGTCATGATCTCACGGTTTGTTGGGTTTGAGCTCCATGTCGGGGCTCTGAGCTGACAGTGCAGAGCCTGCTTGGGATTCTCTCTCTCCCCCTCTGTCTGCCCCTCCCTTACGCTCGCTCATTCTCTCTCTCTCTCTGAAAATAAACTTTTAAAAAAAGAAGTGGAGGAATATATATATATATTTGGAAATGAGAGATATTCCTTCCTGTTTAATATGTAGCATGAGCCTGGCTCTCTCCCCTCATTTATGTGTACCTGGTGTCTAAAACAAGTGAGTTAGAGTATGGCTCCCCTCATACATATTTACATGTATGTGTGAGAAACAGATATCCTGGTGTCTGAGAAAAACTCCACTCAACATTTTATTTCCTCCACAAGGCACTAAAGTATGTGGTTAGTGGCATAGGTAATGTTGTTGCTTTTGTTCTACAGAAGGATCAGGAAGCAAAGATATTACTCGTCTTCTTTTGATAGTGCAGTGGCCTGCAGGACCTCAATCTATCCTACTTTCTGGAGTTGGTCCTGTCCTGGCTAATACCTCCTCTTTTGAAAAGCTTTTGAAATTTGTGAAAATCTTGTTCTTTTTCTGTTCCCAAGAGAGCCTCTATCTTTTCTATCAATTAGGATTGGGCTCAGCTACCTGTAACAGAAACCAAAGTAACAATGACTTAAACAACATAGAAGTTTATTGCTCTCATAGGAAAGAAGTCTGAAGTAGGTAGTTCCTAGGTGCTCGATAGCTCCGTGATCACCAAAAACCTAGGCTCCTTCTGTCTGTGTGCTCCACAGCTTACCATATGACTTCCATTCTTCAGGTTATTTCACGGTCCATTAAGGCTAACAGAAAATGAGGAAAGGAGAAGAGAGAGGGGAAACATGGATTTTCCCGGCTGAATCATCTCCCATTAAGACATCATTGCCCATAAGTCCACACATCTGTTTATATCTCATTGGCCAGAACTTCACATCTCATTGGCTAGATCTTTAGTCACATGGTGACACCTATTGGCAAGGGAGATTGGGAATTGCAGTCTTTTATCTCAGCATGGCTGTCCCTCAAAAATTGGATTTTTGTTTCTAAGAGAAAAGGGAGATTAGATATTGGATAAAGAACTAGTAGATTATGACATTTGTGCCATCTAAAACTTTCTATATTATTGGAAATAAAATGAAATTCAATAAACTCGGTTTCAAATTTGCTTCATTTGCCAGTGAGGTGACTTGAAAAGTCCTGGAGTGGCAGAATAGCAGAGAAGAAGCAAAATTCTCCAAGGGAATCTTAAATAATAGCTGTGTCTACATCAAAGCATTTATTTTTTCAACCAATATTTTAAGCACTGGTAATAACTAGGAGACATTCTTGTCTCCCAAGAATGATCGGCCCATAAATGAGTTTTAAAAGATATGGACTTGCTAAAATGATTATGCAACTGACTTCAAGTACCTTTCTTATCATGTTTAGATACAAGATCATAGGGTTTTGAAATGGAAAGGACCTTATTCATTCATGAAATGGTTAGAGTGTCTGTCATTCTAATTTGTCAAGAGGCAGACTACTACAAGGGTTAAGACATCTGGTTTCAAGTTCTGTCTCTGTCACTTATGGGCTGTTACTTAATCTCTCTGGGAGAGAGAGTTTCTTCACCTGAAAGGAATGGGAGGAAATACCTCACCATACCTAACGATAGTGTTGTGTGTTGCTGTTAAATTAAAAGAGGTGATACATGTAAAATACTTAGAACACTGATTTGAACACAGTGTTATACACACACAAACGTATTTGGGTTTTTTTTAAACTATGTTCCAGGCCCTATACTAAGCACTATGCTTTAGTTACAAACTAGAAATGACCTTGTTTTAAAGATGATGAAACTTAAGTAAATGTGCTAGTCAACTGCCTGATTGCTCTCACCTCTAGTTTTTTCCTCCAGCTCTATTCTGTCTCTCAAGGAATGACACTTCCCAGAATCCCTTGAAGCTGCTTCCAGGTACTTTTGGCCAAGTACCAGGAGACACTGGCCAAAGAGGAAGAGCAGGAGAAGGAGGGAAAACAGTGTAGTTGTCCACAACGTCCCTCAGCTTCTTCTGGAAGCTCCCAAAGTGGTTTGACCTCCTCCTCATGCTCCCTCCACACAGCTCCTCACTCTGTAGCTCTGGTCCCGCTTAGCTTCGAGGCCTTGGTAATACCATCCTTTCCCCTCATCTCTCCAGCCTAGAGATGGTCGCATTTATTTTGCAGTGGCTGATCTCTGAGTTGTCCTCCTACCCTCTCTTCTGTTTGGCTTCTTAGCTTTTTTATCACCAATAGAACCAACTTTCTATATGAAATTCCCTCTGTTTCAAAGACCAGGACAGGTCTCTTTTTCCCTAGATGAGCCCCGACTGATTAAGCAAGACATGTCATCTCTCTGAGCCACAGTTTCTTACTCACCCAGAGGCTGGGACCACTATGCCTCATCAGGCTCTTTTCAGTTATAACTAGATGGCCTAGAAGAGTTAAAACAGTTTGCTCCAAGTTTTACAACTAATTGATGACATATTTTGTACTTGAACCCAAATCTCCTAAATAAGAAGGTGTCACCATGCCAATCTACTTCTCTCAAAGTCTAGTTGGGTAGTAAGCGTACCAATTACTCACAGGGTACTTGCCTCAGAAATGACATTGTCCTCCCCAAAACAAAAAAGTTTTTCCTGCCTTATGGATTTTCTTTTTGTGGACATTTTTAAGTCAATTTGAAATGTTGTTTTTAGAACTATTGAGGCTTCTGGACTACAATTAGGAGCGTTCACTTAAGCAGTTTTAGTGTTAGTCAAGGCAGGTTGAAACAACAGATTTCTACATTGAGCTCCCATATTTGATATGATAGCCTAATACATTAAAGCAGTTGGGTACTGTAAGTCATACCACTGCACCACTGATTTGAACTTGCACAGTCCCTTTAGCATAGGTTTTTCTCTTTTCCTGCCCTGGATTTAGTAGAAATAATAAGGGCTAGCTAGCACTGCCACTGTTTGAATTCCTGGCAGCCATTAACCTGTGCTTGCATCAGCAACCCTGGGCATTTAGCTGTAATGATTATTGCTTAACATTTATTGAGACCTGTCAGTGGGCTAGATGGAGAGAGATGGGTGACGAGGCACTTAACCTAATGAGGAAATTTGGAGCACATCAGCTTAATTCATTGCAAACAGCTTTCAGAGAAAATGGAACAGAAAGCTCTGTGGTGTTTGCTACCAGCCTGGTTATTTACAAGCCATCACACAGAAAGCAAGAAAGCACTAGCTTCCCTTCTCCCTCAAGAGAGAACTTTCTTTTCCCTAATTTTCTAAACTATCCTAGGAACAATGCAGTTTCCTCCCTGTGTGTGGCTGATCCAATGGACCCCTCCTCCCCCTTTAAACTCATCGCAGAAGCTGAGTCTTTTCCATGACAAAGGCCAGATTCTTGAGCTGGTAAACAAAATCCTCCCAGCGTGGCAGGACCTCACTTCCTGTTGTGAGCTTCTGTGCCTCAAATGTCTAATCCTTTCCCCCATCCCCCTGAACAGTTCCTTGAACATCTCTCAGTTCCCTGACAACCCATACCTTTCACTCTATGACATCAGTGCCCATGTTATTTGTACCTTGTGTCCACTTGTTTGCTTGATAGACTTGTACAGTCTTTTAAGAACCTGTTCAAGACTTCTCTGGAAGTCACCTTGACCTCTATAGGAGGTGTGGCTCTTTCTTACTGGGAATCATAGAAGAATAGCTCTACCTTGTTGAGCCTCCTGGGGGACAGACAGCAAACTGAACTGTGTACTTCCCCTTTTAATAACACTGCAGAAGAGGAGTCTTTAATCCCTATCCTGGAAATGAGGAAATTGAGGCATAGAGAGGTTAGCGCACCTGCTAGGCTAGGTCACAGAGCTAGATAGGAAGTGAAGGAGCAGACTTTCAAATGAGCACTGTGGGAGTTCAGACACCTCCACCTCTCTGGACTCCTCTTTCCTACGTGATGCCCTCACAGCACTGTTCATGGGCTCCAAAAGTATCCGTTAACCTGTTTTTCTTCCAACATACACTGTAATGTCCTCCTGAGCATCTTGCCTTCTCCTCTTTGTACTCTAGGCTCAGGAATACCAGGTGAGCACACAACAAAGGAGTGCTGAATGTATTCAGTTGTTAAACAAAGGAATTTAATTGAAAACCTCTCCTGCCTTTTAAGTCTAGGACACTGGTTCTCAACCCTGTCCCCACAGGCCGGAGGCCCCCTGTGGTGTCTGCAGCAAAGATGGAATGTGCACAGCTCCACCTTGTCCTTCAAAACTGAGCCAAATGCCAGCGCAGAATGAAGTTGAGCTCTCCTTTCACTTCCCAAATCACTGTCACACCCCGATTCTACCCACTTCTCTCATCCTGCCAAAATTGCTTTGGCTGCTAGGGAGGCAGGCTGAGTTTTAGGTCAGACAAACCTAGGTTGGAGACCAGCCTCTGTCACTTTCCATTATATGACCTTGAGCATTTTCGAGAACTCCTCCAAGCCATAGTATCCTCTGGGATGATAATAGTATCTATGTCACAAGAGAAAGTGATTGTCAGGATTAAATGAGATTATGCATATAGCATTTAGCCCAGTCCCTGACAATAGCCCAATAAACATTATCCATAATTAACATTATCTCATTTCTTGGTTTTGCAAATTTCTGGTCAAATTCATGGATAAATAAGGTATGAGTTGATAAGGGTGCTTACTTACTTACTGTAACTACTTACTGTTACTCTTACTCAGGAATGTTTTCTTTTTAAGTAATAGCTTGTGAAGTTATTTGACCTTTAGGATACAAAGGAATGAAAATATAATAGCCACCAGAGAGACTGCAAGTTTTGCTCAGTCTTCATCAAGTGGCAGTGCTCAGATTACTGCCCCTACAATATGCCATTGGACTCACCTAAGCAGATGGACAATGGATCTTGGCTAATGGTTTTTCTCTTTCCCCTTATCTAAGGACGACTTGGGCCACACAGAAGAATTAAACCTACGAGTAGCGCTGTAGTTCTGATTCTTACAAGACTACTAGGCAACAAATCAAATGAATATATTCCCCACTCTCCTGGAGATCATGTTAAACACTCTACAGAATAAAAATGTAATAATTACTAATGTTTATTGAGTGTTTACCTTGTAAGCTAAATCCTTTACATTTGTTCTCCTACTTCATTTTTAGGACAAGTGAAAAAGACAGATACAATTATTTTCACCATTTTGTATATGAGGAAATTTTAGAGAGGGAGCATCTCTTGTCCAAGCTAGTAAACAAGTCTGATCCTGTCCCATTTGGTCAACTATTTATAAGGACCTAAATAACGGTATTTCTTTCTAGTTTCAGATATTCAGATCTATCTCTTATAATCAGTAGTGTGTTGATAAATGTTTAACAGCTGGCACTCTGGGAGAAAAATCAGTGCTTTGCTGATTTCCATGGTATAAATACTTCCACCATAGCCAATGTTGAGCCACCACTGTGATGTCAACCAGCTCACTAAATTCCTGAAATTTTAACCATCGGTTGCCAAGAGCCAGTACACATGGCTCCAGCACAACACTACTTATGGTCGAAATTAGAGAATAGAGTCTCCCAGGTGACTTCACCCAGATCCTTCTTCTAGGTCAGTGACGCTCAATCCTACCACACACTAGAATCCCTTGGGAACCAGTAAAAATCTGATGCCCTCTCCCAGCCCCAGAGATTCTTTTCTAATCGATCTGGGGTTTGCCTGCGGCAACAGTATGTTTTTAAACTCCTCAGACAATTCTTATGTGTAGCCAGAATTGAGAAACCATGGTCTAGAAGAATATCTCCTCATGTGTATCATTCAGCACAGATTTGACTGATAGGTTGTACTTTATACCCTATTTTGCTTTTTCAAACTTTTAAGTTTTATAGAGTGGGTAGCCAACTGTGCTTGTTTATGAAGTTTTATTTAAATTTATTTATTCAAGGAATGACTTCTGATGCCTCTTTCTTTCATCTAACTAGTAACGGGCATATAATAAAAACTCAATAAACTGTAGCTATTATTATTTTTGTTGTTATTGACATCTTAAGTTTAGTGATCTCTAACAATTTTGTGATTATCTTATCCACTGGATTTTACAATTTGCACTTGGTTGCATCTCAAATTATTGATACAATTATGTTTGTCCCCAGGACAAAATTTTCAGCATCTCTCCCCAAAGAGACCCCAAATCAGGGATCTTCCTTTCACCCGGAACAACCTAGCTCCTCTACCAGACCAAAAATGTAAGTATTATGATCCTTCTTCAGCTTCCTTTGCAAGTGTTAACATGTCTAGACACAACTAACTGTTATTTCAGTTTACTTTCATTTTTCAAGGGACCATCAGGCGCCAAAACTTGTAAATTACAGGACAATAGAATAGAGACAGTCTTTAAAACTTCATCCAACTTGGTAATGCTTGTTTAAAAAAAAAAAAGAATACTTCCCTCCCTTGAGGAATTTTTATGTTTGGATTATAAAAACAATGACAGAAGTTTATTTTGCTATGTACTATTTAATGTGTTTAAGAAGGTGCTTTAAAAATTCTTAAGATTGGTCTCTTGACATTGGTTTCCCTATTACGATGAACAGATGGAAATATGTATCATCTCTGTACTCAGAGGCTATGCATCATCAGGTAGATGCGCTTTACCCATAGTACTTCTGACATTGTTGATTTATTTTATAATATTTTGTACAAAACTTTCTCACAATATAAAATATTAAATATATTCTCTTCAGCCAGTGATCTTCAAATTTGAGTGTACTCAAGTATTACCTGGGGTACTTGTTATAAAGTACATTTCTGGGCCCCACACCCAGAAATTCTGAGTTTGTATATCCTCATATTTATACAATGAGACAGGTTCTATTATTATTCCCACTGTGGAGATGAGAAAACGGGTTCAGAGAGATTACATGATTTGCTCAACATTATTTAGGTATTAAGTAGCAGAGCCGGGAGCAAAACTATAGGACAATGAGTCAGCTGCCTCACAAAAACAAGCAATACTTACTGGATTCTAATTTCCTTCCTTCCTTTTCTTTCTATCCCAGCCCACTCATTTATAACATGTATGCAGGCACGCAATGTGTTATCGCTCCCTCTCTCTCTCTCATCATAACGTCTTAATTTCAATTAATTTCCATTCTTAGTTTCAATTCTTAATTGAATTAATTTCAATTCTTAATTGATTGATATAGGAGCTACCCTGTTCAGACAAGTTTCTTAACCTTCAGTTTCCTCCCTTAGCCTATAAGAGTAGTGCCAGCCTGATAAGGTTGTGGGGAGGATTACATGAGATAACATACTGAAAACACTGGCAATTATTTGCAAAGAAATAACATCCAATATGTCTTTTCTGCCCCAGACTGTAGTTTGGAAGGGACCAATCAAGAGCTCTAGGATTCCTTAGGTAAAATCAGTAAACCACAGGGTCTTAGTATAACCCTGTCTTTTTGCAGATAAGGAGAGAGAGAGGTGGAGATACATGTCCAAATTCACACAGACAATCAGTAGGAGAAACCAAAATCCATTCCTCTGCTTTTACCGATTTATGTAAAGTGAGAGTTTCGGATGGTGTGAATTCAATCACTGGATGAAATTCAAGCCTGACCTTGTCTTTAAACAGAAATGCACTCACAAAGACATCTAATTAAGTAGCCAGTCAGCCTCGAATCCTGGGGCAGCTTGGAGAAGCCAGAGAGGGGATTTTCTTCGGCGGAGCCCAGGAGCTTTGCTCTTCACAATTAAATTTAAGGAAGGAAGAGAAGATAAAGACTTTGATCAAGTGTAGCTCTGTGAAAAAGAAATGGAAAGCTACACAGTGCTTTTCCTAACAGAAACCGGAGAACCTTTTGAGGCTCGCCTAAAAGTGCAGTACAAATGTCTTGGGGCTCATTTAGAGCGTTGTGCTGACTTGGCCATCAACAGCTGCTCCACCCCAGGAAAAGAGAGCTCTGCCAAGAACGTACAGCCCAATCATGTTTTGATCAAACTTGGCCCTGTCTTGTATTTGTGCATATTTGACATCCCTGATGGCACATGGTGAGCCTGAATAGATACAGATACACAACTTGTTCCTGCAGCCAGGCTCACCGAGACAAGCTCCTTAGAAATGCCTCTACTCCTTAAGACATAACATTGTTCTCCCACCACCATTCCTGCTAAGACTCTCAGAGAAGCAAACCTTGACAGTCTCTCCTTCTATTCTTTCTCCCCAGTTCTATCTGGAGAATCTCTAAGGACAAACCGAGTGCTGCCCGCTATTCCAAGCCAGCGGGGACACGGCACACCAGCCAAAGAAAGTGAAAACTTTGCCAATCCTGCCAATGATGAGAATTAGCTGTGGCTCACTGACTGTAAAAATAGAGATTATATATATTTTCAACTGTCAAGGGATGAGATTACTCTAGTTTGTGAGAGCAAAGACTGATTTAGTAAATTGTGTTCTAGAAGCCATTCACAGTTTTACAACTCCTTCTTCCAATGACATTTCCCAAATAAGCACTTGGAATCTTTGATTGTATATATATTTTAAGTCTGTGAGTTGCTCTGACCTCCACATGCCAAAACTAAGAGTCCAAATATGTTATCAGCAGGGAAACTTAGCAATGTTTTGTTTGCATTGTGGTATCAGCAGAGATTTTTTTTTTCCTGAATGATTTTATGTTTTAAAAATGTATGCTTTGCTGAATAAAAACAACAACAACAAAAAAGCATATTCTGTAGTTTTTCTTCACATTCACTGCAATTCTACCTTAGGTTGATGAAACTTAATTAAAATTAAAGTAGCAAATTCCTTTAATCACAGTGTAGTCACAGTGTATGGCTTTTAAATGTATAAGCTTCTGTAAAATATTTTCTAACATCTGATCCTGGCAACAGCCCAAATCCTTTCCCAGTGTTTATGTATCTTCTTTGTTATTTGATTATTTCCACCTATTGTCACTTTCAGATGGGATTGTTCTAATAGTGAGAAGATCATGTGAGTTGGAAGAGTCTACATCCTGGCCTAACAGAATGAAATCGGCACTTCTCATACATTCCTCAAATACTCTATGTATTTAATCATTCTTTTTTCTGTTTCAAAATAATGGTCTCTGCCTACTCCAGACATTCCCACACATGACTTAGTGAAGTTTAAAAGGCTACTACTAACTATCGATCTTACTAAGATGTTTGTGTGTTGTTGAGACTGATTTAAATCTCAAGGCCTAGCCATATAAGATCATAGTCATTCCATGCTATTTCTGAGCCCACACGTTATTCTATAAATATCTCAAGTACAACACTTACCATTTTATATTAGCATTATTTGTTTAGAGAAGTCAGACTGTGCCATTAACTAAATAGAAGCTCCTCTGGAGCCAAATCATAGTTCTTTGGCTTTGAGCTTATAGAAATGTGTGCAGTGCCTGGCACATAGTAGGCACTCAGTCTTTTTTTTTTTTTTTTCTGTAAAAGAAAGAAAGAAAGGAAGGAAGTCTGGATGTAGAGGGGGAGGTGGCAAGATCGAGAGATGTAGAAAGTGATAATAAAGAGGTTATTATGTCCACAATCTCATTTTTACAATGATAGTAGTCTGAATTAGGGATTATATAAGAGATAGCCTGTGACCAGTCCATCACCCAAGCTAGACAGTAGCTGATAGGGAGGGCACATCCTGGTGCAAATGGAAGAGCTCTGAGGACATCGATTCTGAAGGGTTTTCTACTTTGTTTTGTTTTGTTTGTGGGCTGTATCTTTGAAGAATCATTCTCTGTTAAGTGTCCATTAGGTGGCCCTACTGTGTCACCTGTTTACTTCTGAATCTGTGTTCATCCACAGTAGACACAATGCATGGCCCTGTCCTGCTTAGCTTAGTCAGCATAGGCTCACCTCTGCTTCAATAATAAAAAACACCAAAATCTTATTGGCTGACAATTTTTTTTTCCCATTCACAAAACATGACCCATACCAGGTGACAGAGTTGGCTGATGTAGATTCTACTTGAACATGCACCTCCTTAGTGACAAAAACAGTGGAAATTCGAGGTCAGTCTTATCACCTCCTCTCACATTTCATTTACTAATTCAAGTCACAGACATGACTAACTACAAATGGGGTAAGGAAATGCAATCCTTCCATGGGTCAGGAAAGGGGAGAATTGGAATATTTATGAATTATCCAAATAATAAGACTGTTTTCTTATTTTACCACTTATATTTCCTTTCATTGCTAAGATACATTTATTTACACACATAAACATCATAACTTTGCATACATTATTTCATTGGGATCATGATATCAAATCAACCTATGTTGTCCAAGTATGGACAAGGAATCCAAGGCAGAGAAAGAAGTTAACTAATTTGCCCAAAGTCACACACCTAAGAGCAGAACAGGGCTTAGCAGTGAAGTCTTTCTCATCCCATAGTCCACATACATAATTCCCAAATCATCATTTTCCTGTTCCAGAAATTTCCTTGGTGTGATACATCTTTCACAAAGCCTCCCTTTCTGAATTTACTTATTTAGCTTATATGCTGTACAGGCATAGTTGAGCTAAGGTTAATATTTGTGGGAAAAGCAGACCAATTCAGTAATTTGTGCTAACCAATTACAATTGTTAGAAGCTAGGGTTTCCCCCAATTTTTTTATTCCCCTTTGGTAAGCACTTTGTTTAATACAGGTGTTCTTTCTCCCAGTAAACACTAAATTCTAATGTTCTTGTCTTCATAGAATTCAGCCAATATATATAGCGTTCTATGACTCCAGCTTGTTATCCTTTCCAACTCTGTTAAATCACAGTTTGATACACAATTTTAGAAAACCTCACCAAGTGACTGATTAGAAATATTGTGCTTGCTTCCCAGAAACACAAACATAACCAGTGATTTTGCTTTTGCCCTTACTCTTCGAAATTTTCCAATGCATGTCCCTAAGCATCCTGGCATTTTAAAGGTGGTCTTTCATAAAGAACCATTTGGAATCCACCCTAGGGATTATATGGGGTAATTAACAAGGAGCATATTTGACCTTAGGGTGAAATATAACACTCAAGTTAAAAACTAAATTACTAAGGGGCACCTGGTTGGCTCAGTCAGTTGAGCATTCAACTTCAGCTTAGGTCATGATATCATAGTTTGTGAGTTCAAGCCCCACATCAGGCTCGCTGCTATTAGCACAGAGGCTGTTTTGGATCCTCTGTCCCCAACCTCTTTCTGCCCCTCCCCTGCTCATGCTCTGTCTCTCAAACACACACACACACACACACACACACACACGCACACAAAGAACAAAAACAAAAACCAAATTAATTAAAACAACACACACATGGTAGCACCTCTCACATCTAGTAGCTAGCCTCTCGTATTGCCTTCAGGGAAAATGCTATATTTTTTAAAATGCTTACTATGAGAAAATGATGTTTTAAAATCAGAAAATTCTATCAGATTCAATTTCCTAGACATTGGCATAGAAGCATTAATATGGGTAGACGAAGACTGTCAACAAATGGTTTGTTTCTATCAAAACTATTATGTTTTCAAAGAAAATGCCTTCTGATTCTGACCTCTATTTTAGTCCAATCTTGGTCCTTTAGGAAGCTGAAGTCCAAGAAATTCCCAAAGGCCAAATATGAAAAATCAATGAACAAATTGTATCAAAAGCTCAATGGGCACCTGGTGGTTCAGTTGGTTAAGCATTTGTTTGATTTCAGCTCAGGTCATGATATCACAGTGTGAGTGTGAATCCCAAATTGGGCTCTGTGCTGACAGTCTGGAGCCTACTTATGATTCTCTCTCTCCCTCTCTCTCTCAAAGTAAATAATAAACAAAAAAAACCTTAAAAGTTTTCAGTCAGCATGCACAACTGTCATCAGAAGGACAAAGGTAGTTAACACACTAATGTGTGAAAAACAGGAAATAGCTTGTTAATTATTAAGTCCCTAGTAAAAATTGTATTTACAGTAAATGGAAATCACCTTGCAACTGCTAGTGGTCCACAACTAGGAAAAATGAGAGCAAAAGAAAGACTGCCAGTTCCCTAAGGGGGACAAGGTAAAATCTAACATGTTAACTTTAATGATGGGAAGCTGGAGTTTAGAGATTTGGAGATGTGGGGCCAGCTGTAAGGTGAGAGGGTGGAGTGGACAGTGTAGGAGACTGTAGTTGGCTGCACATTGGCAGTGAAAGTAAGAGCTGAGCTCAGATACAGCTGACCATGAACATCTTTGGTGCACTGAAGGTGAATTGCAGTGAGTGACATAAAGGAATGAAGGAAGGAAATCATTTCCATCATTTCCATTAATGTGATACATAAAAGTACTCCAAAAAAGCTTTCAAAGAGAAACCAATTATATTTACTATTAGTGATAATAAAAAGACAGTTTATGAGGAAGCAAAGCCACATCTTAGAGCCCAAAGAATTGTTCTCTGCAATAAACAAATCAAGGACTGGCCTCACTCTCAGAAGATGACACCCATTTGCTTTACTAACATTTAAGACATTGCCCCAAGATGTCCCAGGACATAATGGTATCTCTTCTACTTCATCAGGGCTCAAAAGTCAGATTTAATTGAATCCTACCTATCGATGAGATACAGAGCTACAAGCATTATGCTCCAACAGAATAAAAAGGAAGTTTAAGACCTCCAAAATGGACTTAATGGGCATCACCATTGAGCCAAACACTAACCATATTTGAAAGTATAAGTTATTCATTCAAGCTGCAGAGGTAGATGAAAAGTTTCTGAAAGTATGTGAGAGAATAACAATAAACAGAAGGTGAGGCCAGTCAGCATTGTGGTTTACAGCTAGGAGGAGGCTACCACAGGAGTTTTATCAAAATCTCTATGACAAAGCCAAGCAAGCCTTTGAATTTAAGGAAAGGTAAAAACCAAGGCAATGTTCAGGGTGCCTGGGTGTCTCAGTCAGTTAGCACCCGACTTCCCCTCAGGTCATGATCTCGAAGTTGGTAAATTCGAGCCCCATGTCGGTGTCGTACTGGCAGCCTGGAGTCTGCTTCGGATTCTGTGTCTCCCTCTCTCTCTGCTCCTCCCCCACTTACAATGTCTCTCTCTCTCAAAATAAATAAACAATTAAAAACTTAAAAAAAAAAAAAGAAACCAAGGCAATGTTCTCATGTGTCGAAGTAGCTCACTTTATCTACCTACCCCAGTGTTCTCTGAACAAGTGACTTTGGGGGAGAAAAAAATAGAAATGCAAATTTAAAAAGGAAAAGATTTAAGGAATCTCCCCTCCTCTGAATTTCTACGTCCTGAGAGCAAGCCCATTCAATCTCCATAGTAGGGAGATTAGGGAGCACCATCTCACCTTTGCCACATTCTACCAGGGCAGGATGAAGAGACAAAGTTCCATAAAGCCCTTTGTACTATTCTAACAAAGGCTTATACACTGAATAAGATTTTGCTTCCTTGGATGTGCTGGAGCCCCCTCTTACCAGCCACCCTCGGTGGCTTGAAACCTGGTGGGAACATTTACACCATGGAAACTGGAAAACACTACAAATCAGGGTTTTCTTTGATTTGAGATCTGGTTTACCACCATACCACTGGGTATAACATTTTGGGGGTATCTTTCAGATTTAAGAGCACTTTAAATTAATTTTATCTTCTGCAAAAAGCTTTATTGTTTCCATTTGGTCAATGGCGTGGGAGAGGACTCCAGGGTGGTTGAAGAGCTGCCTGGTGGCCTCAGGAGGAGGTCCAGGCAGAAGCCCTGACACCAGCACCAGCCAGGAGCCAGGGGCCCCTGGGCTGGGGAGGCTCCCCGCGGTGCCTGAGGGGGAGCCAGGTGAGGAGATGCCCCCT
>CM053572.1:36251357-36414152 GCA_028646485.1 Cryptoprocta ferox | reverse complement strand
CGGCCTCCCGGTGGAAACAGCCGCCCAGACAGAGGTGAGTGCGGGAGGCGCGCAGAGGCAGGTGGACCAGGCGGGGGACGCGGCCGCCACCCGGGTGGCATAATTCTGACGAATGTGGGAGCTCGTGCTGGTGGGCAGGAAAGGAGCGAAGTGCGGAACTCGGTGTTGGCTCTTCGGGGAGGCACAGGATGGCGGAGAAGGTGGTTCCGAAGGTTCCGGCTGGAAAAGAGGTTGCAGGATGGTAGGAGGCTGGAGGAAGCGGCGTCCTGGGGTCTGTCTGTTCCTTCCAAACACTGTTGAAGCAAGAGACAGATACCCGAAACTGTGCAGCAGATTGCAATACTGTTAAAACATATCCCTCTGCAAAGCGCTGATGCGGGGCCCAGGAATCATGCCTAGGTTTTACTGTATTGTGATATTTCATGGGATAGAATATACTCCAAGGGTTAAGGAAACCCATATGATACGTGCATGCATGACTCAGCACTGTACTCAGAATGGGATTTCCGCTTAGAGCCCCCATGAGCCACATTACACCTTAATGAGCATTCATGGATGAGCAGTTTCTCCTTGTTACCTTGTGAGCCTATTAACAGCTCACAGGTCAGTTTTTCTGTTCGAGGTAAGTATCCTGGTGGTAATGTAGGCAGTACACTCTGTAACTTCATGCCTGATCTTGTAGTTACCCCTACACCCTATAATACTCAAGAAATGTATGTTTTCCCCGTTAACTGCCCTGCTAGTTAAAAGATAAATACTAATCATGGTAGGTGGGAAATGAATATGACAGTGCCTTTTCTCAGGCCAACTCCCCTAGAATCAAGGGGATATTCTCCTTATATTTACGAGCCAGGCAAAGTATACATGTTTTGTACAGAAATGGATGTGTATGGGTCTGAATTACTTGGCTGGTTGCATAACCAATCACTGTTTGTTGGTAAAGAAGAAGGTTAGTTTAAATCATGTGACCCAAGAACTCAGACATCACTCAGGCATAAAGGTCTCTTAAGTATTCAGTTCTAATGTCTAGATCTGGAAAGTATTTCCAATTCTAGCGCCTTTTTCCGTTCTTGCCTAAGCGTGTTCTGTATCTGAAGCATTTGATTGTAATGTTTTCACGCTGTCATTCATTGTCTCAGCAAACATGTTTTGACTCTTTGCCCTCTGGTAGGAAACATAATGTTTAACATATTAAGGTTCAACAGATTTATATGAGGTTAAGTTATGAAGATTTTTCTGTATTAGGAAAAAAGTCATTTAAAAGGCATGCTCTGTGTTTTGGTCATTTTTAAAATTTGAAGCCAGTAAATTATCTCCTAATGTGTGAAACTTAAACTAGCCAGTCAACCAGCAAAAGGAGTTTATTTGGGAATAGAAGAATTGCAATTCCAGACATGCAAACTACGGCAACCATAGGAAAGTCCAGAGAACTATGGAGAGGAGTGTCCTTTTACAGGGGAAAGAAGGGTGTTGGGAAGGGCTGTTGGGAACAGAAGTCCATCTGAAGAAGACAAGAGTTTGGGGTTGTGACAATTTCTCATTGGCTGAGTTGCTGCAGTTGTCATTGGCTGGATTGTTCCTGGGCAAGGGGAAAACTTGCTATCCCCTGCGGGTGGTAAAGTAAACTTCTTCCTACTGGGAAATTTGAGCTGTGCTTCTTGGTGGGCTCTGCAAACAGGGGCACGTAGTGTGTGACAGCCCCCCCTTCAAGGTTTCCTGACTACCCTTTAAATGAGGTTTCCTTTATTCATTTTCACAAGTAAAACTAAATGTTAACTCTTAAATTAGTTCTCTACTTTTATTCTTTTTTATTATTATGTAGCATTTTATTGCTTTAAAAAACTTCATTTTCATAAAATACATTTTCACACTAGAGATTCCCACAGTGGGAAAAATACTTTATTACTTACAGTGTTATATTTGTAGAGAGTTTTTAGGACAAGTAAAATAAATATATTTGAGGATTAAGTCTCCGTGTAGAATCTGTAATTTTTTGAGACATCTGTAAGGGGCCTCTTCCCTACATGAAATTTCTCTACACTCAGAAGCTCTCCAGGCTCTTCTTCCCAGGAATTAGAAATTAATGTGTGGGTGCCTGGGTGGCTCAGTCAGTTAAGCATCTGATTTCAGCTCAGGTCATGATCTCACAGTTCACGAGTTTGAGTCCCATATTAGGTGAACATGAGCCCCCTTTCAGGTGAGCCCCATTTCTCTCACTCTCTCCCTCCCACTCTCTTTCTCTCTGCCCTTGCTCACTTGTACCCTCTCTCCATCTCTCCTCTCTCAGTTGCACCCTCTCTCAAAAATAAAAAAAGAAAGAAATTAGTAATGTGAAATATCAGTATATCCTATTTTTTATTTTTATTTTAAAAATGTTTTATGTTTATTTACTTTTGAGAGACAGAGAGATTGAGCAGGGAGAGAGAAGGGCAGAGAGAGGACGACACAGAATCCGAAACAGGCTCCAGGCTCTGAGCTGTTACCACATAACCTGATGTGGGGCTGGAACCCAGGAATCGGGAGATTGTGACATGAGCATAGGTCAGATGCTTAACTAACTGGGCCACCCAGGTGCCCCAGAATATCCTAATTTTTAAAGTTTCCCTAGGACCTGTAACCATCAGTTACTGGTTGGTATTAAATGAACAGAGAGGCAAGTTTTCAAAAATTGAACACTAACGAATTTTTGTGAAGTCTTTACTTAAGAAGTAACAGTCTTTGGGGTGCCTGGGTGGCTCAGTGGATTAAGCATATGACTCTTGATTTTGGCTCAGGACAAGATCTCACAGTTTGTGAGATGGAGCCCCGTGTTGGGCTCTGCGCTGACAGCACAGAGCCTGCTTACGATTCTCTCTCTCCATCTCCCTCCCTCTCCCTCGAAATAAATTAAAAACATTTTTTAAAAAAGTAACAGTTTTTCCCTTTCTCCATTGTTCCCAGGACAAATACAGAAGTTTGATCAGGTATTGATAGAACAAAACTATGCGGGGCATAGTTTAAGATTTTGATAAACTAAAAGGCAAAAGCTCATAGATAATACTTAGTTATACAATGAATCTTCTGAGAAGCTGGGAGACAACCCATAAGCTCACCAGAATAAGGAACTCAGTCTCCAGGTTTCTGGGATACAATTCCTCTCAACCCTTTTCCTCAAAGACCAAATTCTAAAAATAACCAGGTGATGAGAAGAGATTTGTCACACCAGTGGACTTACCTGTTATTTCCTCCTTATTGTGAGTTGAATGGCTTAACAGAGCAGAGGCAAAGAGGTGTACAGTACAGTCCATTCTCAAGGTATTAAGTCAAAAAGGTCAGAGCTTCCACAGCATGACATCAGTTTTGCAATGCCCACATCATGAAATAACAAAGCCCAGCAAAGGTTAAAACCAAGAATGCCAAAACACCTGCCTTGGCAGTTTTCTACAAAGCATCCCCTCAGACACAGTCAATAACCACTTGTCCAAGGCCCCAGTGACTATGGAGAGTGAGGGCTGCAGCCAGGGAGTAGTCCATCACAGAGCCAATATCCAAATCAGCAGCTGGAATTAAGCCCAGGAGCAAAACACTGCCAACCCCCTCACCAGTCCAGCTGAGAGATAAAGCCTAGCAACCACAACAGCGGTTGGGTGACAGGTGAATGTGCTGTGTTTTCCACCATCCTGGAGCAGGTCTGACCACTGGCATTTGTGGAAACAGAGCTCTGCCTCATTGGGTACCGCACAAGACAGCCTCTGGAGACTCGTCCCTCTCTCTCTTGAAGCTCCTTTTATTTGTCCACACTAAGTTACAGAGTCCGCAGAGTCACAGTCTCAGAACTTTAAAAAAAAAAAAATTAAAACAAAACTCTGGACATGAACAAACCTGAAATCAAATTGAAATGATAATCCAGAGTATTGACATTGTACCTCTTCAAGATCCTGAAGATGAAAGCCAGGGTCTTTTTGTAGCTGGTACAGGGTCAGAGTATGAGGAAATCTGGATTGGTTCTTATAAAGTGGTAACCTTACTGGTTAGGCAAAAGAAAAAACCAATTTACATATTTGACAAAGCTGCCCCATTCTCAAAAGTGTTGGCATTGCTGAGTATTTCTTTCTCAGAATGATACTTCATACTAATTTGACCATATTTCCTCATCAGTAGATTTAGTCAGGAAAGGGGAGCCAACTTCTGTGACTCCGTAGGAAGTGTGAAGATGATGGGGGAGGAGGGGACATGGAAACTAATGCTTTCACTAGAAAGCCCCTGCCATTCTCAGCCCAACCCAGGGGCCAAGGTGAGAGTTTCTCAGGGTGGAGGGACAGGAGGATCAAAGGTACTTAATGCAGCAAAAGGTAGAGAGGTGTTTCTGGTGTTCCTTAGGCACAGCTCTTTTAATGGATTATCTATTACCTTCTCTCTTCACACAAACCTTTGCAACACAGCTGCTCACAGGAAGCAAAACAAACCGATTTCCATGATCCCATTTCTCTTAACCTCTTAGCTGATCTGTGGGTGTTCTTATGAACTCTGGAAGAATGAGAAGGAAGGAAAGAGGCCTGGAGGATCCATCAACTTTCACAGCCATCCCCCGCTGATAGAGAATTAGCTTTGAGTAGCACAGACCCAAATATGTGCACATGCAGACATTAAGCATAAAGTTAAAAGTCATCTGTCTCTTCTGTGTTTTCAAGGTCATGCTGGTTCTTATTAGAAGAGAAGCTTAGAACAAAATGTCAGGAAGCTTCTCACGTGTGTTTTATCTTCAACATTTGAAATGTATCTGTACCAACCATTTTAAAATCAGGTTTAACTTAACAGAACATAATGCTTTGCCCTGAGTTTTTTTATTACCTTAAAATTTCACTGGCAGGAACATATGAGTAATTGCCTTTTTTCAACTAAAATGAAGCTGGACAGGTGTCTTATTAATGGTTTTTAAGAGAAAATAATGTGATGAAGAAGAATGGCCACTTAGATCCTAAGACCAACATTTTCCTGAAATGTGCTAGCCCTTCGAACACTGCAAATATACTTTTTGATTCTAAGAAGTATACTTCTTCATAATGTCTTTAATCTTATAATTAGAAATTCCATAAAAAGTTGTGGTAGAGAATACCAGAAGAAACTAAGTAGTCTTTAATAAATGCTCCCTTGTTTTCATTTACCACTTACCTTCTGCTGTTAATGATCCCTTCTCCAGATGAAGATTAATTTAGCAAAAAAGTTGTGAACACCCATTATGTACATTGTTCCAGGGTGAGGAAGCTATAGTTTAAATAAAACAAAATGCCTCCTTTTTAAAGCTCATTGTTGATGAGGATGCCAACCAGAATTCTCCAGGTTGGAATATATGGGTAAAGCAGTGACATAGACTGTTAATTATCTTGGGTTCTATTTTCTGACTTTGTCCCATCAGTATCCAAGAAACTCCATAAAATCTGATTGCCAATTACTGACATTGCTACTGCTAATAGCTCTTTCTCCTGGGTTTTATTTCCTGTGAGAATTGATAAACTATACAGGGAGAAAAGTAGAAAACAAGAAGGGACCACACCACTTAATTTAAAAAGAATCTTTAAATGGGCAATAAAGACAAGCTTTCATTAAGAGGAAGTTTTCAGGAGGTATTTGATAGTGGGGAGGGAACTGGAGGCCACAGGACAGAGCATAAGCAAAAGAGACTTTTACAGCCAGAGTGTGCGTGATGGAGGAAATAAAAATCCGGAACGGAAACAGCCATCCCAAGCTGAAGCAAAGAGAACAGGAAAGGAAAGGAGAAGCAGGTGGAGGTCAGTGAAGGACCTCAAGCATTAGAAAATAACATTTTTAGTTGAAACTATAAATAAGAGAAAGGAGAAACAGCAGCTAATATTCTTTTGTCAGACCTGGTCTAAGTGCTTTCCATTAAAAAATAGCTACTATTCCTCAGTTGTTTACTAAGAGCAGTTATCATTCTAAATTTAGAACTTTCAAGAGTCCTCTTGTGTAACCTCACAACAGTCCTACAAGGTAAGGACCATCACCATGCCTTACAGCTCTACATGGTAGGGCCACGCTCCCTGCCGAGCTGTTTGGGACATAGTCCCTGCACACACTGATCCCCCACAGTGATATCAGGCTGCTGCTGAGACCACCGGTGGCCACCAACACCATGTCCTTTTTTTCTGGGCACATGGCAGAACTACATTTCCCAAGTTCTTACAGCAGGTGAGGCATGGGCAGATTCTGAATGTGAGTGGCTGTGATGTGTCTGACCTCCCTAAAACCTCTCCTAGAGCCATTCATCCTCTCTCTGTTCCTTCACAAAGAGTAACATGCAGAGGCCCCAGTGGAGAACTCTGAGGTCCTTGAAGAACCTGTAGGTTCACATGGTAGGTTCATGAGTGGTACAGGAACTCAGAAGGAATGAGATTAATGGACTATGATCATTGCCTGCTTTTCTATTTTCCTGCATGAAGATCTTTGAAACATCCTTCTACCTTTGCCTCTGCCATTGAGGTGGGGTAAAAGCTCAGGGATGCTACACCAAGGTTCTGTGGAAAGACTGACATCTTGCAAGCCTGCAAGCCTAAATCTCTGGACAGGGAGGACTCAACAGTTCTCTGAAGGTGAATAGAAATGATCTTATCTAAAACAAGGGCACATCTGGACTCTGTTTTTGGACTTCCAGGCTTAGCTCTTGGTCAAATATTGCAGTTATTTAGACCCCCCATCTATTAAAAAAAAGAAGCAAGCATCCTTGTGTCTCCTGCAGAAACAGTGAATCAACTTGTATTCAGAGTGCCTCTCTGACATCACAGGTTACTTTGCTCTGTTTTAAGAGTCGAATGCCTATCCATTAGAGAAAAATGTGGTTTATTTCAGTATTTTCTATGAGCAGCTGTCAATATTGCAAAATCATAGAAATTTGGAACTGAAAGAGATTTTAAAGAAACTGAGTTTTCCTCATTTGTGAAATGAGTATGATGGACTAGAACATCCTTAAGTATCCTTCCAACTGTTAAAGTCTATGATTCTGTATGTATGATATATGTGTGCGTACATACCCATATACACAACAAAGCCATAAAGTATGAAGCTGAATTTCTTTTTAGCAAACATTGCAAAATGTATATGTGACCCATTTCTTTTAAGAAGTCAGTCTCAACAAACTGTGCACATGAAAGCAACTTTAATGTTGCCCACCACTCTGTGGGAAGCAGAGACCATTTTTGCAGGTCCTAGATAAAATCTCAGGCAGGTCCCATAGCTTTTCAGGCCCAAGAACAATCTGTCATTTTAAAAGTGCAGAACAGTTTAACATCTTAACCCCAATCTAATTCTTCTCTAAACTTCTAGCTTACATTGGCTTCAGGCTTGGAGCCTGCCATGAAGTGTAGTTAGCTTCCTCTCTCCTCCTTTATCTACCACTTCTCCAACTTCCTGGCACATGTGTTACACCCTTTAGGGCCACCCTTTGGAGAGAGGGGATGAGGGAGCAAAGATGTATTCTCAAGGCTGATAGTGCTGTGTTCTGGACTCTGCCCACCTCCGGGTCTGCGGTTTGTCTTGCTGAGAACAGCTCTCCTCTGGCCAGCAGCTATATCTTCCCACCAGCCCCATGTTACTAACTGCCCACCTTTCTTTTGGGGTCCCTTCTGTAGGAAGTTCTCTTGGGCAAGATCCATTTGTCTTAGTCTGTTCAGACTGAGAAAGTGTAAGAAATAGAAGCCACCCAGTCTATAGTATTTGGCATAGCAGCCCAAGTGGACTAAAGGCAGCACCTTTCCTGCCCAGTCACAAAAAGGTAATGAAAATGCTACAATTTCTTCTCTGTGGAGATAAAATGGAATAATTTAATCCTGGAATGTCTGGCTCTTCCTGTTAGGTCTTTGCAAACTCTTTGGTAAAAAATGTGGGCAAAGTCTCTGGGAATGGCAATGGCAAATGTCAGATACGTAAGTTACATTATTATTTATAGCCTCTGCCAGATATGCTCAAAATGTCAGACATATAAACATCTGTTTGCTCTTGGAAATCATCAAAAATTCCACTAACTTAGAAATAGTGACTTCATTGTGCCCTACAGTGACCTCCTTTTCCTCATATTAGCAATTAATATTAGCATATCATCTTAACAATTGCATTTCTGCAAGCATACCAAAAGATGGCTTTAGTTTATCAAATATTTAATTATGGAAATTAATTTGAGATGAGAAATGTGGTCTAGTTCAACCAGTTGAAAAACAATCCCTAAACAAGTATGTTTTTAAGTGGTGATGATTTGGCCTTAAATATTTCTAGGCTTCTAATGAGTGATTAGATGCATATGGTCAAAATATATCATGGATAACTAAGAAATCTACCCCCTGAGGTCACTGTTGCTTAAGGTCAATGATTAGTTCTTGGGGTTTTTATACACCAGCCCTACAAAAATGATCTCAGTTTTAATCACCACTGAAATAAAAGAAAAATGAAAGTGACTTTATTTAAATACCATTTCGATGGAATAAATAAGGAAGTGGTCTGGCCTTTTTCCCCTACCCTTGGAAAATAGCATGACACATAGTGACCACTCAATGAATATTATTCTTGATGATGAAAGAAACATGAGGACAATAATGTTAGTGTGCTCAGAACAGCCCATGTCACTGAACCATTCTTGCCCACAAGCATTGGTTGAAATCACTGTCATTTATTCAACAAGTATTTGGGCCAGCACTGTGTACGGCATTGGAAACGATGTCATTAACCAGAGATGGTTTGCCCTCAAAGTGCTTATAACTACTAGGGAAACAGACAAGGAGACAGGCACTGACTTTAGTATAGTAAGACTTTTGAGGGAGGTACTCGATTGGCTCTAGAGGCACCTAAAAAAATCAGAAAAGGCTTTAATGCGGGATTCGTATCTCTACCCTAGGATCTAATTATGAGCTAGAGTTGGCCAGGAATAGGAGAAGGAAAAAGAGTCCATGAAACTACACAGACAGGAGTTTAGTGTGATGGGGTGGTAGTAGGGATGATCAGAGCCAAAAGAAGCAAGCAGAGAACTCAAGATGAAAGTCCTTGAAAGCCATGTGGAGAAATTTGGACTTTGTCCTAAGAGTAGTGAGGCACAATCAAGGGGCTGTTTGCTCTTATGTGAATGCATAGAAAGAGCACTGGCTGCAGTGAGGAGAATGGAAAGAAGGGGACAAAAATGGAGGCAGGGAGACTAGTTAGGAGACTGTTGGATTAACCAGGTGAGAGGTAAAATAATTTGAACTAAACGTCGGGACAATGAGGATAGAGAGAAAGAAATTGATTTGAAATAAAAGTGATAAGTAGAAGAAGTAAAAGTTATAGGACTTACTGACTGAATGTGGGGAATGTGGCAGAGAGAGGAGCTGGGGATACCATCGGGATTGTGACTAGGGCACCTACAGGGGTGGATGACAGTGCCATTCATTGAGAAAGAAAATATAGTAGGGCTTGGGGTGGAGATGTGATCTCGATATAGGATGTCCCATTCTAGCCTGGGTGGTTCAGTTGGTTAAGCTCCTGACTTCCATTCAGGTCATGATCGAACAGTTCATGAGTTCAAGCCCCACATTGGACTCTGTGCTGACAACTCAGAGCCTGGAGCCTGCTTCAGATGCTGTGTCTCTGTCTCTCTCTGCCCCTCCCCCACTCACACTCTCTCTATCTCAAAAATAAATAAATATTTTTAAAAATTTCTAAAATGCTGGTGGATGTCCATGTGGAGATGACAGGTGTACTGTTGATTTTCTATGGATTCTGCAATGAACAAATAAACCGAAATGGAACCCACAAAAGATTCTTAGACATAGTGGTGAAAAAGATATCACTAAAGCCCAAGGAAGTCAGTTTCACAAGCATAGGGGTTACCAAGTATGAGATGCTGCTTAGAGCTTAAATCAAATAATGCTGGAAAAGCCACCTAAATTTCAGCAACAAGATCATTCATGATCTTGACAGAAGCAGTGTTAGAGGAATGTTGGGAAAGAAGCCAAATTTCAGGAGAATTTCAGAGTGGAGGTGGCAGGGAAGTGGCGATGAAGAGTGTTGACATCTGTTTCAATATACTTGACTGAATCCAAAGGGAACCAGATAAGGAAGTGAGCAGATGGTTTAAAATCAGGTTTCATTATTATTCCAGTTACGGGGAGCTCGCAGATCAGGGGATCACTGTCACTGAAAACATAGTTTATTACAGTTCACTAGAGGAGGGGCACACCAGGCCACACAGGGCCACATGGGGGAAGCACCAGGGTCAGTCAGGAAGGAGAGAGAGACTGGGGGAAACGTGGGCAGAAGACTTTATTTTGGTTTTTACTGGAAGGCAAGGCAGCATGAGCAGGTTTAGGACTGGCTGGCAGGAATAACTCCAGCAAGCTCTGGAAGCAGAGGGCCTGTCTTGAGTTGTCTGATACCAGGCCCTGAGGTAATTAGGGTAGGATAATGGGCCAAGTGTAACAGCCCTGTGAGAGCCACAGAAAAGTGGTGGTTAGGGTACGGGCTCCTAATTGGTTAGTTTGCATGGGACAGACAGACTCCTGGGTGAGCTGTTTTAATTCCCTAGGAGTTAACTAACCTGGAGAGAGGCAACAGGAAGGAAAAGGGATGTAGAATGGAGCTAAGTCTATCAGACTGCAAGGGAAAGCCTTAGAGTTATCTGTGGCAATGAGCAATCTCTTCAACTATGGTGGAAGGAGCAGAAGAAAGGTATGTGGCAAGAATTTGAGAGAGTTTCTTTCCATTGGCTTTTATTTTCTCTTAAAAAGTAGAAGAAAAAATCCCCAACAGAAGACTTACTAAATAGGTAAGTAGGTAGGTAGATAGATAGATAGATAGATACCAACTTTATGGTCACATTTTCTCTGAATGTGGTTTCACTTAGAAAACATGACAAAACAAACCTTGTCATTCAGTCATTCTCTTTCCTTCCATTAAAAAGTAGGTCTTGGAGCACCTGGATGGCTCAGTTGGTTAAGCATCTGACTTCAATACAGGTCATGATCTCCCTCTTCATGACTTCGAGCTCTGCTTCGGGTGAGCTTGAGCCCCACTTGGAGTGAACCCTCCTTCTCTCTCTCTCTCTCTCGCTCTCTCTCTCTCTGTCTCTCTGCCCCTTGTGGGATTCTCGTACTCTGTCTCCCTCTCTCGCTCATTTGTACCCTCTCTCTTAGAATAGAATAGAATAGAATAGAATGTAGGTTTTAACTCCCCGGCACCAAATGTAGGGTCAGGGGAGGCCTTAGCCAAGCTCACTGAGCATTGTGGGGGCCATCACAGTTATTGACAATCCTGGGCATAACCTCAGATCATCAGTGTGATTGCTGTGTACCTAGGAAGCCTCCAATCACTGGAAAGTTGCAGAAAGACAGAGAAGGGAGGGTTTTGTGAAGCCCAAGGGGATCTGGTGGCCCAAGGAAAGGATTACTGAAGAAGTGAGGCTGACCTCAGAGAAGCAGAGGCCAAGGAGAAGGAAAATGGAGTAGAGGTAGAAGTCCTGAAAGGGTGCACACAGTCCACTCATAGACTACCACAGTCAAACAGTGTAGTGTATCCAGAACTTGAAGATGCACACTTGTCTTTTGTCTCTCCTTCCTCTCTCAGGTTGATGTTAGTTTTATGATTCTTTGGATCATTTTCTGTATTCAGTGGCTTCAATAAAGCACCAATATGCTTTATGTCCCAAGCTATTGTTTCCTGTTTCTTAGTTGCTTTCATGATATATTCTCAGAAAGCTGAAGCTGCCTCAGACCCAGTGTGGCTTTACACAGGAAGGGGACTGTCCACCCCACATAGCTGACACCAAAAGGCTGCAGGTACCCCTGCATTCACCCCTGGGTGATGTAGACCCATCCCAGAGTGTGCATCAGAAGGGCCCTCGCGTAAAAGCAGTTTTCAAGGTTCTGCCTTTCCCTGCAATCCATTTTCCAAACCAAACACATAATAAAGCAGTGGCCAAGTTATGTGCCAAAATGGCCGGGCCTCCCACTGGATCCTGAGGAGGAAACAGAGGAACTTTTCCCACTTCCATGCTCTGCCCAGACTCTGGGGATCAGGTTTTTCTGTACCACAAGAAGGAGAGTCCTTGAGAGGTCACCTGATCTGTCGCCAGCACCAGCACCTCTCCCAGCATGCACGTGCACACAGGCACACATGCGTGCTCTCCCTAAGCTGTGCAAAAAAAAGAGAGGCTAATGCCTGTCTTTGTAAAACCTCTGGATATGAAGATTTCATAAACTTCCACAGTGAAGTTGATTTTGATTTCAAAATCAAATAATGTTCTGGTTTAGCCAGCCACTGAAATAAAAGTAGAGAAAGAGAGTGGAAGTGGATGGGAAAGAGGTGGAGATTCAAGGAGGGGGGCTTCAAGGACAATGGGGAAAACAGGAAACAATTATTTAGAGGAAGAAACAAAAAAACATTTAACTGATCACTAAATTACAAATTTTGTATGAAAGTATAAAGTCCTCTCCTTTCTCCCCTTTATTACCTCTCAGACATTTTACCATGTTTGGGAAGAATGAAATGGGACCCACTGCAGCACTAGAAATATAGCTGTTGGCCTTGTTTAAAACACACACACACGGACACAAATGGAAATCCATTGTACCAAAGTCAACAGACATTCATATCGGACTGGAGGAAACCATCCCTCAGGATTTCTAGCTCACACCCCCTGCTTTCATGACTACTCCTTCAATTCTCTCTTTGCCTAAAGAGGGACTGACACTTAAAGGAATCCTTTCTGTCCCTGGAATTTTTATGTTCTCTGACTGCCCTTGGCTCAGGGCCTCTGATGCAAACACACAGCTGTTCCAAAATGTGCCACCAACTCCATTCTCTCTCTGCCTCAGGCTGTCCACCTCTTCCCCTCCCTCTGAAATGAGAAGTAGCTCCCACTCCTCCTCGCTGATTGGCTGGAGTGTCTCAGCCAAGACAATTCTCTGTAAACTTTCTGGCAGAGACTATGGCCAGAATCCCTCCTATTTCTCAGTTGAATCAATGGAAATGTCTTTTTTCTTTTCTTCTACTTTGTTTGCCGGCCAGAGCAGCCAGTGTGAATGATTTACTGCCTGGAGACAGACCCTCTGTCTGGGGCAAAAGGGTTGGGGGCTGGTGCTGCTGGACCTTCTATCACTTGGAACAGATTGTTTTTCTGGGATGAATCTGGGAGGCTGTTGAGTTCATGGACGTTAGGAAGAGAGGGTTTTAACTGCATTCAAAAATGGTGGCTTCTGGTTGCTCCTACCCATAATGAAGACTCAGAACCCGAAGTTCAAAGAGTTTCTCCTCAGCATGTTTTATGGGCTCTGGAGCTTCATGTGGCTGGCTGCCAGCTATCGGGGGAGCCATGCAGGTTCCCTGCTTTACTGGAAGACTCACAGTGCCCAGTGGCATGCCCACACGGAGGCCAGGATGCCAGGAGAGCATTGGCAGCCTCTTTGATTTTTCTTAGCACAAATAATATTTGATTTTTCAGAAATTAAATACGCTGATGACATAATTCCAGACAGAAGTTTAAAGAGTTCGATTTTCATTAGTCCAGTTTCTTGTTCCACTTTGTAAAGTCTCATTAGGATTTCTGCAAATGCTCACATGGAGTTAAATTTTTTTTTTTTTTACAATAGGCCAATTGTTTATTGCACACTTCATGTTTGCCAGACAGTCATGAAGCATTAGGACCAAGCATTACAAATAGAGTCTTTGCTCTCTGAGAGTGACAGCAAAGTTGGAAGAGAAGAATCTAGAATGCTGAATTGCCAAGATGACTTGCAAGCAGATAGATAACATTTTGGTTTGTGATAGGAAATGTTAAGACTGTCGCCAGGGGAGTGAAATCACTGCAAGCTGGGGGGTCTGAGAGAGCTTTGTGGGGTGGGTGTGTCCCGGCTGAGAGACAGGGGCCTCACATGAGACTGTCCTGGCTGAGTGTTGCCTCTGCTATGTGACTTTCGAAGTCTCGGTTTCACTTCTGTTAATGAGGATAATAATAGTAACATACCTCGTAGAACTTCTGTGAGGATTAAATAAGATCGAGTGTACAAGTGCCTGGCACACAGCAAGCACTCAATAAATGTAGTAGTATTCTGAGCAAGGCCCTGGAAAACAGGTAGAGTTTACACAAGCAAATGGGGGAGAGAGTAGAGTCCAGGCTTGGAGGCCATCTGGAGTGAGGATAATGGGAAGGAAGTACAGCCATGATAAAACGGATGTGAGTTCTGATCCCGGTTCTCCTATTATCTTGTGATTTGGGGCAAGGACACTGTTTGCTGCAGTTTGCTCAGCTGTTAACAAAGATAATCACAGCAGTCACCATGTAGGGTTGTAGTGAGGAGTAAATGAGGTGATGTGGGGGTTTTTTTGTTTCTTTTTTTAATGTTTGTTTATTTTTGAGAGAGAGAGGGAGACACAGAATCTGAAAAAGCAGGCTTCAGGCTCTGAGCTGCCAGCACAGAGCCCAATGCATGGCTTGAACTCATGAACTGCTAGATCATGACCTGAGCTGAAGTTGGATGCTTAACTAACTGAGCCAGCCAGGCACCCTGTGAGGTGATGTGTTTTAAATGGTCAGCACACTGTCTTGGAAGGCAAGCATATGAAACTGGTGAGCTGTGTTGACTCTGGCCTGAATGTTCAGGGAACAAAAATGGAAGGCTTAACCTTATGTACATCTCATTCTGTGCCCTTCAATTTCTTTTTAATTTTTTAGTGGGTGGAGATTATCAATTTAAAAAATTCTCAGGGACACCTGGTGGCTCAGTTGGTTAAGTGTCCGACTTCGACTAAGGTCATGATCTTGTGGTTCATGAGTTTGAGGCCCACATCAGGCTCCCCACTCAGAACCTGCTTGGAATTCTCTCTCACTCTTCCATTCTCTCTTCCCCTCTCCTGCACATGCGCTCACTCGCTCTCGCTCTCTCTCAAAATAAATAAATAAATAAATAAATTTAAAAGAAATTTAAAATAAAATTTCAAAAAGTATAGGCAGAAAGAGATCTGCAGAGAGCCTGATATATAGTAAATACAAAATAAATTGTAATATTATTATTGCTGCAATACACTAATATATTCCACGCAGGATAAGACCATATTCTTTCTCACCTCATGAAGAGTACAGAGTAAGTTCAAGAGGTGGTCAGACTCCATCAAAGCAATATTTTGAAAAACAAGATTTGCAAAACACTGAAATCATGTTTAGCCTTCTTAAGGAAACAAACTGTGTTCAAGTAGTTTAAGTAATTTTAGCAGCATCTATTTAATAACAATTAATTGACCCAACTACTCCTTTTCCCCCCTTTAAGCATTTAAACACTCCCAGGAGGATTTCTGCATGCCTCCTCAGCTATTTAACTATGATAGAATATGCCTTAAAATCATAAATTTATGTTTACTTTAAAAATTAATGTATAGTTTCTTTTTATCTACATCAGACCCATTCTACACTATTCTGAGTCACTAAGAGTTCATTGTAGTCATATGCCTGAGAACAGTCTGTCAGTGTTTCTTCTCCATACTGGGGGCTTGAACTTACATTTGCTTTCTTTCCTTTTTTTCCTTCTTAGCATCATTTCCCGTTCCTTTTGTATATGCAGTGATCCTGTGTGTCAACTTGATAGGCTCTCACTGGCAGCTCCATAGCCTCCAATGCAAAGACCTCAATTCTAAAAGGCTTCCCTAATTTCTCTAGAGCCCGCTGGGCTAGGAGGTTGAATATTGAGCTCTGAGAACCCCAGGCTATGCTTTCCAGGCCTGGCTCAGAGCCTGGCCTCCCCCTGGGCACTCCCACTCACCCAGTTTCCCATCACACATCACCTTCCAGGGACCTGGAGGAAATCACTGCCATTTAGCAACTGTCAGGAGCTCATTTAGTCAAAAGCACCATGGCATGCATGTAAGGGAATCTTGCTGTGTTAAACCATTTGTTGACTTTTTAAAAATCTGACCACTTTACATTTTGTGTTAATCATCAAAGGGCCTTGCCTTCTTCCTTCAGTTAAACTCAACCTGTGACTCTTTCCTCTTACTACAGGAAATCCATTGTGTACCAAATATGCTAACACTGCTCAAATTCCAGAGTAAAGTTACAAGAAACAAAGAGGAAACACTCTCAGCAAAACCTGTGTCCTTGAGGTTTCATTTTTAAATAATACTAATTTTTCTGCGTCTCATGCAATATTTTTCTAGAAGTAAATTTTTTCTTTTTAGATTGGAGATTGTTTTTCCTTCTGGCTCTTCCACTTTCAAATTCATTCATTATAAAGCTGAAGTCAAAATTGTCCCAGCTCTTCATCCAAGGAAGCGAAGTAAAATTAATTTGAATAAAGGACAAGATGTACAGAAAATACATTCAGAAATATCAGACTTTCTCAACTTCCTGCTGTTTGCCTCACAGAGGAAAACAGATCCCACATTCCTTCTCTTTGACCCCGAACACTTCTCTGGAAATTCTCTTGCACGATAGCCAAGCATACCCCATATTTAGAGCCTGACATGTAAGTGAGGTCAAACGATCACTTTAAAAAGAACAAGATTAGGAGCTATTATTTCTTCCAGATGGATAGGGAGTCATTTTCAAAGAAATAAAGACATTGATTTCTTTGGGGTCTTGTCAATAACAGTTCAAATTTTGCATTATCAAAGGAAGAGAGAAGCTTCCTCTTCTAGGAAAAGCTGGTAGACTTAGTGACGGGAACTCAGAAGATTTTCTATAAAGTCATGAATTAATGAAGGTTAAGCAGCAGGGCCCCTCACTTGCCCAGGCTCCTGTGAGTCCTGGGAGTTCATTGCTGGTGGGAAGAGGAGGGCAGGTTGCAATCAGGAAGTTTTCTTTGTAAGCATTTCTGGTAAATTGCCCAATCTCAGAAGAAAAGAACTCAAATCTCCACGGTGCCAGTCATTTGTTGTGATTTATTTTGTCTTTATGTTCATACAATTTTTATATTCATAATTTTATATTATTTTCCTTAAAGAGAGGGCCTCGAATTGTATAAGCTTCAGGACCCACAAAATCTGGTTCTACTATTATTATATAAGAGTGAATCATTTTTCACTATAATTTACTGCCTGGTTTCCTTAGTTGGTGGCTTCTTTTTAATTTTAAAAAGAGTTATTATAGTATAATCTTTCCTTTATTGAGCCAAGCCATGGAATGAAAATTTAGAGAAGTCTGTGTGGATGTGTGCTTGTGCACATGTGTGTATGTGTGTTGGTGGAGAAAGGGAACAGTGATATGAGCGCTTCCCAAGACAGGACTTTGTTTTTCTAGAAGATGGACTCTTATTAATGCTTTTTCTCACTGCAACATTGAAATGTCCTAAACTGGCATTACGTTTCTGACTTTCCAATATTATGAACACACACTGATATTTCAAAGAAACTACCACCACCACTCACCCTTTCCCTGAGTAGAATTTGCTGTAATGAAGGATACTCTTAGAAAGAGCTTATCATTAGATCTCCTATAGATGTGGTTGACCACATTGTTGAGCATTTCACACTGTCCTATTCCAGGGTACTCTCCAAAGCATTTGTCTAGTCTTAGTACCAAGAATGATTGGTTTATTTTTGGCCACTGGCCTTTTTATCTTATCAGCTATGGGAACACCACTGAGCGGCACTCTCCACTTTGAGCTGGTTGCTGGTAAGCCTGGGGATCAGCGTGCAGCTGAGTCATGGCTAGTACTCAGGGCGTGCTCTTGTAGTCATGTTCCTGGCTCTGCTTTATGTTGTCTTTTTTCCCTTTATTTCTAATAATTATTCATTCATGCTATACTATTGGATCTTATGTGTCCTTTCTTGAGAGAATAGGGATATGAATTAATAAAACATTCTTTCCAAAGCATTCTGGTTATCATTTGATCATAGGTGTGTGAATTAGAAGCAAAAAGTCTTTACTTACCACACCAAACAATAAAAAGATTTGGAAGGGAAAGTGACTGAGATACGAAGCATCTTTGTTTGTTCCCGCTCCCCTGCCTTTGCACTCATACTTGTGCTTGCTCACCAAGAGTGTTAGGTGTCCCTTTTGCAGTATCCCAGTGTTCTGTTCCTTAATATCAAGGGACACTAATGGTGGCCTTTCCTTCTAACGTCTCTTTGCCACACTCCAAATTTGTCCTTCCCCCATCTCTCTGCACCCCCATTCCTGAAAAGTAGTTACCAAGATCCAAAGAGTACTCAGGATATCAATCAAATGCACTCAGGACAGATGGATACAAAACGAGTTTCAGGGAAGGTTCTCAGAAGTCTGAAAAAGGGTGTGAGGGCATTCTGGCCCTATGAATGCCATCACAAGTGATTGAGAGAGGAAAGAGATCTTTGGGAGCAGTAGGCCAAACCTCCCAGAACCCTCGGCAAGACTTGAGCTATCATCATAGGGACACTGGGCCTCCTAGAAGAAGCAGGCAAGGGCTGATATGCCCACATGGCCTGAGGATTGGGACAACCTTTACCCTGCATACCAGGGACAAAGGTCAACTTGGCTAGGGTGAACCCTGCCTGGGACAGTCTTCCTCTGGACTTGTCTGAATTTAATAGCCCCCATTTTAAATTTCTAATCACTCAGTATTTCAGATTCAGGTCAGAGTGACTACTGATTCTAAAGGAGAAGCACTTACCATTACAACAAATTTCTAGTTCTAATGTCCTTTTTCCCCAAATGCCCCTATCATTAGGTGTGCAGCTCCCAGACTGCCCTCCTGTCACACACCCCACCCCTCTTACTTCACTTTTCTAGAAGCCCTCTCATTGATACTACTGACCTCTGTACTCGATTTCAATCAGAGATACCTTTCTCAGACTTTTCCTCCTATTCGTAAAAAGAGGGAGTGGGTTGACTGTGGGTAAATTTGAAGTTCTACATGAATCAGGATGATGTTAGTGTTTTATTTCCACCCACACATTGAGATGACTACTTTTGAGTTATGTCACCTAAGAAAGGAAAGTCAGCGTTCAGAAGTACTCTAAGACTCAGATGGAGAGCAATACTGAATGCTGTCTTAGTCAGTTTAGGCTACTATAACAAAGTTTAGTACACAAGGTAGCTTATAAACAATGGAAATTCATTTCTCACAGTTCTGGAGGCTGGGAAGTCCAAGATCAAGGTGTTGGCAGATTAGCTGTCTGGTGGAAATTCACTTCCTGGTTCATCCACTCCACGACTAAGGTTGCAGACATCCAAACTATGACTATGACAGACTTATTTATTACCTTTCAATATTCATTCCCCCATATCTTTCTTTGCTAACAAAGTCCACTTTTGTTCACATGTTAGATAACCATGTGTTTCAGAAACATAGGGCTCTTCCCTATTCCAGGGACAAATCCTGATTAGGCTGGTCATGGTATTCTTTTCCTCTTATCTAGAATTTTCTAGGCTAGCATAGGATTATGAAGCAATTCAGGAAGGGAGTATTTCAGGGAGCTTCTGGAAGAGTTTTCATCATCCTTACAATGACACATGAGGAAGGGACATGCCTCTTTCCCTCTTGCAACCTTAGGATACAGTGAGCTATGGCAGCCATGTTGAGAACATGAAGGGGTGTGCCTGAGAATAACCTGAGGATAGCAGAGCAGAAAAGTGGAAAGAACCTGGGTCCTTGATTACATCTTTGAGTGACTGAACTAGTCAACTCTGGAGTACCCTTGCTTCTCGAATTTTAATGAAAGGTAATACAATTTTCCTATTATTTAGACTACATTCAGTTCTACTTTCTGTTACTTAAATCAAAAGCATTTTCATTGGTATAATGACCAAAAATATAAGAACCAGAAAAAACAATATTCACCCTGGTGAGAAGAGGTAAGAGTATGCTTGTTGGGAACAAGTAAGATTCCCAGCAAAGCCAAGTAGTACGAATTTATTTTTTTATAAATACCACCCTTGACAGTTTACCATTTTCATTATGCTTCATTTGTCTAAAGTTATATATATTTTTCAGTAGTTTCCCCCAAGTTATTTTACGATCACTGCTTTTGAGGGAGGGGTCGGTTAAAGGGCATCTAATTATACTGTAGAACAGGGGTCAGTAAAATTTTTCTGTAAAGGGCCAGATAGTAAATATTTTATACTTTTTAGGCCATATGTCTCTGTCACAACTTCTTAATTCTGCCACTATAGCTACAAAAGTAGACATTACACGAATGAGTGTGGCTATGTTCCAATCAAACTTTATTTATCAATGCTGAAATTTGAATTTCATAGAATTTTCTCTTGTCATACAATATTATTCTTTTGATTGGTTTCAAACATTTAAAATATAAAAACCACACAAATGAGCACATGTAAAACTCAGGAAATCTGAACAAAATCAGTGGATTATATCAATGTCAACTTCCTGTTTATATAATGTATAGTTTTGTAAGATGTTACCACTGGGGGAAACTGAGCATACACGGGATGTCTCTGAATTCCTTTTTTTTTTTTTTAATCTTGGTAAAATACACATAACATAAAATGTATCATTCTAACCACTTTTAAGTTTATAATTTATTGGAATTAAGTATATCACAATGTTGTACAATTATCACCACTATCCATCTCCAAAACTTCATCATTCCAAAATGAAACTATATCCACTTAAAAAAAATTCCTCATTCCTCCCTTCCTGTAGCCCCTTTTTAGACTTTATCAATTTGACTATTCTAGATACCGTAGAATAAGTGGAATCATGCAATTTGTGTCCTTTTATGTCTGATTTATTTCACTTAGCATGATGTTTTCTAGGTTCACACATGTTCTAACATATGTCAGAATTTCATTCCTTTTTAAAGCTAAATAATGTTCCATTGTATGTATATACCACATTTTGTTTATCTTTTCATCCACTGATGGACATTTGAGTTGTCTTGGCTATTGTGAATAATACTGCTGCGATCCTCAGTGTACTAATATATGTTCAAGTCTTTGCTTCTCATTCTTTTGGATATATACCTAAAAGTGCAATTTTTAGAAGAATTACCATGGGTGCCTGGGTGGCTCAGTCAGTTAAGCGTCTGAGTCTTGATTTAGGCTTAAGTCATGATCTCAGAGTTACTGAGTTAGAGCCTTGAGTTGGGCCGTTTGCTGACAGCACAGAATCTGCTTGGGATTCTCTCTCTCTCAGCCCCTCCCCTGCTCTCTTCTATTTCTCTCAAAATAAATAAATAAACATTAAAAAAATTCATAGCAGCTATACTATTCTACATTCCCATCCGCAGTGCACAAGACTTTAAATTTCTTCACATCCTTGGAAACACTTGTTATTTCTAATTTTTTTTTCCTCAGTAGCCATCTAGATGAGTGTAAGAGGATCTCTTGCTATGGATCAGATTTGCATTTCCCTAATGATTATTGATGTTGGGCATCTTTTCAAGTACTTATTGGCCACTTTTGTATCTTCTCTGGAGAAATGTCCATTCAAATCCTTTGCCCATTTTTAATAGGATTGTTTGGGGAGTTTTTTGTTGATTAAAAATACATATTTTGGATATTAATCACTTATCAAGTGTATGATTTGCAAATATTTTACCCATTTCTGTGAGTTGCCTTTTCACTATCTTGATAGTCCTTTGCGGCAAAAAAGGTTTTAATTTTAATAAAACAACTTTATCAATTGTTTTGTGTATTCTTATAACTGCACGTGAATCTACAGTTACCTCAAATTTAAAAGTTGAGTCAGTTGGGGGTCCCTGAATGATTCAGTTGGTTGAATGTCAGACTGTTGATTTTGGCTCAGGTCATGATCCCAGGGTCACAGGATCGAGCCCAAGGTCATAGGATTGAGCCCTGGGACATCAGATCAAGCCCCATGTCAGGCTCTGTGCTGAGTGTGGAGCCTGCTTAAGATTCTCTCTCTCTCTTTCTGCCGCTTTTCATCTCTCTCTCCCTCTCTCTCTAACGTAAAAAATAAAAAATTTTAAAAATAAAAACATTTAAAAAAATTTAAAAATAATAAAAACAAATAAAAGTTGAGTCAAATCAGACAAAATGGGTCAATTGGATCCATTCGTAGCTTATGGGTCATACAAATCAAGCAGTATTTGGCCCAAAAGCAGTTGTCTGCTACTCTGTGCTACAGACTAGAAACTGGAGTTATTCCAAATGTTTCTTTAAATTCAAAAACACCTCATCTTGCTCCTAATCTACTACTTTGGGAGCTCAGGAATTCAAAATACATCAGCCACATATATTGCTATGTATATAACTGGATGTAGGCACACAGTTCCGTATTATTTCAAATATCAAAGAATTACCAAAAAAGTCACTGAAATTCCACATTTACCTTTAAGAAGTTAACACCCCAGGTTTTTAAATGCCCCTGGAAAGCTTTGCTCTTAATGTATTTATTCTATTTGTTGCATCGTGGCAGAAAATTTTAGGATGGGCACCTTTGCCAAGTCACTACCAACGTTCCTCCCCTTCTGGGATTTCTTCGTCCACACCCTTACACAGACAGCATCTTGGCCTCCCCTGGCCTCCAGAGGCAGCCCCTCCTATTGTGTAAAAGCTCTGATTGTTAGAAAGTCCTGATATCACTGCATTCCATGGAGAGTTCTCAATCGCTTTTTAAAACTGAGCACAGTCTTGTGTAAAGATTTTCATAATGATAATGCTGTAGTCTTGAAATAAGAAGATGACTGCATACTTTTTCTTATGTCCTTTACCTTAATGTTACATGAATTCTTTTTTATATGTTGAGCATTTTTATAATAACAAATTTTAAGAGGAGCAACTCCTCATTTTTGTTTTTATTAGAAATATTATTTTATAAAAGGCATCAGTGCCAACTATCTCAAGGGTGTTTGGGGATAAAAGAGAGGCTCTCCAAGGCTACAAGCCAGCCCCCGGCGCCATCAGGAATCCTCCCTGGCAGTGCACCGGCCTCCCCATAGTCATACATGCCTGCCTCCAGTCTCTTTTGCACACTGCAGCCAGACTCATCTTTTTTGAAAGTCCTATCTGACTTTGTCCCTCTCCTGCATAAAACGTTTTAATAGTCCTCACCAATCTCAAAATGCCTACTATAATTCACCAAGCCCACACAGAATATGTCTCTAGCTTCATCCTGTTACCTGCCTCAGCCCTCCATGCTGCAATGTCCTTAGTTCCTCCAACTCGTCATGTTCTCAAATGTGCCACTTCCTCTGTCGCATCTGTTTCCACCACGTGCAGCACTCCCTGCCAGGGTTATATGTTATCATTTCTCTTGGGTAAATACCGAGGAGTGAGGTTGTTACATTGTATGCTAAGTGTATGTTTAACTTTCTAAGAAACTGCCCAGTTGTTTTCCAAAGTAGCTGTGGTATATACGGCAGTGTATGAAAGTTCCTGTTGCTTCAAGTCCTTGCTAGCACTTGGCTTTGGTAGTCTTCAATTTATGCTGTATTTTTAACAAAGCATAGAATGATATCCAATTATGAGGTAATGTTAAAATGCATAGAAGAGCAAAACCATAAGAGATTCTTAGAGAACAAACTGAGGGTTCCTGAAGGGAGGTGAGTGGGGGATGAGCTATATAGGTGATAGACATTAAGGAGGACACTTGTTGTGATGAGCCCGGAGTGTTGTACATAAGTGATATCACTCAGTTCTACACCTGAAGTCAGTTTTACCATATATGTTAACTAGAATTTAAATCAGAATTTGAAATCAATCAATTAGTCAATCAATGCATAGAAGATGAGTAACTCCTTTGAATTCATTTCTGTGAGAGTGTCTGGTCTCCCCCTGCAAGCTCAGGGTAATAACCTTTAGCCAGCTCGTATGAAAGCACAGGGGGATTTAACATATTAAACCACAGAGATTGTTTTTCAAACTGAATTGATGAAGTACAGCAGCTTCAAAGTCTTACCTTAACATCTCTATAAAGCCCTGACCACGTCTTGTCTGTTGGAATCAAAGTGGTGAGTTGTGAAGTTCACATGGGTGGAAATGTCACAAAGGGCATAGTCACAAAGGGTGTGAAGACTTCCGGGAACGGAAATACTTTTGAAGTTTGGTTGACATATTTTCCAGATCAACTGCTGGTTTAACTCCTCAGACTACCAGTGAATTATTTTTTTTTCCTTAACACAAAATCTACATGTTGGTAAACACTGAGATACAGGTACATTTCACGGCTCTAGTTTGCAATACTGAGTCTAAGTGTGGCTAATGTTATACCATTTAAACACCTGACCTGCAAATTGCTTGGGGTGTTTTACAGACAATTTGTTTTTTATGTCATCAGAATATTCCAGTGAGAATATTTTTGACTCAAGAAGGCTGGCTCTGGAGCTGGCCTTTGCTAAGGTAACATATCAATGAGTCATCAGAAGCTATAAATAGAACTCAGCATGAACTTCTGTCCACAAGTACATGACTCTTCCCACAAAAAAAGCTTTTACTAATGACACACATGGTCTGCTCACCACTCTTACAGCTAAGGAGTGTGTGGACCCAGATAACCACAACCTTGTGGGAAATGTGCCTTGAGATACGATTTGCCAAGATGTCATTATTTACTTTCTCAGTCTCTCTTACAGCTGGTGAAGCACTTGTATTGTTTTCCTTAGGGATCATTATTGTGGATGCCAAGATTTTCAAAATTCTCTCTCACATGATAATCCCAGAACTGCCTTAAGGCAGTCATTTATCTTCCTTATCTTTGTCTCTTCCCCCTCTCCTCCCCAGCATATAATATAGTAATCATAGAGAACAATAGCATGTGCATAGGAGGGCTACATAATTATTTCAAATGGACAGATAAACATGTTAACTTTCTGCTTGCATGTATTGCTCTGGAATTTTGACCTTTCATATAGATGAGTCAATAGAGTCCAATCAACTTCCTATGTAATATGCATTATGTTCTCCCATCCAAAAATACATCTCCACCACTGCCCTACCATGTTTCCTCACACCTCAGGTGACAGCAAGGATAGAGAGAGGGTGAACGTGTTAAGATTCTGCCATTCACCACACCTTATGCCCAATTTCACACTAGTTCTAAAGGGAAGATAGGATACAGGAAAAGTAAGATTGAGGAAAGAGGAGTGGTTGGAAAAGTCAAGTACATAAAGTCTTGCTGATGTAGACAGCTGCAAAACTCTCCACCCTGGGAGTCTATAAAGACACCAAGTCCTGGGGCATCTGGGTGGCTTAGTCGGTTAAGCATCCGACTTTGGCTCAGGTCATGATCTCATAGTTTGTGAGTTCAAGCACTGCAACAGCCTCTTTGCTCTCTGTGCAGAGCCTGCCTCAGATCCTCTGTCTCCCTGTCTATCTGCCCCCCTCCCCAAAAATAAACATTAAAAAAAAAAAAGACAAGTTCTGCAGGAGGACATCCAGAAAGGAAGATAAAAAGGCAGCCAAACAAATTATCTTACCTATAAGTTTGCCTGGTTGTCTGTCAAGGTTGTAAGTCTGTAATAATTGCTCCTGGGCTGGCAGGAAAGGCAAGGTGTATGCAGAGGGCTATAAATTCCTTTTTGCTCATGGTCACCTGCAGTCTAGGAGGACAGGAAGTTTAGTCATTGATCTCTTCTTCACTGGTTCAGGTCTAAACTGCAACGTGCATGTGATCCCATACCTCTCCTTTCCCCTCCCCCATATCATACAAAATACTCTTCCTCTGGGCCTTCTACCTCTGCTTTATTTTGGATGCAGTCTTGTCTGCCTTTCTCCCCTTCATGTTTCAGCTCGTGAAACCTAATGGGAAAAAGGCAACAATGGCCAGGCAAGTGGAGAAGACAAGTGTCAAAAATTCTGTGGTATTGAGATCAATCTATCTAAAGAGGTTTCCATTTCAGGGACAAAGGAAAAAGTTAGAGAAAAGACTCCCCTGGAATATTAGGACAGGGTCCTCTGGAGTGAGTAATGGGAAGGCCAAAGTATGTCTCTTTCAGATAATAAGACTCATTTGTCCCAGAGATGCCTGGAGCTTGGGAGGATGCCTATCTTTCAGAAGGGCTTCCCACAGCCCACTGCGGTGGTAGCTTAGGGAAACCACCGGGGACGGAGCTTGACTCTGAGCTCCAGTTCCCAACTATTCTCTTTTGTTGGCTGATTCCCTTATTCACAAAGCAGCCAGGAACACACAAATCCCACACGAAGGTGTTCATGTAGGATCCTCTCATTTTAAATACAAGCTAGAAATACAAGTGATAGAGAAAAGACAAAACAAGAAGCATAAAGATAGAGAGATGTCAAGGGAAAGAGTCTAAAGCAAGATTTGAATAAGTGATGGACGACTGGAGAGACCCAGAAGAGTCTTTTCTCTGTGCCTCTGCTTTATTCTTTCCAGAGAAAGATAAGTCCAGAACTAAGGTCACTCAGTGCATTGTCTTATGCTTTTTAAATCTCACAACCCTTTGTGGCTGGTTTGGCTCACATCTGCAGTGCTAACCATACTCTGGTACAGTCAGAGCTATGAATATAGTTATGAATGGCATATCTTGTGCCAAAGTAAGGAGGGGTGATTTATTCAAATGTTTAAATAAGCAGTTGTATCTCTACTGGTGAAAAGTAAAAACTGCAGAGGGATGGGAACTGATGGCCAGCCAATCCCAAGCATCCAAAATGGTTCTGTAAAATGTCTCCACAGATTCTAGGGCTGGCATGTCCTTGGTAATCCTCCATGAGAAGAATCTCAGCCATACTGCTCTACTCCAGGAGAAGCTGGACCTAGGCTTAAGGCTGATTCCTTAGAGCTCGCGTTAGACCAGACAGAACAGTGATGACCTAGAATTCTGAGTTTGTTCAAACCAGGAGCAACCTCCAAGAGGGTGCTTAAACTACAGGTTTACCTTCTAACCACTAAGAATTATTAAGTCTCCCCAAACTTTCTAAAGAAAATTCAGTTTGTTACAGATTCATGAGTTGCAGATAGGGCTCAAGACCAAGTCTGTTATCCTGAGGCCAGCCTCTGACTAAAGTACAGACATCATGAACATGAAACCCACTTAGATACAGCCTCCCAGGATCAGGGCTTCCAAACATCAGAATCACCTGAGGAACATTTTTTTTTTAATTGAGGTAAACCATTAATAATTTTAAAGTGTACAACTCAGTGGGATTTCATACATTCACAGTGTTGTGTGTCCATAACCTGTATCTCTTTCTAAGACATTTTCAACACCCTAAAAGGACACTCTGTACCCATTAAGAAGTCATACTTGGGGAGTATTTTAAAAGTACATATTCTGAAAAAATAAAAAGAAATAAAAGTACATATTCTGGGGCACCTGGGTGGTTCAGTAAATTAAGCATCTGACTCTTGATGTTGGCTCATGTCATGATCTCAGGGTTTGTGAGATTGAGCCCCACATCAGGTTCTGTCCCAGTATTTCTTGGAATACTCTCTCTCCTTCTCTCTCTGCCCCTCTCCTCTCCCCTCTCTCAAAATAAATAAATAAACATTTTTTTAAAGTATGTATTCTAGGGCACCTGGGTGGCTCCATCATTTAAGTGTCCAACTTTGGCTCAGGTCATGATATCACGGTTCATGGGTTTGAGCCCCGCATTAGGCTCTGTACTGACAGAGCCTGGAGCCTACTTCAGATTCTGTGTCTCCTTCTCCCTCTGTGCCTCCCCTGCTCACACTCTGTCTCTCTAAAATAAATACACCTTAAAAACAATAATAATGATGATAATAAAGTACATATTCCAAGGCCCCCACACCCAAGATATTGTAATTCAGTGAACATAGAAATGTTTTCCACAAGTTTCAAGTATCCCATTCCTCGATATTCTTGTCCCCAAAGAAATGAAAATGTATGTACACCAGAGATCTATATGTGAACGATTATAGCAGCTTTATTCATAATCATTTAAACTTGGGAATAACTTAAATATCTCTCACAGGTATAAACACCAACTGTGTTGTATCCCTATAATGGAACAGTACTCAACAACTAAAAGGAATACATTTTTGATACAAAAACAAGGATGAATCTTTAGTGTGTTACACAATGTGAAGGAATCCATTTTCCATATATTATTCCATTTATATAGCATTTTGGAAAAATGGTTTTTAGAGTTTATGGGTGGGGGCAGGTTTGGGGCAAATAGAGGTAGCACAAGGGATTTGGGGAGGAGTGATGAAATGAGTTTGCATCTTGACTGTGATGATGGTAACAAGCATCAGTCCAAGAGCATAGAACTTGACACTAAAAATGAATTTTACTCTACTTAAATTTAAAAATGGAAAACATTTTAAACCCCTCTGGGTGTTTATAATGTGTGGCTTGTTTGAGAGACGAGTACACAGATACTGTTGGAGAACCTAGTTATTCTATAACCCATTCGAGTTGCACTTTGGACACCTTGGATCAGCCAACTTACCATTACTATTTCCCTGGTTATGGTCACGGCATGTGGACGTTTCCACAGACTAGAAGTACAGGAGTAGACCACTGTGGCCTGGAGCATGTGACCGATCATAGGACATGGGTCATGCAGTGGTGGTGTTCCAGTATTTTCAGACTAAAACCACCACATCAAACATGGTGACTTTAGGACTTTCCTTAAAAATATAAGTTACACTTCATCTCTTAGATTAATTGTAATCAGAATAATATGGAAGTCATTTCCAGTAATGGGGATTAGAATGCAACCTATGGATTTACCAAAAACATCATGTTTAACAAAACATCATGTTTAACAAATTATTTTTAAAGACCTCAAATCAGAAACCAAAAACAAGTTTTGATATGATAAATCCAATGATCCTAACCAACTCCAGGGTAGGTCATTTTGGTTCTTTTCCTAAAAATTGGTACCTGTAGCACATAAAGGAAAACAAGATCCAAAGTGAATCAACAACATATTTGACAATAGCCTTCTCACAGAGTCCTGGATCCCTTTATTGTGAAAATATGTGGAGAACAAATGAAAATCATGGGCAGATGTTTATGTTGGAAAGCTGACCAATTACTTGTGGGACTAGCCTTGAGCTCAATCTCATTTAAAAAAAAAAAAAAGCCATATCCTGCTGTGGCTGATCATCTACTCAAACAAGTGGCTAAAATACAAAAAGAAACTCTCAGGTATAAGAAGAAGCAAGACGTAGGCAATGGTTAGATTCAAAGATAATGCTAATTTCAACCGTGAGACAGAAAGGGGAAAAACACCACAAAACAAAACATGTAGTGAGGTAGATCATATCTGATGTTTCAGTCCCTGTAGAGTTTATTTTCTAGTTTGTACTTCTCTTTGCTTGCCCTAATCTCAAACTACTTCTAACACTATTTCTTCCTCAGCATTTTGCAGACCATTGCTACAGCTCTCTCTGAGGCATTCTGTTCACATTGCTTCTTTTTTTAGAGCTGCTTGTGCCCAAGAGGGAGGAAATAGAGCTACAAGTGTTTCCTTTCCACTCAAAACTGGCACTTTTTTGTAGTGGGGGAGGTAGCTGAGTACTAGCAGCTTGCTATAGCTTGAGATAGCACTGAGTTTTCCTTTGTATAAGCCTCTCTTGAAATCCTTGTGTTATAAATTATTTATAAATTTTATCACAACCTCCAGAAAGCAATCTGGACCAATTCTCCTGATGACAGATGACTTAGCAGACTTCTCAGATCTTGCTCCTCTGTTGCACATCCCTGCTTCTATCACTCCAAACCCTAAAAGGATATCCAGCTAGAAGGTGCATACAAAGCTCATTATTTCACAGGTCCCCAGGGGAAAGTTCCTCCATGGAGAAGGAGTTTGACCCTTCCTCAAAGTAAGAATAGAGAGTGTGTCTCCATCTTTGCCACCTAAGCTCCTTTACGTGGGGAGGAGTATGTATAGATCTGGGAGCCTAGCTTTAGGCAGGCGTTCTATTCAATTTGTGTGTGTGTGTGTGTGTGTGTGTGTGTGTGTGTGTGTGTGTGTATGATTCAAAATGATGTTGGAGAGTTGCACAAATTTGATAGTAAACAATGATTGTTCGGAAAATTGCTGCGTAAGTCAGAATTCTTTTGGGTGTAAGTGACAAACCATATGTGAACTAGGTCAGAGAGAGAAAGGCATCTATTGGCTCTTATAAACAGGATGGATGAGGGAAAGCGTGACTCAAGGGCCTGAGACCCCCTCATATGCTTTTCCTCTCTGCCTCTTGCTTCTGCTTTAATCTGCAAGTGAAGGACATGGCAGGATTTAGGGACCCACAGTTCAGTTAGAACTCCTTCCTCTTTCAGAGGAAAGAAAGAATGTAACATGCATGTATACACACACACACACACACACACACACACCAGTTGCATTTGGAAGATTTAGACGGCATATTGGAGTTATGGGGCACAAAGGAACTCTTCCCCCAAAAGAAGACAGAGAGCATAGACGTGGCTCCTGTGGGACTTGTTCTGAGCCAGAAACAGATTATTTTTATCTTGAGGCTTCATATTCCTCAGAATACATTTCCACTTTGAAAAGCACAGACATATGTCATATGGTATCTTAGACAGCCTCAAATTTCATGGCCTGTGAAGAATTCCCTAGTAAAAAACTATGTTTTTTCTCTGATAGGACTATTGATGGACAGTGAGAGTCTCAGGAATCTGTGGGATACAAGACAATAAGAGAGTTAAAAAACACTTTTTAGAAAAAATAACTGGCGTGTTGGGTTATAGGAAGAGAGAAAAGGATGGAAGGAGTAAAGTGAGAGAGAAGAAAGGGTTAGTGTGAGGAGACATTACATTAAAAATTCCCAGTAGTGAGAAGGCCAAAGAGTTCCTAAAATTAGGAGATGTAACATTAAAGTTGAAGTTGTTGGAGGTGTTGTGGTTTAGGTCCTGTGACAGAGACAGATTAGGTGTTCTACAAAACCTATTTTCTTTGCTTCCTGGACTCACAACTAGACTATGTTTCCCAGCCTCCCTTGCTGTTAGGTATAGTCACATGACTAGTTCTTGCCAATGGAATGTTGGCAGAAATGACACCACCACCTCCAGGCATGACTTACCCAACTCCCACAGTCTTCCCTCTCCTGCAGGCTGGCCGCGGAGGGTCAGGTGAAGGACTCCATGACCCCAGCAGATGCTGGAGCCACTAGATGAAAGAACCCCTGTCTGTGAAGGACTGTATGAATCAGGCCCCTTGCCACCTCCATTGGACTATGATATCAGTAAGGAAATATCCTTTTGCATTGTTATTACAGTAGAGGCTTATTTGTTATAGCAGTTGACTTATCCTGACAGATGCAAACTTCTTCCCCCACTCCCCTCTCAGACCTTCAAAAAAGTCTACTATACATACAAATGTCCTATGAGAGTGGGAATTCTGTGGCCATCGTAAAGGACACCCAGTTTCGTATATGGGTTAGTGTGGCATGGAACAGAAACCACATTTGCAGGAAGCAATATATTCCATAATCTGAACCTGTTAGCCAAAGCAGGAGTTCGAGGCCAGAGATGACCATGTGACTCTAAACTCCTTAGGAATTTACAGAAGTGTTGGAATGGGCTTTGACTTCTGCAGAGCATGGAATGAGGGAGGTTTTACGAACCTTATCTAGATCTGAAGGGAGTGACATGTGGAATATGTTGTTATTTTTATGTGGTTCAGGAGTGAAAAAAGCTTTTGACTCATATGTCAAGCATGGAAGTTTAATAATGCTTCTGACCACAAAAACTTGAAATAATACTTAAATCACTTAGATGCTCACAGAATTATTTTATTTAGAGAAATCCCTGAAAGACAGCTGAATGGGGTCTGTTTAACTGGAAATTAAAGAGCAGGATCTATACTTCCCTGGCTGTCCAACCCAAATTAGATTCTCCCCATTTTTGTCTCCCATAGCGTGGTATTGTTTTCCTTTAAGACATTAACGAGATATTTATTATAGCACTTATTTTTTAGGTATGTTTCCCCCAGTAGACTCTAAGCTAATGAGTACAAGGACTGTGTCTCTTTCATCCCCCAGTATACACCTTGCACCGTGCCTGGCACACACTTGATGAATAGTTGTTGCAATGAAATGAAATCCGTATGTGTGAGAGCTTCAGATAGGTGCCTCTTAGCCCCAGAGAATTCACTTCCAAACTTCGGTTTGACAAATCAGGTATTTTTTAGCTATTTGATAGTTTGAAAAGGTATTAGTACCTTTTGTGTAAAGAAAATGTCATTTATCATATATGAATATGACAAGAATTCTCATACATGAATTTTAAAACTGTGATAACTATGTAGGGTGGTTATTGTTATTATTATTATTTTATTATTGATAACATATACTTCTCCCTAGGAAATGTGTGAATCCTTTTCCCATGGGTTATAGCCTAGCCTGAGTTTGAAACTAAGAGTGTCTCTTTCCCTTCAATCCCAGAAGCACATGTTAAGTAAATAGCCTTCCTGGCTGAACCTCAGCTGACCTGCCTACTGGAACCTTTCTTATCAGAGTTCCAGGAACGATCACTTATGTATTTTAAGAATAAGATATGAAAGAGCATAGTGGTCTCCTTTTTTCCTGATGGGGCTTTGTATGAGTCTTGCAGTCTTCCCTCCAACAGTACAGCTTAAATTCATAATTAAGCTTTTTCTCACCATGTCCAACCCTCCTCCAGCCATTAGAATCCAGAAGTGCGAACGTGGCACCTTCATACCTTTTTAGCGGATTCTAGTCATTTTGTGCAAATTTATGTTGAATATATACTTATCTCTTTTCCTTTGCTTATAAACTTATTGGGGCAGAATCAGTAAATACCTATGATTTTCTTTATTTCTTCATTCTGAGAATAAGTCCCTACAAAGTTAATGTTTCTTAGAATAGTAGAAAGAATATCTTGGTTCCTGACACAAAGAATAAGATGCAGCTCTGTGGTTGGAATGATCAGGATTTAATCCTGAGGGAACTTTGATAAAATGTTCAGCGCATAGTTAGCCCTCAGTAAGTATTTAGGTTATTGTTAACTTCTCTCAATGACTAATGGCTTTCCAGAGCCTAATAGTGAGAAAGATTATAAAGCTACTTCTAAGCTCAGAGGCAAAAAATGCCATGATCCCTGTTACCTTGGGTACAAGTTAGAGAAATGGAACTTCTTATTCTGGATCTAGAGTCTAGCCTTAAACTTAAGCAAGCTTGTAACAACTCACTGAGTTAATTAAGTTCACAGAGAGGCTGAACAGAATGTCATTTGCTGTCACTCACTGCAGTGTGCAGTAGAGGAGCTACTAGCAACATGTGGCAACTTGAATTCATCAAAACTACATAAAATTTGGGGCACTCAGCTGGCTCAGTCAGTAGAAGATGCAACTCTTGATTTCAGGGTCATGAGTTTGAGCCCCATGTTAAGATTATTTAAAAAAAATTTTTTTAACTAAATGAAATTTAAAATACAGTTCCTCACATTTAAAGTGCTTGATAGCCACAAGTGCTATTGGCTACCCTAATGGACAGCACAGACCTAGAACATTATCATCATCTCAGAAAATTCTACTGGACAGAGCTGCTCTCTAGGAATAGTTAGAAAATTGTGCTAATGCTTAAAGTACTTAAACTTATATGTAGCCCACAGCACCAGTATTTTACAAACTTGTTCGTTTAGTGGGCACACTGTTTTTGTTTTGTTTTGTGTTTTTGGGCACACTTTTTTTTTAAGTTTAGTTATTTATTTTGAAAGAGAGCACACACAAGCAGCAGAGGGGCGGAGAGGAGAGACAGAATCCCAAGCAATCTCCACACCATCAACACAGAGCCCGATGCAGGGCATGAACCCATGAACTGTGAGATTGTGACCTGAGCGGAGATCAAGAGTCGGACGCTTAACTGGCTGCACTACCCAGGTTCCCCTTGTGTGCACACTTTTGCATCCTTGAAGAATAATGTGTTGAACTGTCTCTGTGTTAGCCAGTTGATATTTAAAGCAGGCTCAATAGTTGACAATACTATGTATGGTTGGTTTCACTCACTGGGGAATAAAGTTCAGAAAGATAAAAATCAAAAGATTAACTTAAAAAGTTAATAAGTTAGGACTCCTAAAAAGAAGGAGTCATCTTAGTTAGGGGTTTTAAGGCTGAGTAGGTGTTTGGGGTTTGAGAGCTAGTCACTGACACATGAGCAGTAGCACTATTGAATAATGATACCACTTTAAATAAATCACTCACAATGTTTCACACTCAGATTATAATGCTGTAGAGGCCTTTTTCTAAAGATTGAAAAATCTCTCATTTACCTCATAGTGAACTCACTGGAACCATTAACCACCCTTTTTCTTAAAACTTGTGTATAAGTGAGTGAGGCTGATAAGCAAGTATTTGTTGAGCTCTGTGCCTAACTACATGAAAATACTAAGAGTTTTTTTTAAAACTGTTATGTCTTGCCTGAAAAGACTTTCATCCAAATTTCAATAATTAGAAAAATTGTGTTCAGCTTATTCTGCTTATTAAGATTTAAAATAATAATAATAGCAGGTTTAGTCTCATGATGTGCACCATGCTATGTACTTTCTGTGCATTCATTTAACCCTGAAAACAACCCTGCAAGGTGCTGTTAGCCTTCTTTTATACATAAGGCAACAGCGTGCAGAGGAGTCAGCTTGTTTTCTGAGGTGACACAGCTGGGCAGGGGCAAGCTGGCACTTAGTCCAGATGTGCCTCACTCCGTGATAGCTGAAGGCTATCCTTCTTGTACTTAAGACAGTATGCAGAAACTAGTCTAAATCAGAAGCATTCTGGCTAATTCTCAGTTGGTCAGAGAAGTAAACTAGCCCTCATGCCACGCACTTTGCTCTGGGATTGCTTTATAGCAGACTCCCTCTCTCTCTGATCTTCTCATGGGCTCTTCTCCCTTGCCTAAACTGAGGCACCTAAACTGAGTGAATATACATTACCACCGTATACTGTAGACTTTGATACATATACAGTACATGTAGGAATAATGAAAGCAATGTTGCCACATTTAGAAAGAAAAAACAGATGCCCATCACATTTGACTTTCAGATAAACAGCAAATAGTTTTTTAGTATAAATATATCTCATGTAACATTTGTGTTTTATATGGCAACTCTAACTAAAGATACCAGAAGTTCCACACTAAAGGGATCAGTCAGTTCTTGTGACTTATAAGAAACTTATAAATCAGTTCTTGTGATTTATAAGAAACTTTGACAGGAGCAGGCTAAGTTAAAAATGGCCACAAAGTCTTTGCTTTTCCTCCCATTGAGAATTCCCCTCCTTTTGAATCTAGGCTGGTCTAGGTGACTCCCTTGACAAATAGAATGTGGCAAAGTTACATTCTATAATTTCTTTTTTTTAGGTTTATTTATTTATTTTGAGAGAGAGAGAAACACGGAACATATGAGTGGGGGACGGGCAGAGAGAGAGAGAAAGGGAGAGAGAGAATCCCAAGCAGGCTCCACACTGTCAATGCACAGCCCAATGTGGGGCTTGAAGCCATGAACCATGAGATAATGACCTGAGCTGAAGTCAAGAGCTAGACGCTCAACCACTGAGTCACCCAGGCACACCCCTCATTCTGTAATTTCTGAAGGTAGGTAACAAAAAGCCTTGCAGCTGCCACCTGTGTCCCTTTCAACACTCTCTCTAGAAGCTCTGAAATACCATGTAAGAAATCCAACTACCCTGTGACCACTGTGCTAGAAAGGACATGTGTAGATTCTCTGGTTGGCGGTCCCTGCTGAGCCCATACTTCTAGTCAATCCTGCCAAGACACCAGACATGGAAACCAACCCATCCTAGGTGCTCCAGACCAGTGTACACAACAGGTGAATAGCATCAAGTGACTCCATTGCTACCTCATAGAGGAGAAGAAACACCTAGCCAAGCCCTGCCCAAATTCCTGACCACAAGATCTTGAAGTACAGTAAAAGGAAGTTTTGGGGCCCTTTGTAACATAGCAATAGGTAAGCAGAACAGAAGAGAAGAAAACTATTATTTAATATTTTAATAATTAATTGCACAGAACACTACAAGTAGGGTGTTTTCTTACATTAACTAGCATAATCTCATTTAAACCAATGCCAAGATCATACTTAATGGTGAAACAAAAGAGATATATCCATTACCATCAAAAATAAAAGAATTCTCACTCTCCAAATTATCATTTAAGTTTTCTGGAACTTTAGGAATATTTCAGTGAGCAGTAGCAACAATGAACTCATTTACTCTTTCGGAGATCTGATAAGTCTGGTGGCCCAGCCTGATCTCCTCTCTGCCTCCCTTTTGCTCCAGGCTCTGCTGAGCAACCTTCGTGCACAAGAAGCCTGATGGCCCTGCTTCAGCTGTAACTCACCGCCAGCTCATCCTTCCCGGATCTTCTCCACAGGCTGACGCACAGTGGGATGCCTGCCGGCAACTGCTTGGCCTCTAAGGCTTGGTACTGAAGGCTGGAGGGCTTGGCCATGAGACCTGTGCAGTGGCACAGGGCCTGTGCTCAGAAAGGCCCCAGGCTTGATTTAAGGCTCTGCTATCACTGTCTGGAATTTCTTAATACTTTTTAAAAAATGTTTGTTTATTTATTTTGAGAAAAAGAGAGCGCAAGCAGGGGAGGGACAGAGAAAGAGGGAGAGAGAGAATCCCAAGCAGGCTCCATGCTGTCAGCACAGAGCCTGACACGGGGCTTGAACTCACGAAATGCGAGATCATGACCAGAGCTGAAACTAGGAGTCGGATGCTTAACTGACTGAGCCACCTAGATGCCCCTCTTAATACTTATTAAACAAGGATCTGTAATTTTATTTTGCACTGGGGCTCAGGGATTATATATCTGATCCTGCCTGTGCCCATGAAAGGTGAGCCCTTGACTAGAGCCACAAAACAAATTTGGTAGGTAGGTACCTACTTCCTCTTTCCCTTAAATGGACAGAGATACATGTCTACGTAGTTGCACACAAGATGCCCAGCACCATGATCCACCATCTTGAGTGGTCCACTGTAGTGACCACATGAGAATAGACATTAGTATCTTCATTCCTCCTTCACTGGGCTCATTTCCCAAATGCATGCAAGCATGGAAGCAGACTCCATCTTCCAGGAGGAACTCAGACTAAAGCAGTGTTTTTCTAGTCCCTTCCATGCCACAGTACTAGATACCAGGGATTCAAATATAAACACAACAAAATCTTTTGCTGCTGAAGAGTTTATATTCCAGGTGGCAAAGACACAGCAAATAAGTGAACAATGAACAAAGTTTTACAGATTGTGATGAGTGCCATGAAGAGCACAAATGAGATACTCGGGCTCGGGGAAAGTAGGGATTTGAATCTTGGATACAAGGCCTGAATAATGAGGAAGTGAACACATGCCAGGGCTGGAGTAAGAATATTAGGCAGAGTAGAAGCAAGTCCCAAGGCCTTGAGACGAAATGCTCTTGATGTGTGTTGGGGACAGAAAAAAAGGCAGAGTGTTGGGAGCCCAGAGAATAAGGGAAAGAGAGGTGGTACAAAATATTGGGGACAGTAAGGGACCAAGCCATGTTAAGGAGTTTGTATTTTTTTTCTAAGTGGTACAGGGAGCCACTGAAAGGTGTTTAATAAGGGAGTGCATTCTGATTTTGGTTTTTAAGATATCAGCCTGGGGCGCCCAAATGGTGCATCGGTAAAATGTCCGCCTCTTCATGTCAGCTCAGGTCATGATCTCACAACTCATGAGTTTGAGCCCCATGCAGGAGGGGAGGAGGGGTCTGTGCTGATGGTGTGCAGCCTGCTTGGGATTCTGTCTCTTCTTCTCTCTGCCCCTCCCCTGCTTGTGCTCTCTCTCTCTCTCTCTCTCTCTCTCTCTCTCTAAATAAACTTAAAAAAATACATATCAGCCTGTGAGGAGAATGGATTGGCGGAGAGCTACTTAGGAAGCTCTCGTAGGAATCAAAGTGGGAATTGCTAGTGCCTCAGAGGTAGGCGGGAGTAGGGAAGATGGAGAGGAGGGAAGATATGCATGAAGGCAGGTACACAAAGGCCCCTTGCACGTGATCTGGGGCCCATCTTCTGGCCCAAGACGAACAAGTTCCTACTATACTTCTTTCCTCAGTGCAGAGGTTTTGGCCACTGCCAGATACTCAGAGAGGGAGGAGGGAGAGAGAGGAGGAGGGCTCAGGCAGAGGGAAGGGAGAGTGGGAAGGTGCCAGATGACTGACCACAGTCCATCTGGAGTCACTGCTCAGGGACACAGAAATTGCTACCCAGGGGCTTCCTTTGCCTGTTCTCAGATAAGCACTGTCTCTCCCCACTCTCCCCTGCTGGCCCCCGCTCATCCTCCACTCTGGTTGCTGTGGGCTCGGAGAGAACAAAGAAGGAGAGATTACTTTAGACACTGCATCTTACACACATTTTCAGCAACTGATAATATCCATGAAATAGAAATAGGAGAGGAGATTATTTGAAAAAGATTAGCGTTATTTCCACACGGTTCTATTATGTACTTAGAATACCCAACTGACTCAACCATAATCTTTTGGAATTCCTAAGAAAGTTCTCCAGATTTGTCAAATCTGGAGAGTTTTGGATACAAAGTATCCAAATATCTGTATATGCCCCATATACTAGGAATAAGGTAATATATAGTGAGAAACAAGTCCATTTATAATACAAAAATATTACAAACTATAGAAATAATCCTAGCAATAAATGCATGGGCCTATGTGGAAACAACCACAAAAACAAAAACAGCAAACTTGTAAAATTTTAAAAATAAAATTGTAATCAATGAAGAAATATTCCATGTTCCTAAAACAGAATTAATTTATAGGTTTAATACAAATTTAATTAAAAGGATTTCTTCATACGTGGGAACTTGACAACATGTTAAATAAACTAAAAGAATAAGCATTCTAAAATTCCTTAAAATTTTTGAAAGAGAAAAGCTATCAGGTATTAAAAGGTACTATAAAGCTAGAATAGTTAAAACACTTTGTGTTCATGCCAAAAAATGAAACCTTTTAGTGAATCTCAAAATGGACCTTAGAACATATAAAAACTTAATTTATGAATGATTATTTATTACAAACTAATGTGGGAGGAGAGCTGGATTTCTAAGCACAAAAGCAGTAGAAAAAAATGTCAAAGATTGTATTTGACCACACAGAAATATAAGCATTTCTGTCATGAAAAAAAATCATAAATAAACATTATAAAAGCAAATTATAAACAGTAAATAATATTTGCAGTATAGATGGCATGCACAAGGTTAATACTCTTGATATACAAAGGCCTCTATCAAATCTAGAACAAGAAAACACCAACCCCAAATGAGAGTAGTCAATAGGCAGGAATAGATAATTCACATAGACACATACAAATTAGCCAATAAGCATAAAAAACCTTTATCATCAATAGTAAAAGTGTAGTGTAATGTAGCACTCAGTTTTTCTTCTATCAAATTGGAAGAGAATTTTATTTATGATAATAGACCAGCATTTATTAAGTACTTACTGTATGATAGGCACTCTTCTAAGTATTTTATTGTAATATATCATTTAATTCTCCAAATAAGTAGTATTTCTATACCCATGTAATAGAAGGGAAACCATGTCACAGAGCAGCTAAGCAAGTTTTCCTGGTCCACACATCTAGGAGGCGGTCCGGTTGGGATTCAGTTATAAACAGTTTGGTTCTGGATAAACCATCAGGTGATAAACCATCGGGCGGGAATCAGTTGAGAGGAGGTAGCAAAAGAGGCACTGTTTACACCACCAGTGGTGGAGTAAATTAGTAATGCCTCTTTGAAAAGCAATTTGACTGCGAGTATCAAAAATCTTAAAAAGATTTGTAGTCCTTGATCCAGTAACTCCACTTCCATGATTCAACTCTAAAAAATATTAAAGATAGAAATAAAAAATCATGTTAAGAGTATTACAAAATTATTTATAAAATTGAACAACTGGAAGCAAACCCAAGTGTGCAAGAACAGAAAATCATTTAAATTAAATGATTTTATTTAACATGCCATTAAATGGTAGTACAACCGTAAAATAGACACGGGAAAATGCAATGAAATATGCTAAGTGACAAAAAGAGCAAGCTATAAAATATTGTATCTATAGTATGCTCAAAGCATTCTAAATATAGGACAGAAAGACTTGAAACACATCAGGATTTTACCAGTGATTATCTCAGAGAGGTAAAATTACAGGTAAACCTGGTTTTCTCTATATATTTTTCTGCACCGTATTCATTTTCCACAAAGAAATCTCTAAGATTTCTTTTACAACCAGGAAAAAAGCAATGGACATTAAATAGTGGTTTAGCAGAATTGCTTGGGAAATTATTTGGAGTGACTTTGCTACTTTCAAGAGATAAGTTGTGTGCTGGTTGAGATACACCCCCACCCCCACCCCAGTCTCATCCGTGCAAACCTAAGAGCATCAACTCCAGCCCTTGATCATTTCTGTGAAAGGCAGAGCTTTACGGGGAAAGGGACCACTACTCTGTCCTTCTGGAAATCGAAGAGAGAGCGCTGGAAACCGCCTGGACTGCCCAAGCTCTTGAGCAAAGGATGTTCATGCTTAGAGCCCTACTGAGATAAAATAATTTTATTCCATAAGCACAGCCAAGGTCTGAATAATATAGATTCATATTCTGGCTGTTTTTTTTTTTTTAATGTTTTTTTATTTTTGAGAGAGAGAGACACACAGAGTGTGAATGGGGGAGGGTTGGAGAGAGAGGGAGACACAGAATCCAAAGCAGGCTCCAGGCTCCGAGCTGTCAGCACAGAGCCCGATGCGGGGCTTGAACCCACGAGCTGTGAGATCATGACCTGAGCTGAGGTCGGCCGCTCAACCGACTGAGCCACCCAGGCGCCCCTGGCTGTTTTATTTTTAAAGCATACTACAGAAGAATTGAAGCCAGAAGACATGAATTCAACTCTTGTTTTATCAGCTGTATGACTTTGGGCCAATAGTTTAATTAGCCTCTCTGAATCTTAATATTGTCACTTCTCAAATAGGATTAATAAAAGTACATGGCCAGTCAACTCAGATGTGTTCAAATGCATAGAAGTCATTTGAAATTGAAAATACCCAGATAAAGGGAAATTATAATTGGACTTTTGTCTGCCTGGAAGAACTGTCATTGTGGAATAGATCGTCTACTGTCAAAGGAAGCACAGAAGCTGCAGGGAATGACAAGTGTGGTAAATACCAATCCTACTAAGTAGTCTAAGTCTACTACCTTACACTGTGATCTTTTGAAGCCCACCACCCCTTCTTCCAGTTCACTAGGCACTCAGGAAAGTGAAAGAATATAGCTCCATTACTGAACGACAGCTTGGCCACCTCTGCCCAGTTTCAAAGTGCTTGCTTCATGTGACCTGAATAGACTTTTAATGCAAACAGACATTGTGTTTGAACCTCATAGGACTATATTTGCTGTTAGTCATATGTTTGTCTGATTGGGGTAAATAACAGTCTGTAAATATCCAAAGCCTCACCCGAAAAATGTTATTATGCACTTCTTTTTAGTTAGTACGTGTGAGAGAACATACTTATGAGGCACCAATGTATGTTTTTTGACCAAATGGTTTTGCCTTATCAAGCCCAGACAAAGCAGGCACTAGGCTGCAATGGGGCAAGAATTCTTACAGCATTCTCCAGAGTTGTCCTAGCAAACTCAGGAGGCCTCTGGCAGTTAATGCACAAATTGGAAAACTTAACCTAACAAAAACAAGGCTATATACCTAAGATTCCAGAGACCCAAGGTCACAGCAAGGTTTTATGTTACCTATGGAAAGTCTGTAGGCCTCAGTTTCCCCATCTGTAAAATGAGGGCTAGATGATCCTTAGGATAATTTCTAGCAGAATAGACCATGACCATAACTGTCAAAGTCCATGTATTTTTTTGGCCTAAATTCCCACACTGAGTCTCTCTATCTAGACCAATACGATAAAATTCAGTTTCTCCTCTTTTCCCTGAGCTCCTTTGGGGAAAGCTACCATCCTTGGAGCCCAAGGGGATCCCTGCACTAAGACTGTCTCTTTAGAGGGCCTTTAGCTTTTCTCTGGTTGCCTTTCCTCCATACAGATCAAGGAGTCTGCAGGCCAAGAGGGTGCCCTGCACCCCTCCCACCCCCCCTTTCCCCCCCCCACAGGAGCCCACCCCATACTCCCTGTCTTAGTCAGCTTGGACTGTCATAACAAAATACCACAGACTCAGGGGTGCTTAAACAACAGAAATTTATTTTTTCACAGTTCTGGAGACTAGAAGTCTGAGATCAGTGGTGTTCCAGTCTGGACAGTTTTGGGTGAGAACTGTATTTCTGGCTTGCAGATAGCCACCTACTATCTATGTCTTCACATGGCCTTTCTTCCATGCAGAGAGAGAGAGAGAGAGAGCAAGCTCTCTGTTGTCTCTTCTCATAAGGACACTAATCCCATCAGATCAGGGCCCCACTCCACTACCTTATTCAATCCTACTTACTTTCTTAGAGGCCCTATTTCTTTTTTTTTTAATTTAAATGTTTATTTATTTTAGAGAGAGACAGACAGAGCAGGGGAGGGGCAGAGTGAGAGGGAGAGAGAGAGAATCCCAGGCAGACTCTACTCTGTCGAAACTCATGAACTGTGAGATCATGACCTAAGCCGAAATCAAGAGTCAGATGCTTAACTGACTGAGTCACCCAGGTGCCCCTGACTCCTTTTCCAACTCCAACTCTGATGAATTAGCCAGTGTTAACCAGGTAGTGAAGTTAAGGAGAGTAATACTAGTCTGATTCTACCTAAGATCAGGTTCTTGACTCACTGCTATTCCTGACAGGAATTCTATGTCATGATTCTTATATCACAGTATTAACTAATACTTAATCCAGGCTTCCCATGTGCCAATTACTGTTCAAAGCACTTTACATAGGTTACCTCATTTGATCAGCAACCTGTGTAGTAATATTACTATCTTCATTTTATACACAAGGACATAGAAAAACAGAAAGATTAGGAAACTTGTCTAAGGATTTAAACCAGACAAATCCTGGCCTTAACCATATGCTATAGCCTCCTCAAATAAGAGCTAATATTTATTGAGCACTCCCTATATATCAGATCCTGTACTTTTGCTAATATGAGGTTGGTAGTGTTTCCCCATTTTACAGGTAGAGAAACAGTACTTTAGGAAGATGAAGAAATCCATCCAAATATATACCCCCTAACAAGTTATGTTGGTAGATTTGAACACAGGAAGTTTGGTCCCAAGCACATTCTCTTAACCTGACCCATTCTGCTTGCTTGATGACCTTTCCTTGAAGGAGAACACACAGGTGGAGAGGAGAGCTTGGACATTTCAGTGGATCAATTGGTGACAGTTACCACAGAGGAAATTCATTGATGTTCAATGAAGAAATATGCTGTTTTGAGTAATACAGCAATATGAGGAAGTAACATGGATTAAGATTACAGGCCATGTTTCACATTGGGAAATATACTTGCATTTTTAGTTCCTGTGGCTTTGATATGAAATCTCAGAGTGAATCATTACTATCACATTCTCACTTGAAGCATGTCTTCTTCAGTCCATTAAGAGTGATTTATCCCTCAGGAATGTATGTGCTCTTTGAAACCAGTGAGCTCTGAAGCAATCTTACCTTGAGTCTCTGATATTATAATGGATTCCTCCATAAGAAAGAATCATGAGCCTGCATTTGTGTTTGCCATCTAGGAGGCTTTTCTTATGATGCCACAGTTCTCCTACTTTGGGACATTGCTCACATCCTCATCGATGTGATTGAAAGCTGGAAATAAGATCATATCAGGGATATCCAAAAACACATGTCATTCCTCCTCCACAGACTCATATAAAGGTTCTCTCAAAGCCACAGGGGTCACCGAGGGGCGTGGTGGATGACAACACCTCACTCTTTTGCCCCAACTCTCATGACCACAGCATTCTGGCATGACATCATCTATGTTATTGTTGTAGTCAAAACCCCAACAGATTCCCATGAGACGTCTTGGGTGAGGTGGCTTTGGGTGTTTGCCAGTCCCTTTGTCTAGTGTAGGGCCTTGTTTACTGATCTTCATTGTCTTTGAAAACACTATTTGATTATGGGGAAAAGCCTGCCTAGGTTAGGTTAAAATATAAACGCATAGTCAATACAAAAAGAGCTTTAGCTCAAGGTGAAAAGATGGCTGCCCATATGATGTGATTTCCTGAGAAGGAACTAATATCTCAAAACAAACAAAAAACATATATACAACCTCTGCTCTTGTACCCAGAGTCCTCCCTACTTAATGTCTGACATTTCTATTGCCACACTTAATATCTTTAGCTAAACAAAGCCCTATCTATGCTTGTGTTTAGAACTAGAATTTTCTCTTTATCAGAAAGGATAAGTATCTAACTTGATTATATTCAAGGTAAGTTCAGAATGCTGTAGGTTAAGTTAGGATAGTGGATTGCAAATTTTACTATGTGTTAGAATCCCGTGGGGGGACTTTTATACCATAGATTCCTGGACTATACCCTTGAGAATATGTGTGTAGTTAAGCCTGAGAATTTGAATTTCTAATAAGTTCCCAGGTGATACTGACGCTCCTGGTGTGTGAAACACTTTGAGAATGGCTGGCTGGATGCCTCTCTTGCTTTCTTCTCCACATTAACAGTCAAGGTGGTAGGATGCTGGGGATGGGACCCTCTCCTGTCAGTAATAGGAGGCAGTAATCACCAGGCAGTAATCCTAGCTGCATATTAGAAGCACATGGAGGGATGCCTGGGTGGCTCAGTAGGTTAAGCTTCTGACTTCGGCTCAGGTCATGATCTCATGGTTTGTGGGTTCGAGCCCTGCATTCAGGGTCTGTGCTGACAGCTTGGAGCCTGGAGCCTGCTTTGGAGTCTGTGTCTCCCTATCTCTGCCCCTCCTCTGCTCATGCTCACTCTCTCTCTCTCTCTCAAAAAATAAATAAACATTAAAAACAAATAAAAAAAACAATAAAATAATTAAACTACATGGAGATTTAAAGAGTGCCTGGGTGCTCTGTGCTGACTGCTCAGAGCCTGAGCCTGCTTCAGAGTCTGTTTTTCTTTCTCTCTGCCCCTCCCCCACTCACTCTCTGTCTCTGTCTCTCAAAATAAAATAAGGACAATAAATAAATAAATAAAGAGTGCCTGGTGGCTCAGTTGGGTAAGCATCCAACTCTTGATCTCAGCTCAGGTCATGATGTCACAGGTTGGTTTCTTGAGATCATGGAGCTTGCTTGGATTCTCTCCCTGCCCCCTCTCTCTGCCCCTCCCCTGCTCGCATTCTCTCTTTCTCAGACTTTTTTCAAAAAGACAAACCATGTAGAGCTTTAAAAAAGTATATCAGGTTTCTACTTCTGACCAAAGACCTCAGAATGCCTGGAGGTGGGACCCAGGGCTGGGTAATTTTTTTTAATTCCACAAGTAATTTTAACGTGTAGCCAGGGTTAAGAAAATTTGCCCACATGAGATCCTTTTGTGGGAGTGGGGAGGGGCAGGGGTAAGAGGCAGAGAATCATGTTACCACACCCTTCCCACACATATTTATGATACATTTCCATTGGGTAATACTCCTTCTGTCCATTTTGTAACCAGGTTGAAAATCCCCGGATAAAAATGTCCAAAAGTTAAAGCCTGGACATGGCATTCCCAAAAGCGAAATGGTCAGGGTCACATATCTAGAATTCTTTTGTGATTATCATTTTCCTCCCCTCCCCCCTTAATTGCATAAGACAAGGCTACATAGCAACTTGGGAGCTGCATTAAGATAAAGGCACTGAAATGAACACCGTTGATTCCTTCTTTTAGCCTCTTCCCCTGCCCCAACTTTCACCCACATACCCTTCTTCTGTACTTGCTGATACCTGGACCAGAGGGAGGCCTGAACCCCACTGGCCAAGACAGATAGCCTAGAGCGCCCTGAGAATTTCTCATACCTGAGGCCTTTTGCCACCAAGGATGTGAACTCCTGAAATAGGTGAGGTCTGAGTGAGTATTACAGTGAGGGTCCCCTGGCTCACAAAGAGACCTAGAGCCAAAAGTGTGTGAACTCTTATACTAATTGGATCAAGATTAGATGTTGCTAGACAATGACACTTAAATCCAAGGTTTCTATTCCAATATTAACGTTTCTATTCCAATATTAACACTCCCTAAGGGACTAAGGGTAAGCCATCTACCTTCCTGGAATCTCAAATTTCCCCGTGTATACTATTAGGAAAACATGCTAATTTATCTACTAGAGAGGTATTGTAAAATCAACTAACACATTCTTACATAATCATAAAGCAAAAAAAGAAAAATGTTCATACTATAGCTGTATTCTTTTGATTAGAAAATACTGCCTTTTTAAATTTAATAAGATTTCTAGGTGTCTCGTTCCAACTTGATAAACACCCAGGAATTCTAGGACTAGTAATTCTGTAAGAATCATTTTAATATATGTACACATGATTCACACTTCTGCATAACAAGCAGTCCATAAAAATTTGTTGACGAGATGATGGGTGATTAATCAGTTGATTAAATGAAGGCATTTTCAAAATTATATATACCACTAATAAATAAAATCACAGGCTGCTATTCTAAATGAATAACTCAATGAATACTTCTAAGCTGAATTAATTACCATAATATACAACAGCTCTACATTAGAGATATTAAATATGTAAAATATGTAATAAATTTTCAAGTTAATCAATTTACTCATGGCTGGGCTATGTGGTCAGGGTCACATACCTAAAACTGGGGCAGCAGAAACTGAAAAACCATGCTGATGAGATCCAGTGATTCCTGCTCTGTTGAGATCAGAAGAATGTAGGCCCAACACCTGCTACCAAGCGCCACTTTTTCTTATTTTTCACAGCAGTTAGCACTGCCAACATAGCATATAACTGACTTTACATTCCGTCAACCAACCATCCCTTGGAGTTCACATTTGTATAGTAAAATACAGTTTTTTGTAATCTTCTACATTTTTCTGTATGATCTCATAGTTGGTAACCTCAGAGTTATCATCTAAAAAGAAAAAAAATGCAATTTTAGGTGACCTCAAGTTAAACTGGCATATATGTGTCTGAAATATGCCAAAAAATATGATATGTGTCTGAAAAAAACCAAAACCAACATTGTATTATATAGAGCCCATATGAACCTATGGAATCTAGCTCATAGAAAATCATGTTTCAGTGTATTCTCCATTGGTCAGAATGAACGTAGAATATTCTGTGTTCCATTCTAGACAACATTGTTTTGACAAGACAGACACAAGCTGGAGTGATCTCAAGATGGGCAGTCTGGACAGCATTCTGGAAATCTTATCAGGTAAAGAAAATTGGAAGTCATGTAGATTTTCATTTTAAAGACTGTTAAGTGTTAGAGCTATGGTATAGAAAAGGCAGCACACATAGTCTTAGCTCAGGCTTCTAGAACAAAATGTCACAGACAAGGTGACTTAATTAACAGGAATTTATCTCTCACAGTTCCAGGGCCTAGAAGTCCAACATGAAGGTGCCAGGCTATTCGGTTTCTGGGCAGAGTTCTCTCCCTAGCTTGCAGATGGTCATCTGCACGCTGTGCACTCATGGTGCCTTTTCTCTCAGTGCTTGTGGTGGAGAGGAAGAGCTCCTTCTCTCCCTTTTCTTAAGAGGACACCAACCCTATCAGATTAGGACCCCACTCATATCACCTCATTTAATCTTAATCACCTCCTAAAATCCCTATCTCCAAATACAATCACTTTGGGGGTTAGGGCTCGAACATACAAATTTTGGGAGGCCATAATTTAGTCCACAGAACGGTCTGTAGCCCTCTAAAGGAAACACATTGGAAGATATGCTGTAACCCACTGTGAGAAAACGTTCTAGCTAAAGCTGTTCAACCATGAAACCAATCGCCCACCCTCTGATGCTATGGCCTTTCTATCCCTGCAAGTTGCAATTCAGTTAAGAGAACTATTCTCTCAGTGATGTTGGGAGGGAGATTACTACAGTGAATGGAAATTTAAAACAGAATACTGCTAGGGTCTCTCCAACTCAAAGATTCTACCGTATTTAAACTTTTTAAATGTTGCTCTTCCACCAGATTCACCCCAAACTGTCCTTCTCTCGAAGGATTGAAACCATATGTGGTTATTTTGGCATAAGAAGAAAAGTTTAGTAAAAGGCTTAAAACAACAAGATTCAAACAACTTTGGATTAAGTAAAATTTCACAATTCTTGGTTTTGCAGAGAGCAACGATATGTCTATGATTCTCATCTGGATTTGCTTGGGTTTATGATTTTATGTGGGTTTGGGAGGAAGTGGTTTAAGCAAATTCTTAAACTGCATCCCAAACACTGCTTGTTATCGGTTTCTTAAGAAACTCAAAGAGGCCACACTGGATTCCATAAATAGGATTGGAGGTGTCTAATATGTAAGATCATTTCATACCTAGTACTTGGTAACCTCTAGGTAGAAAAAGCCAAGAGAGAGAAACTAGATTAAGAAAGAAAAATAGGAATATTATTCCACTAATTTTCTTCCAGAAATTACATGGCCTCCTGGTATGACTGCCAGATGCAGTAAATTTTCAATAAAAACCTTTAGTTCTGGATGAACCAAAATACTTGGCAACCAACACTATTTATTAATTCTGAACTCTGTTTTACTGTGAGCTGCATTATGGTTAAAGTTTTAAAAATATGATAGTTTAGCTTCATATAAAATATGTTTCACATTTTCCTAAAAATTATTTCAACATGAGACAAAATGAGTTAGTTGCTATTGATGCTTTACTATTTAGTAAAATGAGTTACACTGTTAAGAATGTTTAGCAAAGAGGACATCAGCAGCTGTATTTATGATGAGTAGAGAATAGTTTCCATACATATTAAGAGCAAGTCTTCCAACACACATCATTCAGGATCCAAAAGCGTAAAATATAGTTCATAGTGATGGCTTCTCTCTCTCTCTCTCTCTCTCTCTCTCTCTCTCTCTCTCTCTCTCTCAGTTCCTTGGACACAGGACAAAGAAGAGATCCCCAAATTGGAACACATTTTATTGATGGCTTCCAGTCCATTAGCCTGTGCTGACTTGTAAATAGGGGTCTTTGACTTGAACTTGAACTCATAGCTCCCTACAGTAAGGTAATCATGTAATATATATGTGAAAATGATCAAGGCACTTTTGAAAGTAAAAGAGGACATAATTACACTAGCTTAACAGACATATGCAGAACTGTGACATGCAAACCAGGATATTTGGTGGCCATATCACAGAAGACACTGTGTTTGGTGCCCCAACCTCCATTCTGCCCCAAATGACTATTCTAAGATAGTAGTCCTCAAAGTGTGGTCCCAGACTAGCAGTACTAGCATCACATGTCAACTTGTTGGAATTTTAAATTGTGGCCCCAGGCCTATGGGATCAGAAACTCTGAAATAGGGCAGCAGTATGTGTTTTTTAGAAGGCTTCCAGTTGATTCCAAGGAACGCTAAAGTTTGAGATCCACTGGTGTAAGCCAATCATAATATTCCTTTCCTTCATCAGTGTTGGGTTAGGATCAGGCAGGCCTAAAGCCCGTTTGAGCCAGTGAAATATAAAATGAAGCCAGCTGGGAATTTCTGGGAAAGATAAATCAAGCTCTCGTTGAACAAGAGAATATATTGCCTTACTGAAAGACAAATGACTGTGAACTATAGACAGAGTTCACTTGAAAGACACTAGCCCTGTTTGGCTGCTGGACCAAGCAATCCAGAAGTACATCCAACCCCTGCACTACGTGAAAGGATCCATTTGTTGAAGCCATTTCTGTTTCATCTAGCTGAAAGCATCCTTCCACACCAGCACCCATTCCCACTTGTGTTGAACCTGCTTTTGCACTATTATCTTCTACATCTTCTCTCACTTTTCTCCCTTCTCTCCCCACCCCTTTTCTCATAGTCAGATCCTACCCCTCTTTCAAAGTCTATTTCACTCCTTTCCTCATAGAGGCCACCCTGACTGCTCTACCCCAACTTGTCTCTTTGTCAGAATTCAGTTTCACTGGTTTTCTGAACCACTGATCTGTTTGCATCATATGATGCCTCCTACTGCTTTGTCTCCCAAGTGCCTTATCACGCACAAGTACCTGTGCCTAGCATTGGCATTGGGTGGCACTCTAAGATGCTCAGGAAATATTTGCTGTAGATGGAGATGAGGAATCTTATTGTAGATGTTGTAGATCAAGCAGATGAGGGATTTGGTGTGGCACCACATGCTACTGCTGTTAGCAACTGCCCCCATCCCCAGGTCACAGGTGTTCCTTGGCTATGACCCCCATGTGAAACCCTGCCTTAATTATAACTCTAATCCTCCTTTGGCCTAAAACTAGACTTAGACACTTTTATGACATCTATGAGCCAGAAACTCCTGGAGCAAAAAGAAACAGGCTACCAGGTCAAAGCTTGGCCCCCTGCACATAACAGGACTTTACAGCACTGAAGTGAGTCTATGCAATGAGTAAGAAATGGAGTTACCAGACCATCATTAGCACCCTTCTCGGCATTTGCTGTCTTCAAAAACTGGATACCACCAGTGGAGTTATGTTGGTGGCAGGAAGCTGAGTGAGGATGGATGTAAGCCAGAAATTACTCTGGCTCCTAAGAAGGCAGCATAGCTTACTGTTAGAGGATGTGGGTTTTAGAATCAGACCACCTGGATTTGACCCTTGATGGAGTGTGCCACCTCCTTACAATCTTGAGCACGTTATTTGACTTCTCTGACTCCCAGTGTCCCCATCTGTAAAATGGGGATACTAATCATATGTCATTTTCTGATAGGAGAAATAAATAAGATCATGTATGTAAAATACTCAGCATCATGCCTAGCACAAAGTAAGCACTCAGTAAATAGTAGTGATTGTTAGTGACTCAACTACCCTGTGGCTTAGTGCTGGTTTCCTTCCTTCCTGTGGATGTGGGAGGAGCAGGGCCTGATACTTGCCTATTCATAGTTAGTGAATGAAGAATGAAGGGAGGAAATTGGAATTGCAAGTGCAGCTTGAAGGCTGCCTACCTGCCCAGCAGCTGTGGTTTAACATCTGAATATAAAAACAACCAAAGTCCTCCTTAGCACAACACTTTTTTGCCCCACCTTCCTAGCCACCGCCCTCAGGAAAGCAGGGAAGTCTGTGGTTGATACGAATTCCTCACATTTGCCCAGCACCTTTACAGTTTAGAAAGCCCTTTCCCATCTTTTGTCTCATTTGGCCCTCATCCCATGCTTGTGCTGTAACCAAGGATAACCCCTGGAACTCCCATTTTACCCATTGAGAATCAGAGTGATTCTGCACAGTCAGGAAGTTACAGAGCCAGGACTGAAAGATGTTCTGACTCCAACTTAGTCATCTGCCCGCCCTCTTCATGGCCCCTATGCCCTGCTCATGGAATAAGGTTTTCCAAAGAAAAGCATAGTTTGTGTGCTCTACATGTAAGATTATTTCAGCCAACTTGTCAAATAGTGGAAAACTTCTTCACGTCTCTCTTCAGGATCCTTTGCTTCATGCTCACATATTTGTATGGTTCCCGAGAAAAAGAGAGGACAAGTCTGCTTTTCGTTAGTTATGCAGAAAGTATTTACTTGTCAAGCCTGAACCCTAAGCAATAAGCCTGAATCCTATGTCACTTGAGTGTTTGCCCAAATCTCTACCTCTTATGCTAATTCAAACCGAAGTTCCCATATTTGACCATATATCATGATCCCCTTCCTTCCTTTCAGCATTCAGGGAAGGAACCTGAAGTGTTTATGGAAATTGCAAAAAGAGGACAAAATCAGATGGGAAGATCTGGAGAGCTGGGGTCAAGACAGTGGGAATTGACTGCAAAGGGGAAGGATTCTAAGCACTTGTGTGAAACAGAGAATCTTTTTATTTTTATTTTTTGACGTTGATTTACTTTGAGAAAATGCACATGCACGTACAAGTAGGAGAAGGGCAGGGAGAGAGACGGAGAGAGAGAATCCCAAGCAGCTCCACAGTACCAGCACAGAGCCCGACATGGTGGGGATGGGGGGAATCCTTGATCCCATGAATCATGAGATGATGACCTGAGCTGATATCGAGCCGGACGCTTAACCAACTGAGCCACCCAGGCACCCCTGAAACAGAGAAACTTAGTGTGAATCACATTAAGCAAGCAACTCCGGTTTGGGACAGCTAATTTTGTGCAGAAGTCTTGTTCTCACACTTGGCTAGGAACTGAAGATGCTGCCACCAATGGAACAACCAGTCTTAGTCTCTGAGCCATCCATACCCACTACTATAAGTGACACAAAGAGCCTGAGCTTCACCATCTTACAGATTTAGCTTAGAATCCTGCCTCTGACATTTACCACTTCTGTGACCTTCAGTAACTTTCCTATCCTCTCTCAACTTTGGTTTCATCTGTAAGATGGGAGAGTAGTACCAACTTTCCAGGTTGGTGGCAGGATTAAATGATCCAATTTAAGTAGAATATCTGGCACACAATGTGATTAATAAATGGTAGGTATGAGTTATTTTTTAAAGCAATTAACAAGACTTATGCCATGGCCATGTTTTCTAAATAGTATCCTTACAAATAATACAATTTAATGAAAATAGCAAAATGACAAAAACCCATTGGTGATTCTCAGCCTGAATAGTCCCTCTCTATCCTCCAATAGGTTCAGCCAGTTACTCAAGAGCCTCAATTGTTTGCAGAGGAAAGATTCTGCATCTCTATAAGAAGAGATCACTAGGTTTTAACAACAGATCTAGGCTGCTCCAAGTCATTAGGTGCTGTATCACATTTACTTGAGACGGTGGGGAAGGCCTGATGTCATCCCAATTCTACCATGAACTATTTGTTTGAACCAAGGACTAATTGGAACTAATTGACATGTCCCAATTTCCTCATCTGCAAAGAAGTTTGGACATACAGTCAATTTTCTTGAGTCTCTACCAATTCTTTAAAGCTGTGACTCTGGAATCTAGGAAGAATCCTACCCTGACTACTGGGCAAATAGGTAGCAAGAATTAGAAAGATGAAAAAAATCTACCTCATCCTCACCAAGGGGGCACCTACTAACCAAATCAATGTGTGTGTGTGTGTGTGTGTGTGTGTGTGTGTGTGTGTGTAAGATCTGACATTTATGTTTTTGTTATTTTGAGACCCTATAGACTCCTACTAAGCTATCACAGTTTACTAGTCAGTATGTCTTTCCATTATTGAGCTTGATAGTAACAATAAGCATAAGCATAAAGCAGTAATAACATACCTTCCCTTTTATAAGTATTTTTGCATATAAAGCAACTTTGTGTGTATGTATACATCATATACACATACATATCTTATTTTAATTTCATAATAATTTGCTGAAAGAAATTGTATTCCTATTTTACAGATAAGGAAATGGAGATTCAGATGAGACAAGTAAACTGCCTAAGGTTATAGAGCTGGTAAGTGGCAGAACCATGTGGTCTTCTGTCTCCTCACCCTGTGATTCCTCTCCAACCCATCATCTTACACAGTGAATTAGGGCCAATTGTCCAGCATGTCAAAGGTGTTGTGCCTGCCTCAATTTGCCTAACTGGGTGCTCCCACCAAGGCCTGGCAGAAAAGAAACCAGAACCAGAAGTGCCCTCCTTCATGATCAGTGCCTTGCACCCTTAGACATAATGTGACGACTGGGAACTTCACTTAGAGGCTAACACAAAACCTGAAGTCATCAGAAGGTACAAAACAGCAACTAATAATTCTCTATATTGGTGGTGTTCCTCTTCTTCTAGAATGTTAGTTTTATAAGCGCTATCACAGATTTTCCTTTAAGGCAGCTTTAATGATGTGACCGGTTTCCTTGTGTGAGAAAGGCTCAAGAATATTGGAACTCATTACTTGTCTCAAAGAAGAAAATATTTTGTTTGGCACAATGTGGACTGTTGATCCACAAATTCAACCTGACTGTTCTACTAGAATAAGCGCAAATGAGTTTAGATCTACAAATTCAGGATCTAAATATTCTGTCCAAATCCTAAAGAAATTGGCCCTCTTACAAGTGAAAATTCCAACCAAAATGAAAAACACCTTTGCACAGAGGCAATACTGTATACTTTCAGAGACAGTGCCAGGGCCATGCTGTGGGTTTTCAGAGTCATGCAAATGGTAGCTCTTTCTACCCAGGATCTGCCATACTTCTAATTAATTTTTTTTCCCCACTGTTTGGTCTTTTCACCCTATATAGCAAGTTTCTCAGGTCATGAGGGAGTTTCTCTTAGAGAATATGGGGATAGGGCCAAGTGGGCCAGAGGCTACTGGGAAGTTCAAGCCTCCCTTCCCCCCTTTCTCTCCATCACAAGCCATACCCCAGAAGCCATGCAAAGAGGAGCTTGAGGTGTGGCTGTAGGAGAGGCAAGAGTTATGGAACAGTATGGTACATGCTCCCTTCCAAGATGAGACCCAGGCTAATTTGAAGTCACCATACCCTCCAGCTATGTCTACTGTCAAGATCTGTATCTATGGAATCTACTGGAAGATTTCATTGAGCTAATAAAAGCATTAGGAGTGTATTCAATAAAATGCGCTTTTAGCAACATGGAAAATTGCTTAGGCCATAACGATAAATGAAGAAACAAAACTAAAGTATATATAAGTAAAAACTATTCTTAGAAAATAAGATTTGAAGAAAATACAACAGAATATTGACACTTCTAGGCTGGAAATACTCTGGTCTACTGCTCTGTCTTGTCCCATGTACATTCTCCCTCCAGGAAATAATCCCCTATTTTAGCTTTGGTGAAGCACCCTCCCCTCATTCTCAGACAAGTGTCCTGGGCTAAGCTACAGATGTGGAACCCAATGCACTAAAGCTAATCATCTTTTTTTTTTAATTTTTTAATGTTTATTTATTTTTGAGACAGAGAGAGACAGAGTGTGAACAAGGGAGGGGCAGAGAGAGAGGGAAACACAGAATCCGAAACAGGCTCCCAGGCTCTGAGCTGTCAGCACAGAACCCAATGCGGGGCTCGAACCCACAAACCGTGAGATCATGACCCGAGCCAAAGTCGGATGCTTAACCAACTGAGCCACCCAGGCACCCCTAAAGCTAATCCTCTTATCTCATTCCTCTGCCACAGTCTATACATGAACATGTAGCCTAATTAGAGCCAGTGAGACATGAGGAGATATTTACTGCTAGTCTTTGGGGGAAAGGCAGCTTTCACTCTTCTATTGAAATGGTGTGTGATGCTAAGTTTCAAACTGCTACAGTCATTTGTCACCATAGAGTGAAACCATGGAAACGATCAGGTGACCACAGAGTAGGGCCCAAGGCTCCAGACATACTGTCCAATCCAAGTAAAGAGATAGAAGCCAGTTCCTTGGTAGCATCCTTTGAGCCATTGGATCAAAGCTTGCCTACAGCCTCTGGACTTCTCAGAAGTGGTACTGGGTTATTTTGTCATGTGTAGTATAAGGAGCCCTATAACTGATAGAGAAATTGATACTGACTGTATTTTCAATTATGAAAGTCATTTTTTACTCTGTAATTTATGAATAGCCATTCCCATAGTGTTTAAGAGCACAGTCTCTGGGTTCAAACCCCAGAGTCTCTATTTAATAGCAATGAGGCCTTGGGATAGTTGCTTTACCACTGTGATACTCAGTTTTCCCATCTTTAAAAGGAGGATCATAATATTTATTGCGCAGAATTGTTGTGAGGATTGATCATTAAGATGTAAAGCACTTAGAAAAATGTCTAGCACGTGGTAAACACCAAAGGTTTATTATCACTTTGATTTCCACACACAGTAATCGCCAGAGGGAACTGCATGGCAGAGCAATGGGGATGGAAAAGATTTTTCTTCCAAACGTCTCTATCTCATTACATTTTTGACAAGCTCAAAATAATGAAAATCACTAGAAGGTATTTGTGAAACGTGTGGTGAGGTGACAATGTGGCATCGTGAAAGAGCGTGATTTTGAGATCAATAAAGACTTAGGTCCCAGTTTCCACAAACAAATTTTTAGCTGTGTGGCCTTGGATAGTTGTCTAAATTCTCAGAGCTTTTGCTTCCCCTTGTATAAAATGGGAATGACAGCACCTTCTACATTGGAAAGATTATTTGGGATATTGAGTGCCTAGTATAGTCAGTTCCTGTCACATGGCTGGCACTCAAGGAAGGGTAGTTATTATGACTAGTTATTCAGGCATTGAGAATTTGTCTCTGATCAGTTAGAGAAAACAGTATAACTTATTCCTACTTGGAAAAAAAATCACTTTATCTTCTTTTTAAAATCCAAATCACAGTCCAAATAGTTTAGCATAGTTTTCTGGATATAAGGTTGGGTCATTTAGTCCATCAGGAGCTAGATGCTAGAGGTTTAAAGATATACTAGGTTTCTCTTCTCCCTCCTCCTACCATTACAGATCAACATATGAGATGTATTGTCCATTCTTTTATTTCTTGCTCTGCTTTCATGCATTCAGAAAACGTTAGTGTATGAAAAACATGATAAGAGGTAAAAGGGGAGAAAGGAAGGCATGAAGAAAGAGCCAGGGGAGGGAGATGAGTGATGGCACATTGGGGCATTGGCAGTCCTCTGTCAGCTTCACAGGCAGAACCAGAGCAGGACACAAGAAGTTCAGTCCCAAGCAGTTTTTTGGGTTTTGTGTGTGTGTGTGTGTGTGTGTGTGTGTGTGTGTGTGTGTGTGTGTTTTAGTTTTTCCCTTTATTTACCACAATCAAGAATGTGCGGTGCCTTGAATGTCCCTGGAAATTTTCTTTGTGACCTCTGAGGCTCAGTTCCCAAGTCAGTCAACCCTTGCGAAAATGCCTCATTTTAAGCTCTGGCCCTGGGTACTTGAAAGCAAGTTTTCATATGGTTGAACTCTCCCTTCTTCTCATTCCCTACACAGCAAAAATCACATTAAGGACAGCAAACACTCTGTATTTTAATTTGGGGTTTCTTACCTATGACTGTCATGGCAGATGTGAGAAGAGGGAGCATAGATTTGGAAGAGCTAAAATTTTTCTTCTGGTATGTCAAGATATTTTAGTCAAGTTCATTCCAGATTTTTTTTTCTCTTTGCACTTCCCATTTACTAACTCTCCCCCATTGCTTTAGAAAAATCATCACAGCATTAGTAGGGAATAAAGGTGTCAAACTCTTGGCTTTCAAATTCAAAAGCCTTGGTCAGGTATAAGACAGAAGGGTTTGGGAAGAGGGTTTGCTGCCCAGTTTTAATTGCCCCTTCTGCTGTGATAACAAACACTTAGCATCAGCCTCCCATCCACACTCACTTCAAGGCCAATAAATACTTCCCAAGTTGGGGAGAACAAAAGTAGAGAAAGGAGTGTAAGCAAGAGAAATAGAGGTACTGGAGATATAAGAAAGGCTCTTTTACCATGCCCTTTACCTTGAGGTTAGTCTAAGGGGGGGAAGATGATGGACACTCATGATGATGTTGGGGATCTGTTACCATGTGAAATCCTGGGAGGCAACAGCCTAACGGTATTTCCTAGCACACAATGTTGTGACAGTCGTAAGTTAAAAGTGGTCACATAGAGGGCCATGAATAGGGAAAGCTTAAGGCAGCCCCTCTGAATCTTTAGCAGACCCAGAGAGGCACAGGTGAAAAGCTAAATTGCTCCTAGGTCCTCAATAAGGGTACAGAATTTAGCTGACAAAGGGCCCAAGGGGTCCAATAGCCGTAACAGTGCATCACTAAAGTGGAAAGTGGCATGGGATGTGTATATCATGAGTCCAGGCGTCAAAAATATCTCCACAGTTACCTAATGTGGCAGCGATGACACCCAAGAACCACATGGGGCTGTTGGTCATCTCAGCAGGAGCCAGGCCATGTCAAGACTGAGGACAAAAACCCTTTCCTACTGACCCAGAAGTTATCGAACACTGGTAAAAAGGAAGTAGAGGAGATCGTCTGGAGTCATTTACATTCTTTGTTGTGAGTTTCTCATGGCCTAGAGCAGGGAAAAGTCAGATATATTTCTGGGAGGAGAAAATAATTCCTAAGACGAATATTGAAAGATGGTAATCAAGTTAGGCAAAGAAAATGAAGAAGGCAATGACAGGGCAAGGAAACCACATAAGCTGTATTTTCTTGGCATGGAAGCAGGAAACAGTATATTGGAAGTTGGCCCAGGAACCATTAGCAAATTGGTAATGCGACAGCCTGGTCTTGGAGGTTATGTTAAAGATAGGGTTGGAGAAGTAAGGAGGGGTCAGGTAATGGAAGACTTTTAGGACACACAAAAGTGGCTTAGGTGATAGGAAGGCTTTGAAAGAGGTGATCAGATTTTCAGCATTGTGCATGATGGATCTGAGGGTTTCATTCTGGTTGTTTATTCCTCCCTAACAAAACAAAACTTAGTAATTTACAGTAACATTTTATTACATGTCACAGTTTTCGGGGTCAGGAATTGGGCAGGGCTAGCTAGGCAGTTCTTCTGCTCCCCGTGGCACTGAGGAGTAGTAGTACATCACGTACATCATGTACATACTACATCACGGTAGTATGCGTCTGGCAGCTGATCTGGTGTGGATGTTACAAGATGGTTTTACTTTTGGTAACAGGGCAGCTGGGCCACTGTCCCTCTCCATGTCATCTCAGTCCTCTCCATATGGTCTAACAAGGAAGTTAAACTTCTGACATAGGGGCTCAAGACTTCCAGAGACCAAGGTAAAAGCTTCTCTTAAAGGTTAGCCCCAGGGCGCCTAGGTGGCTCAGTTGCCTAAGTGTCCAACATTTGATGTGGCTCAGGTCTTGATCTCAAGGCTGTGAGGTTGGGCTACTTAATTAAAAGAGAAAAAAAAAAAAGAAGAAAAGGAAGAAGAAGAAAAAGAAGAAGGAAAAGAAAAAAGACACAAAAAACACAAAAAAACGATTAGCCCCTGAACTTGCATAGAATCACATTTTCTGTACCGTATTGATCACTGCCATACTCAACCTTCCCTAAATTCAATAGGAAGGGAAATAGACCTCACCCTTCCACAGGGGAGTATCACGGAATTTGTAGCCATCTTTAACCTACCACAGAGTGTGAAGAAGTGAGATTGGAGGTAGAGAGAAGTACAGAGTTACTGTAATCCCCAGCTCATTAAGTATTCTTCCATGAGCACTTCCGAATGTTCTCTCTTTATTTTATTTAAATTCATGTTAGTTAACATACAGTGTAGTCTCAGTTTCAGGAGAAGAACCCAGTGATTTATCTCTTACATTTGACACCCAGTGTTCATCCCCAAAAGTGCCCAAATGTTCTCTTAACACCTTTCTCACAGCACTATGACATAGCTACAATTGTTGGCTTGTTTACCTCTCTCATTAGATTTTGAGATTCTCAAGAACAACACGTGTCTTATTCAGATCTACATCTCAGTGCCTGGCACATAGTGGATGTTCAGTAATGTTTACCAAATAAATGAATTGAATAAACTGGAACAGTTGGGATCCCCTTAATTCCTGGGTCTTTGGAACACCAGAGCAAGCTCCTTTTTGATATAATTCCCTTCCCCTGATCCATCTCTTCTTATTAAGAAATGCTAGATTTGACTATGTAAAAATAACAGTGTACACATATACGTAAATAGCTTTCAACTTTTGCCTGCTATGTTAGTTTTCTGTTGCTGCACAGCAAATTACTATAAACTTTATCACCTTAAAACAATATACATTTGTTATCTCACAGGTATGGGTCAAGAGTCTGAGCACAGCTTGACTGGGTTGTGTGCTTTGGGTCCCATAAGGCTGCAGTCAATTTGTTGGCTGAGGATGCTGTCTTACCCGAGGCTTGACTTGGGCAGGATCTGCTTTTGTTGGCAGAATTCAGTTCCTTGAGGTTGTAAGACTGAAAGCTTCAGTTACTTACTAGCTGTTGGCCAGAGGCCACCTTCCATTCCTTGATATGTGGATCTCTCCATGTGACTGCACACAGGATGGCAGTTTGCTTCATCAAAGCCAGAAGGTAAGAGAGAGTCTCCTCACAAGACAAGTACTTCAGTTTCATGTAACATAACGGCCACAATATGGCAATTTGAGTTTTCAAAGCCACAACAGAGAGACACTAGCAAGATGGTCACTGTGATCTTACATAGCATAGTTCTGTACACCCCTTCTCTCACGGAGAAGAAATCACACAAAGAACACTGGGAAGCCAGAGATGATAGAATTTACACTAAGATTCTGTGTATCATGCCCACTTACAACAAAATAGTGATTCTCATAATTTGAAATATGAGCTAGATTAGCTTTGTTCCCATTCTCATTTGACTCGACACTAAATCCCATTTATTATTTGCTGATCCCAGAGAATTATCAAAACCTAAAATTCTAAAGAAAAATCAGGACAGTTTTCAAAAAAATTCCAGCTATTGCAAGAAGTATATTCAGTGAATTTTTGCCTTTTCAGTAGGCACTGGTGTGCCAGCTTCCCTTGAGGAGACAGACACACATTTGCCTCAGCCATTATTTAATACAGTTAGTACTGAAACTTTATCCAAATTCTAGGCAAAGGGCTGGGAATTCTTGGCCATATAAACCCATAAAATAAAGTATGTATTTTTTAATTCATGTTGGTACTTTCTTATTTATCTGGTTTTAGTACTAAGTATCACACTTCAAGCCAAGGAATCTATTTTGTAACTGAAAAGTATTCTTGTATATGAGGGTCAACAGCAGAAAAACCTTTGCTTCTCCAAGGGTTGTGTCAGAGTTAACAAAAGCAAAGTATGGAGAAAATCCTTAAAATGATATTCTGAAGCTAGTCTGGGTCACTGCAAAGCTGTAGTCCTAATACCTGACTTCCTTATCCTTTGTATGTGTCGGGGAATAGAATGCAACAGTTAGGTGCTCACACTTATGCACTGGCCTTTCATTCTCCCTGTGAAAGAGGGTAGTGCAAGGTCATTGACAAGCCCAGAACTATTTGATACAGCTATCCAGAGGTCTAGAGTAACAGGATGCTAGACTCTCTCTGCTTCAATTTGCATCCATGTTTTTAACCTTTATACAGAGCAGTATTTATTTCATTTCTTTCTTTTTAAAATATTTATTTATTTTGAGGAGAGTGCAAGCAGGGGAGGTGTACAGAGTGTGGGATAGACGATCTAAAGTGGGCTCTGCACTGACAGGCTGACAGCAGCCGGCCCAATGTAGGGCTCCAACTTATGAACCAACCGCGAGATCATGACCTGAGCCAAAGTTAGATGCTCAACTGATTGAGACACCCAGATGCTCCTATTTATTTCATTCCTAACTCTCTTGCTGTATTACAGTTATTCATTAAAATGAAATAAAATAAGCAAATCCTAGTAAATTAAGAAGTTTCTGCTAAATTCTCAATTTTAAAATGATAGCCATAAAACTATGGTGTTAGAATAGTGGTCACCAGTGACTTTACAATAACCAATAGGAAGCAGAAGAGTACTTTTTGCAGGTGTTGGTCATGTTTTTTTTCTTGATCTACATTCACATTATATGGCTTTTCTCAGTTTGTGAAAACTATCAAGTTGTGCTCTTAACAGTATGCCCACTGATTACATATTATTCTTCAGTAAAATTTTTGAAAGAGAGTCACATTCTTGCTTAGTTTTGTTGCTCTGAAACGAATTTGTCATGTTTTTGAGCTTGCAAATTTGGTTGCAACTTGATTTAAGTTCATATTTCATCCCAGACTTATTAAGTAGATTACAGTGTGGCTGAAACTGTTCCATTTTGAAACTTATTTTGAATTACTTTTAATTCTGCTTGGTGAATTAGATGCTATTAGGTTACAAAGATTTTAACACACAGAAAACCTGTCCCCAACTCACCGTTGATTAAATATTTGATTTTTAAATTTTTCTAAGGTATTTTATGCTAATAATGAAAAATATTAAACTAGGGGACTAAAACTGGTAAGAGTAGAACCAAGAACACAGGAGGAAACCTTTTAAAGAATAAGGCAATGGGAAAAGAGGAAAAGGATATACAGTTGCCTCCTAAATTGGAGAAAAGTTAAGATTGCTCACAAACGATGGTATTGGTTTTTTCCAGGAAATAATGTAACAAGATTCTGTACTGGGAATAAATGTAAGGCTGGGGCTGGTAGTTCAAGGACAAGAGATATAGTTAGGAAATAGCATTGATAAGGTAAACATGGCTGAAGGTTAAGGGAATTGAAGGTAGTAGTGAGAATGCAGTGAAAAAAGTCGATAAAAGGGTTCCCACAGTTTAGGGAGATAAAGTAAAGGTAGGAAATAACTAATAAACTTTGAGAACCAAGACTAGAGGTCACGCAGAGGACAAATCATAGATGGGAGTGAGGGAGTAAGAGAGGTACAAGAGTAGGTGGCTGTGGGTAGAAAGAGACTTAACAATTGAAAAGTGTGCAGGTGGAGTAACTTCATCTGATGACTGGATTCAAGGAGTGGCTACAACTGCAGGTTTCTGATAGGGTGAAGTTGAAGATGACTGGAACAGAGAAAGATGAGAAATTGTGAGGTCAGGGTGCTCACTGAGTCATTATCATGTTTGCTGAAATCATGGGGACGTGGGGATAGTTCCAAGGCTGACACAGAGTTTCAGAAACACAGTTGGGCACAGGCAAGGAAGTAAATGGCTATCTTGGAGAGGGCCAACTGTATGCAAATACCAAGCAGGCAAAATGTCTCTCTGACATATATTACCTTTGTTGCGTAGCATTTTTTCCTAGCTTTGTTCATCAGGTTACCTCATTGTCCTCGTGTTGCTCTCTCACTGTACAATTCCCAGCCCTCCACTGTTGATACATGTGGAATCCCACATGATTCTAAGGCATACTTGGAAGTTCTCGATTGGTATGTCACTTTATCCCACTTCTTACTGCATTTTGACGGGGTTTTCTCATGACAAATCCTTAATGTAATCTTTAGGGCCAGTACCCTAAAGAGATGTCTGCAAAGTCATAGAATTCCAGCCAAGGGAGAAGGACTCTTCCTGTTCTGAAAAATCTTTCTCCAATATTGGTTCATTCTTTTAGCCGAGGACTTTAACTATCCCTACAAAATGTGAGTTTCTTAGAGGTTAGGGCTGGACAAGCAGATACAGAGATAATCCACAAAAGGACTAACTCAGTCTTTTGGTTTTTTTTGACTGGTGCACAAGGCAGACTAGTGCACTGTGAGATACTGATTCCTTCTGTCTTTATTTCCTGTGCCAGATAAATATCATCATTTTCAACATATGCTGTGATACAAAAGATTTGGGAAGCATTGACATAACAGACATTCAATAACTACAAAAGCTGGCATTTACTGAGCACCTACTATCTACAAAGCACCTTGTCTATTTTAATTCATTTAACCTCCACAGCAATCCTATTAGGTTGGTACCCATATTTTCATTTTGCAGATAAAGAAACCTAGATGACCTGCCCAAGGTCACAGACCTGGGAAATGGCAGCACCAGGATGCAACCTCAGGCAATTTGGAACCAGAAGTTACACTTAACCACTACACATTGCCTCTAAATAAACGTTTGCTAGATCTAAATAAAAATTTTAATTTAACTAAATGTTCTACATTTGTTTTAAACACCCCTATAAATGGCAGAACTAGAAAACAATCCAGTTACACTCGGTAAGTTAGCCATAGGATGACGGGGAACATCAAGAGCTGAACACACTGAAGCCTTGTCTCTATCTCAGAGCTCCATCTCCAAGTTTGCTAGGGACTCCCTTAGCACTAGACCTACTTCTGTCTTTTAAAAATTAACTGATCAACAAAGAGATCATAATATATTCTGTGTTTTATTCTGAATCCTCAATGTAATGAAAAACTTTATAATTGTTAATTTATGGGTATAATTTGTTCAAGTCCATTAAACCATTACTGCCGTCTTACAGCCTGCCATTTTTCTGCCAAAGGCCCCTGGCCTCGGGTGTGTTTCTTTACACACACACCTTATCTTTTAAGTTCCTCATCTTGCTTTAGGGGGAAAAAAAATCACAGTGAGCCTGAAGATCCATTTCCCAGGCGGGGGAGGAATGTAATGAAATTAGTTTTTGCTAGGTATTTTTATCACAGATTGGGAGTTGCAAACCGCAAAGAAAAAACTATTTTCTTGGCTTGTCACCAGCTCTGGGGTTCACTGATCAATCACAATCAAGTCATTTAGTAAGTTAAAAACATATATCATAGCAAGTTCATTTATGTAAGACTCGGACAAAGGCCGCCGCCCCCACGATCTCCGGTAATCTGGTGTCCAGTCACGACCATGGGCCCTTCACTTTCCCCGGGGAGCTCCCACGCCCCCCCCCCCCAAGGGAGCCTGGCGGTCCCTCGCGGCACAGAGTCCCTCAGGGAAGGCCGCGAAGGAAGGCCGAAGGGACCGCGGCGAGAAGGGAAGGCGGCAGGCGTAGAAACGGCCCGAGCTTCAGTTCACGACCCCGTTATTCCACGGAAAAATGGAACATTCCGCTCCTTCCGCCCGCAGAGGGGAGGTGGGGGGAACCCTTCGATCCGGTCTAGGAGAGGCGACGCGAACGCAGCCACCGGAATCCCGGACGCCAGGAGCCGCGTTACGGGAATCGCAGCTGCCTGGTGTCCCGCCCCTTCACCGTCGGGCTGCCGTCGGCCCAATGCCCGGGCGCGCCGGATCTCTCTGGGGCCAATCAGCATACAGTCTCTAAGTCTGGAGGCGGGGCGCGGCGAGGGCACTGCGGGGCGGGGTCAGGGGGCGCATCGCCCCGCTGTGGGAGGAGGGCCGCGTGCCGCGTCTGCGGGAAAGAGCCGGGATCTGGCTGTAGCCGAAGCGAGGAACCTAGAGGCCCGTGGAGCCGCGCGGGGAACGCCCGGGCGCAGCTGAGCCGGAGGCCGCGGCTGCGCGGCCCATGGGCCCGGCCTGGCACCGAGAGAGTCGTGGGCTGTACAGAAGCGGAGGAGCGAGGCGCCGCGGCCTGAGGTGAGGAGGTGCGGGGGCCAAGAGAAGGGCCGTGTAGCGGGAGGGTGAGGGCTAAGTCCGGGCGTTCGTGCGGTGGGACCTGGCACTCGAGAGGGCCGTCCTCCCTCGGGAGAGGGGCGCCCCAACAGCGCGCGAGCCCCTAATTTGTTAGTCCTAGTCTGGAAATCCCCACATTCCTCCTTCCTTTCCCTGTTCGCACACCTCCGAATTTGATCTCCGCAACTTTGTCACCTACATTTCTCAACCCTAAGTGCATACCACACACACACACACACACACACTCACTCACCCACCCACCCACTCACCCACTCACCCTTCTTAGGCCCCCGCCCCCAAATCCCCACTTTTTGCCCTTTCCTTCTCCCCTTAAATTCCACTAGCCCCGCACTTGACTCTTCATTTTCTTCCTGGAGGTTAATTTCTCTTCCCCAAAGCCATCTTTTCATCCTGAAATTGTAATGTTTCAACCTTGTTGGAAGTTCAGCTTAAAACATTTTAAACTGACGTCTTTATCTCTTACTCATACCGGTTCTAACGAATCCCACCCAACGCTGTATCAGAAGAGCACCAAATTCATCTTTAAAATTTCATCCGTCCCTACCAAGCTTAAAGGCTATTCCAAGCAGCAAGGTTCTGTTTTTTAGGAGATGAACAGCATTTTTTATTCATAACTACAACTGAAAACATACCAGGTTAGGAATAAGACTTGCCACCTCTGTTCTTTTTTCCCTTCAGAAGGGACACCCATTTCGGTTTAATTTGTGTAGTTGGTATTGGGCATTTCAGCAATTACACTGCTTTAAAATAAGTAATGATTAGAATGCCAGGGTGACTTTTCTAAAAGATTGAAGTCTTTGGTGAAGTCAGTGCTGTAAACAAACTCTTTAGACTGTGTGACTGCCAGCTTCAAGTTGGAACAACTCTTAATTTGAAATTCCTGACTCAGATCATCATATGAGCTGTTCGCCATTATCTTAATTTCTTAAATTCATGATAATTCCCATTTGGAAGTATTTTTGGACTGTAAATGGAATTTACATTTATGGAACCAACTTGGTTTTAAGTTAAATCATGCTTTCCAGCATGTTTTTTTGGGAGGATAATTTTGAACACTTGTTTTTAATCACAAGTGGAAGAAAAAAACTACAGGATGGAGAGAAAGTGTGAGGAAAGGAGAGTAAGTTTTGTAGTGGAATTTTTCACTCTTCGCAAGTCTGTATAACTGACAATACTATGCATGTTTAATTTTCTCAGGTGATTTAGAATATTACAGTACTCCTGCCAGCTAATTTAACATATTTTCTTATGTAATGAAAAATGTGTACAGTGTTCTCATTTTCATTTATGAGTTGCAGTGTTTTCACTTAAACATTTTCCTAAGGGAATTCGCAATGGAGTTAAATGCTAGGACAAATGTTATTATATACCTTTGAAGGAGATGTTGGAATACCCACTTTATAAAGAAGGTAGAGGCTCAGGGTCTCTTGAAACCTACATCTGTGTAATTGCAAGTCCTGTACTCTAAGTTAGTCATTTTGTCATGCTGACACATTTCTCATAAAGGATCCACTACTACAGTTTGGGAACTTTGGACTCCCCAATAACATACCTGCAGGAAGGGTTCTCCCCCTCCCCCCCCAAAAAAAGCTATTTGAGAGCTTCTCATTTTAACCGGAGTCAAGATTCCGTGGCCCTAATACATTTGCAGCTTGGCTCATAAGGAAGTATTTGGAATGTTCTGATAGCCTACGCCATTTCTTTGATTGCAAAGGCAGTATGATCAGAATTGAAGTTTATACTCTGTTTATTATTTTACACAACAAATCCTAAACAATTCTGGCTCCAGGAATTCACAAAGATGCAGGAAATATTGTCAGGACCTTCACAGAGTTTATAGAAATTGGGCTGACAAAAGTATGAAAAATTGCAAGGATGCAAGGCAGTTTTAATGAGTTGCAGAATGATACAGAAAATGCTGGAGATATATAAATTAGGGAGTGATTATTTTAGGGTTGGAATGATCAAAGGATTGAGCAGGGGTCAGACTTGAAACCTTTGTAGGATTTGGATAAGGAGAAAAATGAAGGAAACCCATTCCAAATAGAGGTCTATGTAGAAAGGGCCAGAAATAACCAAGCTATATTAATTATAATATCCAGTACATATGACATTCTAGAGGCAGGGAAGGGCATGCCTGTAGAAGTAAAAACTCTGAAATAACAAAGTGTGTTAGAGAAGGTCTAGTAGTTTGCAGTGGCTTGAACCTAGTGGCTACAAGTGGGTGGTAGGGAGTGATAAAATGTAGACCAGATTGTGAATGGCATGATGAGGTTAAGTAAAATCAAAGCTTAAATATTTGCTTTGTATTTAGGAAACTACATTAATACTTTCAGCAGATTGTTTGCTATTCTCTTTAGGTGTTCTGTGTTGGGGTAGCTTGAGGGAGGTCTGAGTAGAGGGGGTTTTTCAGAAGAGAGTTTATTATTATTTTTTTTTAAGGTAATCTCTACACCCATCATGGGGCTTGAACTCAAAACCTAGACTAAGAGTCTCATGCTCTACGGCTCAGTCAGCCAGACCTCTCTAGAATAGATTTTAAATATTGGAGAAGATAAGTGAGACAGGCACATGAAGCCAAATTTTTAGGTTCTTAAATAGCTAAAATATTTGACATTAATATTCACCTTTGAAAAAGCTTTTGTGGAAAAGAGTGACAAGTTTAAAGTAATGTCGTAAATAGATTCATCCACCTATAACGTCAGAAGGATTTGGAGGATGGAAAGAGACTGGAAGTAGGAAGGCAGTGATAAGTACTAAGATGACCAGTGCCTATATTACATGTGTCATTGTACGGGGTAAAAAAGAGACAAATGGGAAAGACATTGTGAAAAACGATTGGATGAGCTAGAATTTAATAGATAAGGGACAACAGTGGACCGCATTGACTTAGGCAGTACAAGAAGGGTGGTCTTAGGGTGAAAAGATGACTACTGTGACTTTTTTTAAAAAAGGGTGCATGTATATGTATGTATACAATATGTGTGTATTGTTTTTAGACCTTTCAATTTGAGTCAGAAGCAGAATATCCGAGACAATGAAATATAACCGGAATCAAAAGAAAGTTTCCAGCCAGAATTCTTGAAATTATTTTGTTTGAAGCCGATAGTTCAAGTCATATATCTTCAGGGAACTTAGTGGGTTCAAACCCCATGTTGGGCTCTGCACTGACAGGGCAGGGCCTCTGCTTGGGATTCTCTCTCTCTTTCTGCCCCCCTACCAAAATCAATAAATAAGCTTAAAAAAAAAAAGTAGTAGATCCTAAATACTCTTGGCTCCATTCATAGCTGGGAGATAAAACCTAGCAGAGAATTCAGTGAAGGAAACAGTAAAATAGATAAAGGAAAAAAAATCAACCACAAAATACTGTTACCTAGAAACCAGGAGATAAGAGAAATTCAGGAAGCAAAGATAGTTAACAATATGGAATGTTTCAGAAACACTTGTGATATTGTCACAATGGCTGCAGTCTTTTTTATTCTGACTAGTATATTTTAATGAGATACAATGAGAAATTAGCTACTTCATCATGACGTAAGAGGGCTACATCTGTTGAAATGTGCCTGTAGTATAGATTATTATTTCAAATCTGTATATGTAAACATATCCAGAGCAGGAGCTTTTTTCCTTTCAGCACAATAAATCTGTTGCCCTCTTAAAATTTGGATGCTCTACCTCCAAATTTTCATTTTCTGTTTACTCAGTTTCATCCTCTCCACTGGTAGATTGGTTTTGTCATTACTTCTGAATAGTGCATTTCATATAGGTTGTCTGCACAATCTGTTTTTGGTTGGATGTTCTCTTGTATGTATTCCCTCACCTCTATTCCCTAACACAAAGTAAACTCAGCAGAGCTGTGTTTCAGGTAGTACAGTCTAGTTTGTACACTTGCATGTGCTGGAATTTTGCCATTGATAATCTTCATTTGACATTTAGAGTCAGAGATGACATATAGATCATGTGTATGCTATTTTCTCTGTTTAGAAAAACCTTTACTCATATTTCATATCTGGGCCTTCCTGGGCCCTTTCTGAATTGAGTTCTTCTATATGCTTTTGTAGCATTGTATGAATTTTCTACCTCTCTTAACTTTGAACCTCTTAAGGGTGAAAGTTGTTTATTTGGCTTCAGCTATATTTGTTAAGTTTTATTTTTTAAGCTGTAGTGAGAGCATGGATAGTCATCAGAATACTCTTTAAGCCTTTTCATGTGTCTCAAACAGTGGTAATTTGTAAGAGGCCTTCTCTAAGGTCATAAACGTACTCTGTTTTCTTCCAGTACTCTTAAATTTTGCTTTTGCATTTGGGTCTGTAATGAGTTTGGGTGTATGTATCTGGGATGAAGTAGAGCTCTTTATCTTTTTGCTTGTAGAGCCACCTGTCCCAGTACTCTATTAAATAGCCTTTTATTTCCCCAGTGATATGAGATGCCTTTTTTTAAATCAGATAATTAAATTCTTAAATATACTTGGGTCTATTTCTGGATTTTTTTGTTTTGTACCATTGGTAGAAATATTCATTTGCCAATGCCATGTTTTGATTACTATAACATTATAGTATGTCTTAACAGATGATGCAGCAAAATTCTGTTTATTCTTCCTTTTGAAAGGAGGTTTTTGGCTATTATCTAATATTTCATATGAAATTTTAAAGTGGTTTGTAAATTTCTATAATAGACCACTTTGCAATTTGGATTAAAATTGTATTGCATTAATATATTAATTTGTGAAGAACTGATGTCTCTACTATGTATATTTTTGTTTTTAATTCCATGGTATTTAAGTCTTACTAATGAGCTCTTTAGTAAAGTTTTATACTTTTCTGTATAAAGTTATTATATAGTTTTTTTTACATAGTTCTGATTAGATTTTTTTTAGATCTAGTTTTTGATGCTATTGTGAATAGGATTTTTCTTTTACATTTCAAATTGGTTATTAGTGATGTACAGGAGAGCTATGTTGTTTGATGATCTTTTGTTTATTTAACTCTCAATAGTTGTAGTAGTTTGTCTTATGATTCTCATTCTTTTTCTTAATAGATGGTATCTTAAAGTTTTTCTTTTTCCATTTTTATATCATATTTACTTGTTCTATTTTTAGTTAAGCCCTCTAGAACAGTACTGAATAAGTGATGTCTCCAAGCACCTTGTTTGAATTCTGACTATGATAGGAATGCTTCTAATTTTTTTTTAAGTTTATTTAATTTGATAGCATGTGAGGGACAGAGAGAGAGGGGGAGAGAGAGAATTCCAAGCAAGCTCTCCTATGCCAGCACAGAGCCTAATGCAGAGCTCAGTCTCATGAACCCTGAGATCATGACCTGAGAGGAGATCAAGAATCAGACGCTTAACCAACTGAGCGAGGCGGCCCTCTAATTTTTATTTTAAATATGATGTTTATTGTAGGTTTCTGGTAAAGTGCTGTGCTACCACAGGTTACCATTTATTGAGTACATACTTGTCAGGCAGATAGATTTTAAGCACTTTATGTTTATTGACTTATTTAATCTTCCCAAAAGTCCTGGGTAGTATGTGGGTAGGTGTGGTGTTATCCTCATTTTACAGGTAGGAAGAATGAAAGTGAGGATATCAAATAACTTGGCTAAAATGTTATACAAAAATTAAAGAAGAGCTGGGATTTGTTTTTTTTTGTTTTTTTTTGAAAGTTATGGTTGGTTTTACTATTATTGTCACTAGTGTTTTAAATAAAATATTTTTACAACACATACACAAATCTGTTAGATCTACATATTTATATATTTTTCACCCTTAAAATTCCAAAGAATATGAAGGCATCATGGTGGCCTCTTCATAGGTTAGACTAGAGGAATAATTGATCATCTAACTAATAGCTATTGCTACAATTATTCAAGATCTTTTAGTTCCCCTGGGATTCCATTGTACACTTGCAAAAGAGACATGGGAAAGTACTTTTTGTGATAAAGTCTGTGGCAGTTATAGAGATGGGCATAAATTTTTTTTTTTAAATGCATTGATTTAATTTAACAAATATTTGACCACCTACGTGGACCAGGAGCTGACCTAGGTACTGGATACAATTTTATTTTATTTATTTTATTTTTATTTTTTAACTTTATAGTTTATTGTCAGGTTGGTTTCCATATAGCACCCAGTGCTAAGAAGAGCTGGGATTTGAACATAGGCAGTCTGATTCCGGAATCTGTCCTGTTCTTTATTATACTTCATCAGGTAGATGGTCTCTTTCAGTCTTAGTTTTCTGACACTTTGGTGTTATTTTTAAATTTTAAGTGAAGTTTTTGAATATTATCAGATGCTTTTTAAGCATCTATTAGAATGATTGTATAGTTTTCTTCTTTCTTCATTTAATAAATATGGTTGGTAGCATTGTTGTCTTTTTGCACATAGGGCCATACTTTTATTTTTAGGCTAAATACTTGTTCGTATTTTTGGTTTTTGCTTTGTTTTCATGTACATTGCTAGAATAAATTTGCAATGCTTTAATTAGGATTTTTCACACCAGTATTCGTCATAGTTTTATTATGTAATCCTTGTTTGATTTGCTATCCAAATGAGTGTGTACCTTGGACTTAGGGCCAAAGTAAGATAACAAGGGTAAGGTTTACCCTTCTGCCTGAAACAGCCATAGAACAGGAAAAACACATGAAACAATGATAATCAAGACACTTGACATTGGATAATGAAAGGCAGTGATCTTGATAGACGGGAAACAAAATGAACCCTATGACTACACTATCCTACTACCTTGAGAAAGTTTCCAGGCCATGGCATAGGTCGGAATGCAGGGTAAGCCCCATGGATGTGGATTCTCTTGGACCTACAGAAATGGCTGGGGATAACAATGTAACTACAGTTCACAGAACAGAATACCAGAGAACTCGTGAAAGCTTCTGATGTCCTATTCAGCTATTCAGCTGAGTACTGACCAGCACATGCATGTAAAGAAACAGGCCAGGGAAAGAACCTCCTGGAGAGGGTAAAGATAACAAGGCTTGGTCCTTCCATAGGGTCAGGAATGGTACCTGGCCTCACCAGCCATGTTGGGAACCATCTTGATTCATGCGACATTGTATAGAGTGTACAGAAGGATCATGCCTCAGTAGTAGGGAATAAATCCACTAGAGTAAACCCTGCTCCCATCCTACCCAGTGTATTTTTTTAAGTTTTAAGTTAAATTCTAGTTAGTTAAAATTCAGTATGATATTAGTTTCAGGTGTACAATATAGTGATTCAAAACTTACACACAATACCTGGTGCTCATCACAGGTACACTCCTTAATCCCCATCATGTATGTCACCCGTCCCCACATCTACCTCCCTTCTAGTAATTGTCAGTTAGTTTTCTTAACTAGAGTCTGTTTCTTGGTTTGCCTCTCTTTTAAATTCCATATATGAGTGAAATCATAGTGTTTACCTTTCTCTGACTGACTTAATCTAACTTAGCATAATACTCTATATTATGCTGTATATATATATATTATGCTATATATATATTATGCTATGTATATATATTATGCTATATATATATATTATGCTATATATATATGTATATATATATACACATACACACACCACATCTTCTTTATCTGTTCATCAGTCAGTGGACCCTTGGGCTATTTCATAATTTGGGTATTATAGATAATGCTGCTATAAACATTAGGGTGCATCTATCCCTTTGTGTTGATTTTTTTTTTTGTGGGGGGTAATACCTAGATACAGTGCATCTTAAAAGCAAGATGTAAAAGGACCAGACTGTTTCCAAGTAATTTAACTGTGTCCTGGAACAAAGCTCAAGAGCATAGAAATACAACGGGCACATGGGTGGCTCAGTTGGTTAAGCATCTGACTTCTGTTCAGGTCATGATCTCACAGTACAGGAGTTTGAGCTCCAGGTCAGGTTCTGTGCTGAGAGCTCAGAACCTGGAGCCTGCTTCAGATTCTGTGTCTCCCTCTTTCTGCCCACTCCACCTCCGGCTTCTGCTCATTTTCTTTCTCTCTGAAAAAATAAATAAACATTAACAAATTTTTTTCTAAAAAGTATAGAAATACAAAAAAATCTAATAGCAAATAAGGTGAAATTCAGCGGCATACAATCAAAAATTATTAGGCATGCAAAGAAACATGAAAGTACAATGTATAATATGAAAAATTAAAGCTAACCGAGGACTGACACAGATATGAGAATTACCAAAGAAATTAGAATAATTATGTAACTGTGTTCTGTATGTTCAGAAATCTAAGGTTATAGAAAATTTGAAAAAGACCCAATTGAACTTCTAGAGATAACAAATAACAATGTGTAAGATTGCAGAGGAAAAACTTAGTAAACCTAAAGACAGAGCAGTAGAAATTATAAAGCATAGAAAAGGAAAAAATGGACTGAGCATCACTGAGCTGTGGGACTACTTCAAGCATCCTGATAATACATGTTATTAGAATCCTTAAGGATGGAAGCAGGAGGGTCAGAGATAAATATATTCAAAGAAGTAATGGCCACAGTTTTTCTAGATTTGATGAAAGCTCTAAACCAGCAGATCTAAGAAGCTCAGCAAACTCTAAGTGCAAGAAACATGATGAAAACTATACCAAGGTGCGTTATAGCCGATTGCTCAAAGTTAGTGATAAGCTAGTTATAGAAAAAGTTAGGTTCATCCAGAGGAAAAAAAGAGACTTTTCATACAAAAGAAGAAAGATAAGGATGATAGTAGATTTCTCATTAGAAACAGTGAATGCAAGAAGTTAAGAGCTACATTTTTAAGTACCGAAAGAAAAAACTATCAATTGAGAATCTATACCCAGTAAAAATATCTATAAAAAATAATAATGAAATACTTTTTAGATATATAAAAACTTAATCACCAGCAGACCCACACTAACAAGTGTGACTAAAAGCAGACTCACTATAAGTGTGGGTCTGCTGCTATATATAGTTATATATAATATATATATTATATATTTCATATATAATATATTATATATGTATTTTATATAAAAATATATATTTTAGTCCTTAAGGCCTAAGGAAATTATCAGATGGTAATGTGGACCTAGAGAAAGATGAGAGGCCCTGGAAATGGTAGTGACATGGATAAATATACAAGATTTTTATATTATTTAAGCTTCTCTTACAATAATTATTTAAACAAAAATAGTGACAACATGGTTTACAATATTTGTAAAGTAGATGTGAAGTTTATAAAGTACATACAAGTAAGTAGTATGGCAAAAATAGTATAAAGATCAAGAGGAGAGAAATGGATGTATGCTGTTTTATACCTTACTGTGCATGAGGTGCTATTAACATTACTTTTGTAGACTAATAAGTTAAAGATGCATACTACAAACCTTAAAGTAACCACTAAGATAACAAAACAAAAGAATAGCTTATAAGCTAACAAGGAAAACAAAATGGAAATGATAAAAAAAAATTCAGTGAACACAAATGACAGAAAAAGAAGAAAAGGGAAACAGATTAGATAAGTAGAAAACAGATATAAAGATGATAGCTTTAAACCTAACTGTATCAATAATGATATTAAATATAAGTGGCCTAGATACCCAATGAAAGCAGAGGTTGTCAGATTAGATATAACTATATACTGCCTACTAAAATAAAACAACAAAAGACAAACAATGCTCTTTAAATATGAAGAAACCGACAGGTTAAATATAAAAGAGTGGGGAAAGATATACCATAACACTAATGAAGAGAAGGTTAGATTGTCTATAATTTCAAAGTAGATTTCAGAGCGAAGAATATTACCATTGGTAAAGAATATCATTGCATAATGATAGAAGACTCAATTCATCAGGAAGACCTTATATTCATGTGCCTAATAATGTAGCTTCAAAATACATAGGACAAAATCTGAAAGAACTGCAAGAATAAATAAATAAAGCCAGAGTTCTATTTGGGGATATCAATACCTGCTTTTCAATAATTGAAGTAGAAAGAAAATTACTAAAGATATAGAAGATTTGAATAATGCTATCAACGAGATTGACATTTATATAATACTCTTTCCAGCAATAGCATTGCTTTTTAAGTACACACAGAACACTGATTTCAAGACTTAAACAAAGCTACAGTCATCAAGACTGTAGTAGTTGTTGGGACGCTTGGGAGGGTCAGTCAAACGTCTGACTTTGGCTCGGGTCATGATCTCATGGTTTGTGAGTTCAAGCCCCATATCACGCTCTGTGCTGACAGCTCAGAGCCTGGAGCCTACTTCAGATTCTGTGTCTCCTTCATTCTCTCCCTCCCCTGCTCACTCTCTCTCTCTCTCTCTCTCTCAAAAATAAACAAACATTAAAAAAAACAATTTAAAAAAAAGATTGTAGTAGTTGTATAAAGATAAGCACATAAATCAGTGGAACAGAATAGAGCAGGAATTGGATAATTAGACTTACAGGGGAAATCCAGGCTGCCTCCTTTTTTTTTTTTTTTTTTTAAGTACTGTTAGAATACAGCCACACCCGTTTGTTTTTGTATTACCTATGGCTGCTTTTGTGCCTCAACAGCAGATTGGGTAGTTCCAGCAGATATCTTGTGGTCTACAAAGTCTAAAACATTTATTCTCTGGCCCTTTACATAAAAAGTTTACCCAGCCTTGGAATAAAGAGTACCTAAATAGACTCACACATATATCGACAATTGATTTTTGATGAAAGTATAAAGATAATTCACTTGTGAAAGGATATTTTTTCTACATACAGTTCTGAAACAATTGGCTATTCATATGTAATGAAAATAACTTGAATATCTACTTTATACCACATATAAAAATTATCTTGAAATAGTTGATATACCTGAATATAATACCTAAAACTGTAAAACTTTTAGCTAGAAAACATAGGAGGAAACCTTTGAGACTTTGGGATAGGCAAAGATTTCTTAGATGATACCAAAAGATTAGTGCTTAGATACCAAAAGCACTAATTCATAAATTGGACTTAATTAAAATGAATATTTCTGCTCTTTAAAAAGCATTGTTAATAGAATGGAAAGAAAAGCCACAGATTAGGAGAATATACTTAAAAGAATTTTCTAATAAAGACCTTATATCCAGGATATATATTTAAAAAGTTTTTTTAAACATTTATTTATTTTTGAGAGACAGAGTATGAGCAGGGGAGGGGCAGAGAGAGGGAGATACAGAATCTGACAGGCCCAGGCTCTGAGCTGTCAACACAGAGCCGGATGCAGCACTCAAACCCACCAACTGTGAGATCATGATCTGAGCCAAAGTTGGACACGTAACTGACTGAGCCACCCAGGCATCCATGTATATATATTTGTGTGATGTTTATTTTTGAGAGGGAGAGCATGAGTGAGGGAAGGGCAGAGAGAGATGGAGACACACAATCTGAAGTAGGCTCCATGCTCTGAGCTGTCCGCACAGAGCCTGATGCTGGGCTTGAACCCACAAACCATGAGATCATGACCCGAGCCGAAGTCAGATGCTTAACTGAATAAGCCACTCAGGTGCCCCTAGAATTTCTTTTTAAAACTTCCTAAATATAATAATGAAAAAACAACAAACCCAGTTTAAAAATGAGCAAAATATTTGGACACATCACCAAAGAAGAATATGAATAAATATATACCTACCATATATATGATCTAGCTATTAAACTAGGTATTTTCCGAAGACTTGGGACTGGTTATATTATAGTGTATTTATTGCACTAGTATATTATGCACCAGCTTACAACAAGGAAGTAAGGTTATCCATCCAACAAATATATTGAGGTGCTTACTATGCCACGTATGATTCTTGATACTAGGAGCATAGTTGAGAAAACACACAAAGTTTCTTGTCTAATTTGCTTGCTTTCTGTTTTAGGTGCACAATGTATTCGTTTCCCATGGCTGCTGTAACAAAGTGCCACAAACTGGGTGACTTAAAAAACAATAGAAGTTTATTCTATTAAGTTACTCTATTAAGAGAAGTTTCTTCTCTTAACGTTCTGGAGACCAGAAGTCCTTCTGAAACTGTGGATAGAATCTTTCTTTCCTTCTTCATAGCTTCTGGTGGTAGCCATTAGTTAGGCCTTGGCATTTCTTAACTTATAGTTGCATCACCCTATCCCTGCCTATCTTGTCGCATGACATTGTGCTTTTGTATTTTGTCTCATAAAGGCAGCCAACGAGTATTAAGGGCCCACTTCATTATGACATCTTAACTAATTACATTTGCCACAGCCCTATTTCTAAACAGGGTCATATTATGAGATACTGGGGGTTAGAAGATCAACATATCGTTCAGGAGGAAAACAATTCAACCCATAACAGCCAATAAAATAAGTAAATTCAGTACTATTTTACAACAGGGGTTGGCATACTGTGGTCCGCAGACCTAATCTAGCATGCATCCTATTTTATTAAATTAGGTTTTACTAGAATTCATCCATGCCTTTTTTTTTTAAATTCAAGTTAGTTAACATACAGTGTGCCCATTTGTTTACATATTATCTATAACAGAGTTACAACTAGTTGCAACAAAGACCTTAACACATTCAAAACCTAAAATAATTATTATTTGGCTCTTTATAAGAAATATTTGCCAAATCATAAGAGACTCTTGAATACTGAAAACAAACTGAGGGCTGAAGGGGGAGGGGGAAAGGGAAAGGGGGATGATGGTCATGGAGGAGGGCCATTGTGGGGATGAGCACTGGGTGTTAGATGGAAACCAACTTCACAATAAACTATAAATAAATTTTAAAAAAGAAATATTTGCCAAACCATTTAAAAAAGTTTAAACCATTTAAACTGTTCAGTGTCATTGAGAAAAAAAAAAACAGGAAAGGAGGATAAGCAATATGGGTGATCAGGGAAGACCTGTATGAGAAGGTGAATTTGAGCAAATGTAAGGAATTAGTCTTTATGTATTGACTTAGAAAGATGTCCAAATGTAGTAAGGGAAAAATGCAAGTTATAGAACATTTTTGTGAAATAAAGTATATATTTATACAAGATAAAGTTACAATATACAAATAAAAATTTTGCAAGACTATCCACCAAATTTTTCACAGTAGTTATCTTGGTAGGATTATAGAGGACTTGTACGTGACATTTTCTACTGCTGTTCACTGGAAAATTTAAAAATAATTATTTCCTTTACATTTTAATATATCATGGTTATAAATTCAGTTTCTTATATATTATTAAATTATATCAAAGTCTTAATATGTGTGAAACAATAATGGAGGATTCAACTCCTTGCTAAATTTGAAGTTATCTTTTACATTTCAAAGAGGAACCACCATTACTTTTACACCAGAATTTAACCTGGCACTGAATTTTAAACTGAATTTTTATTTCTGTGTGCATAAAATAGTTTGGCAGTTGAAGAATTAGTAGTCTTAACTGTTAGTGAGAGGTTAAAAGGTATGATTCTTTTAAAGATTTGCTTTAACTGCTTTTGTCAAATTCAACAAAATGTCCCTTTCATGTTTTTGTGACATTGCATGAAAATCAAGGAGGTTTGGACTAGGCAAAGAGGGGCTGATAATGTTTCCAGGTTAAAACAGTAGGATGGGGGCACCTGAGTGGCTCAGTCGATTGTGTCCAACTTTGGCTCAGGTCATGATTTCGCAGTTCATGAGTTCGAGCCCTGCATCTGGCTCTGTGCTGACAGCTCAAAGCCTGGAAACTGCTTTGGATTCTGTCTTCCTCTCTCTGCCCCTCCCCCACTCACTCTCTGACTCTGTCTCTCAAAAATGAATAAACTTTAAAAAAAGGATGTTTAAATATTGTTATACAGGTATTTATGGAATTGTTTTATACTGAAGGTCAGAAGGTATCTACAATAGGATACTTTCAGAAAGCCTTATACCAGGCAAGGATTTAAGAAATAACCAAATAATAAATATTATCCAAGCCAGCTTTCTGTATAAGGCTTTCCTCTCTTTATAGTGAGAATCAGTGAAAAGAGCATGACTTTTGGAGGCAGAAGACTTACTTTAACATCCCTACTTCACTTCCTAATTTTGTGATTTGGGTAAGTAACTTAACCTGTCTCAGTTTTCTTATGCGAAGTTCCAGTAATTGATCCTTCCCATTTGAAACCCATCGAATTCAATATCATGAGTGAATCCTAAGGTAAACTATAGACTTAGGTTGATTACAGTGTGTCATGTAGGTTCAACATTGGTAAAATGTACCATTCTGGTGAGTGACGTTGATAATGAGAGAGACTGTGCATGTGTAGGTGCAGACGGTATGTGGGAATTCTTTGTACCTTCCTCTCCATTTCATTTTAAATCTAAAGCTGTTCTAAAAATACAAACTTTTAAAAAGTAATAAAATAGTAATTCCTGCCTTACCTACCTGCTTCTCTAGGGTATTAGGAGAATCAAGGAAAATAATTTACATAAAAGCACTTGTATAATGTAAAATAGTAGTATAAAAGTGTTAGTTATGAATTAATAATTAGCACTAATGGAATAGAGCAGAGCCGAATAATTTTTAACATAATAATTAGGGACGCCTGGGTGGCTCAGTCGCTTAAGCTTCTGACTTTGGCTCAGTTCATGATCTCATGGTTTGTGAGTTTGAGCCCTGCATCCAGCTCTGTGCTGACAGCTCAGAGCCTGGAGCCTGCTTCAGATTCTGTCTCCCTCTCTCTTTGCCTCTTCCCTGTTCACTTACTCACATCCCCCTCCCCATCACTCTCTCTCTCTCAAATATAAACATTAATAAATAAATAACATAATAATTAGTTAATATAATGTAAGTTTGATGAATTTTTTACAAATTTTTCAGAGTAACACTGTGCTATGTATGCATGATACCATATTGAAATTTTCCCCATCTTGATCCCTGCTCAACTTACTCAACAAACATTACTTTGCCTTCTATTTGGCAATTGTAGTTCATCTATTCTGCAATTATAGTAGTAATGTGTAGTAACTAAGTGTATGTTAACATTCTTCCACCCATGAAATCTATATCTAAATGTATTATTCATGCTTATTCATTCTGTCCTTGGTTCAAAGTGAAACGAACAAGAGACTCAAAAATCACAATCCAGAAATAACAAAAATTATTTCTAAAGGACAAAACTATTAAAAATTTATCAATTATAATTCCCATGCATTCTCCCACTTGAGAAAATTCATGGGAATCAAGTGCATAAGAACAGTCAACTCTAGAGACAGTGTTAAATTTGTTCTAATTTTTTAAATCATTTATAAACTTTATTCAATAGTAAATTACTTCTGATGCATCTTATAGCACCTTTCAACACATTACTGTGTTGAACCACCATATTTGAGGAATTGCCACTGTAAAAGAACCACTCAGTGCTTGGAATAAACATTCCCTGTACCTGTGGTTAGTAGTTATGTTTTCGCTTCACAGAATGTTCCAAAATAACATGCAAATATCAAGGAAAAATCATTGTTTGCAGTGAGGTTATAATACATGCATGGAAAAATCTGTAAGAGATGAGGGAGGATAATGCTAATAATAAGACTGTAAATTGAGTATGTCTTGTCAGCAAACTGAAAGGACAGGAACAACAAGCAGGATAGTGTCAATTCTGTCCATTTTAAAACAAGGTAAACCCCACAATGAAGTTGACTGTATTACATTTAATATTTTAGCTAGTGCTTCTGTGTTTCCATCTCTTAGGTTTGGATTATGAAATTAAGTTCCTCGGTAGATGTTTCTTCATCACATCTCAATGACAGTTCTTTAAAAATTAGGAAATGTTGCTTTCTAACTATTAAAATATGAAACCTAACTTTGCCTGTTTTCCTTTTACTTAATGTGTTTTGTGGCGCCGCTTAGATAAATCTAATTGCTTTGTGATAACTATAAATACCTTTATGGGACTTCTTGTTTCAGAGTTTTGTTTTAAGAATGTAGTGCATCAGTAGAAAAATTGCCAGTTTCCAGGGACCATAGAGAATCCTCTCTACAGTGTGAACAAGGTACTTGGTGGGGGTGGTCAGGATGGAGTGACCACAATTTGCTCTCCTAACACGCCCAGATATTTTGTTTTGTTTTGATGAACATTTGTGATGTGGATTTTTGTCATATGGAATATTTAAAATTGGCAAGTAAGAAATACAACAGGTGGAGGAAAATGGTTCCTGCGCATTACTTTTTTAATACCTTTACCATGGGACAATCTAGATAGTTCATGAGCAAATTATTTATGGAGTGACTATTACATGGTAAGGGAGTACGTAAAATCAAGTTAGTGTTTCTATTTAATAAAAGAATACTTTGCTCCAAATACAGTACTTTGAAGCCCTCACCAGCTTGCTGTCTTCTGTCCTAATAGTGTTATTTGGGAGAGTTTACACATCAAGAATTTTTAAATTTAAATTTAGTTTTTTGACTAAGTACTAAAGTCGTATAGTACAACATTGGAAAGGTGCAATGTGTATATGGTAGAGAGTCTCCCTCCTATCCAGATGTCTTACCTAGTGGCAGCCACTATTTGAATTTTTATCCTTCAAGAGGTATTTTATGCATATATAAGGAAATGGTTGTGTGTTTTACCTTTTTTTGGTTTCTTCCCACAAATAACAAAAATATACTCTACATGAAAAATATTTTAGATATCATTACATATCTGTAGATCTGGAGCTTCCTCATTTTTTTGTAGGTACAGGTATGTTCTATTTGGATGTGCCATAATTTAACTGCTCCCCTATTCGTGAACATTTAGGTTGCTTCAGCCTTTTACTATGCTGTAATTGATAACTTTACATATGTGTCATTTTGCTCATATCTGTAGGATAAAATACTAGAAATAGAATCATTAGCTTCAAACATGTGTATTTGATTTTGATCGATGATGCAAAACTGAGCGTATGCCTTGTGAGGGTAGGTTCTTTTCTTTGTTTATAATTGAGCTCTACTTTACAAATAATAAAATTCACAGTTGTAAGTGTACAGTTTGTTGAGAAGGCTATGCCATTTTATATTATAATGTGCAGTGTATGAGAACGCCTTTATGTCATAGTTGCATAGTCTCAACAGTCATAATACTGTTGATAATTTTTTGTTTTTATATTTTGACCAAAACTAGAAATGATATTGAGTAGTTCTTGTTTTGTTTACTATTTTTACTAAGTACAGCTTACGTGCAATAAAGTCCATAGATCATAACCATAGTCCAAAGTATAGAGCATGTCCAGCATCCCAGATTGCTCCCTTCTGTCCTCTTCCCCACTCCCCCGGAAGAGATAACCACTATTCTGATCTCTGTCACACAGATTACATTTGCCTGATTTTGAGCTTTATATAAAGGGAATCACGTCTACTTTTTTGTATCTGATTGCTTTCTTCTCTATTGTATGTGAGATTCAGTCATTTTGTTTTGTACCTGTAAGTCTTTTTCATTGCTGTGATTTAGTTACTTGCATGGCTCTGTTCCACCATTTTTCTGGTTTTGGTTTCTTCTACTTTTCAGTATTTATGATTAAAACTTGCATGAACATTCTTGTATGTGTCTTTTAGAGGAGTAAGGCACTGATTTCTTTTGGCTATACACCTTGTCTGGGTAGATTTTGTTGGTTTTTTTAAATTGAGTTTCAATTTATAAAGAATAAAATTTATCAATTTATACTGTACAGTTTGTTAGGAAACGATTCCTCATAGATCTCTTGAAGGTTTGCTTACAGCCTTGGAAAATAGAGATAATGTCTCCCTCCAGAGTAAAAGACAGGCATGCTTACTGACATTTTAAAAGATCTGGGTTTCTAAGCTCAGTCTTCCTCTTCTATAACATGACCCACTGTGTGTACAGGTGTTACCTGACTCTCTTCACAGTGCTGTGTTGGAATAGGGGCCCACGCAACTGGCACAAGAAAATACCGATACTCTGAAAATGCTGCTCCTGGTGTGAGTGATAAGGTCCTTTGCCTCTGACACAGGAGTTTCAGGTCTTCTGCCAGTATCCATGGAACTAAGCAGGCTAACTTGTTAGCTTGCAATAGGGTAAAATCTCAGAGCTTTCACAATTTTTACCACAATTCAGTGAATTTTGACAAATGTATAGTCTTGTCACCACCACACTCAGGTCATAGAACATTCCCGTCACCCCAGAAGGTTCCTTTGTGCCTCTTTACATTTATTCCCCTTCCCCGCTTCAGCCCCAGTTAGCCCCTTATCTGCCTTCTGTTGCCCTAATTTTGCCATTTGTTGAATATCCTATAAATGAAATTATACAGTACATAACCTATTGTGTCTGGCTTTCTTCGTTTCGCATAATGCTTTTGAGATTCATTCATGCTATTGCATGGATCACTAGTTCATTCCCTTGTATTGCTGAATGGTATTCTATTGTATGGATATATGATTGTTTGGGTATTTGTGTATCCATTCACCAGTTGATAGACATTTTTCTAGTTTGGGACTATTATGAATAAAGCTGCAATGAACATTTGAGTAGAAGTCTTCATGTGAACATGTATTTTTAGTTCTCTTGGATACATTCTTAGGAGTAGAAATGCCCAGTGTTATTATGTGCTTTTGACTTGGTAAAGAACTGCCAAATTGTTTTCCAGCCTGTCTCTTTTATCTTGTAGTCCTGTCTGGGGTAGTTTTAATTTGCATCTCTCATTATGAGTGAAGCTGAGAGTATCATTTCATATGCTTAAATTACTTGTATTTCCTTTTTTATAAATTGTTCAGCTCATCTTGCTTGTTTTTCTTCTAGGTGTTGGAATTTTTTAGTGATTTGTAGGCATTCTTCATATATCAGGGGATATTTTTGGTCATGGTATGAATTACAAACTTTTTTTTTCCATTTTGGCAAATATCTTTTGATGTTGCTTTTGGTGGGTTTTGCTATGCAGAAAATTTTCTCTGAAGTATTGTCTCACATAGTATTTACTAATAGTACAAGTCTTCACATCAAAAGAAACAGGATTGCTTTTTAAAGTAAAGTATAAGTTGTTTTCCATCACTATTTTACTAGCCATAACTCCAGTGGGAATAAAGAAAAATATTTTGAAGACTTAAATTTGTTTTTTGCATTCTCATAAAATTTTATCACCATTTAGAAGATGGTTATACAGTAGGAGCAAGAGCTTCAGAAATTGTGTCTTATTATGTGTTATAAGAGAAAAAATAGTAAAAATAATACCATTATATGTCTTTTACAGAAATACCTAATGCAAGATGTTGACATTGAAAACTTGGATAGTACAAGCATTGTTTATTTTCTTCACCAGTGAATCTGTAGGTAAGATTCATGAAATACCCTTCCAACCTCACAAATTAGGCTTATATATTTTTATATAATTATATAATTAAGCTTATGCTTCATAATTATATAATTATGTTTATGTTTTTTCCAGGATCATTATTGAGAGAATAATGGTGTTAAAAATGATTTTGAAATGTAAAAATACTCCTGATAAATTATAGTTTGAGTTGAAACAGTCACCCAGTAATTCTAAATGCTGTTTCTGTATATTGACAATAACTTTAGGGTGGGGAGGGGAAAAATATGTTGTTGGTTTTGTTGGGTTTTTTTTTAATTAATAACATAGGAGGAAATCTGTTACCTTTAATGGCCAAAGGTATCACTGAACAGGAGTGTTATTGTGATACCAGAATAAAGAGATCACTTGGAGCAGAACTGCTCAAACTGGTCCACACCCTGATGCCCGTATGAGAATTGGTTGTTGTTACTGGTTGACAATAAGTACAGAAATTAAGAATAAATGTTAGAAACTCTTAACAATTTGACATAGGCATGATACCTGAGCATGTGATCCCTGGACTTGTCTCATCAGACATGGTACAGAGCAAAGATTGGGGGGAAGAAAAAGCCATACTGATCTTTTCAACCACAGATAGTTTGAGAAGCACTGCTGTAAATCAACCCCTTTCTAAATCCAGGAATGCAGCTTCTTTTTGAACACTTTTTTTGTAATTTTTTTTTATGTCTTTATTACTGTATTTTGAGAGACCGAGACAGAGCAAACGGAGAAAGGCCAGAGAGAGAAGGAGTCACAGAATCTGAAGCAGGCTCCAGGGTCTGAGCTGTCAGCACAGAGCCCAACGTGGAGCTCGAACCCACGGACTATGAGATCATGACCTGAGTCAAAGTCAGGCGCTTAACCGACTGAGCCACCCAGGCACCCCTCTTTTTGAACACTTTAAGTGACATAAAGCTTATTTTGAAAATTACTGCTGTTTAGAAAATCTTTCCTTATTCTTGAGCCCAAATTGTCCTCCTTGTAACTTTTTCCCATTAACCCTAGTTCTAGAGTACTCCCACTTTGTCTTCCCTCATTCAACTCTTCACATATTGAAGGACTGTGTTTATGTGTCTTTTGAGGCCTCTCTTCCCCGAATTGACCTTACGCAGTTATCCTAATTATTTTTTACAGCCTTGGCTTCTAATCCTGTACATGGTGATTACCCTTCTGATTCTTCCCTTGGTTGCCCATAACATATTCAAAATACTAGACCATCCCACCTCTTGCACTTACCAGCTATGGGACTTTGGCCAGTTGCTTAATCTCTGCCTCAGTTTCCTGATCTATGAGTTGGGGATAATAATGGTTCCTAACTCCCAGGGTTATCATGGGGATTAAATGAGTTACTTTACAGAAGGCATCTGGATAGTGCCTGGCCCACAGTAAGCATTATAAAAAGGATAGTAATTATGTAATTATTATTGAGGTTTGAATAAAATACACTTAAATAAATTTAATGTACCATAACTGGACTTGTTCTGAGTATAGCGATTTTATAATTTACTTTGATCTGAACATCATTTTTATTCAATCAACATAGTCTTTTGCCAGCTAAGAAAAACTGTAGTTTCATGTTAAGCTGCTGGTCAGTGAAAATTCTTAGGATATTTTCACCTGAATTACTTTTAAGCCATTTCTCCCTTAACCTTTATTTATTTCATTTCAGCCTGAATAGGAGGTATTTCCCTTTCTTGCAAAGTTCGTGATCTTGGTTTTAGCTGACTGGTCTATTTTTTCAACATAATTTTATGATCCAAAGTGTTGTCAGTCCTTCATAGTCTTGTCCTTTGCTAATTTGATAAGTGTGGATGTCTCTGTTTTCTGCCAAGTTATCGATAAATATGTTCAAAATAACAGGACCACATTATTATTACTGCCTCAGACATTACTCTAAAACTTCAGGCTTAAAATGACAATCATTATTATTTCTCACAGTTTATGTGTGTCACGAATAAAATAGCTGGACTATTCATCTTTGCTGTATGATATCTGGGACCTCAGTTGGAGTATTCTAAGATTGGGGACTAGAATCATCTGAGGGCACATTCATTGATATGCTGGCTGTAGTTTGAGGACTTTGCTGGGCTTGTTGGCTGGAACAGGACATGTAGTCTCCCCATGTGACCTTGGCTGACCTGCAACATGTGGCTGGGTTCCATGGACAAATGTTGTAAGAGAAAAAGAGAACTAGTCGAAAGTTGTATTCTTTTAATGATCTAGTCGTGGAAGTCACATAGTACTCTCCATTATCTGAGGCAGATCTGAGGGCCATTAGCACCCACACAGACATGAGGGCAGGAGTTGACCCCATTTCTTTGTGGAAGGAGTATCAGTCACATTGTAAGAAGAGCATGTGGGATGGGATAAATATATAGGTGTCACCATGTTTGGAAAATACAGTCTGCCACAAGGGCTGAGAGCAGGAACTTGAGCCTACTCTACTCCAGACCTTTCTCTCACTGCCTTTTTGTAGTATTTTTTTATATACGAGTAATCAACCAAATAAGATGCAGTTACTTTGAACCAATGGAATTTCTGTTTTTGTAACTCAGGAACAACCAAATATCAGCAGTTTTGTAATGTTCATGCTATTACCTGTTATAGTGTATTCTAATCCACATTTCTTCATCTTGTCTGTGTAATTACCCCAACTAACTTTCTCAAATGCCTTTTAAAAATTAAAATGTTCTCTTTCTAAAGAGTTTAGCCTTGTAGCCCTGTAAAAATGGAATAAATTTGGCATAAGATGATTTTAATGAGCCTGTATTTCACTTTGGAACATTTGTTCATTTGTAGTATTTCTCTTTTATTTTGTGTGTTTAAAAAGTATTAATACTGAGTCTGTAGCTGTATCTCATGTTAGTACTGTAAAGTGTATTGTGTACTTACTGTTCTTATAATTAGTTGAAAGTAAAATAGGAGTGATTTTACCAATGAATAAAGTGAGGTCTAGGGATTTGTAAGGACTGGCCCAGTTTCACAGAGTAACTTATTAGTACCCCACAAGATGAAGTTCCACACATTTGGAAGTTTAGAGTTCTCCGTGCACTGGGACTTACTATAGACAAGGTCATGTAAATAGCCCATATTAATGAGTTTTGAAACAAAGAAATACACGTTCCTACTCCTGGGCATCATAGGCTTTATGAGAGATCCAGGATCCCATTTGGGAGTACAGTTTTAACTGCAAAAAATTGTTTTTAATTCTTCCTGCTAACTTTGAGAGAACCTTCCATACCCTATCAGTGTGACTTGTCTCTGGAGAGTAATAATAACGATAGGCTACCATTTATAGGTGGACTATTGAATACGAGGCATTGTAATAGGTGTTTTACATAAATGATTTTTAATCTCAAAAAACACTTGTTTAGTAACTTCATTTTCCAGGTGGAAAAAACTGAAGCTCATTTAGGATAGGTAACCACCCAAGAACTCATTGGCGAACGGGAAAGCTGAGGCTAGAATCAGGCCAAGTAGTTGGGAATTTTATATTGACTGTAGCAGGAAGCCATTAAATTTAAATGGGAAATAGCATGATCATTTTAAATAGTAACTCTGGTAATATTACACAGGATAAACTGGAAGGAGGTCAGACTGTGGTGTAATGGCCTGAACGTCAGCAGGCAAAATAGGGCTGGTACAAAAGTGGTTGATAAACATATTAAGCATCTAGAACCAACAAGACTTAATGCAGTATTGTTAAATTGAAAGTTGGAGGAATCTAATTAGAAATGTTGAAGGTGACTGCAAGGTGTCTAGCCTAGGTGACTGTACACACATACTTTTAGCAGAGGTACAGAAATAATAAGTTTGAAGGGAACTGTGATGCATGTAGCTTTCTTCAGATAATGTCCACCTTAAAGTACTTAAAGAATATCTCACATGGATATATATTGCAAGCTATTGAAAACAGTAGGAACTTAGAGCTGGAGGTAGGGTATTTAATTGTCATTAGCCTGGAGTTGGGTATAGTTAAAGCATATAGTTGTGGCATACCTATGTTTTCATGCAGTCTGAATTTTTTGTTTTTTTAATATGGGATTTTATCCCATACACTTACTGTTAAAATTAACATATTTGGCCATCTTGTTCTAGTCTTCGTGGGGGTGTTTTTGCTCCCTTGCTGTTTACTTTGTTGTCTGAATTTTCATATATGAACTTTGATATATGAACGATGTGTACTGTCTTCCCTGCCCCATCTACCCATCCAGCACCATTCAGGACTGGAAAGGAGCAGAGCCTACCACTGCCTCTTTTCTGGAGGGCTTAATTTAGACCCTGGGTCTGAATCAAGGAATAGGATTGGTGGTGGAATAAGTATGACTCATGCTACAGCAGTCTGTGTTTCCTAAAGTAAAGTTGGAATAACTATAAAAAGGGCTAAAGCTTGCATAATTTTTTTTTCATTAGCCTTATAATTTATTTATATCTTTACAAATTTACGCATTGACTTCTGGCTATATTTTTTTTTTCCACTGTGTGTTTTTTTTCCCTGTCTTTAGAGATAATTTAGTGAATATTAAGGGGCTACATTGATATAAAGTATCATTTTGTACCAGAATAATTCAGTCCATTTTTATGTTTTCTGTTGTTCCTTTTCAGGTGAACTTCTAGAGCCATGTGGTCACATCAAACCTGAATCTCCAATTGTACAACTTGGTTCTAATTTCACTGCAGTTTGTGTACTAAAGGAAAAATGCATGGATTATTTTCATGTAAATGCTAATTACATTTTCTGGAAAACAAACCATGTTACTGTTCCTAAAGAACAATATACCATCATAAACAGAACAGCATCTAGTGTCACGTTTACAGATATATCTTTATTAAATATTCAACTCACTTGCAACATTCGTACATTTGGACAGATTGATCAGAATGTTTATGGAATCAGAATAATTTCAGGCTGTAAGTTTTGATTTTGTCTTATTTCAGACTTTGTTATGACTGTTGAATTACATTTGTAATGTCTGTTGGTCTTTATGAAATGTGGCAATTTGTTGGCTCAGTGACTTCTGGACATACTTAATTAAAAAAATAAGTTTTGAAGTGAAACTACATTTGGATTACTAATATACAAAAAGCCTAAAGAGTAACAGAAGTTTTCTCTTTCCTGAAAGTCATGTATCCATCAGTTTTCTAGAAAAATGTTTTGACATGGGACCCACAAAACTTTGTTGAATTGAAATTTATGAATATAGTCATAGTAACTTTCAGTATCCCTTAATTGCTGAGAAGATGCACATACAAAGCAACTATCTGACGAAGGTGAAGAAATACTGGAGAAAGTCCTATGTCAGAGTAAATAAACTTAGTATTACCCAAGAGTGGATTATCAAATTTATGGATACTCAAAACCATAATTTTGGCATTTGCTTTTCCTCCAGCAGAGTTTTGGAAAGCAATAGGAAGAGAAATATAAGTGAATTATTTTTGTTTCCATTTAATTGCCTCTTACTAACATGTATTATTACTTATTAAAATACACTTTATGGAGAAAGCAGTTAATATTGATATCCAGTTATAAGTGAAAATTGATTTTGTGTGGACAGTTAATTTGAAACATACTAGTTAATGACAGTTATTATAGAAAATATATATTAATCTAAAAAGTATGAGTTTAAATAGAAAAGTTAGTGTTTTAGTCACCAGTCTTTTATTATGTCCATTTCTATACTTTCTGCTTGGGTTTGTTATTTATCATCTAATTTAGGTTTTAAATGTCTTGGATAGTGTATAAATTGTATGTTATTTGTGGTCAAAAAGCTTTTTGAAATTTGCTGATTTTTCCCTTTTAGTGCCTCCAGAAAAACCTAAAAATTTGAGTTGCATTGTGAATGAAGGAAAGAAAATGATGTGTCAGTGGGATCCTGGAAGGGAAACATACCTGGAAACAAATTTCACTTTAAAATCTGAATGGCAAGTTGTTGTTTTTTGTATGTTAAATTTATTGTTAGTCATTTGTACTAGAGTTATTACTTCTTCAAGTAGAAATATTAAATGCAAATTTTTAAACATTTTTTCATTTTAATATATGTATGTTTGTTTTGAGAGAGAGCAAGGGAGAGCACAAGCGGGGGAGGGGCAGAGAAAGAGGGAGAGAGAGAATCCCACGCAGGCTTTACACGGTCAGCATAGAGCCTGATGTGGGACCAGAATCACCTGAGCCAAAGTCAAGAGTCAGATGCTTAACCCACTAAGCCACCCAGGTGCCTCAGATTTTTAAACGTTTTTTAAGTCCCGTAACTACAGGGGTGCGTGGGTGGTCGAGTTGGTTAAGTGGCCAACTTTGGCTCAGGTCATAATCTCACTGTTGCTGAGTTTAAGCCCCACGTTGGGCTCTGCGCTGACAGCTCAGAGCCTGGAGCCTGCTTCCAGTTCTGTGTCTCCCTCTCTCTTTCTCCCTTTTCCCCGTTCACGCTGTTTCTGTCTGTCAAAACTGAATAAACGTTAAAAAAAAAAAAAAGACCCATAACTATATACCATTATTATACTGAAATAGAATTGAAAATACTTCAATATATTGTTGCATTTTCAGTTAGTATTCATGTCTCATGATATATATATATATATATATATACACAAATTTTTAAAATTTTTTGTTTAGTTGACACAATTTTAAAATTGTTTCAGCTGTACAATATAGTGATTCAACTTCTTTATTTATACCTTATGCATTGCTCACCACAAGCGCAGCTACCATCTGTCATCATACACTATAACATCATTGACTGTATCCCCTGTTCTGTGTCATGAATATATGTATATATTTTTACATGTGTTCAAATCACAATCTAAATAATCTCTTTGCATTGCAAATTGATACGTTTTATAAGTCTGTCTTTACCATAGGTTCCACCTGGTTTTCTTTTCTTTCTTCTTTGCAATTCAGTTCTTAAAGTCACAGTTACACATTGTTTAACATACTCCTCTGTGCCCTCTTTTTTCCTAAAAATTGCTGTTAGGTCTAGACAGTCAGATTTGTGTTTGATTTCTTTTCCCAAGTAATTTGTAAGGGTGGTGTAAACCTCCTGTCAGGAACCACCACATAGTATTTGATTCTTTTTCTCCCCTTTTTCCTCTTTCTTTTTTTTTTTAAGGTACACACCATATTTTATCTTAATTTAAAGTGGAGTAATTAGCAGTTAGACAATTTATGTCTACTATTTCTGACATCTTTATCTTTTCCAGTCCTATTGTGAAATAATTGATATACATCACTGTGTAAGTTTAAGGCATATAGCATGGTGGTTTGATTTACATATACTGTGAATATATGTAATATATGTAAATATATTTACATATACTGTAAAACCACAATAGGTTTATCTAACATCCATCTTTCGTATTGATAGAATTTTTTAAAACAGAAAAAAAAATTTTCTCCTTGTGATAACTTACAGGATTTATTCAACATCTTTCCTATGTATCATACAGTAGTGTTGGCTATGGTAGTGTTGTACATTATATCCCTAGGACTTAGTATCTTATAACTGGAATTTTGTACCTTTTGACTACCTTCCTCCAATTTCCCCTCGCTCCTCCCCACCACCTCTGGTAATCTCAGGTTTGATCTCTTTTTTGTGTGAGTTTTATGTTCTTGTTTGTTTTAGATTCCACAAATAAGTGAAATAATAAATATTTTTCTTTCTCTGTCTTATTTCACTTAGCATAATGCCTTCAAGGTCTGTCCCTGTTGTCGCACACAAGGAAAAGATTAAATTTTTAGTCACCAGTCTTTTATTATGTCTATGTCTTAGATAGTACACAAATTGTATGTTATTTGTAGTTATAAAGCTTTTTGAAAATTGCTGATTTTTCCCTCTTAGTGTATCCAGAAAAAAAACTTTAAAATTTGAGCTGCATTGTGAATGAAGGAAAGAAAATGATATGTCCCTGGGATCCTGGAAGAGATCCTTGTTTTTTATGGCTGAATAATATTCCATTGTCTATATAAACCACAATGCCTTTGTCCATTCATCCATTGATGGACACTTAGGTTGTTTCCATGCTTTGGCTGTTATAAATAATGCTGCTGTGAACAAGAGAGTGCAAGTCAGCAGTTTTTATTCATTTGGATGTATTCCCAGAAGTAGAACTGCTGGATCCTATGTGGTAGTTTTTTTTTTTTTTAATTTTTTAGGATCCTCCATAATGTTTTTCATAGTGGCTGTAGCAATTTACAGTTTCACCAACAATGCATAAGAGTTCCCTTTTCTTCACATGCAGGCCAGCATTTATTATCTCTTCCCTTTTTGATGATGGCCCTTCTAATACGCATGAGGTGATATCTCATTATGGTTTTAATTAAAATTCTTCTCATGACAAGTGATGTTGAGCATGTTTTCATGTACCTACTTCCCTTTCATAAATCTTCTTTGGAGAAACATCTAGTCAGGTCTTTGCCAATTTTTTATTGGGGTTATTTGGTTTTTTTGCTGTTGAGTTGGATGACTTCTTTATGTATTAAGAATATTAACCCCTAATCAGATCTGTGGTTTCCAAATATTTTTCCTCTTCTGTAGCTTGTCTTTTCACTTTGTTGATGGTTTCTAGGTAGATTTTTAGTTTATGTAGTTCCACTTGCCTATTTTTTATTTTTGCTTGTGCTTTGAGTGTCTTATCCAAAAAAATCTGTACCAAGATCCATGTCATGCAGCTTTATTCCTATGTTTTCTTTAAGAGTTTCATGGTTTGAGGTCATACATTTAAGTCTTCAATCCATTTTTAAAAATTTTTTTTTATTAAAAAATTTTTTTAATGTTTATTTATTTTTGAGAGACAGAGAGACAGAGTGTGAGCAGGGGAGGGACAGAGAGAGAGGGAGTCACAGAATTCAAAGCAGGCTCCAGGCTCCAAGCTGTCAGCTCAATGCAGGGCTCGAACCCACGAACAGTGAGATCATGACCCAAGCCGAAGTTGGCCACTTAACTAACTGACTGAGCCACCCAGGCGCCCCTTCAATCCATTTTTTTGAGGTAATTTTTGTGACTGGTATAAGATAAGGGCATAATTTCATTCTTTTGTATGTGAATATCCAATTATTCCAGCACTATTTATTGTAAAGAGGGTCTTCTCCATCAGGTATTCTTGGTTCCCTTGTCAAATATTAGTAACCATAATTAGTTGAATTATGCTTGGGTTTATTTCTGGACTCTCAGTTCTGTTTCATTTGTCTATTTGTCTGTTTTTGTGCTATTACCATACAGTTTTGATGACTATATAGTGTAGCTTGAAATCAGGAAGTATAGTGTCTCCTGCTTTGTTCTTCTTAGGATTTGACTATTCAGAGCCTTTTCTGCTTCCACATAAAGGAGTGTTTTCCTCTACTTTTATATAAAAGAAAAAAGCCTGATAAAAGAAAAAATCTTGATAACGATTGCATTGAATCTACAGATGGCTTTTGGTGGTATTAACATTTTAACAATATTCTTTGAATTCATAAACACAGAATAACTGTCTTCTTTGATATCTTTTATTAGTGTGTTGTAGTTATCAGGGTAGAGATCTTTCACCTCCCTAGTTAAATTTATTCCTATTTTATTGTTTTTGATGCTGTTATAAATGGGATAGATTTATTTCTTTCTTCTTTAATTTTTTTTTAACATTTACTTATTTTTGAGATACAGAGAGATACAGAGCATGAGCAGGGGAGGGGCAGAGAGAGAGGGAGACGCAGAATCCGAAGTAGGCTTCAGGCTCTGAGCTGTTACCTCAGAGCCCGACATGGGGCTCGAACTCACAGATTGTGAGTTCATGACCTGAGCCGAAGTCGGACACACAACCTGATTGAACCACCCAGACGCCCCGATTTATTTCTTTTTGAGAAAATTCTTTGTAAATGTAAAAACTGCTACTGATTTTTGTATTTTAATTTTGTATCCTGGGCAACTTTACTGAATTCATTGATTAGATCTAACAGATGTTTTGGTTGAGAATTTTTGTTTTTCTGATACTAAGATTGAAGACTAGTTTCAGGTGTGTTGTCACCTTGATCCATTGGTTATAAAATTTCCCATTTATTTATTTATTTATTTTGCAAAGACAGGTTTTGTGTATTGGACTTGGCTTTTTGGCATGACTGACACACTCTGCAGACACAAGTAAAAATTGATTATAAACAAACTGTTCTTGACAGCAGTTTTTATCAGACATAAAAGCTGGAAGAACTTTGCAGTAAACATTTATACAGACCCATCACCTAGATGCTGCAGTTAACATTTTATTGTATTTGCTTTATCACATAGATGTGTATCAATGCATCCTTCTCTTCACATATCCATCTTTTTTTAATGCATTTCAAAGTGAGTTGCAGATATTAGTATACTTCACCCTTACCCGCTTCAGTGTTTATTTACATCATTAATTAAATGTAATTAACTAGTAACTCAGACTCATATCAAGATTTAAAACATAATCATACCCCCAGAAAGTTCACTTATGCTCCTTCCCAGTCAATCCTAGCCACCACCCTATCTCACCCCATCCCACAAGCCTGCTACCTGTCTGATTTTCTTCACAGCACATTTTTGCTTGTTCTTAATGTCATGTAAATGTAATCATAGTGTGTACTCTTCTGTGAATGGCTTTTATGACTCAGCAGAATGTTTTGGGGATTAAACCATGTTGCTTCCCATTAGTGTTTCACTTAAAGGTTTGAGCTATCATCAGTGGTCATTATTTGTACATGAGGTACAACATAGTGGTATTCCATCTTTTTTTTAAAGTGGATATACTCAAAGAAAACTTCCTTTGGTCACTCGGTTACCGTGAGGTACAGTTTATAGAAGGAAAATGGTATTGATGTTTTTTCCTTTGCTCTAACCAGTTTTATAATGAGTTCGTTCCTAGCATCCTCCAGAGGTAAATAATGAAGGGTTTTTCCCTTCATTATGAATTCATATTTACATATATTTGATGTGGTTCGGTCCATTACCATTTTCCTTGATACATTGTCCCATTTTGGTTAGGAGGAACTTCCTCAGGTTGGCTCTTCCTCTGACTTCATTCATTAGTCTTTGACAGCTTTCTTCATTTCTGGTATGATGTGATTTACCAAGTTCATTCTGTAAGTTCTTATGTCCTGCCCCAGACCTAGAATCAACCATTTCCCAAGTAGCTCTGGTTCCATTTAAGTGGGAATTACCATTTAGGGACTACAGTGTGGGTGCTAGGGGAACTTACTGCTAGTGGGTTGTTATTGTTTCTAGGCTTTTTCAGAAAGAGCTAGGAAGTGTTTTTAAGGTAAGATACATCATGAATGAATACTGGTATTTCCAGTTTAAAATCTGGACTACCTGTTTTTACTTAATTTCATTCATCTAACCTCTACATCTCCTTTCTTCTCTGCTGAAAACCTTAGTTTCCAACAATACCAATATAATTATTCATTTACTTTAATTTACCATAAACATAAGAGCTGCACAACAATGCCATTATCAGCACCAACCATAGGAATACAAAAAAGAATTATAAGATTGTTTTTCTTCCATTAAGGATATAGTTAATTGTTGTCTTAAAGTTACTTAAAATAATTTCCTCTCTGTTACAGCACCAACTCAACATCAGAGTTTGTATATTTCATTTTGCTTCAGATTTTTATAAATTTTTTAATTGACATAATTAATATACAGTATCCTGTTTGAGGTGTACATCATAGTTATTCATAGAAGTTACCTGTTTTTTTTTGGATTTGACTTACCCTTCTGTTTTAAAAAATTAGTTGTGTGTGTGTGTGTGTGTGTGTGTGTGTTTAATTGATTATAACTTAAACATAGGTGGGTAATATCGTAATATCACTTGAAATTTTGAGTGATGATAAAAATTAGAAAGTGGTTGCCTGGGTTTGAGTGGAAAGAGGCTAAGGGAATTTTCTGGGGTGACAAATTCTTATCCTTACCCTCCTGTCACCTCATAGCATTACTGTGCTTAGAAAAGGCATATTGTGCTTAAAGACAGACATCGCAGGTACAGTATGGATTCTATTTCAGGAATGGGAAGAAACAGTAACATTACAAGAAATAGATTTTTAGAAGACAGGTCATTGAAGATAGAGCATAGTATTATAAATGTAATGTTCTTGGAGTAAAAATTTGAAAATAATTTTGTGTTGTAAGGTATAAATCAAACTCAAGTGTTAAAGAAAAGCAAGTCGGCTTTTAAGAAATTTTTATTTGTTTTTAATGATCAACAATTCATTTCATACTTATAATTACCTCATTTATTTCAAGCAGTAATAATCTGGGTTTCATCAAATAACATTTTTCACTCTAATTTTTTGAAATCTATTTTTAATGACTGATTCCTCCATTTTTGTATTTAGGGCAACAGAGAAGTTTGCTGATTGTAAAACAAAACGTGACACCCCCACCTCATGCACTGTTGATTATTCTCCTGTGTATTTTGTCAACATTGAAGTCTGGGTAGAAGCAGAGAACGCCCTTGGGAAGGTTACATCAGATCATATAAATTTTGATCCTGTAGATAAAGGTAGTAATAATACTAAATTTGAGAATTTATTAAAGTAGTTTTTCAATTTTCAGTATTGTAGAAACAACCACTTAGTATCTTAGTGACTTTTACAAATTAATTTTGTCAACATTAAAAATAATTTGGAAAAAGAAAAATATCCGTAATCCAACTGCACTCATAGCAGTTTTTACTTTGAATGTTATCTGCTGGTATTTGTGCAGTTACTAAACCATATTTATAGCATAGTAGTCATGGTATACACGGTCCATTTTTAATGTCTTGTTCTTTGCATATATTTGTCTTTGGATATCGGAACCTGAAAAAATTAACAAGCATAATAAGTTGACAAAGAAAACTAAAATTTCTTTAGAAACCTTTTCTCTTCCTTATAATAGTATGACATAAGTAATTATTTTCAGAAAAATTAGTTCATCTGGTAAGAATAAATGAATATAGTGAAATAAAGAAAACATAAGAAGTATCATTTGAGTTATATAATTTTATATAAGAAGTTGTAAAAATAAACCATGATAAAAATTTGGATTTATTTTATTCTTCAGTGAAGCCCAATCCACCACATAATTTATCAGTCAGCAACTCAGAGGAACTGTCTAGTATCTTAAAATTGACATGGATCAACTCAAGTATTCAGAGTTTTATAAGACTGAAATATAACATTCAGTATAGGACCAGAGATGCCTCAACTTGGAGCCAGGTAACTTGCAAGTTACTCTTTATGCACATAGTCTTATAACCCTCTAACCTAAAAGTCTCAGTATCCTAAAGTTGTGGTTATATGTAATATTTTGCCTGACACCTCTTCTCAATCTGTATTTCATGCAAGGGCAAATAGGAAGACATTCAGATAGAAAATAATAGTCTTGCTGAGTACAGTAGCTTTTAAATGAAGTATGGAAGGATGTAGGGTGATAAGGAATAGTATTTTTTGGTGGGATGTGAAAGGAACACAAAAAATAGGCAAATTAAGTGGGAGGGTATATAAAGAGATTATATAGCAAAGGTAGAGAGCAGGGCCTAACAAGTTAAATCTGGAGGCCAATTTCAGCCTGTCATCTGTTCTTATGAATAAAGCCACACTCTTTTTTTTTTTTTTTTTAATATTGTCTTTGGCTATTTTGTGCCGCAGTGAATAAGTTGAGGAGTTGGAACAGAGACTATCTGACCCCCAACCTAAAATATTTACTCTCTATATCTAGCCCTTTTTAGAAAGCTTTTCAACCTCTTAGTAGAGGAAGGAATTGTTGGGGAACTTCTGAGACTGAAAAGGAAAAGAATACTGTACCCAGAGATGATGCTGTCACCAAAAGAAGTACTTGGAACTTTTTAAAAGGATGTCACCATAGCTCTTTGTGTTCCCCATAATATTCTTTGTTATAATTTCATTTATCACTAACAGTATGCTTTTGCTTTCTCTGGTTGCAATAATGAGTTCATAAGGGATTTGAGCCCGTGATCTTACTACTTCTGCTCTCCATTCCACTTATCTAAAGGGCTCAAAATAAAATCAGAAAAAGCAAGAAACAAAAATGGATTAATGCTTCATGTTGTACAGAGAGGATACATACCGGAACTTCAAAATATTTTTAGTAACAGAATCTTAATTCACTGATAGAAAAAAAGGCCCCTATTTTTGTATTCAATGTTGAAATCTCAGAGTAGTAGAAAGAATAATTTATCTGTATTTTCTCTTTTCCTGAAAACCAAGTTTATATGCAGTCATAGCTTGTATTTTCTGATTGGGCTAGATATCTTCATTTTGCCTATCCAGAGTTATACTCTGCTCTTCTCTACCCTACTCTTTGTCTTGGAATGCAAACCTATATGAATTTCATCCATGGGTTCACATTGTCTGTGATTTCTTAGTGAATGTGATTAATGAAAGGAGGGGGAAGGGGGCTTAGCACTAGATAGGAGAAGTGAAGTGAAGTGAGCATATTTATTTTCCCTGCTTCCTCCCTGGAGCTGCTGTCTCAGCCTAAGGTCACTGGTCCTCTCAAGTTAACCCTGTCTGACCCTCTTCTCCAGGTTTCTGCTACCTCCCCTCATCCCTTTGGGCCTAGGGGTGGTAACAGCTACAAGCTCCAGAGTACTGACCGCTATCTAAGGTTTTCCTACACTCTGCCCATATTTCCTTTAGTAAATCCTTCTTGAATTAAATTCTAATTGGACTCTACCATCTTTTTCCCCCTGGGACCCTATATGTTACAGGCCTCATGGAATAAAGAAACAAAACTAAAGAAAAGGAAGGAAGGATTAATAGATAGTTCCATACTTCACAAATCTATTAACTTACTGACTTTGACTGCATTTTGACTTGGATTTATTTCTCTCCAGAGTTTGTTTATTCTCTTTCATTAAATCAATTTCTAAAATCTTAATGGAATTTAGGACACTTACAATAAATTCCATGGGGTTTTTTGTTGGTTGGTTTGCTTTGATTTCAGATTCCTCCTGAAGATACAGCATCTAGTCGAACTTCATTCACTGTCCAGGACCTTAAACCTTTCACAGAATATGTGTTTAGGATTCGTTGTATGAAGGAAGATGGTAAAGGATTCTGGAGTGACTGGAGTGAAGAAGCCAGTGGGATCACATATGAAGACAGTAAGTAATTAAGATACATGAAGAAATAAAGGTTTTGGAATTGTGGCTATGAATTATGTCTGGTTTTAATAGTATAGACCTCATTGCTTCTTATTTTGTGATCATTCTATTCAAACTTGTATTTTACACTTTTTAAGGACAATTGAGATATAAAATGTGCGTTACTGATCATATAACTCTATTTGATTACTAATGAAAGATAATTACCATGGAGGTTTTTTTTTTTAAGATACCTTGAGAAAACCATAAACCTAACAGTTAAGTCCAAAACATTTTATTAAAAGGGCATGGTTCAGAGTATCCCTGATTAGAGAATCATATCCTGAGTCATTAAAATAACATTAACAAAATATACCATAGACCTTCATATCAGAAATATATTTGTACTATATTTTTATTAATGTTTTGTTCTACCATCACTTAATGAACCCCTGGAAAAGGATCCTTAAGTTAGGTTAGTTTATTACCATTTTCCTTTTTTCCCTTCCATGATCATATAGGGCATATAGTGCAGAATGCAAAAGTTATAAGAGTATATGGTCTAAGGTAAGATCCCCTCCCCAAAACAGTTAACATTACTAATTTCTTTTGTAGCAATCAAGAAATAGTCCTGTAGCATAGAGATTTTTCTTTTTGAACATTTTTCATTACAGTTTCACCCTTTAGATGTGAGTAGCAACAACTCTGACTTTAAAACCTCCCGTACCACCTATATCCATTCCTTTTGAAAATCTCAAAGGCAGAAAAGTAAGCTACCCCTCTCCACTAAGAATTTTCTCTTATTCTCATAAATGACATGAAAGAAAGCAATCTTGCTGTTGCTGAGTTGGGGTCCTCAACCAGATTCCTTTGTCTTGGCCGGGAAATCTTTTTTTTTTTTTTAAAGTTTATTTTTTTAGAGAGAGACAGAGACAACACAAGTGGGGGAGAGGCAGAGAGAGAGGGAGAAGAGAGAGAATCCCAGGCAGGCTCCACACTGTCAGCACAGAGCCCAATGCGGGGCCTGAACTCACGAAACTGTGAGATCATTACCTGAGCCAAAACCAAGAGTTGGATGCTTAACCAATTGAGCCACCCAGATGCCCCCAGGAATTCTTAAACTGGGACCATTGAGGTCTTGAAAGCTGGTTGGGTCAGTTTGGGGGGCAGGGGTTGCTGAACTACTTTAAAATGTGGACAGAATATTGTAGTTAGTGCCTGTGTACATTTTCTGGAGAGTTGGTACATAACCTTTGTCAAATCAAAAAGATACCCAGAAAATTATGAACCATTTAGATTAGCATTTCTTCAGCTTAATGAATGATGCCTCCAGGTTCTTTTCATGTTAGGAAATCTTTCTGGCCTATAACATTTTCTTTATAATTTCTTGTATACTCATGTATGTGCATCTCTTTGAGAACCCGTTATATTGGCAGTCTTTTCCCCAGCCTCCCTTGTCTGCCTTTCCTCTTTGTTTTGTCCTCTGTAATTACCTCTTTATAATGAGCACATCACAGCTTACATGTTATTCAGATCCTTTTTTTATTCTTTGGAACACCATATTTTACAATTGCATTGATAAAAATTTTGAAAAATCAGTTGATCCTATAGAAATTTTGAAAACCTAATTACTTGCATTTGATATCTGGTTTTATAAGTTTATTTTATTTTGAGAGAGAGCACACGCACACACACATAAGCAGGGGAGGGGTAGTGACAGAGGGAGGGAGAGAATCCCTAGCAGCCTCCACACTGTAAGCACAGAGCCAGATGTGGGACTTGATCTCATAAACCCATGAGATCATGATCTGAGCCAAAATCAGGAGTCAGATGCTCAAATGACTGAGCTACCCAGGCACCCTGATTCTGGTTTTATAAAGTGCTTTTTCATTTTTCACTTATCTGGTGATTATCACAACAGTACTATGAATTCATTTTTTTATATCCTGTTAACAGTCATCCCAACGTAAGATAATAAACTTAGCCCATATTTACTCCATTTATTGTTTTTTGTATTCTTATATATGTACACGTAGGTTTTTTTTTTCTTAATGTGTATTTTTGAGAGAGAGAATGTGAGTGGGGAAGGGGCAGAGAGGGAGACAAAGCATTTGAAGAAGACCATGCTGTCAACAAAAAGCCCAGCGTGAGCCTCAAACCCATGAACCATGAGATCACGACCTGAGTCGAAGTCAGACTCTCAACCGACTTAGCCACCCAGGTGCCTCACATTTAGGTGTTTAAGTGTACCTTTAAATACAGTTTTTCAGTTTAATTTTTAGCAGTAAGAAATGGTGATGCATTTTTGGTTATACCTAAGATAAATTTGTAACTTTACAATTAGAAGCATTCTAATCTAAATCATCAAGCTATCATCCCCACTAAAGAAAGACCCAGGGAGCATTCAGTTGAGCTTCTGACTCTTGATTTCAGCTCAGGTTGTGATCTCATGGTTCATGGGTTCGAGGCCCGCATCAGGCTCAGTGCTAACCACACAGGACCTGCTTGGGATTTTCTCTCCCTCATTCTCTGCCCCTCCCCCATTCCCTCCCTCTCTCTCTCCCTCCCTCTCAAAATAAAACATCTAAAAAAGGTGACACCCTGTGATTGAAGGGCAAGAATAAGAACAAAGTAGGAGAATTTCCAGGATTATATTTTACTGCTATAATAAAAACTTTTATTTTAAAAAGTTTATATCCTTTCTTTAGGACCATCCAAGGCACCAAGTTTCTGGTATAAGATAGAGCCATCCCATACTCATGGCTATAGATCTGTACAACTCATATGGAAGGTAAAAAAAAAAAAAAATGCATGTTTATATTCTTTTATTGCTTACACGGATACATTTTATATGACATTATGAGTGTAGTTTTTTAATTCAAATTTGTATTCATCTTAATATTAGCAAAGTGTTTAATAAATAGAAACAGAGTTTTATGTATGCTATATAAAAGGATCATAAACTGCAGGTTATACCTCATAGATACTTCACAGTTCTATGAAGGTTTATAAGAAGGATCTTGTCTGTCTTTGAACTTTCCTGAGTGCTCATAGAAAATAATAAAGGTTTTGGGTAATCAAAATGTATGCCAATAATAGGAAATGCAAAATGACTGTCAGGTCCATAAGTGTGCAGGTGTACCATCCCAAGAAAAGGTAGAGAGAAAAGCATTCCAGCTTAAGATAATTTAGGGCAGATAGTCACAGGGCAGAATAGAATACAGAACTAAACGCTAACAAAATGGTGCTACTTTACTTTCCTTGTTAGTCAAAGTCATGAGTTTACTCTTCATTCACCATATAGTAGTTTCACTTAAGGTCATGAGTTGAAAATGAGGTTGCCAGTGCGTTTCAATTAAAAGCTTTCAGTTATAGGTTTGACATAACAGCAGAATTTGTGAACTAGAAAAAAACTGATTATTAAATATTTGTTAAATATATTTTTTAAATAAACTTTTATTATAGACATTGCCTCCTTTTGAAGCCAATGGAAGAATTTTGGATTATGAAGTGACTCTCATAAGGTGGAAATCACGTTTACAGAATTACACAGTTAATGACACGAAATGGACAGTAAATGTCACAAATGATCGTTACATAGCAACTCTGACAGCAAGAAATCTGGTTGGCAAATCAGATGCAGCTGTTTTAACTATCCCTGCCTATAACTTTCAAGGTTTGTATCTGTGAGATGGGAAAAGTAGTTCATAATACATAAGATATTCTCATGTATAATACATGAGACTGTCTCTTATTTATTCTAAGACTGTCTCTTCAGTATCGATTATAGTTTCAGAAATCAGCAACCAAATAATTTGTTACATTATTATGTGGCTCACTTAAACTTTGAAGTTAACTGCTTAATTCATTTACTCATTTTCGAATTGCTTATCTGATTTTCTTAAATATTATTTAAAGGCTTTGGGAGCCATATATGAATATGACTTAAATATATTTATTGAATATATTCAATATATTTATTGAAAATATAATATATTTTCAAAGGAGAAAATATTGCCATTTACATATACAAAACATTTGAAGAATTTGGGGAAAGGAGGAATTTTAGTTTCAAAATAAATGTACTGTCTATGTAAATTATTATAATGTGTTTTTATTCATGGAAAACATTAATATATGCTACAAAAACTGATAGCAAGGTCACATGGTTATGGAAATATAAAACATCAAAATTAGAAATTTTTTGATGTTCATTTATCATATCACTTTTCAAATATTGTTTTAAAGCTACTCGCCCTGTCACGGATCTTAAAGCATTTCCCAAAGATAATATGCTTTGGGTAGAATGGACTGCTCCAAATGAATCTGTAAATAAGTATATACTTGAGTGGTGTGTATTATCAGATAAATCGCCGTGTATCCCAGACTGGCAACAAGAAGATGGTTCTGTACACCGCACCTATCTAAGAGGTATACCTAGCTAGAAAAAACTTAAGTTGAAATCCTTTAACTCTTCAGACAGATTTTTTCTTTTACATTTTTTTTCCGCTTTATAGATGTGATATATTGAAAAGATTTTCAGTGTATGATAGTTACAAGTTACATATCGTTTTCTAGATGTGTGACTCTCATCAAGTCACATTTAATCTCTCTGAACTGCAGGGTCTGTTTATGGACAAAGTGGAGTTAATAGAATCTTCTGTTTATAGTGCAGTGTTTTGATCATCAAACAGGAACTTAGAAAACTGTAAAGTAAAAGAGAAATATGAGATAACCCGATCTCTGCTGGTAATTAGTTGTATGGTTCTTTGCCTGATTTAACTCCTTCATCCTTGAGTGAGAAGATACTTTCCTAAAACATATGAATGACTTGTTAACCTCTTAAAGCTGTTGTATAGGGAAAGCAGAACTAGAACTCAGATTTCCTTACATCTTTCAACTGGAAGTTCTAATGATATTGTAGAGCTCCAAAGTGGTAGACTGTTCTACATTTTAAGGTACAACTTTATTATGTGGCTTTAAAGACAACAACTTTAAAAACAAAATACCCAGCTTGTATGTCTTATTTAGTAAAGAAGGATAAGCATTAGAATACAACTCTGATTAATATGATTGATCAGAGAAAAACTCTAAGCAAAGACATATCTGCCATAAAATTTGTGAGCTTTGTTTATAAAATAGGCTATTTGGCCCTCATTAACCTATTATTTAATAAACAATCTTAATAGGGGCACCTGGGTGGCTCAGTCAGTTAAATGTCTGGCTCTTCGTTTCAGCTCAGGTCATGATCTCATTGTTTTGTGAGTTTGAGCCCTGCATCGGGTTCTGTGCTGACATTGTGGAGCCTGCGTGGAATTCTCACTCTCTGCACCCCCCCCCATGCTGTTTCTATCTCTCTCAAAAATACGTAAACTTTAAAAAAAAATTTTTAATAAATTTGGTTGTCTAGTTTACCAGCCTTATCAAAGTAAAAGCAAGGTGGAGCTAGAGAGAAGACACATTGGTAGTAACTGGTAGTCCTAGTAACATCATTGTATTACAACTTAATATAAAAATTCTTCATCTCCTTGATAATATTGAGTCATCCAGAAAAAGTAAAATTACTCTGTTTAAGAAAGCAAAGGAGCTTTCATATATAACTTTATAAGTAATAGTTAAGGAAATAAAAGTTTTTGTTGAAGGTATAACAACTTATTTTCTGTTGTGGGCAGATAAAATGCTGTATAAAAAGAATTTAATTTGGAGAGATTATAAATAAAGGAGGTATTCAAGATGGCTTTTTAATATTACTTTCTGAGGGAAATGGCACTAATTCTTTTTTTCCCTGGTTTGACAAACCAGGGCCAATAATAAGTGAGTCATTAGGCAGTTCTAAGAGAATTAGTTGTTCAAACAATAAAACTGTAAGACCAGTAATAGTTTGAGATCAATTTTTGGTAAATTCTGAATATAAATATAAGTACTTTTACTGACAATACATCTTTTAATCCACTGTATTGGCAATAAAAGTAAGCTATTACTTTCATGAAAAGCTTTATTCAGTTAAGCTTGAATCCAGTACACAAAATGCAATGCTTACTTAAAAAGCTGTAGTTTTAAAAAAAAGTTCAATAGTCAAATTTATAATGTAATAATAAATAATGGAATTTAGACTTTTTTGTTATATGGAGGAAAATGCTTACTCTCCCCTTCTTTCTTTAGGGAACCTAGCAGAGAGCAAATGTTATTTGATAACAGTTACTCCAGTATATACTGATGGACCAGGAAGCCCTGAGACTATAAAGGCATACCTTAAACAAGCTCGTAAGTCTGAACTCATTTTCTTTGAAATAGGTTGAGTTTTGTATTAACAAAGACTTTTTTTTTTAAAATAAGGGTATGTCTCATAATGTTCAAATAATATAATAATGACATTTTAGTAAATCCTAATGACTTACTAAATCATAATAATTTTCATTTATCAAATACTTTTATTCTGTTTCAGCACCTTCCAAAGGACCTACTGTTCGGACAAAAAAGGTGGGAAAAAATGAAGCTGTCTTAGAGTGGGACCAACTTCCTGTTGATGTTCAGAATGGATTTATCCGAAATTATACTATATTTTATAGAACCATCATTGGAAATGAAACTGGTAATAAACTGTATCATTTATTAAGAATCACTGGTTTTTTTTCTTAAGCTTTTAAATGTTAAGTCTCACCTTTTTATGTTACGCATCTTAAGTATAGTATTTTCAGAAAAGAGACACCTGAGAATATGCCTATTAAAGAAATACTGTGTTGTACTTATAGGAGAAGAATATTCTGGCAGAGATAACATTTATTTTCTGGAAAATACATCCCTTTTTAATACTTCTGCCGTGTCAAAAGCCAAATCAAGCAGAAACATTGAGTAGTTGAATAAAGCACACTTACTGATTTCTTCCAGCTGTGAATGTGGATTCCTCCCACACAGAATATACACTGTCCTCTTTGACCAGTGACACCTTGTACATGGTACGAATGGCAGCGTACACAGACGAAGGTGGAAAGGATGGTCCAGAATTCACTTTTACTACACCAAAGTTTGGTAAGAAATAATGACATTTGTTCTTTTCTTTTTTTTTTATTTTTTAAACCAGACTAAATATGGACTTAGGTAATAAGCTAAAATTTTGTTAAAAGTGCATCTTTGGATCCATAGAAATGAATTGTTTGTAAATTATGGGTTTTGTATTGTTTATCTGATTTGGATTGTTTCTTTAAACTATCAAAACTCAACTGTGTTCTTAACTGCTCCTGACTAATTTCATCTGTACTAGAAATGCCAAAAGAATTTGTGTAGCTTTCTAAATGGGTTCATCTTTTCACCAGCAAAAGTCAAATGTGGTCTCTTTCCTTCTTGTCTTACTCCTTTTTTAGGCAAGTTGTTGGAAAGACTAGTCCAGCCTCTCAGGTTCCACTTCTATTCCTCCAGCTTAGTCTTTAACCCACTGAAATCAGGCTTCCAACCCACCAATCCACTGAAAGTTCCCTAATGTCACTCAGGGAAGCCCTCTTAGTTATCATATCCCATGCATGCTTTTTAGTCTTATTTCTGTACTTATCAGCATTTGACTTGGTTGGCTTTTCTGTCCTTGAAACTGCCTCTTCCATTGGTTCTTCTCACGTGTGTGTGTGTGTGTGTGTATAATAATACTCTCCTGAGTCTTCTCCCTCTCTCATACTTCCTTCTTGGGCTCTTTTTCACTCTGCTTTTTAAAAATGGTTTGTATTTTCCATATCACTGTTCTCAGCCCTATATTTTTTATCTGCCTATTTAAACTCTCTGTCTGTGACTTCAACCATCCTCTCTTTCTTTCCCAAATACATTTCTCTTGTTCCCTCCCACAACCATCCAACTCTTTGCCAAAGCCACAAATTTAGATAAGGACGTGGTAAATTTCTTTTTTGCTTACGTGAGCCAAGTATAAAATCTTATTGACCGTGCCTTCTAATTACTGCTTTTGTATGCCCTTTCATAATCTCTTTCCTTGGCCCTATGCTTCTCGTTATTTTCTCCATCTTTTTCTGTCTTTTCCCAGTGTGTAGCCCCAGATTAAGTCCTCACTTTTCTTGTTTTGACTGTTCCTCTAGCCTTCCGAAAGCAGTCTTAAGCTGCATTCTTTCTTGTTCCTACTACATTTTGAATAATTTAGAAATTGCCTCATTTTATTATAATTGTATTTGTTACCCCCACCCCCAAGTACCAACAGAGTGAATGCTAAATAGTAAGCTATATTCCTTGTTGTTAAATGATGGCTGAATGAGAAAATGAATGATTGACTACATAAAATAGATAATAAAAAATCCTGAACTTTTCTCTGATTGCCAATAATGAATATAGTTTTTGGAATAAGATTTTGTGGTGACATGTTAATAAAATAAATACCTAACAAGTAATACTTGAAATTGATCTTTAGATAAAAAAATAAACTTTTAAAATATTTGACTAATGAAAGCGATGTTCATTAGAAGAGTAGACTGTATACTATATATGCCTTTAGACAATAAAGTACAGAGCAGAAGAAAAATCACTCCTAATCTCTCATCCCGAATAATCTCTTAATATATTTGTATATCCTTCCATTATTTTATATACATACATTTTTTTTTCCCAAAAATTAGATCATACTTGTTAGGATTACTTAACCGTCTGGTTTTTTCACTGATCTCTTTATTGTTTTATGGACTTACTATGGTTTCTTCATATGACATGGGCCTCACTCCCAAAGGACTTTATTTGAAGAAATACAGCATAAGTAAAGTAATTAAATGGAAAGGCAGTTGGGCCATGTAGACAGTAAATAGAGTAGGAATTTAAAGATAAATAGTAGGGGGGACTTTCATCTTCATAGTTTAGAGAGAGGAGTCAATACCTGAGTACCAAAGTTAAGATGTGGATAAACAGGAAGAAGGCATCTTAGGACAGAATGAGCAAAGGCCCAAGACATGAAAACATAGTAAGTTTGGCATCAGTAATAAAAGGTTCTGCCTGAATTTGATTTGGCACTTATATGAAAACCTCAGCGTTCAAGAGTGAATATTTGCCAGCCTCCAGTTTATTTCCGAGCATTGATCGGATTTCTCTTAGGCTTTGTAGAATATAAAGTTACTTGTAAAGGGATATGTGTGGTGCAAAGATGAGACTAAGTAAATAGTATATGACTGCAGTATTACTTTTATAGATTTTTCCCATAAAAGACTAATTATAAAGAGGCTGGAGGAGTTAACCAGTGACAGCCATAAGATAAATCATTAAAAAATATCTCCAATATAAACTGTCCATTTAGTGATTCATTTGCTTAAGTAAGCCCTCTTTTATTTTTTTATTTTTTTTTTTTTGTTTAAAATAGCATTTACTATTTTTATTTTATTTATTTTTTTTTTAAATGCAGATTGGGGATTATCTGCTAATTTAGAAATCTTAGGCTTGTTGATTTTTAGGTGATAATGTTCCTACTTCTGCCACTCCTTGTACTTAAGAATCTTACAAATTTTTAGCTGTATACCAGATACACCATCTTTTTGAAAATTGTAAATAAGTATTAAAGATTTTGCCTGAACCTTTTATTTTTATTCCTTATAGAGGATTCCATATGTATTTCACTTATTAAGATTGTTTTATAACTTTTCCACTCTGTCCAGCACTCACTCACAGATCTCACAGATAAGCATTTGATAAGATTCTGCTGAGTGCAGATCATAAATGTAATAAATGGTTAGGTTTGAAAGTTCTGACTTCTTGGCTAGACTGTCCAGGAAACTAAACCAAGTCATTTTATTCCCCTAACCAAGAGAGTTTATGCTTACTCTTTGGGCAGGTTACTGTGTGAGGTACAAGGGGCTAGGATATGATTTACCAAGGGGGGTCAGGTGGCAGAAAACAATCTTCAAGTTTGAAAAGCCTGTAAAAACAGGATGGTATTTCATCTTTTCAATAGCCATCTGGTTGGGAAGTTTCACTATTTCTGTTAGCACATGTGTTGACATTCATTTTTCTTACTCCTTTCTGTTTTTTAGCTCAAGGAGAAATTGAAGCCATCGTTGTGCCTGTTTGCCTAGCATTTCTATTGACAACCCTTTTGGGAGTATTGTTCTGCTTTAATAAGCGAGACCTGTAAGTACCCCTATTTGTATTTTTGCAGTTCTTCCCCCCAGGTTTATTGAGCTATAATTTACATGCAGTGAAATTCATTCATTTTAAGTGTATGGTTTGATGAATATTTATAGCTGTATATAGGTATATATACTCTCAACTACCACCACAATCCAGATAGATACAATTGCTATTACCCAAAAAAGTTTCATCACTCTGTTTTATCATCGCTCCTCTCCCTCAACCCCTGGCCCCGGTAATCACTGATCCACTTTCTGTGACTATAGTTTTGTCTTTTCTGAGATTTCATATAAATAGATAATATGTAGTCTTTTTATAGGAGGTTTTTCACTTAGCATGTTTTTGAGACTCCTCCATGTTGTTGCGTATACTAATATTTTTCTATTTAGTGAATAGTCTATAGTATAGATATATCAAAATTTGTTCATCTATTATGGAAGTTCAGGTTGCTTCTTTAATTTGGGGCTATTATGAATACTGTTGCCATGAACATTCACCTCTAGATCTTTATGTGGGCATGTGTTACCATTTACGTTGTGTAAATACCTAGTAGTGGGATTGCTGGGTAACATAGTAAGCACATATATAACTTCATAAGAAACTGTCCAACTGTTTTTCAAAGCAGATGTACCATCATATATTGTCACCAGCACCGTGAGAGTTCCAGTGGTTACATTGCAGTGTTACTTGGCACTGTCATGGTTTTTAATTTTAGCCCCTTGTTATTGGTGTGTAATCTCACTGTGGTTTTAATTTCCATTTCCCTAGTAAATAGTAATGGATCTTTCCATGTGCCATTTATCTACATTCTTTTGTGATATCTTCTGAAATCTTGTACCAATTTTTACATTGGATTGTTGAGCTGTAAGAGTTCCTTATATATTCTGGTGACAAAATTTCTATCAAATATGTTGTGGAAAGTCTCGTGTTAGGGCTTTGGCTTCTTGTTTTCTTCACTGTGACTTTAGAAACCCCAAGTTTTGGGGCGCCTGGGTGGCTCAGTCGGTTGGGCCTCCGACTTTGGCTCAGGTCATGATCTCACGTTCATGGGTTCGAGCCTCGCGTCGGGCTCTGTGCTGACAGCTCAGAGCCTGGAGCCTGCTTCTGATTCTGTGTCTCTCTCTCTGTCCCTCCCCCTCTCATGCTCTGTCTCTCTCTCTATCAGAAATAAATAAAAAACATTAAAAAAATTAAAAAAAAACCCAAGTTTTTAATTTTGATGAAGTTCATGTTATCAGTTTGTGATTCTTGTATTTTAAAAGTCTTACGTAGCAAATCTTTTGCCTAAATCAGTGTCACAAATATGTTCTCCTTTATTTTCCTCTGTAACTTTAATTGTTTTAGGCATATGTCTATGAGCTTTTCAGAATTAATTTTTGTGCATGGTGTGAAGTCGGGATTTTTTTTTCCCATAGATACCTAGTTATTCGAGCATTATTTATTGAAAATACTTTTTTTCCCATTGTATTGCCTAGATATCTTTGCCAAAATCAATTGTCCATGTAAGTCTGGATTTATTTGTGGACTCTCAATTCTGTTCCATTGATCTGTATGTCTAGTCATGCCAATACCACACAGTCTTGATTTTTATAGCTCTATAAGTTTTGAGAGAATTCTTTTAATAGGTTGCTTTTCAAAATTATTTTGGTAAGCTGATACTAATATTTATATGAAAAGGAAAGTCCTTTTAAAAAAAACCTAGTACAATGCTAATTGAGATTTTATCAACTGTACGATCAAATTAGGGGAAAAATACAATCTGAAAATGAGTTCAGAATGTTTATAAATCACATGAGCCATTCCATTAACATGTTAATTTTTTTAAGTTTATTTATTTATTTTGGTGGGGGGGCAAAAGAGGGAAAGAGAGAATCCCAAGCAGGCTTTGCCCTGTCAGCTTGGAGCCCTGTGGCAGGGCTCAAACTCATGACCTGAGCCAAAATCAAGAGTCAGATGATGCTTAACCAACTGAGCCTCCCAGGTGCCCCTGTTAATTTCTCTTTATCTAGGTTTTCTAAAGTCACAGTTTTCAGTGGGTGGCTTTGTACATCTTATGTTAAATTTATTCCTAAATATTTTCTATACAATTGTAAATGCCATTTTTAGAAATTTTTGTTCATTGCTAGAAATAGACGTGCAGTTAATTTTGTTTTAAATATAATTACCTTGTATACTAAGACCTTGATAAGTTCATTTACTCTAGTACCTTTTTGGGCCCCTAAGCATTTTCCACAAAAATAGTCCTGCTGCTTACGTAAAGATGGTTATTCTGATGTTGATCCTTTCAGTTATTTTTATTGGACTGGTTAAGTAATAACTTTGTATTATTCCCAGGTTTAAGGTAGAAGGCATTCAGTCTCTGACCATTGCACGTGATGTTGGTTTTAAGTTGAGGAAGTTCTCTTATATTGCTGTTTTGCTGAGAGTTTTTGTCATGATTGGGTGTTGAGTTTTGTCAGATGCTTTTTTGGCATCTGTTGAGATGATCATATGATTTTTCTCCTTCCTACATGTATATGGTGAATTTTATTCATTGGGTTTTTTCCACATGTTAAACTGTCATTGCATTTCTTAGACTTTTCTGGATTCAGTATATTAATTTTTGCATGTATGTTTCATGAGTGATACTGGTCCTTTTTGGTGGTGTGTTCATTGAGTTTTGAAATCAAGGTGATAATGATTACCTCATAAAATGAATGGCCTCCTCAGATTAATGGGGACACATTACCTTCTCTGTTTTCTAGGGAAGTTTGAGCCCCTCCCTCATCATGCTCTGTGCTGACAGCTCAGAGCCTGGAGCCTGCTTGATATTCTGTGGCCCCCTCCCCCACTCACGCTCTGTCTCTCTCAAAAATAAACCTTAAAAAAATTTTTTAATTGAATTTCTTTATGTAAAACAACTGAAATGCATTCGGATACATTACACATAGGTTTTATAGTTTGCTCAGGGGCATCAGTCTGTTAGAATTTTAATTCTCATTTTTGTTTTTATATTTGAACTTATTCTCAAGATGACTCACTTCCTGTATACTTATACACACAGACCTCTAACTTTGGGATAGGAACTATAATAAATACTCCTGTGAAAAGTCAGATTTATCATATTTTATCTGGTGGCTATGTGAAAATGTGTTATGTGGTTTTAGTTGGAAATTGAACATTTTTGCTTCTTTTGTTGTTGGGAGGAGGTGTACTAGAAGGTTTTGTGACTTTGCTCCACTTTGGTTTTTATTGTGGAATTTTATTTAACTTTCTTAAATTGAATACTGATTTCTACTTAGTTTTTCATTATGACTAGATTAAGCTCATGTTTGGAATTAAGGACTAATCATTGTTTATTACATGTGGTTCCATACATATTTCTTTTCTCTCCAGAATTAAAAAACATATCTGGCCTAATGTTCCAGATCCTTCAAAGAGTCATATTGCCCAGTGGTCACCTCATACACCTCCTAGGGTAAGATAAAGTGTTTCTGACTTGTTTATACATGGGCATTTCAGGATACTTTTATAGAGTTGAACCAAATGATAAGACCAAATTGAAAAGTAAATGATAAAATATTATCATAGCATATTCTTATATTCCTTATTCTTTTCAGTAAACATGAAAAATACTTCATTATAAACGTGCAAATTGAAAACTTAATATGTAAATACTACTATATGGTAAATGTTGTAAGGCAAGCATTTTGGATTGGATATTAAAATCAAAGTTAACAATCTACCTGTTTCATACTGTTGCAGTAGTTTCTAGAAACCTAGACTAAATTCTTGGAACTTTTCATGTTTTTTAGTTTTTCTGTCCAGTCAGTCCACAGCTGTGTTGAATGAAATACTGTATGTATACCAGTAGCTTATCAAAATTTAATAATTGGGAATTCAGAGGATGTCTACTCTAATTCTATCTGCAGTTGAGCTAGTTGCCAGTGCTTAGTGATATAGATTATGTTTGCACCAAATTACTGAGAAATTTCAGAGATGCATTTCTCTGTGGCTTTAACTAGAATTTGCCATATATATTTTATAGTTTCTAAATGAAACTATGCCGTAGGTAATAATACATTTTTTCTTTTTTTCTTAGCATAATTTTAATTCAAAAGATCAAATGTATTCAGATGGCAATTTCACTGATGTAAGTGTGGTGGAAATAGAAGCAGCAAATGACAAAAAGCCTTTTCCAGAAGATCTGAAATCACTGGACGTATTCAAGAAGGAAAAAATCAGTACTGAAGGACACAGCAGTGGTATTGGAGGGTCTTCGTGCATGTCATCCTCCAGGCCAAGCATTTCTAGCAGTGATGAAAATGAGTCTGCCCAGAACACTTCAGGCACCGTCCAGTATTCCACAGTGGTGCACAGTGGCTACAGACACCAGGTTCCGTCAGTCCAAGTCTTCTCAAGATCCGAGTCCACTCAACCCTTGTTAGATTCTGAAGAGCGGCCAGAAGATCTACAGCTGGTAGATAACACCGATAGCAGTGTTGGCAATTTGCCCAGGCAACAGTATTTCAAACAGAACTGCAGTCAACGTGAAACCAGTCCAGATATTTCACATTTTGAAAGGTCAAAGCATGTTTCATCAGTCAATGAAGAAGATTTGGTTAGACTCAAACAGCAGATTTCAGATATTTCACAGTCCTATGGATCTGGGCAAATGAAAATGTTTCAAGAAATTGCTGTAGCAGATGCTTTTGGTCCACGTACTGAGGGACAGGTAGAGAGATTTGAAACAGTTGGGATGGAGGCTGAAGTTGATGAAGGAATGCCCAAAAGTTACTTACCCCAGACTGTCAGACGAGGTGGCTACATGCCTCAATGAGAGACTGGGTCCTGTTAAAACTTCACCAGTATCTGTAAACTAAAGCTAACTTTAACTGTTATTTCAGAGAAAAATAATCTTCGCTCACTGAAGATGATCATTTGCCCTTAAGGACCATAATAAACTGGCCTCCCACAGGGGCTGTTTCCCTTCCAGAATATCTGGGATTCTACTTTCAAGCACTACATAAACTGACTTCATCCTCTGAATAGCTGAATGATTTTGTGCTGTTTCAGGATGTTTGCACTGAAGAAAAACAGAAAGCTTGTCTGAAATTTATAGAGTAAAATTTTCTGTAGTTAGACAACAGATGGTCTTTAAATAATAAGCAGTGATGTACTTAGCACAGCTCTACTGATTTTAATGAGAATAGTCACCAAATAAAGTGGCTGAGATAGAGTTAAGATAAAAAATTAGATGACCAAGGTCTAGACCCTTTACTTCAGCTGACAGCGTATGGAGAGTGTTAGGTGGCATAACTGTATGAACCCAGTTTTTGTTGTCTGACCAAAACCAACTAAAAAAATAGTGGGCTGAATTATAATCTTGCCAGCATGAAATATTAGACATTCTCTTCTGTTGGTGTAATGATGCCAGCTACTAGATAAATGGAATTCTAGAGTTTTAATTTTGCAGATTAAAAAAATATATTTTCGAACATTGTATAATCATAAGTCAGTTTTCAAAAATTTGCTTTCTGTCATTATTCACAATCTGTTTGAAGATCCGTTTCACAAATTCAGCAGTTAAGAGTGCCCAGTTAAAAGCTAAGAATGAATGCCAAGGTATCTTAACCATTTTAAAAATTCTTTGCCATTTATAGACTTGCCATTTTTTGTATATATGAACATTGACCCTTTTTGTTAAAATTTCAGAGAATTTGGTTGATGAAGCACTTTATATACTATATCTTCAACTTAAAATGTGTTTTAATATGCTTTGCTTTTATTTTTAAGTAGGCCAAGATTGGAAGGTTTTTCTTCTAGTGGATGTTTGTTTAAACAAACTGAGAGGATACGGGCACTACTTAACCAAAGTAAAACCCCATGCAAAAGTGTACATATTGATGTTAGTTAATATCGCAGGGAATACCCTGTTTTAGAGGCACTTAATGAAGAGATAGTATTTTAACACCTGCTAGTTCTGTGATTTAGGGAGACTTTAAACCTCTTCCCAGAGGTCCAAGTTCTCTTCTTCCCAGAGAGATGTGCGCCAGGGCTCCAGAGTTTAGCACTAACCCCACTTTCACATTTATGGCATACCCTACCCACCACATTTGACAGGAGGCAAATGTTATCAAGTGTATTTGCAAAAAATATGTTACAGTTTTTTGTCCTATTTAAGTCACAAAAACCAGGCCCACTTAAAATGGTTTGTAGAGGTTATTCAAGAATAATAGGCTAGGAGAAGTTGCTGTACATTTACAGTTGAAATCTAATTCTGCTCATTATGTGTGATTCTGTACATATTAGACTTCCTGTTAAATTTTATCCTTTGTATTCTTGCCTAATATGTTTCAGAGTTCTTTCACACACAGGGTCTTTGTGAGACAGGGCAGATGCAACGTGAGGTTGGTAGAATGACAGGATGAGAAATAGATGAGGAAGACTGGGCACAGAGAAGTCACACTACAAGATAATAGCACCACCACCATTTAAGTTGGTCAAAGCCTGATCCAAATCAGGATTAGATTTATCCTGTTAAAAATCTGTCAAGAAGTTTCTATCAATTAGATTTTTCATTTCCTCCAAGTAAGTAGTCATGTTATTATCATCATGTTCAGCTATAACCTTCCTTTGCAGTGTTACAAAGAATTGGGAGTGTGAAGATTGTACATAGGGACATGGGGGCACTTAGAAAATGTAAACTCCTAATCTAAGGGGATGAGAATGAAGTCATCCACTGTGTAAGCAACCCTGTTTGTAGAAAACTTGTATAGAAAATGGTACCTTGAGTGCATGCCCCCCAGCTGCAAGAGCACTTTACACATACTAAGTAGATAGATAGTTCCTGTACAGATAATCCATTCAGGAAATATAGAGTTACTAATAGGTGATGTACATCTTTTGCCCAGAAAGAGACAAGCATTCATGAAACTTGTTTAAAATGCAAAATTACTTTCCTGAGCCATGTCTTAGGATAATTTGTTTTGAGGCATGTAAGTTGTATTTTAGGTGAGCAGAGAACTGGATCTGCTTTATGTGAAAACTATATATACATTAGTGGAGGGATTACTCTGATCTTTAGTATCCAAAACTTTCCTTTAAATAAGTAAATGCTGGCGTGTCAGAAAACAGCCTCTCTGTAGACAAAACTAATACACTGCTACTGATGCCTTCATACAGGATTAAAAAATAAGCATATATGCCCCCTGTATTGTTGTAATTTGACTGTTACCATGTGTTGGTACTCTACCCCAATCCCTTATGAAGGCATGAGTAACTGTGGGGAAACTACCAAACTTTAAGCCAGCTCTTATCAGTCACAGCCCTCAAGAACGTACCCAGTGTGTAAGTAGAAGCAGGGTAAAAAAAAACAAAAAGCCATTCACATATTTTGTGTTCACATCTACCTAGCTATTCTCTACTGAAGCTGTTCATTTAATTGCAACTTTACACATGAAGTTATCTGGTCTTCCTAGCTTACTGTGAAGTTAAAGTTTAATGAAGTAGAAGTATACTTGTAAAACATTTATTTATGAAAACTCATCCTTAAAATAGAACATCTAAAATACCTTCAGAAGTAGAAATCAAATTTTTGAAAATGGTTATTTGCTATCCACATAACTAGTTAAAATCATGACATAGAATAATCCTGTTGTACAGTTCCCTACAATATTTCTTTTAACTGGCATGTATTGACCAAGCATAAATCAAGTGGGGCAGCTCTTCCTCCATTCTGTTATATTCCACATCATTCTCCTATGTTTGGTTTTAAGAAATTTTTAAACCATACACCTCTGTTTTGTTGAAATGGGTAAAATGTCAATATAACAACCTACATAAGAATTTTAAAGTTCAATTGGTAAAAATTACTGGGAAAGCTTTCTGTTGTAGGTCGTGTTCAATTCTATTGCCCAAGTAAGATTGCTTTAAAAAAACTTATTGCACTTTTCTATAAATTGAGACTATGGAGCCATAAAATGGCAAGCTGTTTATGTTTAACCTAAAATTGGTCATGGTTGGGACGCCTGGTTGGCTCAAAAGAGCATGTGACTCTTGATTGGGTCATGGGTTCAAGCAAGCCCTATGTTGAGAGCAGACGTAAAGGAAAAAAAAACAACTTTGAAATACATGACAGTGACCAATTTTATTTTCTAAAGAAGGTATAAGGTACCAACTGGTCTTTGACAAAAGTTCCTTTGCGTAATATTTACAAACAGAATTCAGATGTAAGTCAGAACTTTCTAGAGCCAAATGTACTGTTTTTTGGATTAATCTTTTTTGTTTTTGTATGTGCTACCATTATGCATTCGTGTGATATTCTATACATTTCATTAAAAAGAAAAAGAAGGCAGCCCGGGATGAGCTCTTCTGTTGTCCATTTGTTCCTAAATTTTTAAGAGCTTTTTGCAGTCAGCAGCTCCCTTCAAGTGGGTTAGTTTAACTTCACTACCAAGTGCTTTAAAGTTGATGATGAAAATGTATTGAAGACCAGTGTAGATGTTCTACATCTTTTATCCCTTAAAGACCAGTTTCGTCTGAGTGGTGACTACATGTGTCAAATGGTGTAACATGAATACTAAAATGTGATATCAAATGATTAACGGCAGATATTTGAAAATTCTTTAGTCTTAATATATGGTTATTGAATATACTCTAAGTGTGCAATTTGCTAGTACTACAATACAGTGTATCCTCTTTATATCCTAGCTACGTCCCTTTTACTTGTAAGTGCAATCCTCTCAAGTTCAATTCCTCTTTTACCCCCACCTAGTCTACCTTCATGTAGAAGGCTTGTCTAGAGAGTATTGTATTTTTACCTCTACAGTGAATTGCATGCGCTGTTACCATAGCTATCAGTCTTATGTTGACATTACTCTAAATGTTACTGTAAACGTTCCCTATGTATCAGCTCTAATCCTTTAAGTAACTTTAAGAAATAAATTCTTGTTTAAATTTTTTTTCTGTGTATAATCACTACACTTTGATGTCATTACACATAATGTTTGAGATAACAGTATTTGTCACTACTGCCGTTGGGTCTCAGTGTAAACTAGATGCCTTCAGAGGGTTCTGTGGCTCTTTAAATGTTCATTTGCATAATGGAGTAGGTTTTAGAAGAAAATTGATAACACTGTCTTGGTCTTAACACAGAATGGACTGAAAGATTGTAAATCTGGAAAACCGGTAAATGAATTTGCCAAGACGACTTCTGGAATCCCAACATCCTACCACCTCCTAGTGGATTTTTTTTTGTTCTATTAGGGTGCCATGGGACCCAACAAGTACAGAGGTAACGTGCCATCTAGTGGCCAGTTTGTAATCACACTGCTGGAGTCTCATCCTTCTTAACAGTGAGGCCTGAAGCCAGCGGATGAATACACAGCATCACACTGCCATCCCGAGATTTGTGAGTAGTAGTATGTGAAACTAAGTGAACAGTTCCACTTGGAAGAAAAGCTGGACTATTAGATTTGCACATCTTTACCTGTTAACTGCATCCTTTCACATAAGTACTACAAGTTACAGAGATATCTTGGCTCTGGGCTGACCATCCCTTTGTTTAAAATCCTTCATTTGGGTCTACCAGGCTCAGCTTGAGTTCTTTGTGGTACCTTTTGTCTAACCCTGATTTATATTATGCATCCAGTACATCCTGCTTCCAGAAAGATTCCAGGAAGAGTTCCCTCAAAGCATTGTTTCCCGAGCCCAGGGGCAGAAAGCAACTTTACCTTTTGGTTTAAGCTTTTTTTCTCTTTAAAGGTAATATAAAACACTTCTTGTTCCAAAATACAAATCTAAAACTTAGCACAACAAACTGCACTTTTACCTACACTTGTAGTCACATGCTTTCGCCAGTTAATCTGAGTAAGCAGAAGAGCAGGATGAAAGCAGAACAGAGGCAGAAAAGGAAGAGAGCAGGGAAGCAGAGGGAAGTGCAGACCACCAAATCCAAGGCAACAGCCCTTGTTCCCATTGGTGCTGGGTTTCGCTACAGCTTAAAATGGTTCTATGTCCACTGAGAAGAAAAATCTGTCTTTGAATTCAAAGTTCAACGTTTATAGTTATTCTCTCCCAACTGCTATGGATTTTAAACAGATGGCATGGCATAGCCTGGTTTCAGAAATCTTTGGGCATTCAAAATCTGATTCTTTTACATTTATTCTTTGGCACTATGGTTATGTCCTTTAACATATCAGAAAAGTCTAACTAGAAGGGTGGCATTCCTGAACGATTTTTAGTGAGAATTCTCTCCCACTTAAATGGGATTTATGTATCCACTTAAGCATTTGTATGAAACTGGAATCTTACTGGGATAACATGGTGAAATATATAGTGGGAATCTTCACACACCAAAGAGGGAAAAGAACATACCTCAGATGAAGTGTCTCTCCCTCTCCCACTGCCTCATCATCCAGGGCTGTGCACAATCCTTTAGAGAGAGAGTAGACAGAGTAACTCAGCCATCGGTAGTTTTTCCCCAAGAGACCGCCTTTGGACTCAGACCAGACACCCGTTGCTAGAATAATCTTAATGGGTCCATGCTACAACCAGTAGTACAGATCTGGATCCTGTCCCTATAGGAAACTTTTCCATGTTGTTTTGGCTGAATTCAGGAGACGCCTGTTGTCTAGCTTTTAAATGAATGAATGGAGCTGGTCCTCTGAGCTTCCAGAAAAGGGAGCAGGTCTTTAAATGAATGGCCTAAAAGAAAAATTAAGTAAAAAGGTACTCAAAGGCACTGAGATTCTCACAACAGAAAACCTAATTCTGCGTGAGCATTCCAAGAATGAAAGCGCAGCCACTCTTTACCCAGTGTGGATTTGGCCCCTTCTTCAGTCTAGACTTAAAACACCTGGGCTACCCGGCTGACATCAGAGCCTAGAAAACAACCCATGAAAACATCAAACTTCCACATTAACAGATACAGTCTCAGACTTAACAACTTGCTCAGGGTCATGTGCTAGCCAAGTAGCAGAATGGGGTCCAAACCTGGCCCCAAAGCCCATATCCTTTACTGTATACCAACTGTCCCCAACTGCTTTTAGGGAAAACCTTGATGATCATCATGCCCATGGCTGGCTTGCACAATGACTCACTTGTTTCCTAAACCTTGCTAACTCTTTTGAGTTTCTCTCCCCTTTCCTGCCTCCCCATCACCATCTATTGCCCTCAAGCTTCCCCCTCCCCAGCCCTGAGCCCAGCGCAGTTTTTCTCAGTCAGGATCCCCTTATGCCCTCATGTGAATTAGCTCTGAAGCCAGCCTTCCCTGCGCACCGCCCCCTCCTCACCAACCCAGCTCATGCATTTGCTCTAAGTCCATATAGCAATACATAAAAGGGAGGTAATTGTACTGGAATTTAAGCAAACACTTATGAAATAAAACGAAATGAAATGAAACAAATGGTAGGTACAGGTGTCCCTCTTTCTTCAGCAGAATGCATTTTAACAAAGCTCCTACACTTTCATTTGGCCAAAGAAAAAGTCATCCAATAGTGGAATCTGGCCATTGGCCAAATAGTGACAAAAGGAGGCAGGACACCTTTCCTGGGTGCTCACATCACACTCCTCCTGTCCCAGGCCATTCTGCTATAGACTGCTCACATCAGCCACCATGCACATAACCATCCCCATTTGTCCACCTCCGGGCCCTCTCCTTCAGGATGGCTTCCAGCTGCTCCCACCCATCTCCTGCCAATCCACTAGGGGGCAGCATTGGCAACAAGAAAGGCCTGCTTCTGTCCACCTATCTTGACCTTGTGGCCAACATTTGCTTTTCCAGCTCCATCATCTTACTTGGTCCTGCTGTGCCTCTCTTTCCAGCCTCATGTAGGCTCCTCTGTAGATATACACTCTTTAGTCGCTGGAATGCACTGTCTTCTCGTACCTCCCACCCTGTGCACGTGATTTCTTCTAAAATGTTCTCCTAGTCCCAATCCCTTGCTTAGCTAGAAAGCTCTTACTTCTTAATGACGAAGAGAGTCAAATGGATCCTTCTGAGTGAGACCATTTGTTCTCCTCTTCTTTCTCCCCAGACGTAAGGGCCTTCTGTATCCTGAGACCACAGTGATGGCCAGTGTTTGTCTCTCTCTAACCTAGGAGCTACAACCCCTGGAGGAAGGTCCCCTGTTTTTTGTTTTCTCATCTCCGAGTCTCTGGCACCTAATATGCTAGGGAGATATGCTTGGTAAATCTTGCTTAGAGGAAGAAGTGAGGGCATGAGTAGACAGATTTCCAAATTTGTTAATGAATTTTTTTTTAGCACCTGTCTCAGGTTGAGATTTGCCCTCTTCTCCACCTCCCACATGAAAGCATCTCCTAATTCCCATTCCTATCCACCAAGGGCTTAAAAACTTTTTTCAAGTACCATATACACTCAGTGAGTGAAAAAACAAAAACTCAAGAAAAATTAAAGCCAGGATGGATCCCTACAGAACATCTTGTTCTGTCTCCTCATTCCACAGACAAGGACCATGAGAAAACAGGCAAGTGAATGTTCCCGCACCACAAGAGGGAAAAACTCAATTTGGAGGGATTACAGCAGAAAAAGACAACAGCACTGTCCCCAGAAGTTATTTTCTGGAGAGGAAGGTGAAATAAACACTTAGGATTAGCCTTAGCCTTAAAAAAGAGTAAGTAGGGGGTGGGTAAACCAGGTTCTTAGTTACCTCAGGGCTGAAATATAGGGCAGCCCCAAATACAGAGTTATCTCCCTATTTTTCAGTGAGAAGATCTAAAGGAAATTTTTGAACATGAATGTATACATTTTATAAATGTTAAACAGCTAGATGTCTACCTATAGTTGCTATTTTAAAGTAAACAATATCCAAAATAGGAATATAAAATATTGATTTTTTCACTCATTTTTATGAAATAACTCTATCTACATCTTTGCATGCTCATGGATAATAGGGGTTTTCCTTGTCATCAACAGTAACTCTTTGTGAATCATCAGCATGGTTTTCCAGAGCTCATCCTTGTCACTTCCACATGGTTGTCTGTGACACAGCGTGATGAAGCTGTAATTGGAAACAGTTTGCTATGTCTTACGTATCCACTTGTGTAATATTAACAGTTACCTAATTATCTCAGTCATAAGGTAACTGCTTACCATTTGCTTTTTAAAGGGGTCTTGAAAAAAACTTGTTTAAATTGAAATCAAATATATTTAATAGTGAGACCATTCCACAGGACTAATTACTCAATCTCTGGGGTTTGCTTCTGGCTTCTTTTCTGGCAATTCTTCCAGTGATCTCCACCAAAACTCCCAAGCTAAGCATGATTGAAGTCATTTTGGTGAATGGGTCTTTCCAAAACACTCTTATTTTCAAAGTAATTTGAGAGAGAATCTGTAATAATAGATGCTTTTCTGGGAAATGATTTTAGGGAAAACACTCATTTTATATTCAGGCAAAAATTTTTTCATCAGGCATGCCTTCCTGGAAGAAAAGAACTTTCTATAAAACTCCAAAGAAGTTAGGGGCATGGATGACTTAAAAGAGAGGGACATGTACATGCACACTGTTCTCAAAGTAATGCTGCCTCACTACTCTCGGTCAGATTCAACTATAATTCGTTTTGTCATATGAGATTTAAATTTCAAAGCTGGACAAAAGAAATGTTGTTGACCTCTCTAGCATCCAGATTTTGCCATGGGCGCTACTTCCAGCCCACAGCCAAAGTGTGATTTTCTCAAGCAATCAGAGACACCTATTATGATACCTCCATTACTTCCAGGCTGGCCACAAAGTGATCTTCAGTCCACAGTCACATGCGAGGGACAGATGATCTTGCACGTTTTCTACTCCCAGGACAGAAACAGGAACGCCTTCTAATCATAGATCTCTAACCTCAATGGAGGAAGGTTCGAGAGAGATATCTGAATTTGAAGCGAAATTTGAACAGGATTCTCTCTTCTCCAATATAATCATGGAAATCAAACCAGCCTCATTTCCAAGCAACAAGGCTCTGTGCAAAAAATTCTGCAGGTAAGAGTCTTTCCTGATCCCATAATCCAAGTGTCAGGATTTCATGATATCAGACAGCCTTCCTAGGGCCTCCCAAAGCACAAAGAGAACAGTGAGAAATAAACTGAGCAGAAAAGACAGGAGCTTGGTGACAGGCCTGGGGCTAAAATGAGGCCATCCTGACACTCAGGACACATATGTAAAAGAGGCACTCAGTGCACGTGTGTGACCCTGGGCTTGAACAGGTGCCTCCCTTGTCCCTGCCCTGCCTGGGAGCTCTGGGCTTTCTGTCATCACATGAGACTGGGAACATTTCAGGCTCCCCAACTGGGCAAGTGGAATGACTGTGAGGAGATTATTCTAGCGCTTGACTGAGGAATGGACAAGAGAGGGTAAACCCTGGGATGGGAAACGGTTTTGGAAAATTTTATTGATGCTAATGAAAACTGACAGGGGCTTAGTTCTGGAGAACAACAGGAAAGCAAAGACAGCTCATGAAACATCCCAGAAGCCACATTGCCCATCAGGAAAGAGGGAAAAGAAGTATATATACCTGGGTAAATGAGCCAAGGAGGTGAGGGATAGGTTACACTCCTTTTAATGCTGTGGATGATATGTCTAAAGAGAAACATACTGCAGATAATGAGGGAAGCCTAAGGCTCTAGGTCCCTGGCTTATGACACCAAACCCTGTCTTCCCTCTTTAGTTCTGGCAGGTTTCTGTCTTGGGAAGGTAAATTTTTTTTATTTCAGGGGCTCACGTCTATGCCATATCTCTGACTGTGCCCACTAGTTGGGGAGGGCGAAGCCAACAGGAAGGAAGAGTTTCCGGGGCGTGACTAGATAGGGAACCTAATCTTTGTGAGGTGACACTTCACTTTCACCCAAAGGTGTCTCCAGGCAACCACTGATGGCAAAGAACTAATAAAGAGCTCACTTCCTTTTTTAAGACAATTGTAGTCAATACCCCTGCCCAATCAATATCTGCCTTTATCCCTCCTTCCTACGTTCCAGCATCAACTGCCTAACCTTCAAAAACACTGCTCTGACACTGCAGGCCTCATCTGAAATTGTTTGTGGAAAGCATCAAGGAAGTTGGTAGTGATAGGAGATAGGAAAATGTGCGACTCCTGCCCAGCTGCTCCCCAGGCTTTCAGTAACAGCCAGGTTCACATCACATCCACATTTAGCCATCTTCAATTACGCAGATAGACCCCACACAGAAATGAACAAATGATGTAAGATCCATTAGAATCAGAATGGGCTTCAGAGGCACACTAACTTTGTATCATCTCTCTGACCCTCATTTACCTTATCTATAATAACAACAAGCATACACCAAGTGGACAACCTATGAGACATGGACAGATTCCTAGAAACATACTACCTACCAAGACCAAATCATAAATAGAAAATCTTAACAGACTGATTAGTACTAAGAAGACTGAGTCAGTAATCCCAAAACACTCAAGTCCAGGACAAGATGGCTTCTCAAGTAAGTCTTATCAGTCATTCAAAGATTTAATACCAATCCTTCTCAAACTCTTCCAAAAAAATAGAAGAGGAAGGAACACTTCTAACCTTATTTCATTAGGCCAGTATTACCCTGAAACTGAAACCATATGACAATACTACAAGAAAATTATGGGCTAATATCCCTGATGAACATAGATACAAATATTCTCCAAAAGTCTACAGCCATGCCACCTTGAATGAGCCCAATCCTATCTGATCTTGGAAGCTAAACAGGGTCAAGGACTGGTTAGTACTTGAATGGGAGAAGTGGTGAATTAACATATTAAGTGGAATTTAAATAAAAACTTTGTAAACATCTTCAGTAAAATATTACCAAAATGAATTTAATAATACACTAAAAAATCATACACCATGATGGAGTGGGGCTTATTAAAGACATGCCAGGAAGGATCAATATTTTGACAAAAGTCAACATCCACTTATAAGAAACTCTCAACAAAGTAGGAACAGAGGGAACGTACCTCAATGTAATTAAGGTCATATATGACAAGTCCCCAGCTAATATCATACTCAATAGTGAAAATCTGAAAGTTTTTTTTTTCTTCAAGAGTAAGACAAGGATATCCACTCTTGCCATTTTTACTTAACACATTACTGGAAGTCCTAGCCAGAGCAATTAGGCAAGAAAAAAATATAAAAGGCATTCAAATCAGAAAGGAAGAAGTAAAACTGTCACTATTTGAAATGACATAAATCTATATAAAGAAAACCCTAAAGACTATAAAAAAAAACTCATAGAATAAACAAACTGAGTAAAACTACAGTATACAAAAATCAATCTAAAAAATGTGTTACATGCCTATACACTAATAACAAACTAGAAGAGAAATTAAGAAAATAATCCCATTTATAATTGCTATAAATAAATTTAACCAAAGAGGTGAAAGACCTATGCTCTGAAAACTGTAAGATACTGATGAAAGATATCGAAAACACAAATAAATAGAAGGATATTCTATGCTCATGGATTGGAAGAATATTGTTAAAATGTCTATACTAAGAAGGGTCCAAGATGGCAGTGTAACAAGACCCCAACCTCTTCCAATGGACTCATCAAATCTACAAATATATAGAGCAACTTCTCCCGAAGAACTCAGGGCTGAATGAACAGCTTCTGCACAACGAAGGACAGAGGGACCATACACAGAAGAGCAGGAGACATGGGGACACAATAACGACAGAACCCCCAGCCCTAATGCCACAAAGTACTGTAGGGAGGGATATCACTGAGGGCCCCCCACACAGATTCATCTGACCTGGGGCACAGCAAACAAACACACAAAAACATTTGTTTAAAGGGCAACTAGACTGTAAGTGAAGGAAACCTGTTTACTAACTCTGGATTATCCCCTAAATGGTGGGAGAACTGCTGCAACTTTCTTCAAAGTTGGAGGTGCTGGTGAGCATACTGTTTACATTTCTCCTCCCCCTCAACAGTGCAGATGGAAGGAAGGTCCAGGCACTCTAGCTGGCTTTCTGCCTCAGTTAGCCTCAGTCAGCCTCAGTCACTTAGCCCATAATAGCCCCAGCCATCTCAAGGCAACACCCTCACTCATGCCACCCGGGCTACAGCCATCCCACTAAGGCTGCCCTGGTGCAGTACGCAGTGGGAAATCTTCAGCCTACACCCACTAGAACCCTTCCATCCTTCCAGGTGTCCCTTGCAGAAAGGGCCTTGGCCAGTGCCTGGCATAGCTCCAGCCATCCTTTCACAGTGGGCCTGGCATGGAGCACCCTACGATCTGTCAGGTCACACCCACTTTAGTTCCAGTCATCACAACATGACACCTTCCATGAAGAATGCTTGGTGTAGCTCTAGTCATCCCGGAAGGGTGGCCCCAGCATGGAGAGACTCAGAACCGTGGCCCACACCTGCCTAGATCCAGCCAATCGACCAAAGCTGCCAGGCATATGCAGTCCACACAAGGGAATTCCTACACAAGCCCAATCCTTCAAGACAAAGAGGCAGATGTTTCACCTATTTCATAGGAACAAAGTCAAACAAAATGAAAAAACAGAGAAATATGCCACAAACAAAAGAACAACATAACACTTCAGACAAAGAACTAAATGAAATGGAGATAAACCATCTACATGATAAAGAGTTGAAAGTATGTTTATAAAGATACTTGCTCACTTTGAGAGAAGAGTGGATGAACTCAGTGAGAACTTCAAAAAAGGCACAGAAATTATAAAAAAGAACCAGCCAGTGTTAAAGAATATAATAACTGAAATGAAGAATATCCTAAAAGGAATCAATAGCAGATTTAAAAATGCAGAACAGATGAGTAATCTGGAAAATAGGGAATAGTGGAAAGCACCCAAGCTGAATGGTAAAAAGAAAAATAATTTTAAATAAAGATGATAGGGTAAGGGAACTCGGGACAGTATCAAGCATGTAAACATTCACATTATAGGGGTCCCAGAGGGAGAACACAAAGACAAAGGGGCAAAAAACTTATTTGAAAAAAATAATAGCTGAAAACTTCCCTAATCTAGGGAAGGAAACAGACATTCAGATACAAAAAGGACAGTGAGCCCTGTTTGAGATGAGCCCAAGGAGAGTGACACCAAGACACATAATTAAAATAGCACAAATTAAAGAAAGAAAATCTTAAAATCAAGAGAAAAGCAACTGGTCATGTACAAGGGAAGCCCCAGAAGGCTATCTGCTGATTTTTCAGCAGAAATTTTGCAGGCCAAAAGAGAGTAGCAGGATATATTCAAAATCCAAAAGGCAAAAAACAACAACCAAAAATTCTCTAACTGGCAAGAAGGTCATTCAAAATTGAAGGAGAGATAGTTTCCCAAACAAACAAAAGTTAAAGGAGTTCATTCATCACCACTAAACAAGCCTTCTAAGAACTATAAATGGACTTCTTTAACCAAAAAGAAAAAGCCCTAACTAGAATTATGAAAATTATGAAAGGAAAAAACTTCACTGGGAAATAAAGATAGAAGACTGATTACTTATAAAGCTAGTATGAAGGTTAAAAGATAAAAATAGTAAAATCAATTTATCAAAAAAATTAGATTCAATAAAATTATGTAATATGATATTCTATACAAATAGTGTGGAGGAGAGGAGTAAAAATGTATTGCTTTCATAATGTGTTCAAATTTAAGTGACCATCAACTTAATATAGACATCTTATACACTCAGGATGTAATATATGAACATGGTAACCACAAAAAAAACCTGTAACAGATACACAAAATAAAAAGAAAAGTCAAGAATAACAGTGTAGATAGTTATTAATCACAAATTAAGAGAGGAAAGAGGAACATAAAACAGAACTACAAAAACAACCAGGAAACAATTAATGAAATGGTAGTAAGTGCATAACAATTAATGATTACTTTAAATGTAAATGGTGTAAATACTCCAGCCAAAAGACATAGATTGATAGAATGGATTAAAAAAAAAAAAGACCCATTTATATGCTGCCTACAAGAAACTCACTTTAGACCTAAAAACAAATACAAACTAAAAAGTGAAGGAAAGGAAAAAGATATTTTATTCAAATTGAAAAAAATAGCTGGGGTATCAAGACTTATATCAGAGAAACTCGACTTTAAAACAAAGACTGTAATAATAGACAATAAAGGGCATTGCATAATGATAAGGGTATCAATTCAACAAGAGGATATAACATTTTTAAGTGTCTATAAACCCAACATAGAAACACCTAAATACAGAAAGGGAGAAATAGACATAAAGGGAGAAAGTGACAGTAGTACAGCATAAGTGGATTCGTACCCACTAACATTCAGATAGAAAAATCATTAAGAAAACAGTGGCTTTGAATGACAAGTTATACTAGATGGATCTAACATATATACAGGACAATGCATCCAAAAACAGCAGAGTACACATATCAAGCATTTTTTTCCAACCACAATGGTAAGAAGCAACTAGAAATCAATTACGAAAAAAAAAGAAAAATACACAAATATATGAAAGCTAAACAGTATGTTACTTAACAACAAATGGGTCAATAAAAAAATTTAAAAGGAAATAAAGAAATACCTGAAGACCAATGAAAATAGACACTTGATGGTTTAAAATTTTTGGGAAGGAGCAAAAGCTGTTCTAAGAGGGAATTTTACACTAATACAGGTCTATCTCAAGAAACAAAAAAACACATACTCAAAAAATACAACCTTAGTGGAAGAGAGGAAATCATAAAGATCACTGCAAAGATAAATGAAATACAAACTTTTTTAAATGACAGGAAAGATCACTGAAACCAGGAGATGCTTCTTTGAAAAGATAAGCTAAATTGATAAACCTGTGCCAGACTCATGAAGAAAAAAACTGGGGAGGGCTCCTAAAAAAAAATCAGAAATCAAAGAGAAGCCACAGGGGGAGGATACAAAGATGGCAACAAAGCCATCTAGGCTTGGCAAAAAAGGACACTAGGCTTGTCTAGTGCCATGAACAAAACTAGATAACTATCAAATCATCCTAAATACCCCAGAAATAAAACTGAAGAGTGATAGAACAAACTCCACAATTAAAGGGAAAGAAGAGGCCACATCGAAGAAGGTAGGAAGTGTGGAGATGCAGTTTAAGGGAGAAATGGATTGTGGGTGCTACGAAAAGGAGGGAACCATGGTCACAGAGAAGGGCAAGAGAGAGAGGAGCACACATAGGAACATGCAAGGAGAAGTTTCCCCAAAGCCATTGGCTTAGAAAATGAGAGGGGCTGAATTTGAGTTATAATCATCAGGGTTTAAAACCTAGAATTTTAAAGGTCAGGTGGCTTGGCTGGAACAGAGCTAGGAGGGCACTATGCTGCTCCTGGAGAGAAGGCAGGTAAACAATCCTGGGGCAGACAGCCAGGAAAGAGCAATCTAAAGAACACCTGGTATACAGAGTGGGAAGATTATTAGCTCTTCTCTGAGCATGTCCCTGAGGACCAGAGACACCTCTCCAGGAGCAAAGGAGCTGGTCAGCACCATTTCCTTCCTCTGCCCCTCAACACAAACACAGAGCCACCTGCATGCACCAGGCCCCAGCCCCTCTGCCCTGCTGGGACTGCCCTACTCAGTCATGCTTGCTTCAGGCACAACACAGCAGCCCACCCCCCGCCCCCTGCCCAGAAGACCAGCAAAAACCCCTGCTCACACCATGTCTCCCAATCAGAGATTTCAAAACAAGGATTGCAATAAGAGACAAAGCAGGACACTGTATAATTATAAAGGGACAATCCAACAAGAAGATATAACAATTCTAAATATTACACGCCCAACATGGAAGCACCCAAATACAGTAAAAAGTTAGTAATAAATATAAAGGAAATAATCACTAATAATATAATAATAGTAAAGGATCTGTCCACTTATATCAATGGACAGATGTTCTAAACAGAAAATCAATAAGGAACAATGGCTTTCAATGATACATTGGGCCAGATGGATTAACAGATATATTCAGAACACTGAATATAAAACAGTGTACATATTCTTTGCAAGTGCACATGGAACATTCTCCAGAAGAGATCTTGTATTAGACCACAAAACAGGCCTCAACACATTCAAAAAGATTGATGTCATAGTATGCATCTTTTCTGACCACAACACTATGAAACTACAAGTCAAGCACAAGAAAAAAATCTAGAAAGACTACAAATACATGGAAGCTAAAGAACATGCTACTGTACAATGAATGGGTCAACCAGGAAATAAAAGAAGAAATGAAAAAGTACATGGAAACAAATGAAAACACAATGGCTTAAAACCTTTAAACAAAATTCAGCAAAAGCAGTTCAAGAGGGGAGTTTATAGAAAAACAGGCTTACCTCAATAAGAAAAATCTCGGGGTGCCTGGGTGGCTCAGTTGGTTGAGCATCAGGCTTTGGCTCAGGTGATTTTATGGTTCAGGAGTTTGAGCCCCATGACAGGCTCTCTGCTGACAGCTCAGAGCCTGGAGCCTGCTTCAGATTCTGGGTCTCCTTCTCTCTCTGCCCCTCCCCTGCTCATGCTTGGTCTCTGTCTCTCAAAAATAAATAAACATTTAAAAAAAACATTAAAAAAAAGAGAAATCTCAAATAACTTTACACCTAAAGGAGCTAGAAAAAAAGAACTAAACAAAACCTAAAGCCAGCAGAAGGAAGGAAATAATAAATATTCAAGCAGAAATAAATGCTATAGAAACTTAAAAAAATAGAACAGACCAATGAAACCAGGAGCTGGTTCTTTGAAAAATAAATAAAACCACAAATGAGAGGAGAGATCACAACCAATACCATAGAAATACAAATAATTGTCAGGGAATTTTATTAAAAATTATATGCCAACAAATTGGACAGCCTAGAAGAAATAAATACATTTCTAGAAGCATATAACCTACCAAAACTGAAACAAGCAGAAATAGAAAATTTTAACATACTGATAACAAGCAAAGAAATTGAGTCAGTAATCAAAAAACTCACAGCAAACAAAAGACCAGGACCAAATGGCTTCACAGGTGAATTCTACCAAACATTTCAACAAGAGTTAATACCTATTCTTCTCAAACTATTATTTTTAAAAAAGGAAGAAAAACTTGCAATTTCATTCTATGAAGCTAGCCTTACCTTGATAATAAAACCAGATAAAGACACCACAAAAAGAGAGAGAGAGAGAACTATAGGCCAGTATCTCTAATGAACATAGATGCAAAAATCCTCAACAAAATACTAGCAAACTGAACCCAACTATACATTAAAAATAAATCATTCACCACAATCAAGTGGTTTTTATTCCTGGGTTGCAAGTGTGATTCATTATTCACAAATCAACATGACACATCACATCAGTAAGAGAAAGGATAAAAACCATATGATCATTTCAATAGACACAGAAAAAGCATTTAACAAAGTATAATCCATTCATGATAAAAACCCTCAATAAAGTAGGTTTTGAGGGAACATACTGCAATATAATAAAGGCCATATATGAAAAACCCACAGTGAACATCATACTCAATGGGGAAAAACTGAGAGCATTTCCCCTAAGGTCAGGAACAAGACAGGGACCTACATTGTCACCACTATTACTTAACATAGTATTACAAGTCCTACCAACAGCAACTAAAAAATATGAAGGAATAAAAAACAACAAAATTAGTAAGAAAGAAGTAAAACTTTTACTATTTTCAGATTACATGATACTATATACAGAAAACCCTAAAGACTCCACCAAAAAAAAAATGCAAAAACTGTTAAATGAATTCAGTAAAGTCATAGGATATAAAATCAATGTACAGAAATCTGTTGAATTTCTATACACCAATAATGGAGCAGCAGAAAGAAATTAAGAAAACAACCTCATTTACCACTGCACCAAAGATAATAAGATACCTAGAAATAAACCTAAACAAAGAGGTGAAATACCTATACTTTGAAAACTATAAAATAGTAATGGATGAAACTGAAGATGACACAAAGAAATGAAAAGGCATTCCATGTTCATGGATTGGAGGCACAAATACTATTTAATGTCTATACTACCCAAAATAATCTACAAATTTAATGCAATCCCTATCAAAAGACCAACGTTTTTCACAGAACTAAAACAAACAATCCTATAATTTGTATGGAGCCACTAAAGATTTACCCTGAATAGCCAAAGCAATCTTGAAAAAGAAAAGCAAAGCTGGAGGCATCACAATTCTAGACTTCAAGTTATATTACAAAGCTGTTAGAATCAAAACAGTATGTTAATGCATTAAAATAGACACAGAGATCAATGGAACAGGAAAGAAAATCCAGAAATAAACTCCCAATTAGATGGCTACTTATTCTTTGACAAAGCAAGAATGAATACACAATGGGCAAAATACAGCCTCTTCAACAGATGGTGTTGGGAAAACTGGACATCAACATTCAACAGAATGAATCTGGACCACTTTCTTACACCATACACAAAAATAAATTCAAAATGGATTAAAAACCTAAATGTGAGACAGTGTAAAAATCCTAGAAGAGAGCATAGGCAGTAATTCAACATCAGCCATAGCAGCTTTTTCTAGTTAGGTCCCCCAAGGCAAGGGAAACAAAAGCAAAAATAAACTATTGGAACTCAACCGAAATAAAAAGCTTCTGTGCAGTGAAGGAAACAATCAATAAAACTAAAAGGCAACCTACAGAATGGGAGAAGACATTTGCAAATGACATACCCAATAAAAGGTTAGTATCCAAAATATAAAAATAACTGATACAATTCAATACCCAATAAACAAATATTCCGATTTAAAAATGGACAGAAGACATGAAGAGACATTGCTCCAAAGAAGACATCCATATAGGCAAAGGACACATGGAAAGATGCCCATCATCGGGGAAATGCAAATCAAAACTACAATGATGTATCACCTCACACCTGTCAGTGTTTACAATAAAAAACACAAGAAACAGCAAATGTTGGGAAAGATACGTAGAAAAAGAAACCCTCTTGCAATATTGGTGGGAACCCAATGATCCAGCCATCATAATACTTGGTATTTATCCAAAGAATACTAAAACATGAATTCAAAGGAATACATGCACCCCCATATTTATAGCAGCATTATTGACAATAGTCAAGAAATGGAAGCAACTCAAGTATCCATCCATTGATGAAAGGATAACGAAGATGTGGTATGTATGTGTATATGTATATATATTCATATTCATACACACCTATATTTATATATTTACACATTTATACACACACATATATACAATGAAATATTTAGTCATAAAAAGAATGAAATCTTGCCATTTGTAACAACATGTCTGGAGCTAAAGTATAATGCTAAACAAAAATCTGTCAATCAGAGAAAGACAAATACTGTATGATTTCACTCATATGTGGAATTTAAGAAACAAAACAAATAAGCAAAGGAAAAAAAGAGTAAGGAAAACCATGAAACAAATAGACTCTTTAGTACAGAGAACAAACTGGTGGTTACCAGAGGGGAGGTCGGTGGGGAGATGAGTAAAACAAATGATGGGGATTAAGGAGTGCACTAGTTGTGATAAGCGCCAGTGATATATGGAATTGTTGAATCACTACATTGTACATCTGAAACTAGTATAATACTGTATGTTAACTACTGGAATTAAGATAAAAACTTAAACAATTCCAAAAAATATGATATGTTGGTAAAAAATTTGCAAATTAAATTAGAATAGATGAATTCTCTCAAGTTATAAGAATCCCTATAGATACAGGATGATTGCTGAGAAGTAAAATCATAAAATAAAGTTACATATAGTCAAATAATTTCAAAAACAAAACATAAAAACTGTTACAAAATTTTTAAGTCAAGATGCTATAATTAACATGAAATGTGGAAATTTCAACATATTTGACAGTGTGTGGGCTCTCTAGAGTCTATGAAAGCTCTCAGGGGGTCCAGCTTTTAGCACATTTATCATCCCAACCAACATTCCCCAACTCCTGAACCACAGTTCCGGCAGCAGACCGGCCAGAAATCACCCTATTCTTCATGGTGTTACAGGAAATGGGACATTTCACCAATTTCATCTGAGGAGGCTGGTTAGAGCCTCCAAGTGAGAACAAGGTTGCACACAGCAGCCTTTGCCAGAAGCTTGGCAGGGCTCTGGTCCTTTGGGAGGAGCAAATGCTTCTGTGATACCAGTGTGCTTCAGGAAGGATGAGGGGCCCAGGTCATCCTAGGAGATGGAACAGAGCAAACGCTGAGGTCTGTGGCCCCACACCCCGGTGGCTTAATGGCAAAAATAGGTTAAAATGGACACTGGCTACAGGGGTGAAGCCAGAAGACAGCTCATTTCATTGCTGTTGTAATAATTTTTAAAAAGGAATCAATGTGTTAAGGGGCAATTTTCTGTGACATGACCAGGTGTACTGAGGGGGGCAGCTGGCGTCACAAGGAGCATCATGGGAATGGCAGGTGGGGGGGGGACACTGGAGCCTTACTGGAGGGTGATGAACCTCAGGAGCAAGCCTGCCAAGGAATGGGGAGCAATGGCCACCCTTATACCTCTCAGCTTATATTCCAGTGAAAGGATGGGCTCCCTGAGGGTACTGTCCAAGAGCACAAGCTGGCTGAGAGTGTGGGGGCAGGATCCATCAAAGTGAAGATAAACATCACCACAAGTACATAACTTTACAAGAAGGAACAAGCCCAGAGCTGCAGTATAGGATCATACTCTTCTGGTTTACCTGGGACTCTGGGGCTTTATCACAGCAGGGTCCATGTCCTGGAAAATGCCTCAGTCCCACACAGCTGGGCACTCTAACCACAGCTGTGGCTCCACACAGCCCCTCAGGAGCTGGGGACACAGCAGATGGCAGGAGGGAGAAGCAGGTAGCCATAAAACCCAAGAAAAGAGAGCTTTGCTGCCTGGGTTCTGGAATCTTGATGGTGAGAATAAACCAGAGAATCCCTGATTTGTTACTGGGCCTCTGTCCTAATCCCACAAGAGTGTGATCTGGGGAAACGAGGGTGCCAGTCTGTGAATGCCCTAGAAGTTTTAGCATCGGTCATTTCCTCCTTGCTGCTACATGGGATATGGCCCACTTTACCCTGAAACCATAGGCAGATCCGTGGAGAGAGAGCCAGCAGGCAGCCAGAGGGAGATGATGAATCAAGGAGCATACTTTGTTCTCTCTTAACATGGAAGTGACTGAGTATGTTTAGAAGCTGATGGAAGGAATCACTCAAGAGGGAGAAGTTGAAAGAACAAGAGAGCCGGTGGGGAGGGATGTATAATATAAGAGCAGGGCCATCTCTGTCTCAGAGACCTTCCCCGAAGTTTGACCTAAAGAGAAGAGAAATGGGCAGGTGGCATCCTCAGTGAAGGGGGGCTACCTCATCTGCTGAGAGCAGTGAGGGGAGACTCTGAGGGAGCTTGAAGAGCGGGGAGTTTGAAAATGCTGGTAAGAGAGGCATCTGGGTGGCTCAGTCAGTTAAGCAACTGACCCCTGGTTTTAGGTAAGGTCATATCTCATGGTTCGTGAGTTCAAGCCCCACATCGGGCTCTGCACTGACAGCATGGAGCCGGCTTGGGATATTCATTCATTCATTCATTCGTTCAATCTCTCTCTCTCTCTGCCCCTCCCCTACTCACGTTGTCTCTGTCTCTCTCAAAAATAAATAAATAAATAAACTTTAGAACAAAAAATGCTGCCATGAGGAATCAAAGACAGAGTGTGAGAACTCAGGTGTGAGGTACAGCTGCATCCCCGGCGGGAGCTGTGTTCCAAAAACAATTCCCAATGCCTGATTCCTCGTCACCTGTAGCTCTTCCATGTGTCCCATAACCAAGAAACTCTCTCCATCTCTAACAAAGTTGGATATTTGCATTTCGAAGTCTCATTTTAAATACCTGAGTGGGTAAAACTTTAAAACAGAAGTATAGCTTTATATGAAAATGTAATTACAGCTTTATTACCTGAAAGATTGAAATACCAACGCATTTACAGTAAAGCATTTTAAAGGCTATTCTTCTAAAAACCTTGCTTTCATACTCCGCTTAGGAGGCCAGAACTGCCATGCACACGCATTACATACTATGTGGCTTTATGAACAATATGTGGAAGAGACAACATACAGTCTACAGAGAGATGGTTCTCTTGGTACACAGTTCCAGTCTTGTGCATTAATATAATCATTCAGAATACTCTGCACATCTGTTCTGCTTTGCACATTTTGATTTCCATTTCAAAGTCCAAGCCTCGGGGTACTTTACTCCACAGATGTAGTGAAGTTAGACAGAAAAGAGAATCCCACTCCTAAAAATGAAATCAGCAGTACATGCACATAGTCTGCCTTGACTAACCATCTGAGGCTTGCTGACTGCTGGCTTTGTGCTTTTGAGGACTTACTCCCTTTGCGTTTCTCCCACACCTTTCTCAGCAGCCAGGGGCAGGCATCTCCAGGCTTTCACCAACATGGACTGGAGATGTTTGTGCTTTTGAGCAAACGCCCTCTCTGCTGATTCCAGTGTCCAGTAAAAGCTGCAGAGGGACAAGAACTGCTAATGACACTGTCATACTCAGTCCAGGCACCCTCCTCCCAAGAGTGCAAGACACCAATAATGTCACATACTGTGATTGCAAACAGGCCTTGCCACTAATTCAGGAAACACATCAATGTGACATTTCTTTTAAAATGTCCTAAAAAACCCACATACTTTAAATACTCAGCCAAATGACAAAGTCAACCAATTTTTATAAAGTCCTGCTGTGTGCCTCTAATGTCTAGCAGCTCAGCTGGTCTCTCAACGTCCCAGTGGCTTGGAGATAGAAAACTATATAACGTCAACACGTGGACATGAAGACTACAAAATATACTTGGGAAAAGCTTACCTTCACAATGACTTAAGCAACACAAATAACTAGGAAGTGTCAGTAACCATATACAATAAATTGAGAAAATCTAGTTTAGAGCAGTAAACAGTTGATTATCAATAGCAAGTACAAAGGACGCCAGAAACTCCTGGTGATACTGAACATATTAGTGCAGGCTTTTGGGGGGGACACAGTTGTGCAATATATGACAATAACCATAAAACTTTGACCCAGCAATTCCACCTTTAGAAAGAGTCCCCAAGGGGTTAGGACAAAGGTGGGAAAAGAACATGTACAAGAACACCATTTAGTGAAGCTGCTCTCTATACGAAGAAGACATTTAAAACAATCCTATCAAGTAAGGGGCCTTGGCAAACCATAATATGCAGGCACGCCATGGAGTTCTGCGTTTCCATTCAACATGCTACCACAATGAACCATGTTCATGCATGAAATTTTAAACATGAAATAGTACATGAAAGTAAAGGAAAATACAATAGAATCTATAGATAACATTTAATTAGATGAACACATATATAAGTGTATGCAGATCATTTCAGGAAGGAATTAAGAATGATACAAATAATTGGTATTTAGAGATTTTTGCTGTTGATGACATTGGTATAGTAGAGTCCCAAACAAAATTTAAATTTACAAAAAAAAAAAAAAAAAGGTGAGGGACACCTATGGATGCTGAGTAGACAGAGGTAGATCAGCCAGGATTTCTAAATCTCAACACTACTGGCATTTGGGTCCATATAAGTCTTTGTTGTGGGACCTATTTGGTTCACTGCAGGATCACTGCCAGCACTGCTGGCTTCTACCCACTAGAAGCCAGGAGCACCCTCCCAATATATATCCAGGCCACATGTCTGAGGTAGGGGCACAGAATAAGCTGTAGGAAGAACCACTAACCAACCAGTAACTCTCCACCTTAGCTATGGGCAGCTGAGAGGGCTGGCGGCGGGGGGGGGGGGGGGGGAGCCAGAGAATGTGTGCCCTTCTAAAAATGGCAGTCCCTATGCAGTTAGAAATCCAGAATGACCATAACCTGAAATTGTTTAATTAGCAGTTAATTCAAAGTTAAAACACTTTGTGGGCCAACACTGTGTGGTCTGAGCCTCGTGTGGTGGACAAGGTGGTGAACATTTTAGGCTTTGTGGGAGAAATTCTCTGTCCCAACTACTCAGTTCTACCTTCGTGGGAGGAAAGAAGACAGATGATATGTAAATGATGGGTGTGGCTCTTTTCCAATTTAAGCTTCATTTATGGACATAAATGTGAATTCCATATAGTTTAAATATGTCATTAAACATTATTCTTCCTTTCTGTTGTTATCCAGCAAACTTTAAAATGTCAACATCATTTCTGGGTCATGGGCTCTACAAACACAAGGCCCAGATTTAGCCTGAAGGCCAGTTTGCAGAGAGCAGGCAATAACTAGGGACATGCCGGAGAAGGCACCAGAACCCCCTCAGGGTGGCTGGGCAGCCAGGCACAGGCTTCCCTCACACAAGGGAGCAGCCGCAGTAGGCATCCTAGCACACACGCAGGACATTTCTCCTTTCCCAACTCTCTCTCTCCCCACCTCCTGACTCCTTTCAAAACACATCTCACCCTTATAGTGTTTGCACTGTATGTGGTCTACTGCTTTCTCCTGAGAAACCACAGTGAAAGTATGACCTTTTTTTAAGCCCACAGTTGGCTTTTCTGCCATTCTTCTAACATTTTCTGGTATCATTGTAGAAGAAGGCCATTAATAAAGCACTAACATAGCTGTTTACATGGTTCTGAGCCCCAGAAAACTCCATTGAGAATGTTATCAGTGTTTCATGACCTTGCTGAAATACAAGTTCTCCTGTTTATGTTTTGTCTGTCTCTTTGATAGAACAGAGAAAATGCAGATGGCTTTTCTGGGCCACAGAGTCAGCCCAGGGTGCTGGGAGTGGGGACAGTTTGTGACTCGATTCCAGGGAAGAAAGGCTACTATGGCATCTTAGCTTTTAGGCCTGTGCCCTGGAAATCTGCTCTGGAGAGCAGTGTGCGGCCCACTGGAAGAGCATCTGAGGTTCCGACTCCCCTTACTGGCAGGCAACGTTGACTCTTAGGACCTACCTTGGGTCACCTAGAACACAACACAGAGCCCCTACTTCCCTAGCCCTCAAGGCAACAAAAGTAAGTGTGGAAAATGATAAAAGGAGGCTAGTGAGAAAAGAAAAGAAAGAAGTAAAAAGAAGCGTTAAAAAGAAGAGAAGCTTCTGGGAAAAGCAGGAAAGCAGAAGATGGGCGGCAGGAAGCGATGAAGCAGAGGAGGGACCAGGAGTGTGGCAGTTGCCAAGTGTCCACCCAAAGACACTGCAGGCTTTAATGAATGATTGAGAGAGGAGAAGAGGGGAATGTCTTCATCTCTGAAACCCATTCACAGGAGCCAGCTGGGACCCCTCATCTCTCCCCAGACATCTAATTCTTGGGTTTTAGGTTCAAAAGCCTCATCCAGGTATGAAACAAACAAGATGGGGGGGGGAGGGCAGGGGACTCATTCCCTTCCCCCTTCCCCTCATATGGAATTTGAGAAGATCCTTCAGTGGGAGGTGGGCAGATGGCCACAGAAAAGAGAACAGCTGTAGGGTATGAGGCTAACATGTCTCTAAGTATCACAAATCCAAAGGAACAGGTAGAAAGGACCCCATCTGGAACCCTGAGGGACAAGGAACTCATAGAAACACCTGAGTCACAATAGCTGGGATGGGGGGAAAAGGGCAGAGAGAGCCTACCACAGATGGATTCCCTCACAGACGGGTATCCCTTGCATTTGGTCCATCTACTCCCAGTTCAAACGGGCAGCTTCCCCAGCCCCCTGCCCCAGTGTCTGTGCCTTGGCAGCAGACACTATTCTGTACACTAGGCATTAAGAATTTGGGGGGCAAAAAGGTGCTGCAGACACTGGAGATTTAAGGAGGAGAAAGTTCTGGGAGGGTTGCACCACCTTCTTGTGTCCAAGATAAAGACACAGCAAATGGCTGAGAGATGTGGCAGGTAACCCAACGGGGGGGGGGGGGGGGAGTCGGCATACGCACATCCCTGGACCAGCATTAGGCAGACACCAAATGGGAGACAGAACGCTGCTGCTCCACTGAATATTCCGTGGTACTCAGAATCGGTCCCAGACTGGACAGAGGTGGAGGGAGTTGGGGAGGGTGTCAAAATCCTGACTGACTGAGCTACAAACCCAAAGTCACTCAGAAGTCACCTAATTGGGCTGTGATTACTTCGAAATGTCACAGGCTTGGGGTCAGAAATTAATTTTAGTTAAAGGAAAGTAAAGCGGTATTTTTGCACATCTGAATTGTTGGTTTGTGAAGTTCATGCCTGCTACTCAAGTACTGACTTCTCAAATTCTCCTATAAACACATGGGCCTTTCTGGCTGATAAATGCAGGTTCACGGCACCTGGGCTGCTCACTCACTGCCTGGCCTCCCCAGATCTCATCAGGTTCTCAGCGACCTCCCCCAAAAGCCAGATGAGTCAAAGCCACATATTAGGAAATCATCGGGCATCACTGTGGTTAAGATGCCAGCCCAGTGCCAGCCACCAGTTTCCAATTCTCAGCAACTGAATCCTGCCATTAGCACTTGGGCTAAAGGCTCCCCTGTCATAAACTCTGTGCACGGCCAAGGTGAAGGAAGAGGAGTTGTGGGTCAGAGCAGCAAAGTTACAGTAGCATGTTACCACGCCCTACTCAGGTCCTTCAGGAAAGAGGCCTTTGAAGGATGCTTAGTAAGTATTCCCGAGGCTCTGAGCCAGCGTGAGGGGCCCGAGTGCCTGTACAAAAGCTGTGCAGTATTTGGTGCCTTTCTACTCCCAGGTTTGGGTGCAAGATAAAGGGCCAGCAAAGGCCTTCAGCAACTTTCCAGAGCTGGGCAATGACCTGAAGATTGGGGCAGACCTGCTGGTCCAGCGTAGACTCCACTCCCTACTGCCATGCTGAGATTCCCCACATTCCTCGATTTACCAGAGGCCAATGTGTTGTGAACTAGGGGCAACAGTCCCGGGTGGAGGTGTTGCTGCAGACACTGGAGATTTTACCAGGGTAATGAGAAGCCTCAGGCAGACACACCATCAGGAAGGCCACTTTGCTTCCCCTGCCCCTATATTGAGAAACAAAATCTCAAAAGTGAGATCTCAGGGTTACTTTGGAGCTGGAACCCAGAACTGAAGTGAGATCAAGGTAAAGGGAGAGATTCCCACCTCCTACCAGACCACTGTCCTCTAGCAATGGGGAAGTCTGCTGGATCTCTGAGGAGTAGTTTGAGTAAACGCTGTGGCAATGACCTAACTCCGAGGGAAGGCAAGACATATCCGCCTTAGGGGCCCCACCGTCCCTTAAAATTATTATGTCAAGGACCTCAGTGAGAGCTTGTGACCTAAACAAAAGAAAAAAAAATGCTTTTCTTCTGCAAAGTACTCAGACATGTCACCATCCCTTCTTCCAGGCAAGTTACACATCTGTGCCAATCAAGTTCAACAAGCCACTCAGGGATGTATGACAGTTTCTCTAACACAAAGCAAGGGTGGGGAGACAAGCAATGAAGCTCTTCTGGCCAAGTCATGATACATTCTCTCTGCAAAAGTGACCCACACTGAGACCCAGAGGGATTCAAGCCACAGCAACAATTACACTTCCCTTTTGGTTTGCTCTGGAAGCTTTTCAGACATGAGAAATTCTCTGGTTGTCACTGAATTTTTCAAGTATGGATTAGGTTCCCCTTCACAGAGATGGTCTGGCCCTAAATTCTCAACAGAAGAAAAAAGCTGCTCGTTGCTTTCTAAGCAGATCCCCTCTGGTATTCTAGAACATAGTTGTTGGGATTTTCTCTGTGGAATCTCAGTTGAAATGGGAGGACAATAAGGTCGATATGGAGAAGTCACATACTCATTCTTTTCCTCTCTCAAAATGTTTTCCTGACCCTTTCCAAGTTCCTCTGTGGAAACCTCTTCCAGAAAATTCCCAAAGTTCACCACCAACTTGTCAATAAGGTCACTGGGGGCAAAACATGGTTTTAGAACTCTGTCTTCTTCCATGTTCACAGGGTCTTCAGATGCCTTCAAATTTAGCTTATCCTGAAAAAGAGAAAAGGATACCCTAAGTGATCATTTTGGAACTACACATGAGGTAGTCAAAACCTCAATAGGCTTGAGACAACCAATGTCTCACCTTGACCAGTCCCCCCACATTCGTTCCAGAGACCAGAAGTGATGGCCAATCACCTCCATATGCCCTTCCATAGGAGCATGACAACACTGGCCCATTTCCTGAGAACAGCACAAGGTATTCGATTTTTTTCTTGTCGAGAGCTTGAGGCTATTTGCCACACAATCTTAAGTACACAAAACCACAGTTCAGATGGGGGCATCAAAGTTAGAACTCTTACAGATAGAAAAACCACAATCATGAAGACAAACGACTTGCCCAACATCACCAGAAAATCAAGGGTGGCCTCCTAGGCAGAGGCAGTGTCTTGGTCATCTTTGTATACCAAGAGTCTAGCTCAATGCCTGGCATTCAGTGAGTAGTATGTGCCTGCCATGGAGGCCAGCCCTGCATTACTCAAAAAGCATGTTAGGGGCACCTGGATGGCTCGGTTGGTTAAGTGTCCAACTCTTGATCTTGGCTCAAGCAATGATCCCAGCATTTGTGGGATCAAGCCATGCATTGGAGCCTGCTTGGGATTCTTCCTCTCCCTCCCTCTGCCCCTTCCTCTCCCTATCTCTCACTCTCAAAATAAATAAATAAACTTTTTAAAATAAATAAACACTTTAGACATCTGACAATACTGCCTATAAATTTTCTTACTCTCTTAATAACTTTTAATAAGTAGCAAAGTAAATAGGGTAATACACAGCTCATAAAGGAGAGAAGAAAATAGAAATAACACAAATAACAAAAATTTAAATAAGTAAATAAATAAAAATATCCACGTTTGAAAAAGACTTCTGAGTGAAACAAGGGGCTAATACTAAAAATTCAAACATCAAGAAATACTAGAAACAGTCTTTCAATAATAAAAATTTAAAGGTGATATTTGATAGGGCTTATTTTTACTTAACTAAGAAATTATACCTTAAAAATTTCAAAACAGATTCGATGTAAAAACTTATGAAACTTGGGGAACCTGGGTGGCTCAGTCAGTTAAATATCGGACTGCGGCTCAGGTCATGATCTCGTGGTTCATATAAACCCTGTAAAATCTCAGTCCGGGACTCTTCTCCTCCATCGCTCTTCTTTGTCTCCTACAACCAGCTTGCTCAACGATTCCTTAACAAAAACAGGACTATTTACCTTGAAATCATCTCCATGCCATGTGGCTATACTGCTTTCAGCAGGGTTGGGGACATCGGGCCAACATAGGTGCTTCAATTTGCTAATAAGAGATAAGATTTTAAAACAGGAAGTGAGTTCAAGAAGTATGTTACTCACACTGCATGGCTATGCCAAAAGACTGGAGCTTTGCTATAGGGAGTTGTATGGCTCCCTAATACATAAGGGCAAGCTTCTGACCCCCTGACAGAAACTGGGAAAACAAAGTACTCTGGGGAGTGAAATTGCAAGTCATCAATGGGATGTGATGCAAAGACATGTTTCTTACCCTCCCCTGCCCCTCCATCTCCACCCTGGGTCCCGATGCTGGAAATCACACCACCACAGAACCATGTCTTTGAGATTTATTCTCCAGGAAGGAAACACTTAAAGCCTGATAAGATACTCATACTTTAAAGCAGTGATTCTCAAAGTGTGCTCCCATCCAGCAGCAGCATCACCTGGGATCTTGTTACACATGCAAAATGTACAAGAGTGTGGCTGGTGACTTGGTTTCTACCTATAGTTGGAAATGAGGTTGACATTCACTTAACCATAACTAAGCATGGATACTTGGCAGAGAAGGCCCACAACTGCACAGTTCTGGAGAGAGAGGTCCCTCAGGGAGGGAGCTCTTGACCAAGAGGGTAGCATGAGGCTGTCTGTGGAGAGAAAGCCTATGACCCTGAGGATGAATTTCCTTTCCCACAGTGGCCAGGGCAGGCAGGACAAATGCCCCTGTAGCCGGCCCTCCAACACTGCACCACGAGCAAGGAACAAGTCTGTGCTGGGCACACTACTTGGCCAATGCTCTAATTCTGTGCGTATGCTCCCTGCTCTGCCTAGGAGAAAGCTAGTGGCCTTGAGGCCTCTTGTCGGTGCTAGACACTGAGAGAAAGGACCTTCTCCCTAATTTTAGTCTCAGAAGCCAAGTAGAGAAGATAAAGCCTGTGGGGAAGCTGGAAATCCTCTGGCCTAAGCCTGGTGCATGGGGCTCTGGGGGTGAAAGTCCTCTTGTTTTGTCAGAATTCTGATAAGGTGTGGCATATAATAAACTCGATAAATATATATCAAATTAATAAATGAGTCAATACCCCCTTAATGACAGAGGGCCCTCTTCCACCCATGATGCCTTCCACCACTTTCTGTTGCCTCTAACACTCACGCTGCTGCCTATAAACTCACTTGGGTCTTTTGAGACCATATGCCACCGTCAAGATGATGAGAATAAGAAGGCCACCTCCAACCAAAGAAGTTAAAAGGAAAAGCTCAAGGACACCTTTGGGAATAGGAGAACAAAAGTCAGTAAAAGGATGAGCTCCTCACTTTCTTGACAAATATCAAAGATTAACTTTTTCTTCCAGTAGCTTCAGCAACACATTCCTTATGAGTTTTCTTTCAATTCAATTGAATTCAAATTTATTCATTAAAAAAAAAAAAAACCTGGTATTTACGGCTCTTCATCCAGTTCTCTTCCCCTCGAATAACAGTGACAGATACTATGTTCACCAGGTTCATTCTCCAACTTCATTCATTCAGTACATATTTACTGAGCACTTACCATTTGCCAAACACTGTTCTGAGTAATGAAACAGACAGCAATAAGTAATAAATACAAGATCCCGGGGCATCTGTGTGGCTCAGTCAGTTAAGTGTCTGACTTCTGCTCAGGTCATGATCTCATGGTCCGTGGGTTCAAGCCCCGCGGTCAGGTTCTGTGCTGACAGCTCAGAGCCTGGAGCCTGTTTCGGATTCTATGTCTCCGTCCCTCTCTGCCCCTCCCCGCTTGGACTCTGTCTCTTTATCAAAAATAAATAAACATTAGAAAATTTAAAAAAAAAAAATACAAGATCCCTACTCTCATGGAGCCTACATTCTGGTAGGAGGATTCAGACAATAAAAAAAAGATTATTTCAGATATAACAGGATGTTATAGTGTATACAAGGTAAGGTGGAAGAAAAGTTAGTAACTTTAGATAGGGTGGCAAAGGAAGACCTCTATGAGAGGTGAAAGTTGAGATAATGTTAATAATGACAAGAAACTGGCCATCCAAAAATATGGAGAAAGCATTTCTGGCAGAAGCAACAGTAGATGCAAAAGCCTCAAAGCAGAAAGAAGTTAAAGAGCATAGATAGAAGCAGCAAGTTGTAAGAGATGAGGTCAGCAAACAATAGATCATGAAGGATCCTGAAAGCTATGGGTAGGAGTTTGAATTTTACTTAAAATACAACAGAAGCCACTGTTGGGTTTCAAGCAGGAGTCTAGGGTTTTAGGCTCTGGCTGCTGTGTGGAGAATAGATAGACTGCAGAGGAACAGGGACAGAGGAGGGAGATCTGTAATGTGTAGACAAGTGTAAGAAACATCGAGGCTCCAAGGCAGGCTCTTGCCTTAAATTTGACCAATGGAGAAAATTCTAGCAAGATAATGCAATTTGTGCCCAGTGTTGTGAAAATACAACATGATTTTAAAAGACTGTAAAGAACAATATCAAAAAGACTCCAAAAAGGCAGTGTTAGTCCATAAAAACAGAACATGTTTTTTATGTAAAAAACACATGCTATAGTCATATTTTCCAGAGCCATAAAGATATTTTTATTCTTTTAACAATGTAACGAGCAAGAAATTTTCAAGAGTACTTAAACCAGACTATTTTTTGCTTTTACTGTAAAAAATGGCAATGTCCCTTCACTTTTAATATAAATAATACTTAAAACAATTGTAGTATATCAGATCAAATCTCCGCCCCTCAAGGACTTGAGAAAATTAACATATTTCTGTTTCTCCCATTCCCCTTCTTTCTTGATTTCTCTTCTCATTCCATCTTCTTTTCTCTTGAATATTTCCCATAACCATCATACAACATTATATTGCATTTTATATTTTGATATTTGTTACATTTTTCTCTCTACTTTTTTAATGTGAAAGCTAATAAGCAGAACATATCATGTATGTTTTTGCTCAAAAATCTCTACAAACGGTGGATTAGTGACCCCACCACTATGGGTCAGTGGTGCTTGTTCAACCAAGGTTTTCCCTCTAAGGCCCCACGGTGCAGTAACCTGAGACACACAGAAACTGGCCACTATGAACCTGAGGACAGTCTCAAGGCAGGAGCTGGTTTGGACTGAGAGTAAAGTTGGCATTAATTTGATCCCTTCACCTCAAGATAATAGGGAGATATCCATGAGGAAGGAGAAAAATGACCAGTCTTTTCCAATTCAGCTCTCAATGTGCCTGCTCTCCTTGTTCGCTCCTCACCCATACACCTTCCAAGAAGGTCAATAGGCCACAGGGCAGATGGTTCTTCTCACTATGTACCACCCTTTCATTTGGCTTCTCCTGCCTTTGGCAAACATCATCTCTAACTGGCCTAAGGGAAATGCCAAGGGGACTTATCGAAGGCTTGAAGAAAATACTCACTGATGGACAAGGTCTTGAAGTTTATCTTGCTGCTGTTAGTCCCCCCAGCACTGTTACTGGCCATGACTTGAAGACTATAAGAGGTCTTCCGAGTCAGGGACTCCAGGTCATACTGTAGGATGTTGGAGTTGACTGTCTTGGCTAAAGGAAAAATATAGAAGCCAAATGCCAGAGTCAAGGCCAAATAAAAGGGGTTCTTTAGGAGCAGTGAAATAAGAGCATTGGAAACTGCACCTCCAAGCCAGCCCATCTCATACTCCAATCCCCCTATCCACATTATGCTTAAAATTATCCTATAAAGATGGATGAAAGACCTAAACATAAGAGCCAATACTATAAAACTCTTAGAGGACAAACACAGGGTAAATGGTATTTGAATTTGCCAGTGGTTTCTTAGATATGATACCAAACACATAAACAACAAAAGAAAATAGATTAATCTGGACTTCACCAAAATAAAAGCTTTTGTGCATCAAAAGACATTATCAAGAGAGGGAAAAGCCAACCCCTGAGTGGGAATATATGCAAATCACGTATTTGATAAGGAACTTCTATTGAGAATATAAATTTAATAACTCTTAGGAGTCGACAACTGAAAGACAAACAACCCAACTTAAGAATAGGCGGAGAAGGACAGATACCACATGTTTTCACTCATAGGTCTAACAGGAGAAACCTAACAGAGGACCATGGGGAGGGGAAAGAGGAATAAGAGTTAGGGAGAGGGAGGGAGACAAAGCACGAGAGACTCTTGAATACTGAAAACAAACTGAGGGTGGAAGGGGGAGGGAGAAAGCGGAAGGGGGGCGATGGTCATGGTAGAGGTCACTTGTGGGGAAGAGCACTGGGTGTTATATGGAAACCAACCTGACAATAAACTATAAAGTTATAATAAAAAAATCCAAAAAAAAAAAAAGAATAGGCGAAGAAATTGAAAAGACTTTCTCAAAGATCTACAAATGGCAATTAAGCACATGTAAAGATGCTCAACATCATTAGGTATTAAGGAAATGCATATAAAAATCACACTGAGAAACCATTTCATGCCCATGAGGATAGCCATAGTAATTTTTTTAACATAAAATAAATGTTGGTAAGAATGTGGAGAAATTGGAATGATCAGACATTGCTGCTGGGCACGTAAAATGGGGCAGCTGCTATGGAAAACAGTTAGGTGATTTCTCAAAACATTAAGCCAGAATTACCGTATGACGCAGCAATTCCACTCGTAGGTATATGCCCCCAAAAAATTAAAAGAAGAGAGTCAAACAAGTATTTGCACACAGATATTCATAGCAGCATTAATTACAGTAGCGAAAACATGGAAACAAACCAAATGCCCATCAACTGATGAATGGATAAATAAAATGTGGAGTATCAATATAAAAGCATATTATTTGGCTATAAAAAATAATGAGATGCTAATACAAGCTACAAGATGGATAAACTTTGAAAACATTATGCTAAGTAAAAGAAACCAGGTATGAATAGCCTCATATTGTATGATGCCATTTATATGAAATAGCCAGAATAGGTAAATCAAAAAGACAGAAAGCAATTTTGTGGTTTCCAGACACTGTGGGAAGAAGACAATGAGAAGACACTGACTAATGGGTACCAGGTTTCTTTTGGGGATGGAAATAGGTAGAGATGACTGTTGCACATCATTATCAGTATACTCAATGCCACTAAATTGTACATTTTCAAATGTTTTTAATGGTAAATTTAATGTTATATGTATTTTGCCATAATAAAAAAATTGTCTAAATTTTGGAATCCATGCCTAGGCCTAGGATATTAGGAGATAGTCTGGAGTCAAGAAAAGTATGACTTGGCAGTGGTCAACAGGAGTCAGGGTAAAGGGCCGCAATGAGCTAAGTGTCACCACTCTACTGTTTAATCTAAGCACACCCCACTCCAGACTAATGATGGGAAGCTCCCAGGAGGCCAACTTGTTCACAGCATGACCAGGACATATTATATCAACTCCCATGGTTCTTACAAGACTGTTACTTCACTCCCATTTGACTCCAAAAAAAAAAAAAAATCAAGAGGTAAGTGCTCTTGCCCTCATTATCAGAGAGGCTCAAAGAAGCTAAGTGACTCATCCAAGATTACAGGGCACCAATCCCTATGACAGGTCTACCCAGAGCATGTTTGGGTTTTAGGGGGTTTCCAGTTTGGCTGTAAGCACACTTACAGAATTCCTTTCCATCTTCAGCTCGATAAAATATGGTGTAGTTGGTGATGAAACCATTTCTCTGACTCTTGGGAATCTCTTTCCATGTGATTGTGACTGTCCTCACACCAATGTTGTCTGCCTGGGTCACAGGACCTTCTGATGGAACTTTACAGGACAGAGAGAAAAACAATAAACACTGAATCACAGCTAAGTAGATCCTTTCCCCATAAAGCCTCTGGCTAGGACTGAAAGAGAAATCAGTGCCGGAGGTGAGAGGTAGGAGCAGAGTAGGTAAATGATGAATCATCTTGTTTGGGAACACTGTTTTCTGGAATTATCCATCTTGAACAAAAAAAAAAAGCAGGGTCAAAGGCCTGCAAAAAAGTACTTTCTTATGGCTCTCTCATTTTGCATTCAGCTTCTACTCATACCTTTAATAGCTATCATCAAATATAGGTGAAGGATATGCCCCCAGGGGCTATCTTTGAGTGACAGGATGTGTTTTCTAATGTGGCATCTAATGTGTTTAGCATCTCCAATTTATGATTAACTCTGTAAGGTCCCTAACTTGGTCTTAACTAAATGTTATTTCTGCCTACAGGGCTATTTGCACAAAGTTTCTTTGTGACTTTGCACAAACTATTTCACCTCTCTGGACCTTGATTTTCTATTTATAAAATGAGGGGCCTGGACTTGATGATCTCTAACTTGTAGTGCAGCTTTGAAATTCAGGGGATCTACAATTTGACCACAATTGTGTCAAGCATACATAGCTTACCACAAGCTGAAGGTACAGCACAGCTAAACACTAAGGCAACTGTGAATGAGCTGCAGACATCCACAGCCTTGTCTGGATATTGGATAGCACTCCCCCTCCCCGTGTTTCCTTGGCCCACAGGGCCTTTCCATACATACTGCCTTCTCTGACATAAGCCTGGATAGAAAATGGTTGGCCCACTCGATCTCCCAACACTGGATATACAGAGATGTTATAGCACCAGAAAGGTTTTAATTCATCTGTAAACAAGAGAGAGAGAAAACAAGCCTTAGTTCAGATCATGGCAAAGGAGAACAACCACTAAACCAACTTACAGCTAAAACTTACTGAAAATATTCTATTTCTCTACATTTTCCACATCTGGAAAATAGGAGGTTAGGTTGGATGGTCTCTAATATCTATGCTAGTTGTAACCTTTTAAAATTAATTCTTAGAACTAAGTCTGCACCACTGTGGTAAAATGACAGAGCCATTCAGGAAAGGAAAAGAGATCCAGTCCCTCCTCCATCATGGACTTTGATACCTGATTTGGAAGCACTGCAGAAAAAACTGAATCTTTCTATCAACAGCCCATCACCCGGAGAACTCAGATACCATGAATTCTAGCTCCTCTGTCTTCCTGCATCCCTGCAGGAGTATAAATCCTTATATGGGTGCTATTAAGTATTAAAAAATGGCTGGACTAACAGGATTAGGAGGGTAAAGCCTCACTTATCTGTGATCAGTGTTTGTTGGGATGGGATATAAACTCTAATGTTGTCCACATGATCAAGACACCCAGGAAGGACTCTCTGATGGTGGTGTTAACATGGTGTTTTCCACCTGGAAACAGGACAGATACCCATGACTTCCCACCACAGCCTAACTGGGAAATGCCAAGTAATGTCACTTCACTAAGCTTGCACTAGCTTTGTCAAATGCTATTAACCATATCTACAGCTTTGAAGTCAAAGTTAAAGATTTTAAAACTGATGGAAATTAAACTGAATCCTACACAGAGGGAACTTATAGGGTCCACAATGGCTACCTTGCTGGATTGTCCAGTTCGTGGCCTGAGACACAGATTCCCAGGAAAAATTGGAGGGCTCTGAGTCCAAATCTGGGAACCACTCAACCATCCATGTGTCTACCGCTGGAGCAGAGCTTCGCCACTCCACCACCAGCTGGTCCTGAGTGAGGCAGGCCTGCATGGCCTCAATGCACTGAAACACTAAGAGAGGAGAAAAAGAAGAGAGAAAGCTGCCCAACTCATCCTCCAAATGCACCAACCACACTGACATCCATTCACTGCCCAAATTGTAAAGATTAAAGTTCAGGATCTCCACTGCAGTCTCCCTGTATGGTGCTGTTTCCACCCTTTTTATTGTATCATCTTTCTTTACCATCGACTTTTGCTATAAGTACCTTCTTAATTTTTCCTTATCTCTGCCAAAATTTACTGATTACCAGTTACCAAGAAAGGATCTCACTAGAGAGTTGCTGACACAAAAGACTCACCTTCCGCAGGTGCCTCTGCAAATAAAAGGAAAGCAAGCCTGAGACAAAGAATCAATCTCTAAAGACAGAATTTCAGGTACCAGTAATTCTATGGCTGAGAGCTGGGAGCTGGTGACACTAAAATCATACCAGGGAGGTGGCTTCAAATTTCAACTGTCTAGGCTAGTCCCACACAACCTGGTTATGAATTCCTATCCACAGGGCAGTACAAATTGTATCTGTACCAGAAAGATGCAGACATATCCATCCAAAGCACCTAGGTATGGACCAATATGCAAATGACAACATTTTCTGCAGGCCCAACAAAAAACTCATGTCTGGATATGGGCAACAAGGATTCCTTTCATAGAAAAGTTGAACATGTGACATCAAATGCAATACCTAGGATTTAATTAGCATCAGAGAGCTATCTTACTGAAAATGTTCTAAATAAGTCAAGAGAGGAGAACTACTAGAGGTACAGTGTGGCAGAGAAGGCAGGCACAAAGGGATGCGGCTCAGAAGATCATAGGATGTGGCTCTCCCCTCTCCTCCACTTCTTACCACCCACAACATGCCTAAGCTTCAAAATCAGAAATAACAGAAAATATGCTTAAATGAACACCAAAGACAATCTTGGATAAAGGCAGAAAAGGAGGCAGTGTCCCTCAAAACAAAATCAAAAAGCCTTCTGAAGCTAGAAGCCTAGGCCAAACATAGGAATTTGATACGGGATCTGGGGTATTGAATCCTGCTATTTCTAGGCAACAAGCCCCAGCAGACTGTGTGCATATTTAGGAGCCTCTGTTCTTGAAGGGCAAAGTCATGAATCCTTTTCCCAAACTAGGCCTTTATGAGACATTCCACCTGCTAGTCCCAGAAGCAAAGCCAAGTAATTTGTCAATGTGAAATGGTCAGGAAGGGCAACTGAGGCATGAAGGAAATGTAAAGCTGGATTAAGGCAGAGGCCTGGGCAGCAAGCCCTCATGATCTCTAGAACTCCTGTCACTCCCACCTCCTACTCCCCCCCACCCCCACTCATAGCCTGTCAGCATCCTCAGTTATCATTCCAGTCAGGCCAAAAGGCATTTCTAGAACATCTGGAACCCTCCCTAGTCTCTCGTAGCAGATAATGTGCATGATCTCTGATCTTCTCAATTCCTTCTTACTGTGTTTTTGTGTTTTGCTTGGTTGGAAGAACTTTGTGATATAACTCACACTCCAGAGTCCCCTTGCAGGTCATGCTGGAACCACCCTCTCCAAGATTTTTATTGCAGATTTTACCTGTTATGTGTTGAACTGTGTCCCTCGACCCCAAAATACCCTCAGTACTGCAGAATGTAAGCTTATCAGGATATCAGGTTGTTGGAGATGTTAGTAGTTAAGATGGTAGGTCCTTAACCCAATATAATTGGTGTCCTCATAAGAAAAGTGGAATTTGGACACAGAGACAAAGAGACATAGGAAACTGGCCATGTGAATACCAAGGCAGAGACTGAAATTATGCTGTCACAAGCCAAGGAATTTCTGTAGCTTCCAAAAGCTGAAAGAAGGAAGGATCCTCGCTTAGAGACTTTTAAGGGAGCATGGCCCTGTCAACACCTTGATTTCAGATTTCTAGCCCCCAGAACAATGGGACAATAAATTTCTACTGTTTGAAGCCACTCAGTATGGAACATTGTTATAGCAGCCCTGGAAAGATCACACAGCACTTTTGGCTTGGTGTTCCCTTCCCTGACATTTCTTCCTTCACTTCTTTTTCTGGTTTCCCTGGAGGCAGTTTCTTAGTAATTACTTGCACACAAATCCTAACCTGAAGACAGGAGTGAGTATTGATTCCTAAGCCCACATTTTTCTTTACCAACACTGGCTATCCAAGGAACAGGAGTCAGGTCAATAGAGCCAAATATGCTGCAGGGGAAAAAGGGAAGAGCCCAGGCTCAAGGCCACAAGAGTGTGGAAAAGGTTCAATTAGGCCATAAGTCAACCTTGAAAGGGCCTGGGTAGTGTCAAAGGGTGCTGAAAGAGAAGTTTTCTAATCATCACTCTACTCTATGTAAACTAATGCTCAATCCTTCCATTATTCAACAAGAATGTTTTGAGCACTTTTTCCAAATACAACATACTCCCAGGTGCAGGAGAAAATCCCTATTCTTCCCAGGGGAGGGGGAAGGGGCTTTGACTGCTAACACCTTTAAGTTCTTGCTGTTTGCATGAAGGCAGTCACTGTGGGCCATCACATACAGTCTTCAGGTGCTATGGTGCCTCGCCTTCGCCAGCTCTCCTAGCCTATCCTCAGCTCTTCCCCAAGACTGCCAATCTCCTTCTCACCACCCCCCACACAATGGCTGTGCTCTTCTGCACCCTACCTCAGATCACTCCAGAGCCACTTGCTGGCTAAGGTCTTTTAAAACTCAGGAGGATGATCAGACCATAAGGAACCTGAAGGTGTATCTATTCCAAACCTTTATTTTAAACATGGTAAAATGGAGCCCCAAAGAGTGAATAACCAGTTCAGTGTCAAACAGCATCAAGTTCAAGGTTCTGAATAAAGTATATCGTATAAGTTTGGATCATGCAGACCTAGGTTTGAATTCCACCTGAGCAACTGTGGGCAGAATCCTAAGCTCTCCCAAATCTCAGCTTTGTCATCTATGAAATGATTCTATAGCATCTACCTCATGGGTCATTTCAAAGCTAACATTAAATTGACCTATGTCATCTTATCACAATGGCTAACATATACTAATAGTGTATGATAATTATATTTACTTAATGAATGTTAGTTATAACAATTATTATAACTATTCTCTACTTGACTTCACCTTATTAAATACAATTCTGTAAAGCATTACTTTATGACTGAAACAAGGATCTTTATACTTTCTCTGTAAGAAGCCACAGAGTAAATATTCTAGGTTTTATAGGACACATGGTCTTTGTCACAACTATTCAGCTCTGTCACTGTTGCACAAAAGGAGACACAAGGAAATGTAAACAAACAGGTGTGGCTGTGTTCCCATAAAACTTTATTTATGAAAACAGATGTCAGGCCAGGTTTGGTCCACAAGCTTGCCTACATCTGGTCTGGGATCACTGTAACTAATGATCACCACCAATGCTTCTGACACAAAGCAAGAACTTTCAGAATTGGGAAAAATAAGCAACAAACTCTATGGGAATTTAGCATAATTTAGTTAAAATATATTTTATAATATTTTTGAAGTTGATAATCCATGTCTAAAAAATTTAATAAGAAATTTTATTAAGAATGACAATAGTAATAATTAGCATTAAGTAAAGCATTTTATTTATTTTAAAATGTTTATTTCTTTATTTTTGAGGGAGCGAAAGAGTAGAGGAGGAGCAGAGAGAACAGGAGAGGGAATCTCAAGAAGGCTCCTTGCTGTCAGCACAGAGCCCAACACAGGGCTTGAATTCGTGAACAGTGAAATCATGACCTGAGCTGAAACCAAGAGTTGGACGCTTAACTGACTGAGCCACCCAGGTGCCTCTAGGCAAAGCATTTAAAAAAAAAAAAATTTAATGGTTATATTTTTGAGGAGGGAGGAGGGGTAGAGAGAGAGGGAGACACAGAATCTGAAGCAGGCTCCAGGCTCTGAGCTGTCAGCACAGAGCCCGATGTGGGGCTCAAAGTCACTAACTGTGAGATCATGACCTGAGCTGAAGTCAGATGCTTAACCGACTGAGCCACCCAGGCGCCCTTAGGCAAATCATTTTAAATATACAATCTCATTTCATCCTCGCAACAGCTCTATGAAGTAGGCGTTACAATAAAATAACTCCATTTTACAAGTAGCTAATGTTTAGAGTTTAGATAACTTGCCCAAGGTTTGTGGTATCTAGATACCACAGTGAAAAAGTAAAGATATAAATACAGGGCTGTTGGACTCCAAAGCCTAGGTTTCTATCCCCTATTCTCTACTGCCTTCCACTGAAGGGTCACACCAAGAAACTGGGATTACTATGCAGCAGTGCCTCTATTAACAAAGAATGTTTATTCAATGATAATGCATTTGTCAGAAATTTCATCACTAGGGGTACTGGAAAGGCAGAAACTACGATGTAAGGCACTAAGAATGGTAGACAATGCTATTAAATACTAAAATAATGTCAAGTATAGCTCAAAACACAGAATATGTAAACAACTGACCCTTGAACAACATAGAGGTCAGAGGCACAAGCCCCCTGCACAGCTGAAAATCTATGTGTAACTTTTGACTCTCCCAAAACTTAACTATTAATAGTCTACTGTTGACTGTAAGACTTAGTGATAACATAGTTAGTTGATTAACACATATTTTGTATGTTATATGTAATACATATTGTATTTTTACAAGAAAGTATGCTAGAGAAAAAATGTTATTTAAAGAGTGATAAGGGAAAATACATTTATCGCAGTGTACTGTAAAGAATTTGCACCTAAGTGGACCCACCCAGCTCAACCCTATGTTGCTCAAGGGTCAACTGTATATAGGAGTTGTAAAATGAAGCAAGGGAAGAAATGGGTTAAGTCTAGGAGAAGAGAAAGCAGCGAGTATAGGCAAACAAGTCTAGAGCTGGTAGCGCAATGCCTGAGCCAGTCTAGGTCAAAGTAAAGAGAGGTGGAAAAGTGAAAAAGTGCATTATATTACTCAGATGGGTTTCAACAAATAGTTACTGAGCACCTTTTCTATGCAAAATTCTCTATCCCTGTTCTAGCTGTTGCAGATGAGGGAAGTGGTGTGACGAAAAGGCAAAGGAGGAAAAGAAAAACAGAAAACTCTCGGCACTTATGGAACTTGTATCCAGTTAAGGGAGAGATAGGTAACAAAATACACGAGAAAAGCTACAGAATGGGAAACATAAAGTAGGGGAGAGGAAACCCTTGCCTGCAACTCCTTGAATAAGAATCAAAGAAGACATCATATTGGAATCATATATTCCAAAATGGAATATAAAATATGAGTTTGCCTGGGAGCAGTAAAATGCTAACAACTACTTTATCAAAAGTGTAAGGAGGGGCTCCTGGGTGGCTCAGTCGGCTAAGTGTTAGTACTCTTGATTTCAGCTCAGGTCATGATCTCCCAAGTTCTCAACATTGGGCTCTGTGCTGACAGCATGGACCCTGCTTGGGATTCTCTCTCTCTGCCCCTCCTCCCTCCCCCCCCACCCCACCGCGCCAGTGCTCACTCTCTCTCTCTCGCTCTCTCTCTCTTGCTCTCTGTCAAAGATAAATAAACATTAAAAAAAAACCAGAAAGAAATAGGAAAAGGAAGAACACAGGAGAATGAGCAAACAAAGGCTGGAACATGGTCAATACTGTGAGGAGAAAATCTCCAAAGAGAGTTTCTGCCACTGAGGACACATGTGGGTTATCTGACAGTTTTATATAGCTCACTCAGACCAAGCAGCATTTAGAACTTCTAGGTGTATGACTTTGTCTCATATTACTTTATGAAGTCTCTGATTTTCAACACAGGCTTTGTTCCAGGCTCATTAATTACCACAAGATTTTGCTTTCCTCACTATAACCTAAAAGTTCCCACTTCATTTTCATTTTGACTTGAGAAAAACACAACTCTTGAGAACAGAGGGACTACTTCCTGGCCAACTAGATGGGGCCAGGCATGTAAGGGAGAATTATACTGTACTTACACTTTTCATCAGTAGCAGGAATCCTGAGGGTGGCCACTGGAGATTCCCCAAGAGAATTATAAGAAACCACACAAACCCAATAGGTTTTGCCTCCCAGATACAGTTCAAGCTTCTCGTTAGTGGTGTTCAAGGTCTCTGTGAGGTTAGTACTGTTTTCTGGAAAGTACCATATGTTGTAGCCAAGTGCCTTCTCCAGGACTGGGGCTCCACTTGCCTTCTGAACCCAAAGGAAAGAAAATTTATTGCCACAAACAAGAAAAGACAGGCCCTGATGATGAAGGGTGAAGAGTAATGTTAATTATTAAGTGCTTAACTACAGTTTAGGTCATTGCCCTTCTGGGATAAATAACACACCCTATGCTGTGATATTAACCTTTCAAGGGCCAAAAGAGATTTGCTAAGTGGTCCCTTGGTGTCAATCCTTAACATAAGTCTAATTCCATGAGGCTTAACTAGGAGAATGCCAAGCCAATGTAAGCAAGTCACCCCCATATCTTTTGATGCTTATCTTTCTTTTCATCCCACAGGCAGAGGACAGTATAAACTAAAAAACTGAGGCATTCCCTCCAAGAATCCCAGTTCTGTTCTTGACCTGGGTCATCTCTTGTGTGGAAGCTTCCATGGGTTGGAAAGTATCTTTACTGCTGCATAAAAAGCAGTATGTCTCCTCCTTTGAGGAGGGAGCTAGTTTCCCTAGACCAGGCACATCAGGTATCCCAGCGAAGAGGCCTAAAACATTTAGGTTACCCTGCCAGTCCTAAATTTGTAGTGAGAAGCCTAAGGTGACCCCAGGGTCTCCAAGCCAAACTCTGATTTTCAGCCTTCAACTTGAACCTACTAACTGTATGTTTTGCCTAGGAATCAGCAGGCTGAGTTTTTCCAAGGAAATATAGGGCTTTCCAGTTGTTCACTTTATGTTACTGATAGCACACATGGATGAATGTAAGGTCAGACAGGACTTTAGAAGTCACTTTGTCCCACTGCCATTCCAGTTCATGAACTGACATAGAAGTTTCCATGACATATAAGGTCAGGAACTCCATAACGACTGGGAGCTTTTTACTTCTTGGGATAATTCATTCTCTTTTGTAAATAACAGCTTTATTGAGATATAATTCACATAACATAAAATTCACTATTTTAAGATATGCAATTATGATGTTCTTGGGTTTTTTTAGTATATTCTCAGAGTTGTGCAATCATCACCACCATTCAGTTTGTTAACCAACTTTAATTCTTAGAAAACTCTCCTACTGGGGCAAAAGACAGACCAGTCTCGAGGTGAGGAGGAGGAAAAGGCGTCAAAGTCCATTTCATCTATTTCACATGTTGGCTTACTTGGCCCAACACTGTGTGGTTGACTACATGTGGGAATGGGCCACTGTTTGCTTTTCTTCCCCAAAAACATGTTGACACAGTGGTTTGTTGCCACACTTAATCACTGGGAGACAAACCATGACATCTAGGATTGATTCTCAAAGATTTCCCAGTGGCACTGGTTGTGCCCTCCCTGGCCTATTGCCTCTACAACCTGAGGTGCCCCATGGCCCTGGGGTGTGAAGGGAGCAGTGAAATATGAAGGATGCTTCAGTCCTTACATAACTGGGAGTAAAATATCCTTCAGTAAAGCAGGTGATTTCTCCATTTTCAGAAGTATTTTAAATGTGCCTGGACTTGAGCAAGCATGAAATAATATGATGACTATTCCCTGAGAACTCTGGACACTATTAAAGAGTTCTGACATTTCACTGCTCTGTCCTCTTTTTTCTCCCCACTAACTCCCCAGACTTTTCTCTCCCGGTTCCTGGCTGCTTTTTTTTTTTTTTTTCTATTTACCCATTTCCTTTCCTGTTTATTCCCTCTTCCCCTCCTTTTCTGTCCTTTTTCCTACTTTCTCTTTTCTTTATTTCTCCTCTTCTCTGCATGCTGTCCCCACATTCTCCTTTGTTCCTCAATCCCAGGCCTCCATCCTAGGAAGGACCACTTGGCTCCTGCTCTGTCCTTGCACCCCACTGTACCTGACTTCAAAGGGACACTTGTGCAATATATGTTTTTAATCACCTGAGGACATATTAGTGACCTGATTCCAAGTCAGTACTCCTCTCCAATGTGGGGATAGGTGCTACGCAATTTTATACTGCCTTCTAATGTGTCTACAGAAGGTCAAGGTGCCTCCTGTACTTGCATTTTGGTAGGGTTCTCATGGTGCAGGAAGAGAGGATGCAGGGTCTGCAATGTACATTTAGGCCATATATAAGATGACATAGAAGGCTTTGTGAGCTGGGAAACCATTGTGAGATTTGGGGCATTATAAAGTCTCTAGGAAAGGAAATTCAGGAGGTAAAAGATTACAGTTCTTGGAAGTATAATAGACCAAGGGTTTTAGACAGAAAAAACAACATAAGGAAGTCACCTTCCACATCAACCACACTAGCCTTCTTCCATCTACCATGGCGGGTCTCAGGACTCTCCACAGATCCAAGCCATGGGGAGCTGTAAGGAAACAAAAGTGAGGTGCTCAACACAAGACTGAAGGGAGCTGCAACAGAAAATGGTGAGATTAGCTGGACTGCCTGTCAGAAATGCAGTTGGGAAGCATTTGCTGGAGGAGCCAGTAGGAGAAAGGTGGTCGGTGGAGGGATGGCAGCATTGCAACAACCAATGATGTCTTCATTTTGTGGCCAAAGGAATGGAATCAAACAAAAGTAAAAACTAAAACTGCTCTTGGATCTGATGACTTAATGTAAGGTAAAAGAAAAGTACAATAGGCCCTATTATAATATTTGTCATTGAAATCTGGATTGAAATGTAACATCTCACGTCCTCTCACATATAATATCTACATACCTTACAGCTGGGAATGACACAGATAACTGACAAGAAGATAGACACATAGGGGCACCTGGATGGCTCAGTCAGTTAAGAATCTGACCCTCAGTTTCGGCTCAGGTTATGATCTCACGGTCTCTTGAGTTGGAGCCCCACATCAGTCTCTGCACTGGCAATGTGGAGCCTCCTTGGGATTCATTCTCATTCTCTCATTCTCTCTCTCCCCCACGTCCCCCACTCTCTCTGTCTCTCTCAAAAATATAAAAATATTTTTAAAGGAGACAGATATAGAGATACATTATATTATATACACTATTATATATACTATATGGGAGTGGGGATGAGAGAAAGCAAGAATGTAAGATCTACTCCCAAAAAGAATGAAACTGTATACCTAAAATGTTTTAAAATCTAAGAAAGAACTGAAGAAGAAAGGGACAGAGAAATAATATTTACTAGATCATTCCCTTGAGCTTTAAATTGAATGCTGATCTTCATGGCATAAAAAGGAAAAAAGGACCATATTAAATTGCATATTTCTCATAGCCTGATAAAAAGCAAACATATGAAGGGGTAACTATTTCTGATTATGGATACTCAATTAATAAATGGAACTTACCATATGAATCCTCTCAAAAAGACACAGGGTAACATAAAGGCCAATGTCTGCAATCACAGTTTAGCAAAAGTACAGAAATATGGCATGTGTATCTTTCTCACATTTATCTTCTATAAAATGCAAGGGCACAATGTTAAACCTGATTCATACACTTCTGCAGGGAATAACATAATCGAAGCAACACAGTTTAAGTGTATTAGTTTTGGATGATCTAACCACACAGGGATAATTTCAAAGTGCTGAGTGTCTGATTTAAGAATGACCTATATACCTTTAGCCATGAGAAGAGAGCAGAGAATTCTAAAGAACTGTCCGAAAGACTAGTGGCCTCTAATTTAGAGAGTGAATGAAATGTATCTAATTGAAGATGCAGATGATGAACTCTCAATTTTTTCTTGAGAAAATCACATGGCTGAAGATAGTGTAAGTAGGTCTGCAAAGAATGGGATCAACCATTTAGGTTAAGATCTAAACTATATTAGTGCTGACAGACCATTTTCAGGTGTCTGAAATCACACTTCAGCTTACTATGTATCGTAAAGAAAAATTACTGAACTCTAACTGAAGACAATCTCATAATGTAGAATACTGAACCAAAGGGCAATTAAGTCAACATCCCATCTTGTCATCAATGGAGAGTCACAGTTCTACAACTACCCATGCAGAAGTTAAAATATGGGTAAAAGAGAGTAAATGTTAGGTCCCAATCTTGATGAGATCTACTGTAATTTTATGTATGTTTCATATCAGGAAATTAGAACTATGTAGACCTTAAACATGACTTCATTTGTGCTCCACTAAGATGTCTTACTGTCTTACAAGCTCTATCAGATGTTTTCTGATTTCCCAGAGAAATCAATATTCTTCAATATCAATTTTTCAAATCAATTCTTCAATAAAGAATCAGAAGACACAGAGCCTATACTCAATGTTCTCAGGCAGGGAACAAGAAGGCTGGTTTCAACCTGTCTACAAGTCAATGAGATGTGAACAGAGGCAGAGTTCAAGTTCAGAGCCAGTTAAGTGACTGAGCCAACCAACAGCCCCATAACCTGATTATTAAATAATCAATCATTCCAGGCACTTGGTTAGATATATGAGTGAAATTCTTCTTAGATGTATCCCATTTAGTTTAGATTTAGTTGTAGTAGGAAGTGATGGTAAATTAATTTAATCAGGTATTACTCCTTTCACTGAGGTCACTATTTCCTGTAGATAAAGTTCAAAGAGGAACAGTCTTCCTAATATAGACTTCCCACAGATGCAGCTTTTTGTAAAACCACTACCTAAGTAGCATGTAGATCTTCTACAATTAACAGCCAAGTTTCCATTCACCATGAGCTAGTAATGGACTTGCAGTAGAATCAAAGTTAGAAAAAAGACAATTCTGGGGGAGCCTGGGTGGTTCAGTTGATTAAGCGTCCAACTCTTGGTTTCAGGTCTGGTCATGATCAAAAGGCTTGTGAGTCTGAGCCCCACACTGCGGCCATGCTGATAGCATGGGGCCTGTTTGTGATTCTGTCTCTCTCCCTCTCTCTCTGCCCCTCTTCTACTTGTGCTTTCTCTCTCAAAATAAATAAAAAGACTTAAAAAAAAAAAAAAGGAAAGTAATAATTATGTATTCATAAAAGAGCAAAATAAAATTTTTCGAAATCCATCAAAATATCTACATATTCAAAGGCATCAATTCTTTGGACCCATTAGCAACAATTTGATGCTATGTTGTTTTCATTACAATCTGGGAATACCTACAACCACCACCAATCAGACACTTCACACACTTACGGGTACCCTTGCTGAAGACCAATAAAAATGATTAACTTTTGGGGCGCCAGGGTGATTCAGTCAGTCAAAAGCCTGACTCCTGATTTTGGCTCAGATTATGATCTCACAAAATCGAGCCCTGAGTCAGGCTTTGTGTTGACAGTGTGGAACCTACTTGGGATTCTTTCTCTCCCTCTCTCTGCCCTTCCCCCTTGCCACTCAAAATAAATAAACTTTTAAAGGAAAAGAATAGTTAACTTTTAGTAAGTGTCACTAAACTAAACATTTTACCTGAATTATCTCACATAATCTCTGAAGCCCTGTAATTAGGACCAGCAGTATTATTATCCCCATTTCTGAAATACAGAGAAGCAAAGCTTATAACTTTTAACGGGGCAGTGTTATAAACTTTTAGGTAATAAAGCCAGTATCAAAATATGTATCATGTAGTAGAAATTGGGATTTGCTGGGGGTGGCGTGCGCATTTCATCAATTTTCTCTGGGATGCTTTAAAAATGAAGAAAAACAGGGGAGTGGGCAAGATGGCGGAGAAGCAGGGAGCTCTGTAATCCGCGCACGCCCGTATGGATTGAACTGAGAAGGACTGAAGGGATAAAACTTGGATTGCAAGTGGGGGAAAGAAGAAACAGACGCCAGAAAGAAGACAACCTCAAAGATGCCTGAGTGAGTGACTGTGATCTGGGAAATTAGGGGACGGGCGGGTCCCGGTGGTAAAG